>OX451738.1:548221443-548821443 GCA_948472305.1 Vicia faba | reverse complement strand
CTTCAAAATGAGATGTTGATCAAAAATTTGAACTTTTGACTGTCAAATGACCATTTTACCCCTACAGTTAACTGTAGTGCAATTAGGGTTTTAACTGTGCAATTTTGTGCTGAATGTCTTGAAACTTGATATGAGGATGCTTGAACATATTTGTAGGCATGTGGGACTTGATTGGACCTTTGGAAACTTCATTTTCTTGATCAGAAGCAAAACCCTAATTTTGACTGCTTTAGGAGGCCCTTACTTGTGCAACCCTTGGGGAGATTTTGAAGCTTGACTTGGCATTTTCTTGAAGAATATGGGAGGGCAAATTTTGGGGTACAACAGTTGCCCCTGTTCAATCTTCTTAGACCTGAGGATGCAGATTGGCTGACATGCCTTTCGTAATCCGAGGGTGGAAGATGATTGGATACTAGAGTGCCCAGAAATTTGCGCTCACATAGTAGCAGTGTGATGATGGAATGGGCTTACAGATGCCATTTAGAGATTGCTGGATAGGATGATGGGCTTATAGATGCCATCTGGATGTGCTGGAAGGTGGATGGGCTTATAGATGCCATCTTGGATGCTGATCGCGTAAGAGATTCCTTAGCGAGAACCTGCGTACCTGCAAAAGAAAAAAGAGTACCTGACATGTTGCAGGAGCTGGTTTTCAGATGCTTGGTATAGATGTGTCCTGACTGGTTACAGGAGCTGAGTCTGGAGCTTCAAACGGCGATGAATGAACCAGGGATGGTTACTACCTTAACATGAACGGTAAGAGAACCTTGGGTGACTTTAACTTCAACAATGCTCGTTGAGAAAATCTTGGTGGGAATTACCATCTTCGCAGTATCGGGAAGAGAACCAAAGGAAATTATAATCTGAAAGGGAATTACATCTCACGCACCGTCGGGGAGAGGACCAAAGGAAATTATAATCTGAAAGGGAATTACATCTCACGCACTGTCGGGGAGAGGACCAAAGGAAATTATAACCTGAAAGGGAATTACATCTCACGCACCGTCGGGGAGAGGACCAAAGGAAATTATAACCTGAAAGGGAATTACATCTCACGCACCGTCGGGGAGAGGACCAAAGGAAATTATAACCTGAAAGGGAATTACATCTCACGCACCGTCGGGGAGAGGACCAAAGGAAATTATAACCTGAAAGGGAATTACATCTCACGCACCGTCGGGGAGAGGACCAAAGGAAATCATAACCTGAAAGGAATTATCACCTCACGCACCGTCGGGGAGGGACCAAAGGAAATCATAACCTGAAAGGGAATTACATCTCACGCACCGTCGGGGAGAGGACCATAGGAAATCATAACCTGAAAGGGAATTACATCTCACGCACCGTCGGGGAGAGGACCATAGGAAATTATAATCTCAAAAGGAATTATCACCTCACGCACCGTCGGGGAGGGAACCATAGGAAATTATAATCTCAAAAGGAATTATCACCTCACGCACCGTCGGGGAGGGAACCATAGGAAATTATAACCTGGTAACTTCTACTGAGTCTTCATCAGAAAAATCTGTTGGGAGTCGATTTAGCTGGACTAGAGAAGGCCTTGGATTGGATAAGAAATCTTTTGAGTCGATTAACTGAACCGGTCTAGGTCTTGAAATATGATGGAGAATTTAGCTGAATCTTTCCTGAAAGGTAAAGGTCAGTCATATGCAATGCATGATATGAACCAAACGATGATGTTCTCAACATAAATGAGATTTGTATGATGCATCTATGCATGCTATAATGATGTATGGAAGTGCGATGTTTATGAATGTATTTTTCGTCTAGGAAAGTAAATCCTTGACGGGTGCCGGGAAGTCACTCCTGGGCTGATGTTGGGGAATAAGCTTTTACTTCCGCTGGGGATGATAGTTGCAAGAATACCGGTAGGAGAAGATGACTCCGTTGAGGAATAAACTTGGCAAATGGAAGATTCTGCGGGGAGAAAAGTACTCTAGCGACCATGCTGGGGAGTGATACTCTGTGGGGATAGAGATGCTTTGCTGAGTTGTTGATAATAGCTTGCTGGGGATATCTTTGCTGTACTGGAAGTGTTGATAGACTTCGCTGGGGGTAAGAAGATTTCGTCGAGGACGCTCTTTCCATGGCTTTTGGCTGAGGATAACCCAGTTATATCCTGTTAAGGAAATAACTCTTTGAATAAAGCCGGACGACGCGTTCGTGCTCTGCGAGGATAAGCTTCCAGAATCTACTGGGGATAAGCTTACTGTTTGGGGTATGAATTCCAACTTTCCTGGGGGAACTGGATTGGACTTTCCTGGGGAAGTTTTGAGATGCTAGGGAAGTAATTCCTTTGAATGTTCGGTGTACCGCCGGGGAACAATCTTTAGACCAAGACTGCCGGGGATGCTTGTTAAGAATATATATGCTGCTGGGGAGATGTTGAGATCTACTGGAGGATACTCAACTTCCTTAAGATTTGATGGCTCTGCTTGGAGAAGAGTGCACTGACTGCTGACTTACTCTCTGGGGAATTAAGATGTACTGGTCATGTTCTTTAGTTGAACCTACCTTGGTACCTTGGAGGAGAGAACAATTAGACAACTCTTTATTGCCCCTGTTTCTAGTGTTACCTGTAATTAATCCTTTGTTTCGTATGCAAATATTTATGAGTTAGCAAATTATTGTCAATGCATATATCACAAATTGAACCTTGGACATTCTTCGCAAAACAAAACAGAAAAAGAAAAACAGTTGGCACGTTTAACTGAAAATATATTTGTATTGATTTTTGAATGGCCTGAAAATAGGCGTTTTGTGTACAAGAGGCTGACGTCCTAGTAAGAGAATGCCGCCGATCAAAAGAGTTTATACAAATTTGTACAAGAGAAAATAAAACAGCTGTGTGAAATGAATGATCCCACTGGGTTTCAACTCTGCTATTGCCTTTATAACTCCGAGCTTCTCATCACTTGATGACCTTGGTTGAAGGTGAAGCTGACTGATCGATGCCGTCTGAACTTGATAGAGATACCGGATTCTGGGTGCAAAGTGATCAATGAGACATAGTATTACGCTTTTATCCCTAATTTTTTCCTGGACCGCCCTTTCGGGTTTTCAGTCCACCGGGATACCCATTTTTGCCCAAGCCGCCTTTTCAGGTTTTCGACTTGCCGGGTGTACATATTTTTTCATTTCATCCCTTCATTTTGCCCGAACCCTTTTGGTTCGACGGGAAGCCCTAATTTTTGCCTAGGCGTGTCAGCCTAGCGGGTCTTTTTTCATGCATAGTATCTTTTTACTATGTCTGCATTGGCGGGGTGTGGAAGGTCGTCACCATCCATGTTGGTTAGAATCATGGCCCCTCCTGAGAACACATGCTTAACCACAAATGGCCTTTCGTACGTAGGGGTCCATTTTCCCCTTGGATCACTCTGAGGAAGTATGATTCTCTTGATTACCAGATCCCCAACTTGATATTCCTGTGGTCTGACCTTTTTGTTAAATGCCCTGATCATCCGTTTCTGATACGTCTGACCGTGACAGATAGCAGCAAGTCTCTTTTCATCAATGAGGTTGAGCTGATCAAGTCGTGTCTGGATCCAATCATCCTCGTTCAGGTTTGCATCCTTCATTATCCGGAGAGAGGGTATTTGCACTTCGATCGGTAAGACTGCCTCCATACCATAAACCAAAGAGAAAGGAGTTGCCCCGGTTGACGTCCTAGCTGAGGTACGGTATCCATGTAGAGCGAACGGTAACATCTCGTGCCAATCTTTATAAGTCACTGTCATCTTCTGCACGATTTTCTTGATGTTCTTATTTGCTGCTTCTACAGCCCCATTCATCTTCGGTCTGTAAGGAGAAGAATTGTGGTGCTGTATCTTGAACTGTTCGCAAAGCTCAGCGATCATTTTGTTATTTAGATTGGTACCGTTGTCCGTAATAATTCTCTCTGGTGATCCGTACCGACATATCAGATTATGTCGAATGAACCGTGCCACAACAGTCTTGGTTACCGTAGCATAGGATGCTGCTTCGACCCACTTCGTAAAATAATCAATCGCCACTAGGATGAAGCGATGCCCATTAGATGCCGTAGGTTTAATCTCGCCGATCATGTCTATGCCCCACATTGCAAACGGCCAAGGCGCAGTCAGAACATTCAGGGGAACTGGAGAAACATGCACCTTGTCTGCATAAATCTGGCACTTGTGGCATGTCCTGGAATGTTGGTAGCAGTCAGCTTCCATTGTGGACCAGTAATATCCTGCCCGTAGGATTTTCTTCGCCATAGTGTGCCCACTAGAATGTGTACCCAAGGTCCCTTCATGTAGCTCTTCCATGATCCTTTCTGCTTCAGTCTTATCCACACAACGCAGTAGGGTTGAATCATGGTTTCGCTTGTACAAGATGTCGTTGCTAAGGAAGAACTTTGCTACGAATCTTCTCAGGAATTTCTTATCATTGACAGAGGCACCTTCAGGGTATTCCTGAGCTTCCAGATATCTCTTCACCTTATGGTACCAAGGCTTCTCAGTCACCAATTCAGTCTCGAGGTCACAACAGTATGCCGGCTCGTCCAGTTTCCAGATGATGATCCGGGGAGCCTCATTATCCCATTTGACCTTGAACATAGAAGACATTGTAGCTAACGCGTCCGCCAGCTGATTCTCTTCTCTCGGAAAGTGTTCAAAGGTTATTTCTGTGAAGTGGGGGATCAGGGTCAACACACATTCTCTGTAAGGAATCAGGTTTGGATGTTTCGTATCCCACTCTCCTTTGATCTGATTGATCACAAGAGCGGAATCTCCGAAAACACTCAGAAACTTAATCCTTAGGTCAATCGCAGCTTGAAGACCCATGATGCACGCCTCATACTCCGCCATGTTGTTGGTACAGTTGAAACATAGCCGGGCAGTGAGTGGAGTATGAGTACCTTGAGGAGATATGATGATGGCGCCGATACCGTTACCCAAAGCGTTGGAGGCTCCGTCAAAGTGCATAGACCATCGGGATCCTGGTTCAGGTCCTTCATCCGGCCCAGGTACTTCACAATCAGTCACTATCATGATGCTTTCATCCGGAAACTCGAAGTTCATTGATTGATAATCATCTACGGCCTGATGTGCCAAGTGGTCTGCCAATACACTCCCCTTGATGGCTTTCTGGGTTGTGTACTGAATGTCGTATTCTGTCAAGATCATTTGCCATCTTGCAATCCTTCCAGACAGAGCAGGCTTTTCGAATATGTATTTTATAGGATCCATCTTTGAGATCAACAAGGTAGTGTGAGTCAGCATATACTGTCTCAGCCGGCGAGCAGCCCATACCAAAGCGCAGCAAGTTTTCTCAAGCAGTGAGTATCGGGTCTCACAGTCGGTAAACTTTTTGCTAAGGTAATAAATGGCATGCTCTTTTCGGCCAGACTCGTCATGCTGCCCCAGCACACACCCCATTGAGTTGTCGAGCACTGTTAGATATAGGATCAGAGGTCTCCCTTCAACCGGTGGCATAAGGATGGGTGGTTTCTGGAGATACTCTTTGATTCTGTCAAAAGCAGCCTGACATTCATCGTTCCAACGTACTACCTGATCTTTCTTCAGCAGCTTGAAGATTGGCTCACAGGTAGCAGTTAGGTGTGAGATGAACCGAGCAATGTAATTCAGGCGTCCTAAAAAGCCTCTGACTTCTTTCTCTGTCCTGGGAACTGGCATCTCTTGAATAGCTTTGACCTTAGCAGGGTCCACTTGAATACCTTTATCACTGACCACGAAGCCTAGCAACTTTCCAGATCTTACCCCGAAGGTGCACTTGTTCGGGTTCAATCTCAGCTTGTATAGTTTCAACCGGTCAAACAATTTCTGCAGATGATCTAGGTGCTCCTCCTCAGTCTGGGACCTAGCGATCATGTCGTCAACGTACACTTCTATCTCATGATGGATCATATCATGAAATAAAGCAACCATGGCACGTTGGTAGGTTGCCCCAGCGTTCTTCAACACGAATGGCATGACCTTGTAACAGAAGGTGCCCCACTGAGTATCAAATGTAGTTTTCTCCATGTCTTCAGGTGCCATCTTGATCTGATTGTAACCTGAAAAGCCATCCATGAAAGAGAACACCTTATGCTGAGCTGTATTATCAACAAGGACATCAATGTGAGGTAATGGGAAGTCATCCTTGGGGCTGGCCCTATTCAGATCCCTGTAGTCGACACACATTCTGACCTTTCCATCCTTCTTAGGTACCGGCACCACATTAGCAACCCACTGAGGGTAGGAAGTCACTGCAAGGAACCCATCGTCAAACTGTTTCATAACCTCGACCTTAATCTTCTCAGACATCTCTGGACGCATCCGACGAACCTTTTGCTTAACCGGAGGGCAGTCTTCCTTAGTTGGCAAGTGATGGACCACAATATCGGTATCCAACCCGGGCATGTCTTCGTAGGACCAGGCGAAGATCTCCATATAATCATGCAGCATCTTGGTTAACCGTTGCTTCACGCTGAGCTCTAGGTTGGCACCAATCTTTACCTCTTTCCTGTCTGTCTCTGTACCCAGGTTTATGGTTTCCACTGGCTCTTCGTGGGGTTGAATTGCCCTCTCTTCCTGAAGCAACAGTCTTGCAAGCTCGCCAGGCACTTCGCAATCATCTTTACCTTCGTCTTCGGCTAAGTTGATCGGATTTTCGAAGTCATAATTGGCAGTAGCATAGTTGTTATCAGTGAGATCCAGAGTGGATTGAAACCTGTATGAGTGAGTGTGTGTGTAAATACAGCTGTTTTGAAATATATGTAAAGGAAAGAAAGACAGAAAAGGAGCATAAGATTTGCAATGCGAAAATACGTCCAAGATTTTCATTCATGATATATGAAATGACAATTTATATGCCCTCACAAATGAAACCACGGTGCCTCGGGTAAGACACCGGGCCAAAGAGTTTATTATTGTTTATTACAGATACCAAAAACATAGGAATTCATTACTTAGTAACAAGAGAAACAGATAGGTTGTCCTTTGCACTCCAATTATTAAGTCCACTGTCGGTTGCCGGGTAAATCCAGCTATCAAACTCAGCTTCATCCACTTCGTCTTCGTCCCCAATAGCATTTACTCCATGAGCGGGCAGGGGAGCTGTCACTACATTAGGCTTCTCAGATGCCTCAAACTGTACCTCCCTGGCGTCAATAAGGTCTTGCAGTTTGCTCCTTAACGCCCAACAGTCATCAGTGGAGTGCCCCGGGCTATCTGAATGGTAAGCACAACGAGCATTCGGGTTGTACTTAGGAGATGCAGTATTTGGAAACTTCGGCGCCTCTCTGACAGTCACTAGGTTAGTTGAGAGCAACTGTGGCAGGATCTGCGATAAGGTCATGCTTAACCGGGTAAACTCTCTCCGGGGTCTTTCAGCCCTTTGAGGATTGTTTGGCCGGGGATCGGCAGCAGGCTTAGCAATCATTACCGCACTGACAGATTGGCGGCGCTCAGGTCTCTCTGATCTCTTGGAACCATACACGGCACTAGCCTCCTTCTTGAAGGGTTTCTTCTCAGAACTAGGCGATGCACCCTTCAGAATCTTACCAGACTTTAACCCAGCTTCAATTCTCTCTCCAGTCAGAATCAAATCAGTGAACCCTGCAGACGAATTCCCAATGAGATGGTTGAAAAATGGCCCAGATAGGGTCCCCAAGAACATGTCTACCAATTCCCGATCGATCAACGGTGGCTGCACCCTGCCAGCCAGGTCTCTCCACTTCTGAGCGTACTCCTTAAAACCTTCACTTGAACCTAACGACATTCCCTGGAGTTGGGTACGTGTAGGGGCAAGGTCGGCATTATATTGATACTGCTTATAGAAAGCAGTAGCCAACTCCTCCCAGTTACGAACCTTGGTCCCATCCAGCTGATAGAACCATTCGAGATGAGTCCCTGAAAGACTCTCCTGGAAGAAGTGGATCCACAAATTCTTATCCGCAGAGTACGGTTGAATCTTCCGAAGATAGGACCTGAGATGTAGCTTGGGACAAGACGCCCCGTCATATTTAGAGAAGGATGGTGCTTTGAACTTGTGAGGGATAATCACACCAGTAGACAAACCCAGATCTCCAAAATCCAGCCCAGGTACCTGTTGAATCTCCATAGCACTCAGCCTATCCTCCAGTTTCTTGTAACGGTCTTCTGCAGGAGGGTACTGCTCTTCATCAAAATCAGTCTCGTTGTCGGAGACTACCGGACTAGGAACCCTTGCTTCTGCCTGAGGAGTACTCTTGCCAACAGAAGAACCAGCCTCTTCCTGCTGCAGAGCATTTCCAAACCTTCGGCCCGAGTTGAACAGAACAGTTCTTCTCTTCTTCTTCTTCTCCTTCTTCAGGAGCATAGCCTTTAGCTCTTCTTGGCCTTGAGCCAAACCCTTGATTAATTCCTGAAACTGCGCATTCTGTGCCTGAAGAGCCTTGATGGATGTCTCAGTTGATGACGAGTCGGGATTCATGATGCTGAAATAAACAGCGAAGAACTGTAAGCAACCTGAAAAGAGGAAAAACCTGCTATGCACATGATGTATGAAATGCGTATGAATTATGTTTTCAAAGACAATCGGGAATCAACTTTGTAAACAAAAAGGAACACACTTCATTAGATTCAACTTTGAAACTGAAATTATTCAACAGGTTGCCCTTAGGCGTTACATGAAAGGAAATACTGAAAAGGAAATAAAACTGTAAAAGCACATCTGGAGCTCCTTATTGATCCCATGGTCTCCTCTTCTCAGTACAGATGTAGGCATTCAGAGCTCTCTCATTCTCCAACTGTTTTGTCAGCTTCTGGATCTTTGATTCCTGCTCGTTGAACTTTTCCCGGTAAGAATCCCGCTCTTCTCGTAGTTGCGACCAAGATCTCTTCAATGTCTCATAATCAGTAGGCACCTGAGGAGGAAGGACAGTTGGAGGAACACCATCTTTGTCAGGACACTCAAGAATGACGGGTCTGACAGCTTCATACGGCATACCTAACTTCTGAGCACGGATGCGAACCCATTTGTAGTAGGCTTCCATAGGTAAAGAAGTCTTTGGCCCTAACTCTTGTGGGTCAGCTTTATGAACCTTGTCCCAAGCCTTGATGAACCTACGGCGCAGCTCATCACTATCCACCTGAAACTCAAAACTGATGTGAGGCACCAACATCTCATGGGGGCCTGCTCTTCTTGCTCTTCCAAACTGACGGAGTGCTAGACACAGATTGTAAGAGATCCCTCCTTGGGTACCAATCAGAGGAACATTAGGGTATTCCCCGCATCGATCAATAATAGCTATTTCATCCAAACCCCTGCAAGTCCAAATGATGTCTTTATCGGTGAGAGACATTAACCTATGAGCCCAACCTCTTCCTTCTTGATTTTTCAGTACGAACTTAGGGAGGTGCGAAATAAACCACCTCACCAACAAAGGGATACAACACCATAGGGTTCCTCGTCTTCGGGTAGTACGGGCATGAAGTTGTTGCAAGATGTCACCCAAGAGAGTGGGCACAAGATTCTGAGACATAAAGATCCTTATGGCAGTGACATTGATGAAGTTGTCAGGATTAGGGAACAGGACTAACCCATAGATTAGGAGAGCCAAGATGTCTTCATATGCCCTAAAGTCCAGGTCATTCCAGAAACCGTTAGCTTTACCAATCAGAAACTTGGCCAAGAAACCCTTAACTCCGCTTCTAGTCACCCAGTTGTCTGTTACCTCTTGAAGGGTCAAAGGAAGAGCTGCAGCAATATCCTCAAGCCTGAGGGTCTTTTCCCAACCAGTAAAGGGAGTCTGATCCAAGATAGGGATACCAAGCAGATCAGAGAACTCTTCCAGGGTAGGGACCAGCTGGAAGTCTTGAAAGGTGAAGCACTGGTACAGAGGGTCATAGAACTGGGTCAGAACACTCATCAACTGTTGATCCCGCTTTGCAGTGACTAAGCTGAGAAGAGAACCATGCCTCTGGATGAAGGAAGTGGTGTTTGGAATTCTGCTAACCAACTCATCAAGCAACTCAGGTGAACGAACAAAGTTGAACCGGATAGTATTCCTTCGCATAGGCATCATGATGTCCTACAAAACAGAGCAAAGGTGAAACCCTCTTGTCTTTGAAATGGTCAGTCCTTATGCAGGATGCATGTAATGCTCATGATGCTATGATGTTATGATAAAGCACACCACATATAGATACAAAGGCAAACATGGTAAGGCACACAAGTCACACAAGGCAAGCCCCTAAAGTTTAGGCCAGCATGAGGTCTAGGTACTACCCTCTTTCAGTTTGTTGGTTCATACCTGTCCTAATCAAAAGTAACCGGGTTCTTAGAGGATCCCAATATCATTGACTACCCTCAATCGGTCATAACTCCAGCATCGCAATCTTTTCTTGCGGCCAGAACCATCACGAGAGTTTAGCCTCAATGGGCGTAGCATACTGCTACAATTCTAAAGGCCAAGTTGTGTCAATTAAGGTTCTAAGGTTGTTGGTGCTTAATGACTCCTTAGAAGACCCATATTCTCCTCGTTGCGACACAAGGGATATCGGTACAGACCAAGGTGCCACACCAACGTAGCCACTATTTCACCCGTGTCGGTCTACGCCGGACAGGTCCCTCACAGCTTATGCTACCTAAACAGGGTATCCCCAGATCCGGGTTAGGATCTATGTAACTCCGATGCAACCCACAATAGTAAAGCAAGCAAATCAATACAATTGAAAACACAATTATGAACTAGCCCTAAGTTACACCTCACTTTAAGTTTGGTCCCCAGCAGAGTCGCCAGTTCTGTGATCGGTGGATCTGGAACTGACTATTTAACGCTGGTTCGCGAAATGTCGCAGAAGCAAGAGTCGCCACCGTCTTTTATTTTCTCCAAATGGAAAGGACAAAAGCACAGAAAAATTCCTTAAAGAGATTGCTCTCGGTTCGGGAGGTAGGTTATAGAAAGGGAAGGTGTTAGCACCCTTTCTATCCATGGTTATCCACGGGCTCTTAGATACTTGCTCATTGTGTTTTCAAAATGGTTTGTTTGCTTTTCAACTGTGGGTTTTGAAAAAGTTTCTTTGAAAATTCCAGTTCGACTCTTGTATCGGTCCTCAAGAGTGTTTGAAAAATTGCTTTCGAAAGCTTTTTGAAAAGGTGTCGGTGTGAAAAGTATTTTTGAATTTTGTTTTGAAATTAGAGCAAGTATCTAGAGTCGTCTACCTACCCTAAGGAATTCGTCTGTGTAGATGTCCTTTAAAGTAGTGCCATCCCACCATTGAGAGGTAGGTAGCACCACCGTTGGAGGTGTTCGGGTCAATTCGAGGTTCGGGACATGGTGATCACCAGAGCAATGGGAAGACACCTTAGAAGCTACCCTCATGCCAGGTTCCCGGATCATGAGGACTTACTAAGACATCCTCTACTCGACGATCACCTTTCGAGGCAAGGCAACAGTGAGGTGTACCCTAGGGGTGGTGTGTGATTTGTGTGTCATGTTCAGTTATTTTGTCTTATTCATGTCAAGGTGATCTATGCGTTTGTTTTTATTTAGACATTCATTCTTGCATGCAATTATTAACAGTTAAAAAAGTTGCGGAAATTAAAGTTCCTAAACTATTACAAAGGCGCGGGTCCACATCGCCAAATTAAAATCCAGGACCCGATTTGACAGAAAATAAAGAAGTAAAGTGCGAGCAATTATTTACACGGCTTTGGGAGAGATACATAAATATTTAAACGGAATAAAATAAATATGCGAATTAATAAGAAATTAAGAACGAGGGCGTTGGACCCTTTTTGCAAAATTAAAATTAAACGATGAAATTAATTAATTAAAAAAAAAGAAAGGAGATGTTTTTTGGTATTTCTAGCATTTTGGAGGATTTTAATGAAAAAAAAGAATGAATTAAAATTAAAATAAGATGCAAACCCTAATTCTAGTGGCTTTTAATTTATTAAGAAAATATTAAATTTTAACCTAATTTAACCCTAATTTTTATATGCAATTTAATTATAAAAATAAATATTTGATTATTTAATTATTTATGAAAGAAAAATAAAAAAGGATGAAAATTAATTAAACCTAATTCTATGTTTTTTAAATTTATTATGAAAAGAATTAAAATTACAACCTAATTTAAACTAAATTTAATTATATACAAATTTATTTACAAAAATACTTAAAATAAAATATTCATTGTTTTAATTCTTTTCTGATTTTTTTATGTGTTTTATGTTTTTATGGAAATAATTAATTAATTAAATAAAACAACAATTAGAAAGAAAATAAAAAATAAAGACTTGCAAACCTAGGGGGTCTGCCCCTGATTTTGGAGGTGAAAGTTTAAGAATTCTGGCCCATTTAGCATGGCCCTTTTGACTTTTGCAGGACACGTACATACGCGTTGACTAGGGCGCACTGTATTCCCCAATCCATGGCCTTTGATTTGATGAAGCTGGACGCGTGGACGTTGATCTTTGAGGATGTACAATGGACCACAACATTATGCCTGCACATGATTGTTAGTTGGAAAATAATATTGAGAAAGTGAAAACCTGGGGCTCGAACCCAGGTCATGCCCTTTACCAGTCACTATGCTTGCTAGTGGAGCCAGATGCGCGTTTTGATTAATAAACAACTAACAAATATTATAAAGGAAAACAAAAATGTTAGTGGGTCTGAGCGCGAAAATTTGAATCAGCCTATCACCACTTGCCACGAGTTCATCTCCTTCGTTGGTTCTTTATTTTCCTGAAATACAAACATCATGAGCAACGGTTTTTTAAGCGTTCTCCTAGGCCATCTATGGAAAAATAGCGAATAGCCTAGGAACGCTCATAAATTGAGCGCGAGCATAGCTTCCTCTTCATCCAGACACGCTGATTCTAATGGTTTTGGTCTTAGCCTCCAATTTTTCCTTATTCCAAAACCCCCAATTTGAAGGTTGAAGAACCCTAAATATCAACAATGGCATAATCGCGTATAATGCACAAAAATACAATCAAATACATGGGTTAGCTTCAGAATAGCATAAGGAATGTAAATCAACAATTAGAATGCCATAAGAATGCATAGATGTTAAAACACGATCATGGATTTTTTTCTGTACAGGGGCGGTTCATGTTACCAATTCTTTGAGTTTTGATGGATGTTTTTGATTGGGAAACATTCAGTGAACCTTCAGCAAGCTAATGAAACCAAAATTATGCCTTGAATCAGCCTGCAAAAGGGTTTTCAGTTTTGAGTTTCTTAACAAAAATTTCAAGTTTGATTGTTAGGTTTCTGAGCAGCTGCGTGTGTAATGGCACTAGGGTTGTGATCCTTGCATATGTAGTAACGAATTAGGTTAAAAAGAATCATCCAAATCTCTTGCATTCATAGCTTTTGAGATTTGATTTTCAAGCCTTATTTTTCAATCTTTTTCCATGTGCTTTTTGTACAAATCATGATCAATCAATCCAAACCTTTCCATATTTAGCTAGGCACGAAATCTTGATGATATAATGTGCACAAAAAGATTGAAAAAATTAGGTTAAGCATTTTTCATATATTTATTTTAATTTAAATGAATTATTATTAATAAAAATCCAAATAAATAAATAAAAAATGAATAAAAACTTCCCTTTGGGCCAAGTGGTCGTGCACATGCCATGGATGAAGAATTATGGAAGAAAAATGGGCCCATTAGCAATTTTAGGTCATTTGAACCAATGTTGACTTTTCAAAATATCCAAAAATTTCCCAACTTCCACAAGGCATAACTTGCTCAATTTTTAAGCTTTTCTCATGTTCTTGGACATTTTGGAAAGGTCTTTGAGTCCTATAACCAATGCCTTTGGTCCCATGTCATTTTGATTTACCAATCTCAAGTTATGGCCTTTGACTTAAAGTCCCTTTTTGTTGACTTTTGAAAAGGACCTATAATGTTGAAATTGATAACTTTTTGTGAGAGCATTTCTTGGACTTGAAGTATGAAGATGAGTTGTAGGAAATGTCCTTCTCTTCAAAATGAGCTTTGGATGGAATTTTTCTGATAATCCATGTGAAAGTTATGCCCTGGTCAATTTACAGTTGACTTTTTTCAACTGTCCAAATAAGGAAACTTTTGCATCTTGATGATTTTTGAGCCAAGCTTTGAGAATCATGATCAAGCATTGATCAAATGATGTTTGTGGCTTCAAAATGAGATGTTGATAAAAAATTTGAACTTTTGACTGTCAAATGACCATTTTACCCCTACAGTTGACTGTAGTGCAATTAGGGTTTTGACTGTGCAATTTTGTGCTGAATGTCTTGAAACTTGATATGAGGATGCTTGACCATATTTGTAGGAATGTGGGACTTGATTGGACCTTTGGAAACTTCATTTTCTTGATCAGAAGCAAAACCCTAATTTTGACTGCTTTAGGAGGCCCTTACTTGTGCAACCCTTGGGGAGATTTTGAAGCTTGACTTGGCATTTTCTTGAAGAATATGGGAGGGCAAATTTTGGGGTACAACAATGCCATTTGAATATGGGCTTAAGGATGCCATCTGGAATGTTTGTTGAACCACAATGTGATGGATCAGAAAAATGAGGATCAAAATGGTATCCGTGTCTGGAATGCATTTAAACTTGTATCGGGAGACTGAGTTTGTATGAGCAAAAGAATGGCCTTCGTGTCTGGGGCGTGTCTGAGTTGTAACTGTACTTGAATGTAGAATGAATATCGGAATGACTGTCGTGTCTGGAGTGTATCTATATTGTATCTGGGTAACAGAGAAATTTCTGTATATGGAGCAATTGCGTGCTGGGTACAAATTCTGAATGAGTGACAGAATGGCAACCGTGTCTGGAGCGTATCTGGACTGTATTTGAAGTTGAAAGTTGTATGAGTAGCAGAATGACTTCCGTGTCTAGAGTGTATCTGAAACTGTAACTAGGATTGAGATCCGTATGAGTAATAGAATGACTTCCGTGTCTGAAGTGTATCTAAAACTGTAACTGGGATCGAGATCCGTATGAGTAATAGAATGACTTCCGTGTCTGAAGTGTATCTGAAACTATAACTGGGATTGAGATCCGTATGAGTAATAGAATGACTTCCGTGTCTGAAGTGTATCTAAAACTGTAACTGGGATCGAGATCTGTATGAGTAATAGAATGACTTCCGTGTCTGAAGTGTATCTGAAACTATATCTGGGATCTAAATAAATGACAGAATGACTTCCGTGGCAAATGCAATGGGGAGAATCAAACTGCTGTTGTAAGGGTTAGAATGGTATCCGTGCTTGGAATGCATTGAACCTTGAGGTGGATAAGTGAATCTGAATGAGAGATAGAATGGCTGCCGTGTCTGGAGCGTATCTAGTCTGTATCTGATTGCTGTAGTCTGAGTGAGTAGTAGAATGACCGCCGTGTCTGGGGTGTATCTGTACTGTATCTGACTTGAAATTCTGAATGAGTAATAGAATGACCGCCGCGTCTGGGGTGTATCCATACTGTATCTGAATAATTGTTAATGATAGCCTTTTAATCTTATCCTGAAAAGGATGAAATGTTAGCTAAAACACAAAGTTATGTTGCATGATATGTATGATGCAATATATATGTTATATCAATGTTTATGATATATGAATGCGCATGTAAGCTGATGAGCTGTCTTGCTGAGGATAGATGAATCCTGGGTAGCCGGAGATGAGAGAATCTTGATTGTTGCCGGGGAAAATGAATCATTGACTGCTGCAGGGGATTGCAGGAATCTCTGAGTGCTAAGTCTGAGATACCCTTGTTGACTGCTGACTGCTCGGGGAACAAGACCTTCAATTGTTGAGGGATTTTAGGACCACTGCTGGGGATTGGAACTCCTCGGCGATCTGTGGGGAATGAGAATTCTGATGATCTCTACTGGGGAGTTCAGAACCTGGGAGACTCATGCTGGAGGAGTGAGACTGAGAATCTCCAATCTGATGGGAGGTATCTCTGTGAGGAGAAGGTTCACTAGTCTGGTTCCGCTGGGGATTGATAGTTGGAAGTTTTAGCTCCGCTGGAGATCGGTAGTTTTGACTTCAACTGGGGATAGGATTTTCAGATTTTTAAGGCTCCACTAGGGACACTGAAACTTAACTCTGAGGGGAATTGAGTTCTGGAAGGCTCTCTGGCTGGGGAAATCAGTTTTGAGAAAGCTTTTGTTCTGCTGAGGATCCTGAAGTTTAACTCTGTTTGGGAAATTAAGTTCTGGATTTTGACCTTGTTGAGGAATTTGGAGTTTAATTCTGCTAGGGATTCCTTCTGAAAGGGTATCAAGATATCTATCCGTACCTTCAACCTATCAGCAATCATCTTCCTTGGTTTGTAAGAGAATGATTATGTTCAAATGCATATGCCTATTTAACAAAACATTGGACGTTTCTCAAATAAAATATAAGTGTAGAAAAGCAAAAAGAAGACAAAGAAAATTTCTGTATTTGGAAAAGTATTTGTATTGACTTTTTATGAGTATCTTTGTACAAAGGAGATAGACATCCTAGTAAGAGGATGTTGTCGTAAAAAATTGAAAATTTTATACAAAAGAAAGATGGCTATGTGTAACAATTCCATGGGATTCCATTCTGTTATAGCCTTCATAACTCTGAATATCTGTCCATTCGCTGCTTCGCCCGCCGATGACTGGATTGATCAGAAGCTCGGAGCTTGTTGATGAAGAGATTGTTCTTTAAAGTGATCCGACGAGACATAGTCATACGCTTTAATTCCCTAACTTTTTCCTGGATCGCCCTTTCGGGTTTTCAATCCACCGGGAAACCCCTTTTTTGCCCAAGCCGCCCTTTCGGGTTTTCGACTTGCCGGGTGTACAATTTTTTTTTGTTTTACCCCTAATTTTTGCCTGAACCGCCCTTTCGGGTTTTCGGTTCACCGGGATGCCCATTTTTGCCCAAGTCGCCCTTTCGGGTTTTCGACTTGTCGGGTTATTTTATGCGTGGTATCTTTTGACTATGTCTGCATTCGCAGGGTGCGGAAAATCGTCGCCGTCCATGGTGGTCAGAATCATTGCACCAGCAGAAAATATGCTCTTGATCACAAATGGTCCTTCGTAAGTAGGAGTCCATTTGCCCCTGGGATCACTCTGCAGAAAGATAATCCGCTTGATTACGAGATCTCCGACTTGATATACTTGACGTCTGACTTTCTTGTTGAAAGCCTTGATCATCCGTTTTTGGTACGTATGACCATGGCAAACAGCAGTGAGTCGCTTCTCGTTGATCAAATTGAGTTGATCAAGTCAGGTCTGAATCCAATCGTCTTCATTCAAACCAACGTCCTTCATAATCCTTAAAGAAGGAATCTGAACTTCCATGGGTAGGACAGCTTCCATGCCATATACTAAAGAAAATGGGGTTGCCCCTGTTGAGGTACGTGCCGTGGTACGGTATCCATGCAGAGCAAACAGTAACATCTCATGCCAGTCCTTGTAGGTGACTGTCATTTTCTGAATGATCTTCTTAATGTTTTTGTTCGCAGCTTTAACAGCACCGTTCATCTTCGGCCGATAGGGAGATGAATTGTGATGATAAATCTTGAACTGTTCACATAGAGCGGTGATCATAGTATTATTCAGATTTGTACCGTTGTCTGTGATGATCCTGTCGGGGACACCATACCGGCATATGAGGTTCTGCTTGATGAAGCGGGCAACCACATTCTTTGTAACAGAGGCGAAGGAAGCTGCTTCGAGCCATTTGGTAAAATAGTCAATGGCGACCAAGATGAAGTGATGTCCATTGGACGCTGTGGGCTTGATCTCTCCAATCATGTCAATGCCCCACATTGCGAATGGCCAAGGAGCTGTCAGAACGTTGAGAGGAACAGGAGGAATATGAATCTTGTCAGCGTAGACTTGACATTTGTGGCAAGTACGGGAATGTTGATGGCAATCAGCTTCCATGGTAGACCAGTAATAGCCTGCCCTTAGAATCTTTTTAGCCATCGTATGCCCACTCAAGTGGGTGCCAAATGTGCCACTGTGTATCTCGGTCATGATCAACTCTGCTTCAGCTTTGTCTACACATCGGAGTAAAACACAATCATGGCTGCATTTGTAAAGGATACCGTTGCTCAGGAAGAACTTGACAGCAAATCTCCTTAAGAACTTCTTGTCATTTACGGAAGCTCCTTCGGGATATTCTCTAGTCTGGAGATACCTTTTGATTTCATGGAACCAGGGTTGTTCCACTACTTCTTCGGTATTAATCTCATGACAATGCGCAGGTTCATCCATTCGCTCGATGGTGATTTAGGGAGCCTCGTTATCCCAGTTGAGTTTAAACATGGAGGACATGGTTGCCAAAGCATCTGCAATCTTCGTAGTGGATGTAATCTTAACAGGCTTTTTAGGGACCTTGGAAAGATTGGTGAAAATGGTGATTATTGAAACATCTTTGATAGAGGTTGGAGTAGCAGGAATCTTTTCGAAAAGAATTTGTCGGTTGTCCATTAGGCCTTGGATGCCTATCTTCAGCAATGGACAGTCGATCGGTAGGGAGGAACAACAGTAGCAGTCTTCTTTACATCTTGGGAAAATCCCAGCTTTAAACAGATTCAACTTGATTGTCAGTAATGGAGTTACCAGATCATCAACAGCAGAAACATACAGATCTTCTTCAAAAGCATGAACATGATGGCCATGCTTTGGCATCAGAGCGGATATCACGTTCGGCTTCTCGGGTGCGTCGAACTCAACCTCTTTTGCGTCTATCAAGTCTTGAATTTTATTCTTTAGCGCCCAACAATTGTTGGTGTCATGTCCGGTGCTGTCAGAATGATAGGCACATTTAGCATTGGCATGATAGTATGGAGATGTGGTGTTAGGGTTTTTTGGTGCCTCCTTTAAACCAGTCAGATTCAACTTCAACAAATGGGGAAGAACTTGTGCAGGCGTCATATTGATGCGGGTGAACTACCGTTGTGGCCGTTCTACCCGTTGCTGGTTAGGTCTAGACTGATTGGTACGAGGCTGATCATTTGACGAATTTTGAATCATCACGGCCCCTACAGTCGGACGGCGCTCAGTTCTTCCTGACCCCTTCTGAGAGTACACAACAGCCGCCTCCTTCTTGGCTGGAAATGGTTTCTTAACAGTTGTGGAGGCAGAGGCATCCCTTTGAATCTTCCCATTCTTAATACCAGCTTCCACCCGTTCTCCAATCAGAATCAATTCAGAAAACCCTGCGAAATAGCTTCCGATCAAATGGTTGAAGAAAGGGCCAGATAGGGTCCCCAAGAACATATCAACTAGTTCCCTATCTGAAAGAGGTGTCTGCACTCTTCTGGCCAAGTCGCGCCATTTCTGGGCGTATTCTTTGAATCCCTCATTTGAGGCCATCCTCATACTTTGTAAATGAGTACGGGTTGGCGCCAAGTCAGCGTTATATTGATACTGGCGATAAAAGGTAGCTGCCAAATCCTCCCAACTATGCACCTCTGACCTCTCAAGTTGGTAAAACCAATCTAGCTGTGTACCAGACAGGCTATCCTGGAAGAAGTGTACCCAAAGATTTCTATCGGATGAATGAGGTTGAATTTTCCTGACATACGACCTCAGGTGCATCTTCGGGCAAGACAACCCGTCATATTTTGCAAAAATTGGCACCTTAAACTTTGGAGGGATCACAATCCCAGCAATCAATCCCAATTCTTCAAAATCTAACCTGGGAACGCTTTGCAGCTCCATAGCTGCCAGTCTATCCTCCAAGTTTTTGTATTTGTCGTCCGCTAGCGGGTATTGCTGCTCTGAGTAGTCTTCATCTTCCTCAACCTCTTCCTCTTCAGCCTCGGACTCAGAAGGTAATGCATCCCCTTTTCCTTTATCGGTCCCCTCATCAGATGCGGAGGGGAATTCAAGAACTCTCCTAGCTTCATTCTCAAACCTTCTTCCCAGTGTAGCTACCCCAACTCTTTTCTTCTTCTTTTTCACTTTTTCTTGCTCTTTATTCCCCAACAATGCTTTAAGATCCTCCTGACCCTTTGCTAAGGTCATTAGGAGCTGTTGAAACTGCGAGTTTTGTGCCTGCAGATCTTTGACGTCTGTTCGAGATCCATCTTACTGAAATAAACAGTAGAAAGATAAGGAAATCGGGTGTGAAGACCTGTTTATGCATATGATGAATGATATGTTTATTCATGTAATGCATTCAAGGATTTAGAAATTCAAAATTGTTGCAGACAAAAAGAACACACGTCATATTAATAAGAAGAAATTTTGTCAGTACATAAATGCCCCATGGGCCAAATATTACAAAAACTTCTTAAGGTAAAAAGACGTTGTGCATCCTCTTTGGTGCAATGTAAGTGTTGAGGGTCTCCTCCTCGTGAAGTCGGCGGGTAAGCTCCAAAACCTTCTTCTCACTGGCGTAGAAGATAGCTTCAAAAGTATTTCGCTCCTCCTTGAGTTGGATCCAACTCTTTTGCATCTCCTCCCATGATGTTGGCATGTCAGGATGTAGGATGGTGTAAGGAACCTCTCCTTCCTTAACAGGCTCTTTAATCAAAGGGAGAATGTGAGGGTAAGGCATCATAAGACTCTGGGCTCGGGTTCGTACCCAATTGAGGTAAGGTTCAAGAGGGATGGAGTTCTTGTGCCCCAGTGTCTTGCTATCTACCTTGTTAGGCATCCTCCAAGCTCTGATGAATCTTTGGCGAAGTCCTTGCGCATCGTTGTCGAAGTCAAAAACTAGGTCAGGAATCAGCATGTCATGAGGGCCATCCCTCCGTGCATATCCAAATTGCCTCAAAGCTAGACAAGGGTTGTAGGTAATGCCTCCTCTAATGCCAAGTAATGGAACATTAGGGAACTCACCACAATGATCGACGATGATGACATTTTCTCTGGACCGAGAACACCAATGTACATCAGAGTGTGTGAGGGTCATCAACCGTTGTGACCACCTTAAGCCTTGGTCATTCTTCAAAACAGATTGTGGAAGGTGCGAAATAAACCACCTTGCAAGGAGAGGAGTACAGCACATGAGAACACCTCTCTTCCTCATTGTTCGTGTGTAAAATGAGTGGAGGATGTCCCCAAGCAATGTAGGTATGGGATTCCTGGATAGGAAAATCTTGACAGCGTTGATATCTATAAGTTGGTCAGGATTTGGGAACAAGACCAACCCATAAATGAGGAGTGCCACAATTTCTTCAAAGGCTTGCAGATCCAAAGAATTCCAACACCCTTGTGCCTTCTCAAACAAGAATTTTACCAAGAAGCCTTTGACACCACTTCTAGTTTCCCAATGCCCCTTGATGTCAGATGGTTGCAAGTGTAGTGCTCGAGCAACATCTTCAGGCTTTGGTTCTTTTTCCGTACCGTTGTAGGGTAGTTGATTAAGAATAGGAATTCTCAGGAGTTGAAAAAATTCCTCCAAAGTAGGCACCAATTGATAGTCGAGGAATGTGAAACAGTGGTGAAGGGGGTCAAAGAATTGGAACAACACTTTCACCATGTCTTCTTCAATGCTGGTATTGACTAGGCTGAGCAGTCTACCTTGTCTTTCACTGAAGAGAGAGCTTTCTGGAATTCTGGATGTGAGCTCCTTGAGTTGAGGAGGGATTCTCACAAGGTTGACTTGGATAGTTTTCCTGCGAAGAATTTCCATGACCTACAAAACAAGAACAAAGATGAAGATCCAAACCCTTGAAATGGTTAGTGGATGCATATGATGCTTTATGATGTTCATGATGTATGCACAAACATATGTACAAGCAAGTCACACAAAAACCCTAGTTTCAGGCTTGCATGGGGTTTCATAGGTAAGTACCCTCTTGAGTGTAGGTTGCTTAAAAACATGTCCTATAAATAGTAACCGGGTTCTAAGGAGCTCAATATCATTGGATTGTTTTCTATGTTCATTGTTTTGGTTTAGCCACTTAACTAGCGACCAAAATATTCCAAGAAAACAACCCTCAATGAGTGTAGTATCGAGTATCTACCAACTTCGGACTGCACCAAAGCCGGTCATCTCACTACACCTAATGAAAGGCCAAGATGGTCAAGTAAGGTTCTAGGTCATTAGTGCTTAGTGAAATCACTCAGCGGCCCCGTACTCTCCTTGATTGAACTCAAGGGTTACCGGTACTCACAAATATGTCGCACTAATATAGCTATTGCTTCAACCGTGTCGGTATACCCCACACAGTTTCCACAACGTATTGCTATCTATGAATGTTTCCCAAATCCGGGTGTAGGATTTCAAGCCCAAACAAGAGAACCAAGATGTAAAGCAATCAAAGCAAACAATTAGTCCTGCAAAAGGGTGATCTAAGCCCTAAGGTTACTCCACTTTTAATCATTCCCCAGCAGAGTCGCCAATTCTGTGATACGGTGGGAGAACTGACTTAAGGTTTTGCGTTTTGTATTCGCACTTGTTCGATTTAGCAAGAGTCGCCGCCGACTTTTTATTTTATCCTAAGGAAAGGTTAAAAAGCACAGGAAAAACCTTTGAGATGTTTTCTTGGGTTCAAGGAGTAGATTATAGAAAGGGAAGGTATTAGCACCCTTTCTTTCCATGGTTATCCATGGGCTCTTAGTTACTTGCTTAGATCACTTGCCTTGCATTATCAATTGTTTGAAATGGTGCTTTCAATTGTTTGAAATGGTGCTTTGTGTGTGATTTTGAAAGACGTTTTGAAAAGAGGCCATTTGTTGTGGCAACCTTTGTAATGATCCATGTTTGAATGTATACAAAGGTGTATTTGTCTTTTGAAAAGTTTCCAATGTTTTGAAAGTTTGTTTTGAAATTGTGTTGTGAGGTGTGTTTTGAAAAATGGCAAGGATTTGTTTTGCAAGTTGGTCAAGCAACCAAGAGCTATCTACCCTAAATTTCTCAAAGATCTTTCCTATTTTTTAACCCTTTTAACAGTATTGTTCCACCATTGTATTTGGTGGACAATCTTGTGTTAGGATGTTAACGGGACGGGCGCGGGTCATCGTTTAGACCATGAATGCAATAGTGCCAAGTGTCTTTGGCAATTTTTTCCTTTAAGGGACTTGATCATTTTTTTAGGCAACTTGAGAAAGCGTCATCGAGGGACTATGATCATTTGATTTGTTTTGTTTTGCCAAAGACACTCAACATGCAACATGGCCCATTTTTTTGAAGGCAACAAGTGGAGGAACCCTAAGGGTGCAAGTGTGCATTGTGTTGTCCATTTTCATGCTTGTTTATCTTTGAATTAGGTCAAGCTATTTGTTATTTGATTTTTTTTGCATACAAACCCTAGGTCTATCACGGCATAATTTGAAAGCTTTTAAATGCGGAAATTTAAAGTCCTAAATTATTACAACATGATTATGGGGATGGGGGTACAAATGTTTGAATGGGGGATATTTAGCAAGAAATTAAATCTAAAACTATTACATCCATATTGAATATACAAATTATTTAATTATACAATAATTAAATAAATACAATAAATATGCAAAATGTATTATGCACAAAAATGGTTTTTTATGTATGTAAAAGTATTTTTCAATCTAAAATATAAACAAAAATAAAAAGGTCAATTTTGGAATATTTTTGTGGTTTTAGGGCAAAACCCTAATTTTGAATAAATAGCAATTATTTATTAATTATATACAATATTTATATATTAATTTATACAAAAAATAAAAAGGAAGTATATTGTAAAAAAGTATTTTTTTAGTGTCATATATTAATAAAAATAAAAATGTATTATTTTCATAATTTTTTCCCTAAATATCTAATAAAATATACAAGTATTTATATTATATATTAAATATACTAAATATATATATGCCAAGATAAAATATTAATTATTAAAAAAATGTATATTTTTAGAAAATGTTTTCAAAATGTAAACAACAAAAAATAATAACTAAAAATATATTTTTGTATTATTTTTTTAGTGTTTTTAAATAAAAAGTATTATATTTATCTATATACATATTAAACAAAAACAAATAAATGCCAAATAAATGCAAAAAAATGAGGAAAAATATTTTTAATGTTTTTTCATGTTTGAATAAAAATATAAAATCAGAATCAAAAAGAAAAAATGAAAAATGATAAAGATATCACACAATGGGCCAGGGGGGTGCAAAAATGGAAAAAGTGTGCAAAAAGCAAGAACAACTCAGGCCCAGCCCAAGTCACCCTTCTTCAACCTCCAGCTTCTGTCTCAAAAACGCGCGCCCTCTATGCTTCATTCAAATTCCTGATTCTTTGACTTTTAACAAAAACTCATAACATAAACAATGCAGAGCATCAAGAGACGAATTCATACATATAAAAATCTTGACCTAACTCTCAGAAATGAGGGAGAATTTTTTCATCCCCAATTTCTGACCTAAGTTTTTTTCAATGTTCATGGCCAAAATTCTCACAGCACGCATAATATAAATGAAAAGTAAATACATGGATGGTTTCAGGGCTATGAGTAGAACATGTTTCATTCACAAACCTAAGCCTAATCATGCCTGGATAGAGAGATAGAAGTTCATATTTTTACCTGTTCCGCTTGAGTCGTGTACAACAATGGAGGTATCTTTAATGGAGTTTGAACTTTGGTACAGCTTGCCTGAAGTCCAAGGATGCTTCTCCTATGCTTAACTTGCTTTGAATCTCTCTGAATCAAGCTATGGAAGTCCACCTGCAAAACTGAAAACTAAAAATGGCAAGTGATGTTAGGGATGTTACAGTTTGTATCTAGGGCTTGGGATAGCTTCAATGGATGGTTTGGAACATGTTTGAACTCTTTTTAGCCAAAATGCACGAGTGGAAATGTTTGTGGAAGTCAAGTTGCAGAACTTGCTCTGTTTCTGCAGCAAGAGGATGTTTTTGTGAATGAGAAGGTTTGGGGTGTGTTTCAGTCGTGCCTTAGGTCTGGTTTGATATATGGAAAGTGTTTGCAAACTTTGTTTTGGTTGGTGTTTATAGGAATGAGAGCTTGGAGTCAGTTTGCAAGTTTTCTTGTTTTTGAAGTAGGAAAATGCAAGTTTCCATACAGGCCTGTGCAATGCCCTAAACTATGCTGCATATATCCTTCTTGATCAGAGGGATTTGTGTACAAATGCTAGCCTCAAAGATCTGGCCCATGCCTCTTGGATTTTGAATTTGACATAAAGTGCATCTTTTCAAAAATGGTAAATATGCTTTTTCCATTTAAAGATTAATCTTGCATGTAATGACCAAATGAACAAAATAACATCTTAGCACAATGGTTAGGCATTTAATTATTGAGTGTGAAGAGGTTTAGAGGCCTGCAAACCATCACAAACCCTGCTGACTTGAAAATGCCAATGTTATGAACATGTATTTGGCTATGAACAAAAGTGACTTTTGCCCATCTTTGCAAATTCGATTCTCCCTAACCACAAGGGTGTTTGAGAAGTTCTTTGACAATTTGGAAAGCTTGGAATGTGTAATACATCCATATTTGTAATGCAAATTGAAACTTCAAGTGGAATCATGTGAAAAATGGCCATGAAGTTGGACAAAAATCCTTCCTAGAATAGGTCAAAATTTCTCTAAGTTAAAAATGTTTTGCACCCTTGTTCCAAAAATCACAACTTGAGCTACAAGCTTCCTTTGAGAAAACTTTGTGAATCAAAGTTATATATTTTTCAATGGACTACAACTTTCATGTTTTGAGTTTTGTTTGAATCCATTTTCATCTTGGTGAAAAAATGGGACAAAGTTAGGAAAAAATAAGGAAATTTCATAACTTAGAAAATTTCTAAGTTATGAAATTTCTTCATTTTAAACCCTAATTTGCAATTTTGGATTTCTTGATGAACAAGTTTCATAATTTGACATGTCTTGATGAAAAATGAATCTTGGCACTTGAATTTGACCAAAAAGTCAAAGTTTGACTTTTCAGTATACAGTCAAATTTTGATCAGTTGACTGGAAAATTCATCTGTCAATCTTGTGCATTTGAGATCTTTTGAACTTTTTGAATGTGTAAAGACAATTCCATTGAGTCCTTGAGTCCATATATGAGCTTGGTTTTCTATTGGTTAGGTCAAACAGTCAAAAATTGCCTTTGTACAGTCAAAACCCTAAAAATGACCATTTTGCCCTTTTGGTGATCTGATCAAATTTCTTGTGGAATTGTGATCCAAACTTAATCAAATGGTTCATATGAGTTCATTATGTTGATGTGGGTCAAATTTCATGAGGTTTGACTGTCAATTGGCCACAGTTGACTTTTTTCCCCAATACAGCTTATTTCTAGGTCAAATGTCCAATTGACTGGGAAAAGATTGGAATCAAGGCTTGAAACTTGGTATGGATAAACTTGTGAGTCCAACATGAAGCATGAAAGTCACTTTGGGCATTTTAGGTCAAAACATCTTTGTGCAAACTCAAACCCTAATTTGGGTCAATAGTGCAAAGAGGAGTCTTGAACAGAGCAAACCCTGACTTGATCTTGAGCTCCAAGGGTCTTGTGGTGAGAAAATGTTGATGAAATGAGAGGGAAAATTTTGGGGTACAACAATATGCAATTATCCCAAGCTCCGCAACACCTATTGAAGGTTGGTTTGGTAACACTATGAGATCCCCCTTCTAAACCTAACACAACTTCTCTGAAATATAATCCCAATGAAAAATGTGCTTTACATTCAAACAGTCCCGAACATGATACCAATGACTGTTGGTCTTTAAAGAACAAAATCCAAGACCTGATTGATAATAAAAAAATTGAATTTGACCCTCCACCAACTCCCAATGTGATCACCGCACCCAAGCCCAATCATGGTAAGGGTGTCAATGCTATTGAAGATGCCTCTTTTGTTTCCTTCATCAATGATCTGACCACTCCATTGAAGACTGTTAAATTTTTTTTTGCTAAAAAGTTGGTGTACTTCCAGGCTGTTCTTAAGACTATTATCATTGTGTTGTACAAATTAATGGTTGAACATGGCTGAATAAAGGTGTCCAACACCTGATGGATAGCCATAAAGTTCTATTTGAGAAAACTCCATCTATGAAAAGTTTGACCCAAAGTGTATCTCGATAGTTTGAAGACGTGTCCATCATCACCATTTCAAATACTCCTATCAGGATCACCTTCAAAGGTCCTATTAGGATTCCCGTTGAACCAAGAATAGATCCACTAATTATCACCACATCGGGCCAGTCCCCTACTCTTCTGATAAGGCCGTACCTTGGAATTATGGGACAACAGTGTATTACCATGGTATCAAACAAGATTCATGGATTGCCGAAAATGAAACTACTGACATTACAAACATTGTTGGTCAAGTAAAGTTACTAGGATGGGAAGGATTTTCTCTCCGGAGATCTCACATCCGACAACCACTACTATAACACCCATTCGTATTACTGTTGTTAAACCTGTTGCTGATACTCGAGGAAAGGAAAAAAATGACTAAGCCTGCCCGGACGGAGGCGGCCACAAAAGATATTGCAGTTGAGGACCCATCTACCAAAGATATGGAGGAGATTTTAAAAATTATCAGAAAAAGTGATTACAAGATAGTGGAACAGTTGGGGCAAATACCCTCTAAGATTTCCATGCTATCTTTGTTGCTATGCTCTGAGGCGCATGCCCAAGTGTTGTTAAAATTCCTGAAAAACACACATGTCCCACCAGAAACTATGGCCGATCAATTTGAAAACTGTGTAGCAAGCCTGACTGCTGACAATGGTTTGGGATTTTCAGATGCAGATTGACCCGGGCGGGGAAGAATCACAACAAAGCTCTGCATGTTTCCATCGAGTGTAAAGGAACCACTTTATCCCATGTGTTGGTGGATACTGGGTCCTCCCTAAATGTCTTACCCAAATGTGCTCTAGATAGGTTGGACTGAGAAGGTTTGGTGCTGAAATCTAGTGACATTGTGGTGAGAGCTTTTGACGATCAAAGAGATTGGTCCATGGAGAAATTGATCTCCCTATCAAAGTTGGGTCTCATGTTTTCAACTCAACATTCTATGTGACGGATATTCGTCCTGCTTATTCTTTCCTTCTTGGACGCCCATGGATCCATAGGGCAGGTGCCATAACTTCGACACTACAATAAAAGCTGAAGTACCCGGTCAAAGAGAAAATTGTCACTGTTTGTGGGGAATAAGAGTTTATGATCAGTCATCTGGATTCATTCAAGTACATTGAAATGGATGGCGAGTTCATTGAGACCTCTTGTCAAGCATTCGAAGTGGTCTCTCCAATGGTTTCTATTGCCAAAGCCACTCTTGATACTCCAAAAGCTACTAAAGATACACCAAGGATGGCTTCTCTCAAAGATGCTCGTGCTGTTGTTGAAGACAGAGGTTGCACCATTTAGGGACAACTTCCTAATATCCCATACAAGTCAGACAAATTTGGTTTGGGTTTCACTTCCAAAGCTCAAAAGGAGGTTCAACGTGTTCATGTAGGGAAACCACCTCTCCGAATTAGTAACCATGAGGTTAATGCTCTTGAAGACTCTGATGCTGATTATGACTTTAATGATTGGATCTACCCGACTGCTGGTGTAGGACTCAACAACTGGCAGACCAAGGACTTCATCCCAATCTCCTTCAGCTAGGAATAATTGCCATTTCATGTTTTTATTTACTTTAAAGACTTTGTCTATAATTTCTATTAAAATAATGACTTTAAGCCACGTGTCTTGCCCGAGGCACAATGGTCCATTTGTTAAGGGTATGTCATTTTCATATGCCATATGCTCATTTTAATGAAAAACATTGTACTATTTTGCATTCAAATTTTGCGCTCTTTGTCTTTCTTTCACTTTACTGCATTTTCAAATAGCCATGTGACCTTACATGTACACACACATTTGCAGATCCACATCCACTCCGGATCTCATTGACAACGATTCTTCTATTTCCATCTATGTCTTTGAAAATCCAATCTATCAAGTCGAAGACGAAGGTGAAGAAGATTGTGAGATACTTGGGGAACTTGCCAGACTCCTGATACAAGAGGAAAAGGCCATTCAACCGCACGAAGAACCAGTTGAAATGGTAAACTTGGGTACTGAGGCAGATAAGAAAGAAGTCAAGATTGACGCTAACCTGGAAGACGGTGTCAAGAGAAGATTGGTCCAGATGTTGCATGACTATGTTGAGGTGTTCGCTTGGTCATATGAAGACATGCTGGGACTTGATACTGACATTATGGTTCACCGTTTGCCGATGAAGGAAGGTTGTGCTCTGATCAAGCAAAAGGTTCATCGCATGCGGCCAGATATGCTGAGAAAATCAAAGATGAGGTAATAAAATAGTTCAATGCAGGTTTCCTGGCAGTAACGTCGAATCCCCGATGTGTTGCAAATTTTGTTGCAGTCCCGAAGAAAGACGGTAAGGTCCGTATATGTGTATACTATATGGATTTAAATAGGACGAGCCCCAAAGACGATTTTCCACTACCACACATCGATGTATTGGTTGATAATACTTCTCAACATAAGGTGTTCTCCTTCATGGACGACTTTTTCGTGTACAACCAAATCAAAACGGCACCTGAGGACATGGAGAAAACCACTTTTATCACACAGTGGGGCACCTTCTGTTATAAGGTGATGCTTTTGGTTTGGAAAATGCAGGCGCAACCTAACAACAAGATATGGTCGCTCTATTTCATGATATGATTCATCATGAGATAGAAGTCTATGTTGATGACATGATTTCAAGATCACAAACTGAGGAAGAACACCTTGATCACTTACGAAAGCTATTTGAAAGGTTGAAGAAATACAAGTTGAGGATGAATTCCAACAAATGCACCTTTGGGTGAGGTCTAGAAAACTCCTAGGCTTCATCGTCAGTGGAAAATGTATTAAGATCGATCCAGCAAAAGTCAACGCCATACAAGAAATTCTAGCTCCCTGTATTGAGAAGGAGGTCAGAGGTTTCTTAGGTGGACTCAACTACTTTGCCTGATTCATCTCTCACTTAACTGCTTCTTGTGAGCCAACCTTCAAACTACTAAAGAAAGATCAAGTAGTCAGATGGAATGACGACTGCCAAACAGCTTTTGACAAGATCAAGGAGTATTTACAAGAACTTCCAATCCTAATGCCTCTAGTTGAAGGACGACCTATGATCATGTACTTGATCGAATTAGAGACTTTAATGGGGTGTGTGCTGGGCTAACATGATGAGTCTGGTCGAAAAGAGCATGCAATATACTACCTTAGCAAAAAGTTTACCGACTGTGAAATAAGATATTCACTGCTCGAGAAAACTTAATGCGCTTTGGCATGGGCTGCTCGCCGACTAAGATAATATATGTTGAATCATACTACTCTCTTGATCTCTAAGATGGATCCCATCAAGTACATCTTCGAGAAGCCATCTCTCTCTGGATGAATAGCCCGATGGCTAATGATCTTGACTGAATATGACATCTAGTATACCATACAAAAAGCAATCAAGGGAAGCGTGCTGGCGGATCATTTGGCGCACCAAGCTGTTGATGACTACCAATCCATGAACTTTGAATTCCCGAACGAAAATATCATGCTGATAACCGACTGTGCAAAACCCAAACCATATGAAGGACCTGAACAAGGATCCTGATGAACTATGGTGTTTGATGGATCTTCCAACGCTCTTGGTAACGAAATTGGTGTTGTGGTCATTTTTCCCAAAGGTTGCCATACACCTTTCACTGCCATACTTTGTTTTGACTGTACCAACAACATGGCTAAGTATGAAGAATGCATCTTGGGTCTAAAGGCCGCCATTGACCTAAGAATAAAATTCTAAGCATATACAGAGACTCAGCTCTGGTAATCAGTCAAGTTAAAAGAGAGTGGGATACCAAACATCCAAATCTGATCCCTTACAAAGAACTTGTGCTCGCCTTGATCCCTTACTTTGAGGAGGTCACCTTTGAGCATATCCCGATGGAAGAAAATAAATTGGAAGATTCTTTAGCAACGATGCCATCTATGTTCAAGGTCAATTGGGACAACAAAGCTCCCAGAATTACTATCGAAATATTCGACGAACCAGCACACTGTTGTGGTGAGATTAACACTGATTAGGAGAAGCCTTGGTACCATGAGGTGAAAATGTATCTTGAAGCACAAGAATATCTTGAGGGAGCCTCAATCAACGACAAGAAATTCCTGCAGAGGTTCTCAGCCAGGTTATTCCTAAGAAATAGGATTTTGCACAAGCGCAACCATGATTCTTCTCTGCTCAGTTGTGTGGACAAGAAAGAAGCGGAGAAGATCATGGAGGACATGCATGAAGGCATCTTTGGTACTCACTCTAGTGGATATATTATGGCCAAGAAGATTTTGAGGGTTGGTTACTATTGGTAGACTATGGAAACTGATTGTCACCACCACTCGAGGACTTTCCATAAGTTCCAGATTTATGCCGATAAGGTTCATGTGCCTCCAATACCTTTAAATGTCATGACTGCTCCATTTCCATTTGCAATGTGGGGCATTGATATGATCGAAGAAATTAAACCCACTGCATCTAATGAACATCGTTTCATCCTCGTCGCCATTGACTACTTCACAAAATGGGTCGAAGCGACTTCATTTGCCCCAGTTACCAAGAATGTTGTAGTCTGGTTTATCAAGCATAACCTCATTTGTCGATACGGCATCCCTGAAAGTATCATCATCGAAAATGGAACCAACCTCAACAATGTTATGATCACTGAAATCTGCACGTAGTTCAAAATCAAGCATCACAACTCTTCTCCATACAGACATAAGATGAATGGCGCAGTGGAAGCGGCCAATAAGAACATAAAGAAGATTGTGCAAAATATGGTGGTGACCTATAAAGACTGGAATGAGATGCTACCATTACTCTTCATGGCTATCGTACTTCGGCGGGAACATCAATTGGGGCAACCCCATTCTCTTTAGTCTATGACATGGAAGTTGTCCTGCCTATTGAAGTGAAAATCTCTTCTCTAAGGATAATGAAAGAAGCAGACTTAGGCGAAGATGAATGGGTTCATACTATATTGGATCGTTTGAACTTGATCAATGAAAAGAGACTGGCTGCTTTCTGACATGGTCAAATTTATCAAAAACGTATGATCAAGGCATTCAACAAGAATATCAAACATCGAGTATACCAGGCTGGTGATTTGGTAATAAAATGCATCATTCTACCATAAGGAGATCCCAGGGGAAAATGTACTCCCACCTACGAAGGGCCATTTGTTGTCAAGAAAGTTTTCTCTAGAGGTGCTATGATGCTAACCACTATGGACGGCAAAGATTTCCCGCATCCTGTGAACACGGACATAGTCAAAAAATACTAGGCATAAGAATGACTTGCTAAGTTGACATACCTAGGAAAAAATAAGAGCATCCTGGCTAACCAAAATGGTTCGGAAAAAAGTTAGGGATATATACAAAATATTGTACACCCGGCAAGTCGAAAACCCGCAAGGGCGACTTGGGAAAAAAAGGGTATCCTGCTGGACTGAAAACCCGAAAGGGCGGTCCGGGAAAAAGTTAAGGATTAAAAGCATACGACTATGTCCCGTTGGATCACTATAGCCAGCTTTATTACCAAGGTCAAAAGTTCAAATGATACGAGATCAGTTCAATCAATTTCTTCTGACAGCAAGGGATGAAACGTTTGAAGACATATGGGAAATAACAGAGTTGGAACCCAATGATATCACTTCCACATGGCTATATATATATATATATATATATATATATATATATATATATATATATATATATATATATATATATATATATATATATATATATATATATATATATATATATATATATATATATATATATATATATATATATATATATATATATATATATATATATATATATATATATATATATATATTTGTTTTCACTTTGTATTCTTTTTCATTTCAAGACGGCTTCCTCTTACTAGGATTTCCGTCTCTTTGTACAAAAACGCATGTTTATAGGCAAATCATCAATAGTTAGATACTTTGAAGTGCAAAATTTTGTTTTTTCCATTATTGATTGCAAAAACGTCCAATGACTAAAATTGAATGAACATGTGCATATGAACATGATTATTTGTTAACAAATATACGCCTAAGAACAAGAATAAGTATTTACTCAAAGAGCCAGGATGACACTTATGTTGTCCATAAATCCCCACAGAATCCCTTTCATAAGGGGATCCCCAGTAAATTCACCAAAGCCACCTCTATGAGATTATCCCCCACAGAGTAGATTCTCCATAATTCCCTTTCGGAGTTCCAATCAGCATATCTCCTGGAAATTCTCTTCCCCAACCGAGTTTGGTCTTCCAAAACTGAAAGAGAAACCTTGCAAGGCTCCTACCCAGAATAAGTTGTTTCCCAGTGAAATCTCCAGAATATCTTCCTCAACAAGGTTTATTTCCCTGAAAAAGTACAATCTCCCCAGCTTGAGTCTATTCCTCAGACTACTAAATGTCACTGACAAGAACTCCTTTTCTCCAGTAGAGTTGATACTATCCCTAGAGAGTTATTGTAAAACCTAGAATACGACCAGAATACCAATTAACTTTACTCTCCCCAGACAAATCGAAAGTTTAATCATCTCTTTTATCCCCAGTCAGGGTATATAAGAATTAAATTCCCCAGTAGAGCAATGGATAACCAAGACTCCTAAACTCTACTCCTCAAGATGAAATCAACATTCCCCAGCGGAAGTATTACAGATAGTTGAAGATACACATACTCTTCATCCCCAACAATAGTCTTGGATTTAGCTTCCCAAAATTCCCCAACAGTATTCCGAGATTTAGCTTAAAAAAATGAAAATACGCTTCAACAAACATTCATACATCATAACATATGCATACGAAACGCATATAGCATAATCTCATTTATTTTGAGAATATCATTATGCAATACATTTCATACATCATAACATTGCCTACAACTAATTTGTTACCTTTTCAGGAAAGATCAGTTTCCAAGATGAATACCATCAACAACAAACATTTCCTTCATAAGACCTTTGTAGGTTCAATTTAAATTGACCAATGATTTAACCTGATTTGTTTCCGGTGGACCTTTTATCTGGTTCAGTTAAAACGACCATAAGGTTTATTCTGATTCGTATCCAATTAAAGACAATTTCCAGACCTCTGCTGGTTCAGTTTAAATTTACCAATGATTTATACTGATTTTTTTCTGGTAGACACTTTCTCTAGTTCAGTTAAATCGATCTTAAGATTTATACTGATTCAATATCAAGTTAAAGACCCATTTAGACCTCTGCTGGTTCAGTTTAAATCGACCAATGATTTATCCTAATTTGTTTCCGGTAGACACTTTCTCTGGTTCAGATAAATCGACCCTAAGGTTTATTCTGATTCGTATCCAGTTAAAGACAATTTCAAGACCTTTGCTGGTTCAGTTTAAATCGACCAATGATTTATCCTGATTTATTTCCGGTAGATACTTTCTCTGGTTCAGTTAAATCGATTCTAAGATTTGTGCTGATTCAACATCCAGTTAAAGACCATTTTAGACCTCTACTGTTTCAGTTTAAATCGACCAATGATTTATCCTAATTTTTTCTGGTAGAAACTTTCTCTGGTTCAGTTAAATCGACCCTAAGATTTATTCTGATTCTTATCTAGTCAAATACAAATACATACATCTACTGTTTCAGTATAAATCGACCAAAGATTTATTCTGATATTTCTTCCAATCTATAAGCCCATCTTCAATAACTCTCTGTTGTACCCCAAAATTTGCCCTCTCATTTTATCAAGATTTTCCTCACAAGACTGCTTGGACTCCAGACCAGATTAGGGTTTGCTCAGCTCAAGACATCTCCTTGCACTATTGACCTGAAATTAGGGTTTGAGTTTGCACAGGTATTTTTGGACTTCCAATGCCTCATGTGACTTTCATACTTCATGTTGGACTTATAAGATTTCCCATACCAAGTTTCAAGCTTTGAATCAAATTTTTGCCCAGTCAATTGGACAATTGACCTAAAAATCAGCTGTATTGGGAAAAAAGTCAATTATGGTCAATTTACAGTCAAACCTCATAATTTTTTACCCACATCAACATTAAAGACTCATATGAACCATTTTATTAAGTTTGGACCACAACTCCTCAAGAAATTTGATCAGATCATCAAAAGGGCAAAATGGTCATTTTTAGGGTTTTGACTGTAGAAGGGCAATTTCTGATTTTTCACCTAGCCAATGGCATATTGGATTCAAGCATGGATTCGAGGACTCAATGGCATCATCTTGACCTAATCACAAGATTCAAAAGATCTCAATTGCATTGGATTGACAAATGAATTTTCCAGTCAACTGATTAAAAATCAACTGTACACTGAAAAGTCAAACTTTGACTTTTTGGTCAAAATCAAGGGCCAAATCAAGATGTGTCAAAACATGAAACTTGTTCACCAAGAAACCTAATTTTGAAAATTAGGGTTTAAAATGGAAAATTTTCATAACTTAGAAAATTTCTAAGTTATGAAAATTTCTTATTTTTTCCCAACTTTTCCCAACTTTTTCACCATGATGCAATTGGACTCAAGTAATGATTTTGTGAACAAGGGTCCATGAAACTTTTAACTTAGTGAAATTTTGCCCTAGTTTAGGCAGGATTTTGACCTATCTTCATGGCAATTTTTCACATAGTTCCAAGTGGAATCTCAAAATTCAATTCAAATATGGATTGTAGAGCATGTTACAAGCTTTCCAAAATGTCCAAGAAATCTCCAAGTTCATTTGTGGTTAGGGAGAATCGAAGGAATGAAAATGGCCATTTCTCACTTTTGTCCATGACATTTTTCACGTTGTCACAAGTTGTAAATCTGCCCTAAGCATGCTTGTACTTGTTTTACATGTCTTAAACCTTTCCACACTCCTTAATTAAATGCAAATACAATGGATATTGGCATTGTTCTGAGCTATGTAGAATTACACAAAGAATTAATCTAAAAATGGCAAAAGGATAACATTGCTACTTTGATAAAGTTCACTTTATGTAACTTTGTTTATCTTGAGCCATGGACCTAGCCTTTTGCTGCAAATAAAGTCCATGCATATCAGGCAAAGTTCACCAACTATGTGCAGCTAGAATACAGACATGTATAGGCCTTGGCATTGTCAATTCCAACTTTTCTTCAAAAGCAAGCAATTGTGCAAAAGTCCACACAACTTGTCCATCTGTTAAAACCAAGATTTGTGACCATTTCAAACAAGTTAAGCATATTGTCTAAGGCCAGAAACACGAGCTCATAGCATCTCAAACACCCTTAAGCACAAAAACACCAACTTCTGCCTAAAACAGGGCAAGCCCTGCAGAATCACTTCCAAAACAAATTTGCCTCGTGCGTTTTGCTTGAAACCACTTCAAACACATTCAATACAATACACCCAAGTTGTCCAGACCTTTCTCAAGCAACTGTAACCTTGTTTTCACACTTCACCATTTTTACTTTGAAGCTTTACAGGTTAAGTTCTACAAGGAGATTCAGGCCACTTCAAAGTAAGCAAAGCATTGGGAATGGTTGAGACAACTTCAAGCAAGCTCAAAAGACCTTCAGGCCTCACTCAAAGCTGCTACATTGCCATAGCCAACTTCAACTAAAACAGGTATTTGTCAAGATTCTAACTCCTTAATTAGGCATCATTAAGCTTAGGTTTGTGAAGTAAAAATGTAGTCCTTAATGTCCTTGAGCTGTACATATGCATAGATTGTATTTATATTAACTGAGCTAGGAGAATTTAGATGATGAACATGCTGAAATTTTCAGGTCAGAAATTGGGGATGATAAAATTCTCTCTGGTCTTTGAGAGTTAGATCAAGTTTTTTATATCATTAGAATCGTGTGACGATGAGCTATAACTTTCATGTTGCAAGATGTTGTTTTTAAGTACGTATGCAGGAGATACATTTTGAAGTGCAGGGGGCACGCATTTTTGTTCAGAGGTTAGGGATGAAGTGGGACATGGGCTGGGCCTGACTTGCTTGACTTTTGACACCCCCTACTTACTTTTTGCACCCCCTTGGCCCATTTATTATATTTTGTATTATTTTTCATTCCTTTTATATTTTCTAACTTTTATTATTTTTTCTAAATATTAAATATCACCAAAAATATTTTCTTAATTTTTACATTTTTATTTTATTATTTTTATTATTTTTTATGACAAAAAGTAATTTATTAGGTTAAATACTTTTATTTTCTTAAATAAATTTGTAAATAATATAAAAATATTATATTTTTTATTTTTATTATTTATACACTCAAATTAATATTTTCATACAATATTTAATTTTTTTAACATTTTGTATATATTATTTTTATTATTTTCTTGTATGTAATAAAATAAATAAACAATTAGAAAACAATCTTTTCTTTTAAACCAAAATTAGGGTTTTCACCCATTCCAAAAATAATCATTTTTATTTTCTTATTTTTAAGGCATAAATAAATCTATTTTACATACATAAAATAAATACAAAAAAAACATTGTGCATATTTACATTTATTTGCATATTTAAATATTTTCCTATTTATTTATTTGTGCAATATTTCAATTTGGTTGTAACAATAGTTTTAGGGTTTTATTTTGAGCAATATCCCCCTATTCAAGCTTGTATCCCCCTCCCCATAATAATGTTGTAATAGTCTTAGATTTACTTTTACGCATTTTATCGCTTTCAAATGCCATGATAGTAAAACTAGGGTTTTGTATGCAAAGACCAAAATCAAACAAATAGCATGACTTAAACACAAGACAAAAATGCATGAAAAATGACAACACAATGCACACAAGCACCCCTAGGGTCTCATCCACTTTGTTGCCTTAAAATGGCCATGGTATGCATGCTAGGTATCTTGGCAAAACAAAACAAAACAAAAAGATCATAGTCCCTCGATGATGCTATCTTGGTTGCCTAAACAAAGATGATCCAGTCCCTCAAAACTTGCTAAGATACTTGGAAATATTGTTATCATGGTCATACGATGACCCACGCCTGTCCTGTTTAACATCCAAAGATAGGGTTGTTTACCAAATGCAATGGTAAAACAACAATGTCAAAGGAATAAAAATATGTAGGAAAAATCTTTGAGTAGGGTAGACAACTCCTAGTTACTTGATCAATTTGCAAACCATCCTTGCTATTTTCAAACAAACATTCACACAATTTCAAAACAATTTCCCAACAAACTTTCAAACATTGAAACATTTTTCAAAAGACAAACACCTTTGTATACTTTCAAACAAGAATCATTACAAAGGTTGCCTAAACAAAGGCCTCTTTTCAAAATAATTTAAAAACCACACACAAAAGCACCATTTCAAACAATTGAAAAGCAAAAGCAAGTGATCTAAGACAAGTAACTAAGAGCCCATGGAAAACCATGGATGAAAAGGGTGCTAGCACCTTCCCTTTTTATAATCTACCCCCCGAACCCAAAAACAATCTCAAAGGTCTTTCCTGTGCTTTTTTACATTTCCTTTTGGATAAAATAAAAGTCGGTGGCGACTCTTGCTAAACCGAAACATTTGCGAACAAAAAACGCAAAACCTCTAGTCAGTTCTCCCACCGCATCACAGAACTGGCGACTCTGCTGGGGAAATCTACTTAAAAGTGGGGTTACCTCAGGGTTTAGATCACCTTTACATACTTATCATGCTTGACTTGTATTCTTTACACTTTGGTTCTATTGTTTGGGTTTGAATCCTCTACCCGGATTTGGGAAACATTCATAGGTAAATAGCAATACGTTGTGGAAAGTGTGAGAGGTATACCGACATGGTCTAAGCAATAGCTATATTAGTGCGACATATTTGTGGGTACCGGTAGCCTTTGAGTTAATCAAAGAGAATACGGGGCCGCTGAGTGATGTCATGAAGCACTAATGGACTTTTAGAACCTTTACTTGACCAACTTGGCCTTTTAGGGGTAGTGAGATGACCGGCTTTGGTGCAGTCCGAAGTTGGTAGACACTCGATACTACACTCATTGAGGGTTGTTTTCTTGGAATATTTTGGTCGCCAGTAAAGTGGCTAAACTAAAATAATGAACACATAAAATAATCCAGTGACATTGAGCTCCTTAGAACCCGGTTACTATTTCTAGGACGGGTTAAGCCAACTAAACTTCAAGAGGGTACTTACCTATGAAACCCCATGCAAGCCTGAAACTAGGAACTTGTGTGATTTGTTTGTACATATATACTTGTGCATAACATCATGACATCATGAAGCATCATATGCATCCACTAACCATTTCAAGGATTTGGATCTTCATCTTTGTTCCTGTTTTGTAGGTAATGGATTCACTTCGCAGGAAAACAATTCAAGTCAACCTTGTAAGAATTCCTCCTCAACTCAAGGAGCTAGCTTCAAGGATTCCTGAGAATTCTCCATTCACCGAGAGGCATGATCGTCTTCTCAACTTAGTCAACACCAACACTGAGTAAGACATGGTGAAAGTTCTCTTCCAGTTCTTTGACCCCCTACACCACTGCTTCACATTTCCTGACTACCAACTTGTGCCTACTTTGGAGGAATTTTCTCAACTCTTGAGGATTCCTATTCTCCATCAACTCCCCTACAACGGTACATAAAGAGATCCAAAGCCTGAAGATGTTGCTCAAGCCCTACACTTACAACCATCTGATGTCATAGGCCATTGGGAAACTAGGAGTGGTGTCAAGGGTTTCTTGGAAAAGTTTTTGTTTGAGAAGGCCCAAAGATGCTGGAACTCATTGGACTTACAAGCTTTTGAGGAGATTGTAGCTCTTATCATATATGGGTTGGTCTTGTTCCCAAACCCTGACCAACTTATAGATGTAAGTTCTGTCAAAATCTTCATGGCTCGCAACCCGATGCCTACATTGCTTGGGGATATCCTCCACTCTTTTCACACTCGAACAATGAGGAAAAGGGGTGTTCACATGTGTTATACTCCTCTACTGGCAAGATGGTTTATTTCTCATCTTCCCCAATCAGTTTTGAAGAATGAGCAAGGTCTGAGGTGGTCACAACGGTTGATGACCCTTACACATTCAGATATCCATTGGTGTTCTCGATCAGAAGAGAATGTCATCATCATTGACCATTGTGGGTAATTCCCTAATGTCCCTCTACTTGACATTAGGGGAGGCATTACCTACAACCCTTGCTTGGCTCTGAGACAGTTTGGGTATGCCCGAAGGGATGGCTCACATGACATGCTGATTCCAGACTTGGTTTTTGACTTCGACAATGACGATCAAGGACTTTGACAAAGGTTTATCCGAGCTTGGAGAATGCCCAACAAAGTGGACAGTAAGACCTTGGGACACAAGAATTACACCCCCCTTGAGCCTTACCTCAAGTGGGTACGAACCCACGCCCAAAGTCTTATGATGCCTTACCCCTACATTCTACCTGTAATTATAGAGCCTGTTATGGAAGGAAAGGTTCCATACACCCTCCTACATCCTGACATGCCAACATCACTTGAAGATTTACAAAGGAGTTGGATACATCTCAAGGAAGAGCGCGATACTTTTGAAGCCCAATTCTACGCAAGCGAGAAGAAGGTTTTGGAACTCACTCGTCAACTTCACGAAGAGCAGAATCTCAACACCTACATTGCACCAAAGAGGATGCGCAACGTCTTTTTACCTTAGAATTTTGTATTATTTTGCCCATGGGGCATTAATGTACTAACAAATTCAATCTTATTAATATGACGTGTGTTCCTTTTTTGTTTAAAACAAATTTGAATTCCAAAATCCTTGAATGCATTGCATATACATAAACAACATTCATCATAGCATAACAGGTCTTCACACCAGGTCTCCTTATATTCCTACTGTTTATTTCAGTAGAGATGGCTCTAGAGAAGACTATCAAGGACATCCAAGTTCAAAATGCTCAACTTTAAGAGATGTTCTTGAACCTATCCAAGGGGCAGGAAGAAGTGAACTCTCTCCTCACTAGGGGCATGATCATGGGGAATCCTGAGGGAAACAAAGATGATCAGTTGGAGCTGCTACGAACTGAGATAGCCATTATGAAAATCCAGATGATGGGACAACTGGTGGGCCAAATGGCTCTCATCCAAAACTTGGCACGAGGACAAGAAGAGCTAAGGGTCCTCATCAACAAGCTTCATCAAGATGAATGTAACCAAATGAGGCAAACAACTAAGGTTGAGGATCAAGTCATCACTCAGCCTCCCTTGAGACAAGAAGCCGAGAGAAAACCTCCCCAGTTTGCTTCAGGGTCACAAGCCCAACAACAACCTCACCAACATCAACAGGGTAATCGACGTAGGTGAAATACATCTGAAAATGCTTCACTGGGATTAAAATGTCATTATCTCAAGTGCTGAAACGCTTATTGGAAGTCAAGATGATTGTATTAAGGGACCCCCCTCGGAATCCCAACACAGCCTCTCCAGATTACAATCCAAATGCAAGATGTGCGTATCACTCCAACAGTCCTGGACATGACACCAATAGCTGTTGGGCATTGAGAAACAAAATTCAAGATCTGATTAAAGAAACAACGCTGGAGTTCAGACAAGATGGCCAGATGAAAATCTTCTGCTGAGGGCTCTCCACCTAAAATGACAAGTTCGAACAAAGAGGCTTCTGTTCATTTTGAATTTCCATTTGTAATTTCTTTTGTTATTCAAACAATTATCTATTAATGTCAAACTCTGTTTCGTTAATGCATTGCATATGTTTGTCTTGAGTTCATCTTTTCATTTTCACTATATTTAAAACTATGCTTTTTATTCTTCTTATGACACAAACCTTTAGAGGGAGGATGACGAAAACAATGTCATAATCTCATACAGTATGCTTTTGGACAGACCTTGCTGATGATGTATATGCATTTCTTTCAAATCCTAAAACACTGGAGTTATAAGGAAGATAATCCCTAGTCAACCCCTTCGAGCCAAAGAAGTAGAAGTTTTCTGTTTTAACACAAATTGAAACCTTTAATCAAAACCTGGGGCAGGGTAGTCTCTCAGTTAATTCAAAAGCGCGTTTAGCCGCAAACTCTCATCTCGAAATACAACGGATGACATCAATTTTTTTTCCTTTCTTCGGAATCGAAAGACGGCAATGGTTCCCTATCACTCAGGCATTCATTATCTCCCAAAAATAAAAATAAAAACCACTAAGTCAAAACCTACGAAGGAGACTTAAAGAAAAACTGGGGGCATCCCGCTGACTGTAATCTCAAAAAACAGGAACAGTCAGGCAAAAGTTAGGGGATAAAAAAAATAGGTCACTACAAATCCTCAACAAAAATAATGTTGCAAAAATGACTGCCTTCCAACAAATTTAACTTGTTTGAACCATCACCAAAATGCCTTTCCAGACTCATTTGGAGTTCAAACACACAATTAACTGAGTTTAGGACTGAAGAACATCACGAAGAGCATGTGGGTACAAATATACTTTGAGCCTTTATCCTTTTTTTCTTAAACCGTGAACCAAGCCACGTTACAGCCCTTCAAAAGTCCTAATTGAAGCATGGGTTAGTTCGAAAGCATACTGTTACAAAAGGTATCCTGACTCCTGTAAGGCTTTACTCTAAACCCTGATTTGAATTTTTTTTCTTACAAACGTTTTCTGTTAAAAAAACGCATTTTCAAAATTTCAAGACAAACATAAACTTTGCATTATTTGAATATCACTGTTTGCATATGGCCATTTGTTTGACAGCGGAGAAATTCACACAGTGAATATCCGATGAACGAAAGCTCTCTCAGTGAACAAAATCATTTCAAGTGGGATGACACTTCCATTGCAAAAATCTCCTATCAACAAGGGGACATGACATGTCATTTTCCAATAAACTTGGGGCAGTCCAGTCAAGATTTCAAGAAATCTCTCAGAGTGCAGAGTAACCAGGGGCAAGTCTCCGTCCCCGTCACTTGGGGCTTTGAATGTCAATCCCAACAAAGGGTCGCATACAACCAACATTTCCCAACGGAATCCTCCTCAAACAACAAAACAGGAATCCCCGGTGGAAACATTCCAAGCAAAGTTTAAGGACACACATACTCTTCAACAGCAGTCCAGGATTTATTTTCCCCGACATCTGTTGAAGATGCCCCAAGACTTTCATCTGGTTCAGTTAAATCGATTCTAAGATATTTCCGATTCTTATCCAGTCAAAGTTAATTCAAGACCTTCTCTGGTTCAGTCAGATCGACACTAAGATCTCCTAGATTCTTAGTCCAGTTGAAGATATTCCAGGATTTCTACTGTTTCAGATAAATCTCTCAACGGTTTATTCTGATTCATTTCCATATTTTTTTACTGTTACAGATAAATCTCTCAGCAGTTTATTCTGATTCATTCTCTGTTCAGATCCAGTTCAAACTTTCTGTCAACAATCACCTTTGGATGGCATCTATAAGCCCATCTCTGGCAATCCTCCTCTGTTTCTCCAAATGGCATCTTTAAGCCCATTTCCATACACAATCTTTACAGCACGTCATTAAGATCCTCAACGGAGCTAAAACCTTGAAATACATATCCCCAACAGAGTCATAATTTCAAACCCTTAATTCCAACCAGAGTTAAACTTCAAACTCCCAATCCCCAGCGGGGCAAAAACTTTGAACTACCGACCCTCAGCAGAGATGAAACCTGCTTTCCCAGTCAAGTCAAATTTCCAACTATCAATCCCCAGCAGAAACCATTCAGTTTTCCCCAGATTCCCCAACAAGTTGTCTTAAATCTAAGAATCAACCAGATAACAGTTAACTTTTGTTTTATCCCCAACTTAGGATAACTCCCCAGAAGATTAGCATACACCAAAGCTCCTGATATCCCCGTCAGAATGAAGATTCTCATTCTTGACTCCCAGAAGATTGGCATACACCCAAGCTCCTGATATCCCCGTCAGAATGAAGATTCTCATTCTTGACTCCTAGAAGATTGGCATACACCCAAGCTCCTGATATCCCCGTCAGAATGAAGATTCTCATTCTTGACTCCCAGAAGACTGGCATACACCCAAGCCCCTGATATCCCCGTCAGAATGAAGATTCTCATTCTTGACCCCCAGAAGATTGGCATACACCCAAGCTCCTGATATCCCCGTCAGAATGAAGATTTTCATTCTTGACTCCCAGAAGATTGGCATACACCCAAGCTCCTAATATCCCCGTCAGAATGAAGATTCTCATTCTTGACTCCCAGAAGATTGGCATACTCCCAAGCTCCTGATATCCCCGTCAGAATGAAGATTCTCATTCTTGACTCCAGAAGATTGGAATACACCCAAGCTCCTGATATCCCCGTCAGAATGAAGATTCTCATTCTTGACTCCCAGAAGATTGGCATACACCCAAGCTCCTGATATCCCCGTCAGAATGAAGATTCTCATTCTTGACTCCCAGAAGATTGGCATACACCCAAGCTCCTGATATCCCCGTCAAAATGAAGATTCTCATTCTTGACTCCCAGAGATTGGCATACACCCAAACTCCTAATATCCCCGTCAGAATGAAGATTCTCATTCTTGACTCCCCAGTAGATTGGTATGCAACCCAAGCTACTGATCTCCCCAGTAGGATAGCTACTCCCCAGCAGTATAGCTATTCCCCATAGAGTTTTTACTCCCCAACAGAAAGAAGATTCTCATTCTTAATTCCCAAACATGAATTTGTCAAAAATTTTAATCCCCTGCAGATCGAAGATTCTTATTCTTAACTCCCCAGCATGAAGTCCCCAAGGATTAAAATTCTCCTAGCAGATCAAAGATTCTCATTCTTGATTCCCCGGTGAAGTTGCCAGAGTTTTCATTACCCCCAACATGAATTTGTCGGAATTTTTAATCCCTTACAGATTGAAGATTCTCATTCTTGATCTCCTCAACAGATTGAAGATTCTCATTCTTAATTCCCCGCAGAAGCCATCAGAGTCTTCCTTATTCTCCAGCAGATCAAGGTTTTCCTTTGTTTGATCCCCGATAGAGATCGCCAGAGTTTTCCCTATTCCCCAACCGCGTAAGGATTCCCATTATTTAACCCCCAGTAGAAGTCGTCAAAGTTCTCTGGATTTCCCAAGAAGATTTCTCAAGCAATTTGACCTTACTCTCCCAACAGATTTTGTCAATACTCCAACTCCAAAGACTTGAAGGATCCCTATCCCCAGGAAAGTCGTGAAGGATCCTCACATCCCCACAGAAGCAATCAAGGATTTTGAATCTCCAGCAGCGGTCATGGATTTATTTTCCCCGGCAGCAGTCAAGGATTTCATTATCCCTAGCTATCAAGGATTTATTTTCCTCAGAAAGACAACAAATCAGCTTACATACGCATACATTACACTCATATATCATAAACATTGATAAAACACATTTTATTGCATCATACATTTCATGCAACATAACTCTGTGTTTCAGCTAACATTTTACCCTTTTCAGGATAAGATTAACAGTTACCATTAACAATTATCAAAGACTTCTAGAGATAGTTCAGATGCTCCAGACACGGAGGCCATCCTGACACTTATTCCAGATTTCCTTCTAGAGATAACCTAGAGATGCTCCAGACACGGAGGCCATCCTGACACTTTTTCCAGATTTCCTTCTAGAGATAGCCTAGAGATGCTCCAGACACGGATTCTATTCTATTGCTTATTCCATATTTCCTTCTAGAGATAGCCTAGAGATGCTCCAGACACGGATGATATTCTGTTGTTTATTCAGATTTCAGATTCAGATGCAATATAAATACACTCCAGACACGGAAGTCATTCTGTTATTCATTCAAGAATCAAATACAGTTACAGCTCAGATACGCTCCAGTCACGGACGACATTCCATTCCTCATACAGATTCAGTCTCCAGATACATTTCATAAACGTTTCAAACACGAATACCATTCTGACACTCATTCTTCTGACTTACAACATCCAATTCAACAAACATTCTTGATGGCATCTACAAGCCCATCTCCGACAAGATTCTGTCACCTCTCCAAATGGCATCTTTAAGCCCATTGTTGTACCCCAAAATTTTCCCTCTCATTTTATCAACATTTCCCCTCACAGGGATCTTTGAACTCAAGACCAAGCTAGGGTTTGCACTGCCTAAGACATCTCATTGCACTAATGACCTAAATTAGGGTTTGAGTTTGCACAGGGATTTTTGGACCTTCAATTCTCAAATTGACTTTCATACTTCATGTTGGACTTATGAGTTTGTCCATACCAATTTTCAAGCCTTGAATCAAATTCTTGCCCAGTCAATTGGACAGTTGACCTAGAAATCAGTTGTATTGGGGAAAAAGTCAACTGTGGCCAATTTATAGTCAAACCTCGTGAATTTTGACCCACATCAACATTATGAACTCATATGAACCATTTGATCAAGTTTGGACCACAACTCCACCAGAAATTTGATCAGATCACCAAAAGGGCAAAATGGTCATTTTTAGGGTTTTAACGGTACAAAGGCAATTTCTGACTTTTTGACATAGCCAATGGCAATTTAGACTCAACCATGGACTCAAGGACTAAATGGAACCATATTTACCTACTCAACAAGTTCAAAAGACCTCAATTGCATTGGATTGACAGATGAATTTTTCAGTCAACTGATCAAAATTTGACTGTACACTGAAAAGTCAAACTTTGACTTTTTGGTCAAAATCAAGTGCCAAGGGTAATTTTTCATCAAGATGTGTCAAAACATGAAACTTGTTCATCAAGAAATCCAAAATTGCAAATTAGGGTTTAAAATTGAAAAAAATTTCATAACTTAGAATTTTTCTAAGTTATGAAATTTTCTTAATTTTTCCTAACTTTGCCCCACATTTTCACCATGAGGAAAATGGATTCAAACAAAACCTCCAACATAAAAGTTGTATCCTCCACAAATTCTACAACTTTGATTCACAAAGTTTTCTCAAAAGAAGCTTGGATCTCAAGTTATGATTTTTGGAACAAGGGTCCCTAAATCTTTTAACTTAGTGAAATTTTGCCCTAGTTTAGGCAGGATTTTGACCTATCTTCTTGGCCATTTTTCCCATAGTTCCACTTGGGATCTCAAGTTTAATTTCAAATATTGATTATAGGGCATGTTGCAAGCTTTCCAAATTGTCCAAGAACTCCTCAAACACATTTGTGGTTAGGGAGAATCGAAGGCTTGAAGTTGGCAAAAACTCACTTTTCATCCATGGCATATTCATGTTCATACAAGTTGCAATTTCAAGTCAGCATGCCTTACACTAGTTTACAGGCCTCTAAACCACTTCACACTCCATAATTAAATGCAAATCCATCAGTCTAAGCTTTTGTTTTGGACATTGTACACAAGATTAAACCCTAAGTAGAAAAAGGCACATTTCCATTTTTGCCATAATGTGCTTTATGTCAAAACATAATCCCTTGAGCATTGGTCCATATCTCAGAGAGAAAATCAAATCCACAGGTTAGAGGGGACAAGGGAAAAGTATGTAAGCATATTTGATAGCCTGTACAGGCCTGTAACAACAACTTCCACATTCTTACTTCAAAAACAAGAAACTTGTCCAAAACCTTAGATTTTGAAAACCAGCCAATACCAACTTATGCAAACAGTTTGAACATCTTTCTCACACCCCTTTGAGCTAGAAACATGATTGCTTGAGCCTCTAAACACCCCATATCCATAAATCACATTCCTTTGGCAAAACAGGGCAGGTTCTGCAACTTGAGTTCCATAGCTCATTTGGCTCGTGCGTTTTGTCCCAAGTTACTTCAAACACCTTCCATTTAACTCACCCAAGCTATCCCAAACCTCAAATACCAACTGTAACTCCATTTACAATGTTTGCCATTTTCACTTTGAGCTTGTGCAGGTTGAGTTCTACAGGTTGATTCAAGGACATTCAAGGCAAGCTAGCTATTGGAAAAGGTCAAGTGAAGTTCAAGCAAGCTACCAGACATCTCAAGGCTTGTTGAAAAGCACTACATTGCCCTACACGAATTCAGCTGAAACAGGTTTTTCTCCACTTCTTATCTCTCTATTTAGGAACATTTAACTTTAGGTTTTTGAATAAAAAATGTAGTGTTCATTGCCATGAAGTTGTACATATGCTCAGTTTTCATTTATATTAAGTGTGCTAAGAGAATTTAATCCATGAACATGCTGAAAAAACTAGGTGAGATTTTAGGGCCAAAGAAATTCTCTCTAGTCTTTGAGAGTTAGGATTAGTTTTTTATATGGTTGGAATCGTCTTGAAATTCTCTACAAGTTTGGTGTTATGTGTTTTTGCAATAGAGATCGTATGCAGGATGTCCAAGTTTGTACAGGGCACGTGCGCGTTTTTTCCAAAAGCTGAAGGTTGAAGATGAAGTGGTGGGCTGGGCCTGGCCTGGCTCACTATTGACACCCCCTCTTTTCCTTTTTGCACCCCCTGGCTCATTTTCTTGTATTTTTATATTTTTGTATTTTTGTTTTCATTTCTGATTTTGTTTATTTATTTCCAAATCTAAAAAATGCTCAAAAATATTTTCATAATTTTTTCACATTTATTTGGCATTTTATTTTAATTTTTCTAACATAAAAAGCATTTAAATACTTTTATATTATTTATTAAGACTTGAAAAATATATGTAAATTATACTTTTATTTTTATTTCTTATTTTAATTCACACTGAAAATATTATTATAAATATAATTTATTTTTGTACATACTTTATTTTATTTTATACATATTTAATATAATTAATATACATATATATACATATATACTTTTATTTTATTAAATACTTTAAAATAAAAATATAAAATATTACATTTTTACTTTTATTATTATTTATACTAAAAAATACCTTTTTTAAGTATATTTTATTTTTGTATATATTAATATATTTTATTGTATATAAATAATATAATATATTTATTTTCTTAAAGAAATTAGGGTTTTACCCCTTAACCAAATAAAAATAAATCTTTTTTATTTCTTTCTTTATTTTTCACATTAAATACTTTTACATATATAAACAAACAAAAAACCTTTTAGCATAATTCATATTATTTGATATTTATTTATTTTGTTTATTTAAATATTGTCCATTTAATATTTATGCATTGTGTATTCAATTTGGATGTAATAGTAAATTAGGGTTTATATTTCTTGTCAAATACCCCCATTCAAATATTGTACCCCCATCCCCATAATCATGTTGTAATAGCTTAGAATTTTAATTCTTGCACTTTACGCTTTCAATTATGTCATGATTAGAGAATTAGGGTTTGTATGCAAAAATCCAAATCAACAAATAGTTTGACCTAATCAAAGACAAAATGCATGAAAATCAAACACAATACACACTTGCACCCCTAGGGTTACAATCCACTTGTTGCCTTAAAAAATGGGCCATGTTATGCATGTTGGGTACTTTGGCAAAACAAAAACAAAGCAAAAGATCATAGTCCCTCGATGACGCTATCTTGGTTGCCTAAACAAAAATGATCAAGTCCCTCAAAATTTTGCCAAAAATACTTAACACAATTGCTATCATGGTCCATACGATGACCCGCGCCTGTCCCGTTTAACATCCTAACACAAGGTTATTCACCAAATACAATGGTGAAACAACACTGTCAAAAGGGTTAAAAACATATAGGAAAGATCTTTGAGTAAAATAGGGTAGATAACTCTTACTTACTTGATCAAAAGCTTGCAAAAACATCCTTGCTATTTTCAAACACACCTCACAACACAATTTCAAAACATTCCCAAATCAACTTTCAAACATTGAAACATCTTTTCAAAAGACAAAAACATCTTTGTATACATTCAAACAAGAATCATTACAAAGGTTGCCACAACGATGGCCTCTTTTCAAAACATCTTTCAAAACCACACACAAAGCACCATTTCAAACAATTGAAAAGCAAAAGCAAGTGATCTAAACAAGTAACTAAGAGCCCATGGATAACCATGGATGAAAAGGGTGCTTGCACCTTCCCTTTTCATAATCTACTCCCCGAACCCAAGAAAACATCTCAAAGGTCTTTCTTGTGCTTTTTGACCTTTCGTTAGGATAAAATAAAAAGTCGGTGGCGACTCTTGCTAAACTGAAACATTTGCGAACACAAACGCAAAACCTAAAGTTAGTTCTCCCACCGTATCACAGAACTGGCGACTCTGTTGGGGAAATAAACTAAAAGTGGAGTAACCTTAGGGTTTAGATCACCTTTGCATGCTTATATTGTTTGCTTTGATTGCTTTACATTTGGTTCTCTTGTTTGGGTTTGAATCCTCCACCCGGATTTTGGGAAACATTCATAGGTAAATAGCAATATGTTGTGGAAACTGTGTGGGGTATACCGACATGGTTGAAGCAATAACTATATTAGTGCGAAATATTTGTGGGTACCGGTAGCCTTTGAGTCAATCGAAGAGAATACGGGGCCGCTGAATGATATCATGAAGCACTAATGAACTCTTAGAACCTTACTTGACCATCTTGGCCTTATTAGGGGTAGTGAGATGACCGGCTTTGGTGCAGTCCAAAGTTGGTAGATACTCGATACTACACTCATTGAGGGTTGTTTTCTTGGAATATTTCGGTCGCCAGTTAAGTGGCTAAACTGTAACAATGAACACAGAAAATAATCCAGTGATATTGAGCTCCTTAGAACCCAGTTACTATTAATAGGACAAGTTGAGCCAACTAACTTCAAGAGGGTACTTACCTATGAAACCCCATGCAAGCCTGAAACTAGGAACTTGTGTGACTTGTTTGTACATATGCTTGTGCATACATCATAAACATCATGAAGCATCATTTTCATCTACTAACCATTTCAAGGGTTTGGACCTTCATCTTTGTTCTTGTTTTGTAGGTCATCGAATCTCTTCGCAGGAAAACAATTCAAGTCAACTTTGTGAGAATCCCTCCTCAACTCAAGGAGCTTACTTCCAAGATTCCAGAGAATTCTCTCTTCAGTGAAAGACATGGTAGACTTCTCAACTTGGTCAACTCCAACATTGAAGAAGACATGGTGAAAGTTCTCTTCCAGTTCTTTGACCCCCTACACCACTGTTTCACATTCCATGATTACCAACTAGTACCTACTTTGGAGGAATTTTCTCAACTCCTGAGGATTCCTATTTTCCATCAACTACCCTACAACGGTACAGAAAGATAACCAAAGCCTGAAGATGTTGCTAAAGCATTACACTTGCAATCATCTGATATCAAAGGTCATTGGGAAACCAGAAGTGGTGTCAAGGGTTTCTTGGCAAAGTTTATGTTTGAGAAGGCACAAGACTGCTGGAATTCTTTAGATCTACAAGCCTTTGAGGAGATTGTAGCACTACTCATCTATGGGTTGGTCTTGTTCCCAAACCCTGATCAGCTTATAGATGTGAATGCTGTCAAGATTTTCATATCTCGGAATCCTGTGCCTACATTGCTTGGGGACATCCTACACTCATTTTACACACGAAAAATAAGGAAAAGAGGTGTTATCATGTGCTGTACTCCTCTCCTAGCAAGGTGGTTTATTTCTCACCTTCCCTAGTCATTTTTGAAGAATGAGCAGGGTTTAAGGTGGTCACAACGGTTGATGACCCTCACACATTCTGATGTTCATTGGTGTTCTCGGTCTAGAGAAAATTTCATCATCATTGATCGTTGCGGAGAATTCCCTAATGTCCCACTACTTGGCATTAGGGGAGGCATTACCTACAACCCCTATTTAGCTCTGAGACAATTTGGGTACGCCCGGAGAGATGGTCCTGATGATATGCTGATTCCTGACTTGGTTTTTGACTTCGACAACGATGCTCAAGGACTTCGACAAAGGTTTATCCGAGCTTGGATAAGGCCCAACAAAGCAGATAGTAAGACACTGGGACATAAGAATTCCATCCCCCTTAAGCCTTACCTCAAGTGGGTACGAACCCGCGCCCAGAATCTTATGATGCCATATCCTCACATTCTGCCCGTGATCAAAGAGCCTGTTATGGAAGGAGAGGTCCCATACACCCTCCTACATCCTGACATGCCAACATCATTGGAAGAATTGCAAAAGAGTTGGATACAGCTCAAGGAAGAACAAAATACCTTTGAAGCCAGCTTCTACGCCAGTGAGAAGAAGGTTTTGGAGCTTACCCGCCGACTTCATGAAGAGGAGACTCTCAACACTTACATCGCACCAAAGAGGATGCGCAATGTTTTTTTACATTAAGAATTTTGTAATATTTTGCCCATGGGGCATTTATGTACTAACAAATTTCTTCTTATTAATATGACGTGTGTTATTTTTGTTTACAACAAATTTGAATTTCTAAATTCTTGAATGCATTACATGAATAACATATCATTCATCATATGCATAAACAGGTCTTCACACTAAGTTTCCTTATCTTTCTGCTGTTTATTTTAGCGAGATGGATATAGAATAGACGGTTAAAGATCTGCAAGCATAGAATTCGCAATTTAAACAACTCCTCATAACCTTAGCAAAGGGTCAAGAGGATCTTAAAGAACTGTTAGAGAAAGAGAAGGAACGAGAAAGGAAGAAAAAGAAAAGAGTTGGGGTATCCACTATGGGAAGAAGATTTGAGCATCAGGCTATGAGAGTTCTGAAGTTCCCCTCGACGTCTGACGAAGGGGTTGGTAAAGGAAAGGGAGTTGCGGTGCCCTCCGAATCTGAAGCTGAAGAAGAAGAGGATGAGGATGAGGATTACTCCGAACAGCAATACCCCCCAGCGGATGATAAGTATAAAAATCTTGAGGATCAGTTGGCAGCCATGGAGTTGCGAAGGGTACCTGGGTTAGATTTCGAAGAACTAGGGTTGGTTGTTGGGATCATCATTCCTCCCAAGTTCAAATTACCTACATTTACTAAATACGACGGCCTGTCCTGTCCGAAGATGCATCCGAGGTCCTACGTCAGAAAGATCCAACCTCACTCTTATGATAAGGATCTTTGGGTCCACTTTTTTCAAGATAGTTTGTCGGGTACGCAATTGGACTGGTTCTATCAACTTGAGAGATATGATGTTCATAACTGGGAAAATTTAGCTGCTGCTTTCTACCGACAATACCAATACAACGCAAATTTAGCGCCTACTCGTACTCAACTACAGAGTATGGGTATGGCCTCTAATGAAGGATTTAAGGAGTATGCCCAGATGTGGCGAGATTTGGCTGGAAGGGTGCAACCACCATTGTCGGATAGAGAGCTGGTTGACATGTTTTTAGGGACTCTGTCAGGTCCATTATTCAATCACTTGATCGGGAGCTCATCTGCAGGGTTCATCGAATTAATTCTGACCGATGAAAGGGTCGAGGCTGGCATTAAGAGTGGTAAAATTCAGAAGGATGCCTCCGCTTCCACTGTTATCAAGAAGACCTTCCCAGCCAAGAAGGAAGTTTCTACTATTCATGCTCAGAGAAATCAAGGGAGAATAGAGCGTCGACCAACGGTGGGGGCTGTGATGATCCAGAATTCCTCAACCGATCAACCTCGCAGCAATCAACCAAGAGCTAACCAGCAAAGGGTAGAAAGGCCACAACGGCAATTCACCCGAATCAATATGACACCGGCTCAAGTCCTCTCTCACCTGTTAAAGATGAACCTTACCAACTTGAAAGAAGCGCCAAAAAACCCCAATACCTTTTCTCCTTATTATCATTCCAATGCAAAATGTGCATACCACTCGGACAATGTAGGGCATGATACCAATAACTGTTGGGCTCTTAAAAACCAGATCCAAGATTTGATAGACGCCAAGGAAGTAGAGTTCGATGCGCCCGGAAAACCTAATGTGATATCCGCCCCTATGCCAAAACATGGTCATAATGTCCATGCAATCATGGAAGATCTTCATGTTACCACTGTTGATGAATTAATGACTCCGCTGCCAGTGATTAAAGTGAATCTGTTGAAAGTCGGGATATTCCTAGGTTGTGAAAAAGACTGTTACTTCTGTTCAACCTTGCAATCCGACTGCCCACTGTTGAAATCAGGCATCCAACGCCTGATGGATACCCAAGAGATCCTCTTTCAGAAGACCCTTGTTGCTACTATCACCCATGTTACTCCTGTTACCTTTGTTACTCCAATCAATGACATTGTTATAATCACCATCTCCGACAATCTTTCCAAGACCTGCAAAAGGCCTGTTAAGATTACGCCTGATCCTAAGTTTGTACTGCTGAAGATTACCATGCCGGGGCCTATCCCGTATAAGTCCAACAAGACGATACCATGTAATTATGGAGGAGAAATCTTCTACCATGGTGTCAAGCAGATCGAATCATTCAAAGAGAATTCCGATGAAGATACTTCTGATATAGGGAATATTGCGGGAACGAGTAAGATAACTCGTAGTGGAAGAATCTTCTCTCCGGAGATTTCTCCTCCACGGGCAGTATTCGGACCCTCAAAAGCTGCTGTGCCTGTCAAGACATCTGTGCAAAGTCCAGTAATTGAAGAAATTGATGATCCCGAAGTTGAACCCTCTGCTGTTACTACTAATAAAGGTAAGGGGATCCAAGAAGCGCCTGTCAGGACGAAGGCTCAGACTTTGATTATCCCCGAGACCACCCAAAAAGAGATGGAAGAAATCTTAAAGATAATCAAGAAGAGAGACTATGATGTCGTAGAGCAGATAGGGCAAACCCCTTCCAAAATCTCTATGCTGGCTCTCTTACTCTGCTCTGAGGCTCTTGCCAAAGCCTTGATCAAATTTCTGAAGACGGCACACGTGCCTCAAGAAACTTCTGCGGACCAGTTTCAAGAGTGCGTGGCTAGCCTTACAACCAATAATGGTCTTGGCTTTTCTGATGCTGACTTGACCCATAAGGGAAGAAAGCATAATGATGCACTGCATGTTTCAGTAGAATGCAGGGGGACCACGCTTGCTCATGTTCTGATTGATACAGGTTCATCTTTAAATGTTCTACCAAAAAAGGCGTTGGACAGATTGGACTGTGAAGGTTTGACCCTAAAGCCCAGTAACATCATTGTTAGAGCCTTCGACGGTTCTAAGAGGATGGTTCACGGAGAAGTGGACATTCCAATCAAAGTGGGCACATAAATTTTCAACTCTACCTTTTATGTGATGGACATCCGTCCTTCATATTCATGCTTGTTGGGAAGGCCATGGATCCACAACGCTGGGGCAGTCACTTCTTCTCTACACCAGATGCTCAAGTACCCAGTTCAGGGTAAGATTATAACGGTTCATGGTGAGGAGAAGTATATGATAAGTCACCTTAACTCTTTCCTCTATGTGGAGTTAGATGGCGAATTCATAGAAACACCTTTCCAACACTTTGAAGAGGTTTCTCCTGAAGTCGCAGTAGCAAAGACGGTGACTGATGTGCCTATCATTACCAAGCATGTGCCCCGAATGTCATCCCTTAAAGATGCAGAGGCTGTAATCAAAGAAGGAGGATGTATAGTGTGGGGGCAACTGCCTTAGTTTTCTCACAAGACAGACAAGTTCAGACTAGGTTTTACTACTGCTGGCCAGAAAGCTGTGTGTTGCTCCCGGGCTGGAGGACCACCCTTAAAAATCACTCACCATGGAATTCATGCCTTAGAAGATGATGATAAAGAAGGCAATTTTGAAGATTGGATCTTCCCAACCATTGAAGGAGGATTAAACAACTGGGAGGAGAAAGACTTCGTTCCCATTACTTTCATCAATCATTAATTTATCTTTGAACAATTTCATGTTTGGTATGTAATAATTAAATAATTCGTACACTATTTTCTCCTTATGCCTTACCCGGGGCATATAGGTCCATTTGTAAGGGTTTGATTTTTTTTTCATTTTTCATATGCCATTTTTAATGAATCATAGACGTTTTCATCTATAAACTGTTGTGTTCATTTTCTTTACTTTTTACATTTTATTTTGTTTAAGGATGTCTATCCCTTACACACACCCACACTCACAAAATGCAGGTACCCATCCACTCCAGATTCCATGGGTGACTATTCTACTTTGGCCTTCGGTGACTCTGAAGATTTGGTCAATCATGCTGAGTACGAAGGTGATGAAGACTGTGAAGTGCCTGGGGAGTTAGCTAGACTTTTGCAACAAGAGGAAAGGGCTATTCTGCCCCATGAAGAATTGCTAGAGACTATCAATTTGGGAACAGAGGAAGACAAGAAAGAGGTTAAAGTGGGTGCCAACTTAGAGCCAAGTGTCAAAGAGCGTTTAGTTCAGCTGTTGAATGAATATGTTGAGATCTTTGCCAGGTCCTATAAAGACATGCCAGGACTAGATACAGATATTGTGGTACACCGTCTCCCTACAAGAGAAGAATGTCCACCCATCAAACAAAAAGTCTGCCGAATGAGGCCCGACATGTCCTAAAAGATCAAAGCTGAAGTGATGAAACAGTTCAATGCTGGCTTTCTGGCTGTTACCTCCTATCCACAATGGGTTGCTAACATTGTGCCCGTGCCTAAGAAGGACGGCAAAGTCAGAATGTGTGTGGACTACAGAGATTTAAACAGGGCTAGCCCTAAAGATGATTTTTCACTACCACACATCGACATATTGGTTGACAATACAGCTCAACACAAGGTATTTTCCTTCATGGATGGATTCTCGGGATACAACCAGATCAAAATGGCCCCCGAAGACATGGAGAAGACTACTTTTGTTACGCAGTGGGGTACCTTCTGCTATAAAGTGATGCGATTCGGACTGAAGAATGCCGGGGCAACCTATCAGCGAGCCATGGTAGCTTTGTTTCATGATATGATACATCATGAGATCAAAGTCTACGTAGACGACATGATATCCCGTTCACAAACAGAAGAAGAACACCTCGACCATCTGCAAAAGCTGTTTGTCAGATTAAAGGAATATAAGCTCAGACTGAATCCTAGCAAGTGCACTTTCGGAGTTAGGTCTGGTAAACTTTTGGGATTCATCGTCAGTAACAAAGGCATCGAGGTTGATCCTGCTAAAGTCAAAGCTATACAAGAAATGCCTGCCCCCCGCACTGAAAAGGAGGTTAGAGGTTTCTTGGGACGCTTAAACTACATCGCAAGGTTCATCTCTCACCTAACATCTACCTGTGATCCAATATTCAAGCTGTTGAAGAAAGATCAGGTGGTTGAATGGAATAATGATTGTCAAGTTGCTTTTGATAAAATCAAGGAGTATTTGCTGGACCCTCCTATCTTAATGCCACCCGTCGAAGGAAGGCCTTTAATCATGTATCTGACTGTTTTGGATAATTCAATGGGGTGCGTACTGGGCCAACATGACGAGTCTGGCCGAAAAGAGCATGCCATTTATTACCTTAGCAAAAAGTTTACCGACTGTGAGACTCGTTACTCACTTCTTGAGAAAACTTGTTGCGCTTTGGTATGGTCTGCTCGCCGGCTAAGGCAGTATATGTTGACACATACCACTTTGCTGATTTCCAAAATGGATCTGATCAAGTACATATTTGAGAAGCCTGCTTTATCCGAAAGAATCGCTAGATGGTAGATGATCCTGACTGAGTATGATATCCAGTACACAACCCAAAAAGCTATAAAGGGGAGTGTATTAGCTGACCATCTAGCTCATCAAGCCGTCGAAGATTACCAATCTATGAGGTTCGACTTCCCTGACGAGGATATTATGACATTGGACAACATTGAAGGTAACAGACCGTATGACGGACCTGAACAAGGATCCCGATGGACCCTGTACTTTGATGGTGCTTCAAATGCACTTGGAAATGGTATCGGCGCGATACTTATTTCTCCAGAAGGTTGCCATACACCTTTTACTGCTAGACTCTGCTTCAGCTGTACCAACAACATGGCCGAATATGAAGCTTGTATCTTTGGTCTCAAGGCTGCTATTGACTTAGGAATCAAATCTTTGATTGTATTTGGGGACTCAGCTTTGGTTATCAGTCAAATTAAAGGAGAGTGGGACACTAAACATCCTAATCTCATCCCATACAAAGAACATGTCTTGACATTGTTGCCTCATTTCGAGCAGATTACCTTTGAGCATTTCCCGCAAGAAGAAAATCAGCTAGCAGATGCTCTGGCTACAATGTCTTCCATGTTTAAACTCAACTGGGATAATGAGGCTCCCCAAATCACCATCGAGCGAATGGACGAACCTGCACACTGTCATAAGATTAATACCGAAGAAGTAGTGGAACAACCCTAGTTTCATGAAATCAAAAGGTATCTCCAGACTCGAGAATACCCTGAAGGAGCTTCAGTCAATGACAAAAAGTTCTTAAGGAGATTTGCTGCCAAGTTCTTCCTGAGCAATGGTATCCTATATAAGCGCAACCATGATTGTGTTCTACTTCGTTGTATGGACAAAGTTGAAGTTGAGTTGATCATGACTGAAATACATAGCGACACATTTGGCACCCACTTAAGCGGACATACAATGGCTAAGAAGATTCTAAGGGCAGGATACTACTGGTCTACCATGGAAGCTGAATGTCATCAACATTCCCGTACTTGTCACAAATGCCAAGTTTATGCTGACAAGGTACATATTCCTTCAGTTCCTCTCAACGTTATGACGGCTCCTTGGCCATTCGTGATGTGGGGAATCAACATGATTGGAGAGATCAAGCCTACAACATCCAATGGACATCGTTTCATCCTGGTGGCCATTGATTACTTTACCAAGTGGGTTGAAGCGGCTTCTTTCGCCTTCGTTACAAAGAATATGGTTGCCTGCTTCATCACGCAGAACCTCATATGCCGGTATGGTATCCCCGACAGGATCATCACGGACAACGGTACAAATTTGAACAACATTGTGATCACCGCTCTGTGCGAGCAGTTCAAGATTCAACATCACAATTCATCTCCCTATCGGCCAAAGATGAACGGTGTTGTTGAAGCCGCGAACAAAAATATCAAGAAGATCATTCAAAATATGACAGTCACCTACAAGGACTGGCATGAGATGTTACCGTTTTCTCTGCACGGATATCGTACCACGACACGCACTTCATTTGGGGAAACCCCCTTTTCTTTGGTATACGGCATGGAGGCTGTTTTACCCATGGAAGTTCAGATTCCTTCCTTGAGGATTATGAAGGATGTTGGTTTAAGTGAAGACGATTGGATTCAGACCCGGCTTGATCAACTTAACTTGATCGATGAGAAACGACTTACTGCTGTTTGTCATGGTCAGACATATCAAAAACGGATGATCAAGGCTTTCAACAAGAAAGTCAGGCGTCAGGTATATCAAGTCGGAGATCTTGTAATCAAGCGGATCATCTTGTCGCAAAGTGATCCTAGGGGCAAATGGACTCCTACTTACAAAGGACCATTTGTGATCAAAAACATCTTTTCTGGTGGGGCAATGATTCTGACCACCATGGACGGCGACGAACTGCCGCACCCTGCGAATGCAGACATAGTCAAAAGATACTACGCATAAAACGACCCGACAAGTCGAAAACCCGAAAGGGCGACTTGGGCAAAAATGGGCATCCCGGTGAATCGAAAACCCGAAAGGGCGGTTTAGGCAAAAATTAGGGATAAAACAAAAAAATCTGTACACCCGGCAAGTTGTAAACCCGAAAGGGCGGCTTGGGCAAAAAAGGGTTTCCCGGTGGATCAAAAACCTGAAAGGGTGATCCAGGCAAAAGTTAGGGAATTAAAGCGTATGACTATGTCTCGTAGGATCACTTTAACGACAATCTCTTCACGCACAAGCTCCAAGCTTATGATCAATCCAATCATTTGCGGACAAGACAACAAATGGACAAGATACTCATAGTGGTGAAGGCTATAGCAGAATGGGAACCCCATGGAATTGTCACACATAGCCATCTTTCTTTAAAAAAAATTCAATTTTTCGACAACATTCTCTTACTAGGATGTCTGTCTCCTTTGTACAAAATACTTATACAAAGTTAATACAAAGATACTTCAAAATGCATAAATTTGCTTTCCTTTCTTTTTACACTTATGTTTTATTTGAAAACGTCCAATGATTTGTTAAAACGAGCATATGCATTTGAATATAATCACTGCTTACAAATAAAACAAAATAAAGGATAATTACTGATAGGTCGAAAGTATAGGGAACAATCTTTAGGCTATTCCAGAAGAAATCCCCTACAGTAGGTAGTTCAGATTCTCGGCAGAGCTAAAACCTTGAAATACATATCCCCAGCAGAGTTAAGGTTCCAGATCCCCAACGGAGTTACATATACATCATCGTCAGAACTAAGTTTCCAAACTCCTTATCCCCAGCGGAGCCAGAATACTCTAAACTTTCTTCCCCAGCGGAGTCCAAAACTTCAAATCTTAAACCCCGATGGAATACTGTTCAACTTCCTCCGATTCACCAGCGGAGTTCTCCAAAAACAGGAATCCCCAGTAGATTGGCATACAAACCAAGCTCCTGATTTCCCCGGTGGAATAAGCATTCTCCCCACAGAGTTATTTTCCAACAGAACGGAGTTTCTTGTTCTTATTTCTCCAGTGGAAGCCTCCCAGGTTTTGATTCCCCAGTAGAGATCGTCAGATTTGTCCTTATTCTTCCCCGAAAAGTCATGAAGGATTTTCACATCCCCACAGAAGTCGTCAAAGTTTTAATAATCCCCGCAGGTTGTCAAGGATTTTCTCTCCCAAACAGTAGTCAGCAAGGATTTCTCATCTTCAGCCATCAAAGATTTTTTGGAATCCCCAGCATCGGTTGAGGATTTACTTTCCCCGGCAATAGTCAAGGATTTCATTATCTCCAGCTATCAAGGATTTATTTTCCTCAGCAAGGCAGCTAATCAGCTTTCATGCACATGCATTACATTCATATATCGTAGACATTGATAGAACACACTTTATTACATCATACATATCATGCAGTATAATTTTGTGTTTTGGCTAACATTTTACCCTTTTCAGGATAAGATTAAAAAGTTATTATTAACGACTATTCAAAGATTTCAGATACGGTACAGATACACTCCAAGACATGGAAGTCATTCTGCTATTCATTCAGATCTCTTATTTTAGATACAATATGGATACACCCCAAACACGACGATCATTCTATTACTCATTCAGACTTCAGCAGTCAGATACATATTAGATATGCTCCAGACACGAAAGCCATTCTATTTCTCATTCAGATTCAAATATCAACTACAAGCTCAGATACACTCCAAGATATGGAAGTCATTCTGTTGCCTTTTCCAGATCCCAGTCACAGTACGGATACACTCCAAGACATGGAAGTCATTCTTCTACTCATGCAGATCTCAATCAAGGTACAATCCAGATACGCACCAGACATGGTTGCCATTCTGTCACTCATTCAAACCTATTCCCCAGCCCAGAGATACTCCAGATACGGATGTCTTTCTGTTGCCTACTCAAATCTCAAATTTCGGATACAATACAGATATACTTCAGACACGGCAGTCATTCTGATATTCATTCAAGAATCAAATGCAGTTACAGCCTGGATACGCTCCATACACGGATGCCATTCCTTTGCTCATACGAATCAAATCTCCAGATACAACTCATATACGTTCCAGACACAAACACCATTCTGATGTTCATTCTCCTGATTTTCAACAAACAATCTTAGATGGCATATTTAAGCCCATCTCCAGCAAGATTCTACCATATCCAAATGGCATCTTTAAGCCCATTCCCTCAACCTACATTTTGGCGAGTGCAAATTTACGGACACTCTAGTGCCCAATCCTCTTTTACCTTCGAGCCACGAAAGGCAAACTTGCCAATCTAACTCTTCAGGTTCAAGAAGATTTAACAGGGGGCAACTGTTGTACCCCAAAATTTGCCCTCTCATTTTATCAACATTTCCCCTCACAAGGCTCTTTGATCTCAAGACCAAGCTAGGGTTTGCACTGCTCAAGACATCTCCTTGCACTGATGACCTAAATTAGGGTTTGAGTTTGCACAAGGATTTTTGGACCTTCAATGCTCAAATTGACTTTCATACTTCATGTTGGACTTATGAGTTTATCCATACCAAGTTTCAAGCCTTGAATCAAATTTTTGCCCAGTCAATTGGACAGTTGACCTAGAAATCAGCTATATTGAGGAAAAAGTCAACTGTGGCCAATTTACAGTCAAACCTCATGAATTTTGACCCACATCAACATTATGAACTCATATGAACCATTTGATCAAGTTTGGACCACAACTCCACCAAAAATTTGATCAGATCACCAAAAGGGCAAAATGGTCATTTTTAGGGTTTTGACTGTACAAAGGCAATTTCTGACTTTTTGACCTAGCCAATGGCAATTTAGACTCAACCATGGACTCAAGGACTCAATGGAATCATCTTGACCTATTCAACAAGTTCAAAAGACCTCAATTGCATTGGATTGACAGATGAATTTTTCAGTCAACTGATCAAAATTTGACTGTACACTGAAAAGTCAAACTTTGACTTTTTGGTCAAAATCAAGTGCCAAGGGTAATTTTTCATCAAGATGTGTCAAAACATGAAACTTTTTCATCAAGAAATCCAAAATTGCAAATTAGGGTTTAAAATTGAAAAAAATTTCATAACTTAGAATTTTTCTAAGTTATGAAATTTTCTTATTTATTCCTAACTTTGGCCCACATTTTCACCATGATGCAAATGGATTCAAACAAAACCTCCAACATGAAAGTTGTATTCCTCCACAAAGTCTACAACTTTTATTCACAAAGTTTTCTCAAAAGAAGCTTGTATCTCAAGTTATGATTTTTGGAACAAGGGTCCCTAAAACTTTTAACTTAGTGAAATTTTGCCCTAGTTTAGGCAGGAATTTGACCTATCTTATTGGCCATTTTTCACATAGTTCCACTTGGGATCTCAAGTTGCATTTCAAAGATGGATTATAGGGCACGTTGGAAGCTTTCCAAATTTTCTAATAACTCCTCAAACACATTTGTGGTTATGGAGAATCGAAGGCTTGAAGTTGGCAAAAACTCACTTTTCATCCATGGCATATTCATGTTCATACAAGTTGCAATTTCAAGTCATCATGCCTTACACTAGTTTACAGGACTCTAAACCACTTCACACTCCATAATTAAATGAAAATCCATTAGTCTAAGCTTTTGTTTTGGTCATTTGGACATTGTACACAAGATTATGCCCTAAGTAGAAAAAGGCACATTTCCATTTTTGCCATAATGTGCTTTATGTCAAAACACAATCCCTTGAGCATTGGTCCATATCTCAGAGAGCAAATCAAATCCATAGGTTAGAGGGGCCAAGGGCAAAGTATGCAAGCATATTTGATAGCCTGTATAGGCCTGTAACAACAACTTCCACATTCTTACTTCAAAAACAAGAAACTTGTCCAAAACCTTAGATTTTGAAAACCAGCCAATACCAACTTATGAAAACAATTTGAACATCTTTCTCACACCCCTTTGAGCTAGAAACATGATTTCTTGAGCCTCTAAACACCCCATAGCCATAAATCACATTCCTTTGGCAAAACAGGGCAGGTTCTGCAACTTGAGTTCAATAGCTCATTTGGCTCGTGCGTTTTTCCCCAAGTTGCTTCAAACACTTTCCATTCGACTCACTGAAGCTATCCCAAACCTCAAATACCAATTGTAACTCCATTTATAGTGTTTGCCATTTTCACTTTGAGCTTGTGTAGGTTGAGTTCTACAGGTTGATTCAAGGACATTCAAGGCAAGCTAGCTATTGGAAAAGGTCAAGTGAAGTTCAAGCAAGCTACCAGACATCTCAAGCCTTGTTGAAAAGCACTACATTGCCTTACACTAAGTCAGCTGAAACAGGTTTTTCTCCACTTCCTATCTCTCTATTTAGGAACATTTAGCTTTAGGTTTGTGGATAAAAAATGTAGTGTTCATTGCCATGAAGCTGTACATATGCTCAGTTTTCATTTATATTAAGTGTGCTAAGAGAATTTCATCCATGAACATGCTGAAAAAACTAGGTCAGATTTTAGGGCCAGAGAAATTCTCTCTGGTCTTTGAGAGTTAGGATTAGTTTTTATATGGTTGGAATCGTCTTGAAATTCTCTACAAGTTTGGTGTTATGTGTTTTTGCAATAGAGCTCGTATGCAGGATGTCCAAGTTTGTACATGGCACGTGCGCGTTTTTTCCAAAAGCTGAAGGTTGAAGATGAAGTGGTGGGCTGGGCCTGGCCTGGCTCACTATTGACACCCTCTCTTTTCCTTTTTGCACCCCTAGCCCATTTTCTTGTATTTTTATATTTTTGTATTTTTGTTTTCATTTCTGATTTTGTTTATTTATTTCTAAATATAAAAAATGCTCAAAAATATTTTCATAATTTTTTCACATTTATTTGACATTTTATTTTAATTTTTCTAACATAAAAAGCATTTAAATACTTTTATATTATTTATTAAGACTTGAAAAATATATGTAAATTATACTTTTATTTTTATTTCTTATTTTTATTCACACTGAAAATATTATTATAAATATAATTTTTTTTGTACATACTTTATTTTATTTTATACATATTTAATATAATTAATATACATATATATATATATATATATATATATATATATATATATATATATATATATATATATATATATATACATATATACTTTTATTTTATTAAATACTTTAAAATAAAAATATAAAATATTACATTTTTTACTTTTATTATTATTTATACTAAAAAATACCTTTTTTAAGTATATTTTATTTTTGTATATATTAATATATTTTATTGTATATAAATAATATAATATATTTATTTTCTTAAAGAAATTAGGGTTTTACCCCTTAACCAAATAAAAATAAATCTTTTTTATTTATTTCTTTATTTTTCACATTAAATACTTTTACATATATAAACAAACAAAAAAACTTTTAGCATAATTCATATTATTTGATATTTATTTATTTTGTTTATTTAAATATTGTCCATTTAATATTTATGCATTGTGAATTCAATTTGGATGTAATAGTAAATTAGGGTTTATATTTCTTGTCAAATACCCCCATTCAAAGATTATACCCCCATCCCCATAATCATGTTGTAATAGCTTAGAATTTTAATTCTCGCACTTTACGCTTTCAATTATGCCATGATTAGAGAATTAGGGTTTGTATGCAAAAATTCAAATCAACAAATAGTTTGACCTAATCAAAGACAAAATGCATGAAAATCAAACATAATACACACTTGCACCCCTAGGGTTACAATCCACTTGTTGCCTTCAAAATTGGGCCATGTTATGCATGTTGGGTACTTTGGCAAAACAAAAACAAAGCAAAAGATCATAGTCCCTCGATGATGCTATCTTGGTTGCCTAAACAAAAATGATCAAGTCCCTCAAAATTTTGCCAAAAATACTTAACACAATTGCTATCATGGTCCATACGATGACCCGCGCCTGTCCCGTTTAACATCCTAACACAAGGTTATTCACCAAATACAATGGTGAAACAACACTGTCAAAAGGGTTAAAAACATATAGGAAAGATCTTTGAGTAAAATAGGGTAGATAAATCTTACTTACTTGATCAAAAGCTTGCAAAAACATCCTTGCTATTTTCAAACACACCTCACAACACAATTTCAAAACATTTCCCAAATCAACTTTCAAACATTGAAATATCTTTTCAAAATGCAAAAACATCTTTGTATACATTCAAACAAGAATCATTATAAAGGTTGCCACAACGATGGCCTCTTTTCAAAACATCTTTCAAAACCACACACAAAGAACCATTTCAAACAATTGAAAAGCAAAAGCAAGTGATCTAAACAAGTAACTAAGAGCCCATGGATAACCATGGATGAAAAGGGTGCTTGCACCTTCCCTTTTCATAATCTACTCCCCGAACCCAAGAAAACATCTCAAAGGTCTTTCCTGTGCTTTTTGACCTTTCCTTAGGATAAAATAAAAAGTCGGTGGCGACTCTAGCTAAACCGAAACATTTGCAAACACAAACGCAAAACCTCAAGTCAGTTCTCCCACCTTATCATAGAACTGGCGACTCTGCTGGGGAAATAAACTAAAAGTGGAGTAACCTTAGGGTTTAAATCACCTTTGCATGCTTATCTTGTTTGCTTTGATTGCTTTACATTTGGTTCTCTTGTTTGGGTTTGAATCCTCCACCCAGATTTTGGGAAACATTCATAGGTAAATAGCAATACATTGTGGAAACTGTGCGGGGTATACCGACATGGTTGAAGTAATAGCTATATTAGTGCGACATATTTGTGGGTACCGGTAGCCTTTGAGTCAATCAAAGAGAATACGGCGCCGCTGAATGATGTCATGAAGCACTAATGAACTCTTAGAACCTTACTTGACCATCTTGGCCTTATTAGGGGTAGTGAGATGACCGGATTTGGTGCAGTCCGAAGTTGGTAGATACTCGATACTACACTCATTGAGGGTTGTTTTCTTGGAATATTTCGGTCGCCAGTTAAGTGGCTAAACTGAAACAATGAACACATAAAATAATCCAGTGATATTGAGCTCCTTAGAACCCAGTTACTATTAATAGGACATGTTGAGCCAACTAACTTCAAGAGGGTACTTACCTATGAAACCCCATGTGTGATACGGTGGGAGAACTGACTATGTGTTTTGCGTTTGTATTCGCACTTGTTCGGTTGAGCAAGAGTCGCCACCGACTTTTTATTTTATCCTAAAGGAAAGGTTTAAAAAGCACAACAAAAACCTTTTGAGATATTTCGTGGGTCCGGGGGGTAGATTATGAAAAGGGAAGGTATTAGCACCTTTTTCATCCATGGTTATCCATGGGCTCTTAGTTACTTGGTTTTTTAGATCACTTGCCTTGATTTTCGATTGCTTGAAAATGTGGTGTGTGTGTGTGTGTGTGTGTTTTTGAAAATGTTTTGGAAGAAGATGCCTTGTCTTAGGCTACCCTTGTAACAATTCTTTACTCGAATGTTTTACAAAGGTGTGTATCTTTTCGAAAAGATGTTTCAAATGTTTTTGAGAGTTTGTTTTGAAAGTGTTTGTGGAGTGTGGTTTTTGAAAAGAAGGCAAGTGTTTTTGCAAGTTGATCTCAAGTAACTAAGAATTTTGTCTACCCTATTGTACTCAAAGGTTTTCTCTATGTTTTCAACCCTTTTTAACAATTTTGTTCCACCATTGAATTTGATGGACAATCTTGCGTTTAGGATGTTTAACGGGACGGGCGCGGGTCATCGTGTGGACCATGAATGCAATGGTGCCAAGTGTCTTTGGAAATTTGCTTTGAAGGGACTATGATCATTCCATTTAGGCAACTTTCGAAAGCGTCATCGAGGGACTTATGATCATTTGAATTTGTTTTGCCAAAGATACTTGACGTGCAAGCATGGCCCATTTTGGAAGGCAACATGTGGGATTACCCTAGAGGGTGCAAGTGTGATTGTGTATTGATTTCATGTATTTGTCTTGTATTAGGTTATCTAGCGTTTGATTTTATGTACATGCAAACCCTAAGTCTAACCATGGTATAATTCGAAAGCGGTAAATTGCGGAAATGTAAAGTCTACGCTATTACAAAATAAGTATCCGGGAGTGGGGGTACAAATTTACAAATGGGGATGAGACTTTAGGAACGTAGTGTCCAATAGATTACAACCAAATCGAATCGATCAAATGTAAATGTAACGTACAGCAATGCATAAGATAAGCAAATGTATTTTGTCAAATGTAACGTGTATTGTGTAAGTGTACGTGTATATGTGTACGTAATTATTTACAAGTGCGACAATGTGAATTTAAATGTGTATTATTTAAGTATTGTTAACTTGAATGGAAAGAATTAAATGTTTATTAATCTTTGATTTCTGATCTTGTATTTTCTTTAATATGTACAAATATTTATTTACTAAAAGAAAAGAAAAATGTTTTAATCTTAATTAAATTATGAAAATGTATTTTGTCTTGATTATGTACAAAAAGAACATTTTAGTTAAAGAATGTTTTAAGTTTAAATTATATTATGTATAAAAGATGTATTTTCAAATATTATATACAAGTGATATTTCAAGAGTTATTCTTATGCATTTGTATTTTATTTAAAAGAAAAAAAAGTTTTACATTTTAATTGTATTGTGTATTTGTATTAATGTAATAATATACAAAGTAAAAAAATATTTTAAGTTAGAGGAAAAATATTGTAATTAAAAATGTAATTTTAAAGAAAGTCAATATTTGATAAAAATAAAAAAGGTTATGTTAATTTTTATATATATGAAAAGGAATATGATGTTAAAAAGGTTTGAAACAAAAATCAGAAATGGGCCCAAGGGTGGGGTTGAGAGTGGGATATGCTTTGGGCTTAGGCGCTCAGAAATGGGCAAGGCCCAAGTTGACACAAAATGTTTTAGGGTTTTGATTGTTGTTTCCATTAGGGAATTGCTTAGGGTTTGCAGAAACGGCGCCATTCTATTCACTTCACGCGTTCCTCTTCATCTTCGTTTGCTCTCATGAATGCTTCTGAATTCTTCTAGTTCAAGGCCACCGGCGCCACCATTCTTCCTCCTCCTTACACTCATTCCAACGGCAGTAAAAAAAAGAGGTACAAATTCTTTCAAACACATTAGGGGTTTTATATTTTGCATGCTTAGTTTCTTTGTTTATTAATTCGGATTATATGTTTCTTTGGTTCGAGATGCGTGAAGAAGGAGAGAAATTATACCTTTCTGAGGAGACGGAGGAGGAATGAAGGTGGAGGCGCTCAGGCGGCCAAGGGCGGAGGTTCGATGATGATGGACTTATGGACTTCCTGGTACTCTTTATCTTTTTGCCATTTTAGGGTTTTGTGATGATATTGAACTGAAAACCCTTTTGTAAATTCACTTCTTTCTTCTTCTCTTCTACTGTATGCTCGTTGCCTTGACACCTCTGTATGCTTGCCCTTTGAATATGTTTGTTGTATGCTGAGATTGATGCCTGCGATGTTGATTTTCTGAGGCTTTTGTGTTGCCTATTCTTCACTTCTTTCTCTCTTGCTTCTGCTGCCTTTTTGTGTATATTGGCCTATGATGAGGGTTTCTCTGAGGCTTTGTGTGGGCTTTGATTGGCTTGACAGTGATTTTAGGTTTCACAGTTTATGCTGGCTTTCGTGTTTGGATAATTTTGTTTAGACTTTGAGCTGGGCAGATTTTGGATGGATAATTTTGTTTAGGCCTTGAGCTGGGCAGATTTTGGATGGATAATTTTGTTTAGGCTTTGAGCTGGGCAGGTTTTGGACCTATGCTGGTTGTGGCCTTAGGCATATGCTTGACAGGGTTAATGCTTGTTGGTGATCTTGTTTGTTTTTCTGGTACAAGGCTTTTGTTTACCAGTTTTGGCTTTTTAGGCCATTACAGGTTGGGTTGGTTTTGACAGAGTTCAGGTTTTTGACAGCTCAGGTAGGTGAGGCTTGGGTTTGAAACTGGTCTTTTGGCTTATATTTTGATGATAGGCAGGTATTAGGCGCAGGTTCTCTGAGTTTGAGCTTGTTTTGAGTTTTACTGCAGGTTTATGTTTTAGCTTGGCTTTGACATGTTTTCAGGTTTTGGTGAACTTGTGGCCTTTTTGTTATGCCTGTACAGGTTTATTGTGAGGGTTATGCAGGTCTGATGCAGGTTTTGATGTTTTACAGGTGGTGAGGCTTTATGGTTTTAGTTGACAGTGGTTTATGTTTGAATGGTTAGGCTTCAGGTTTGTATTGTTTGAAACTGGCCCTTGGCCTTTGATGCGTTTACTTGGTTTAAGGTTGATGGTTAAGGCAGGACAGGGTTTTATGCTTATTGGTAAGGCTGGCTGTTTCTGGTTTGGATGTACAGGTTTGGTGTTTTTGGTTTAAGGCTTTTTTTCTTATGCTTGTAAACAAACAGGTTCAAGGTTTTGACTGGAGGCTTATGCAGTTTTGTATATTTTTTGGTGTATTGGTTTGCCTCCCCCTTTACTGTACTGTGTTCAGTTTGCTTTATATTATCTCTTCCTGCCTCAAGCCTAAGCCTGCTTTCTTTTTCTCTTCTCTCTCTCTCTTCAGTACAGTCAATATATTTAAAATATGTTTATGCTCTGTACTTTCTGAAAGGGCAACTTGGGAAATGATGAAAATGAGTATGTTGCTTGCATATCATGCTTTCTCTGAATATTTGTCCCTTCTTTTGACAACTTCTTGTACTTTTGGATCTTTTGATATCTTGCCAAATCTTCTTTTTGATAGCTTGGGTAGCCTTGTGACAGTAACTTGTACTTTTGGCAGAAAGTTTGAGTTTGGACTTTTAGTTGTACATGCTGTTTGCTTTTGAACTATGCAGTTTGACAATTTTTGAATTGTGCAATTTTGACTTTTGTGCATTCATTTTTAGCAAATAAATATTCGTCCCTCTTTGTGAACCGGGAGAAATCCTGTGATTTGCAGAGAGGGTTAACTGATCCCAATCAGTTGCCCTTAATGATGAACTGTAATTTTATCTGTCTCTTTATTTATTTATCTGCTATTTGACTTTTCTTCCTTTCTTTTGCAGATAAAAAATTGAGTGGAGAGGGGTATCAAATGAAGAATGAAGAATTGGAGATTTAGGAATACTTAGAAAAAATAGAATAGTTTTATTTTCAATTTAATCATTGTAACTATTATTATTATAAATACCTCGTAAATGAATACTTGTATCTAAATAATAATTGTAACCAATATTTAAAGATGAAATAAAAAAAATTCTTTTAATCCAGTTAATTCTTTTTATCCCTTTTTTCAATTATTTATTTATTATTTATAGTTCTTTAAATTAAAATAACTGAAAATTAAATTCCAGCTATTTAATCTTTAGAATAATAAATAATTAACTAAACATTGATTATGCGTTGATCAAAATAATAAACTTGGCGCTTCCAACATCCAAAGCAAAGCACAGTCAAACACAATAACTGATCAGTCGCATTCCCCTTTTTACTGATTTTTTTACCAAACACTGCAAATCCAAACTGAATGTATCCTTTGACTGATTCAATCAAACAAACGTGAATTCAATCCAAATGCATTCTTTTACTGATTAAGTCAAACAATGCTAATTCAAACCAAATCTCGGAATAACTTGCAAAGCACCGTAGAATTAAATCTTTCTGAAGAAACGCGCATGAACAACCCTAATTCCTGATTAAATACCAAAGAACATTCGCCTGATCAAAGTGGAGCCAAAATCAATCAAAACCCTAAGCCAACTGTTTGAAACATTCTAAAGCCCTAAGAATCAGTAAAACCCTAATTGTGTCTGACTGACGAGAAAAGTCCGTTTGGCCGATTCTTGAGCCAGTCTGAAAAATCAAGAAACGCCTGAAGCCGTGATTTCTTGTGGAAAAATGCGAGGGCAAATTTTGGGGTACAACACCATGCAAGCCTGAAACTAGGAACTTGTGTGACTTGTTTGTACATATGCTTGTGCATACATCATAAACATCATGAAGCATCATTTGCATCTACTAACCATTTCAAGGGTTTGGATCTTCATCTTTGTTCTTGTTTTATAGGTCATGGAATCTCTTCGCAGGAAAACAATTCAAGTCAATCTTGTGAGAATCCCTCCTCAACTCAAGGAGCTTACTTCCAAGATTCCAGAGAATTCTCTCTTCAGTGAAAGACATGGTAAACTTCTCAACTTGGTCAACTCCAACATTGAAGAAGACATGGTGAAAGTTCTCTTCCAATTCTTTGACCCCCTACACCACTGTTTCACATTCCCTGATTATCAACTAGTACCTACTTTGGTGGAATTTTCTTAACTCTTGAGGATTCCTATTCTCCATCAACTACCCTACAACGGTACTGAAAGAGAACCAAATCCTGAAGATGTTGCTAAAGCATTACACTTGCAATAATTTGATATCAAAGGTCATTGGGAAACCAGAAGTGGTGTCAAGGGTTTCTTGGCAAAGTTTCTGTTTGAGAAGGCACAAGACTGCTGGAATTCTCTAGATCTACAAGCCTTTGAGGAGATTGTAGCACTACTCATCTATGGGTTGGTCTTGTTCCCAAACCCTGGTCAGCTTATAGATGTGAATGCTGTCAAGATTTTCATATCTCGGAATCCTGTGCCTACATTGCTTGGAGATATCCTACACTCATTTTACACACGAAAAAAGAGGAAAATAGGTGTTCTCATGTGCTGTACTCCTCTCCTAGTAAGGTGGTTATTTTCTCACCTTCCCCAGTCAGTTTTGAAGAATGAGCAGGGTTTAAGGTGGTCACAACGGTTGATGACCCTCACACATTCTGATGTTCATTGGTGTTCTCGGTCCAGAGAAAATGTCATCATCATTGATCGTTGCGGAGAATTCCCTAATGTCCCACTACTTGGCATTAGGGGAGGCATTACCTATAACCCCTATTTAGCTCTGATATAATTTGGGTACACCCGGAGATATGGTCCTCATGATATGCTAATTCCTGACTTGGTTTTTGACTTCGACAACGACACTCAAGGACTTCGAAAAAGGTTTATCCGAGCTTGGATAAGGCCCAACAAAGTGGATAGTAAGACACTGGGACATAAGAATTCCATCCCCCTTTAGCCTTACCTGAAGTGGGTACGAACCCGCGCCCAGAATCTTATGATGCCATATCCTCACATTCTGCCCGTGATCAAAGAGCCTGTTATGGAAGGAGAGGTCCCATACACCCTCCTACATCCTGACATGCCAACATCATTGGAAGAATTGCAAAAGAGTTGGATACAACTCAAGGAAGAACATAATACTTTTGAAGCCAACTTCTACGCCAGTGAGAAGAAGGTTTTGGAGCTTACCTGCCGAATTCATGAAGAGGAGACTCTCAACACTTAAATCGCACCAAAGAGGATGCGCAATGTCTTTTTACATTAAGAATTTTGTAATATTTTTCCCATGGGGCATTTATGTACTAACAAATTTCTTCTTATTAATATGACGTGTGTTATTTTTGTTTGCAACAAATTTGAATTTCTAAATCCTTGAATGCATTACATGAATAACATATCATTCATCATATGCATAAACAGGTCTTCACACCAGGTTTCCTTATCTTTCTGCTGTTTATTTCAGCGAGATGGATATAGAATAGACGGTTAAAGATCTGCAAGCACAAAATTCGCAATTCCAACAACTCCTCATGACCTTAGCAAAAGGTCAAGAGGATCTTAAAGCACTGTTAGATAAAGAGAAGGAACCAGAAAGGAAGAAAAAGAAAAGAGTTTGGGTATCCACTAAATCAAAGAAAGAAAAGAGTTGGGGTATACATTCAAACAAGAATCATTACAAAGGTTGCCTAAACAAAGGCCTCTTTTCAAAATATTTTCAAAACCACACACAAAAGCACCATTTCAAACAATTGAAAAGCAAAAGCAAGTGATCTAAAACAAGTAACTAAGAGCCCATGGAAAACCATGGATGAAAAGGGTGCTAGCACCTTCCCTTTTCATAATCTACCCCCCGAACCCAAAAACAATCTCAAAGGTCTTTCCTGTTCTTTTTTACCTTTCCTTTTAGATAAAATAAAAGTCGGTGGCGTCTCTTGCTAAACCGAAACATTTGCGAACAAAAAACGCAAAATCTCTAGTCAGTTCTCCCACCGCATCACACTCTCCATCGTCTCTCTGAATGGAATCCTTAAGCCCATTCCCAACTATCAACCAACAACCTTACTCTGTGCATCAGAGAGTGCAAATTTCTGGGCACTCTAATGTTCAATCATCTTCCACCTTCAAGTTACGAATGGTGAGCATAACAATCTAACTCTTCAGGTTCAAGAAGATTGAACAGGGGCAGCTGTTGTACCCCAAAAATTTCCCTCTCTTTTCTAAATACATTTCTCACCAAAGATCTCAAATGCTCATGGGTTTTCAAGATTTTGATCATACAAGCTAACCTCCCAAGCACTGAGCCTCCAAATTAGGGTTTTGACTGAGAGTGACTGATCATCGACTTTTAACCTAATACATGACCTAATGACTTGAAGCATAACCTCAAGGACTTAAACAAAACATGTTGACCTAATTTCATGGCTCGAATCATTTCTCAGGATCAAAGGTTTGATAGTTGAAATTTGGATCAACTAACGAAAAGTCAACTGATACACAAAAAGTCAAACTTTAATTGTTTTGGTCAACATTAAATTTTAAAGATCAAAATTCATCAAGACCTTCAAAAATATCAAACTTGATCATCAAGAATTAAGAAAGTCAAAAAAGTCAACAAAAAGTCAAAGTTTCCAATACTTAGAATTTTTTAAGTGTTTTTACACTTGATAATTTCACTACTTCATGACATTTTTTCACCAAGATACAAGATGATTCAAACAAAACTTTCAACATGAAAGTTGTATATCTTGATGAATTATACAAGTTTGTATTAGAGGTTGATGTTTAAAAAATGCTTAGATTTGAAGATACAGGCCCATGAAGTCATGACATTTTCATCTAACACTTAGAGAAATTTTCAACAGGTTTTGGTCAGTTTTCATCTCAACTTCTTGGCCAATTTTCATCAAGTTCCAGTTTTGTTTAGCTAAAGTGGTCAACATAAAAGTTGTATACATTTTTTCAAGCTTTCTAAAACATTCAAGAGCATGAATTTATCATACTTGAGCTAGGAGATCCAAAGGCATGAAGTTGGGCATCCATTCTTGAATTGCAAGTCATTTTGGTGAAGAACACATGATCCAATCTACATACTATGCTGCATAATCTTATGTTGCAGGCCTTCTAACTTGCAAATCTCACCATAATTTAATGCTTACACAAACTTTTGAGCTATGGTCTATTTGGTTTAAGCATTGTCCAAGTGATCTTTCCATTTTTGGCACAAAGGCACCATTGCCATTCTTGAAAAGCATGTTTTAATCACAATGTCAACTCCTTGAGCCTCTCAATGGTTCCTTCTGCACATACACAATGTCAAAAGAAAGAAGCAACCATCTACAACCTGCAAAGCACTCCTAAAAATATATGCCATGCCCACATTGGAACTATGAAAAGTCATGAACTCTCACTTACAACCCAACCTAGCCACAACATGTGATTTTGAAAATATGATCAACCCTTTTCTTAAAACATCTTGCCTATAAATAGAGAGATCATTTGCAAGATGAAGAAAGAGAGATGAAAAAGCCCTCAAAACTCCTATACTCTCAAAAAAACCAGAATTGTCCATAAAATCTCCACTTTTGAGCTTTGAAGTCCAAATCTTTAAACCTCTCACACCTTGCAAGTTTTGCCCAAACGAACCATCCAAATACTTCATATACATCATATAGAATTTGTTCAAACACAATAGCAACCTCTATAAAATCACTATCACCATCTTCCAAACTGAAAAACAATACTTTGCAACTTGACTGGTTAGGAGAGATTCAACAACTTTCAATACAAAGGGAGGATTGGAACAACTTCAAGAAGGTCCAAAGAAGCTCGATCAATCAACACTTTGCACCCGGAAACATCCGTACATGTTATAAAGTATTAGCTTTAAGGGGTAAATTTTCTCAAACTGTAATATCTTTATCCATACATCCTTTGCTTTTGCTTTCAAAAGGATAAAACAGGACATAACAAAGCCATAACTTAGCAAAAAAGCCAGGCCAGGGGCTGACGCAGGTGCCCGTGTCACATGACACGGCCCGTGTCAACTCAACTGGGTTGAAAACTTAACAAAAATACAGGGAAGGCCTTGACACGGGTGCCTGTGTCACACGACACAGCCCGAGTCAACTCAACTGGTTCAAACACGTGCAAAAAACAGGCAGGCAGGGGATGACACGGGTGCCTGTATCACACGACATGAACCGTGTCAATTTAGCTTGAACAAAAATGTCTAAGGATCCATGAACATGTACTAACACGGGTGTCGTGTCCACTGACACGACCCGTGTCAGCTCCGACACCAAATTTCTTGGTTTTGAGATTTTTAGGTTATTTTAGACATATTGCATTGCTTGAAGATGACCACACACCATACAACCATTTTATAAATGAAACATAAAGAACCTTTTTTTAAACATTTAGTTTTCTTTTTAAAGTTAATTTAGACCTAGGTTTTCTTTTCGACTACAAAACCTATTCTATCAAAAAACCTAAAAAACAATTTCTTTTCACTTTACATTTTATTGCACTTTTTTTTACATTATGAATTATGTAATTATCAAAGCTTTGTAATAGTAATCAGGGTTTAATTTATTTGTCATCCCCATTTGTAAATTTGTATCCCCTATCCCCGAAAGTATTGTAATAGCGTAGGACTTTTAATTTCCGCAATTTTTCGCTTTCCATATTATTGCTAGTAATTAGGATTTGTATGGAAAGACTTAAAATCAATACTAGACAACCCTAATTAAAGACAAAAATAAATGAAAACAAAAACACTTTGCACACTCGCACCTCTAGAGTAATCCACACTTGTTGCCTCGGATAAAAAAGTCATGTCCCTTGAACATGGGATACTTTAGAAAAGACCCTCGATTACAAAATCGTAGTCCCTCGATGACTCTTTGATGTTGCCTTCAGTAAACGATCTTAGACCCTTACAATAAATTGCTAAGGTATCCTACAATGTTGCCTTCTATGACTACGATGACCCACGTCTCTCCCTTCACATCCAATGATATGGTTTCTTACTAACTAATGGTAAGATAACACTATCTAAAGGAGGAGGAAAAGAACTAAGACTTTTTGAGTAGGTAGAACGCTAGTAGTTGCTTGCTCACAAATAAAACCATCTTCACACTCACACTCTCAAAACATATTTCCAAAAACAAACATCTCTTTGAACTATTTTCAAAACCAACGCTTTGTATACATTCTTATAGAGACGAGAATCATTACAAAATTTGCCGAAACAAAGGCGTTTTCAAAATATTTTCAAATGAAAAACACCCAAGCCAGTTCTCCCACTGTATCACATAATTCAAATTTTTCCTTCTGGTTTTTTTGCAAATCGACGGAGCTACACCTTAAATAAATTTTTCGCGAGGGTACGTTTGTTTTCATCTTGATGAGACGAAGCAAATGTCATAGGTCTGAGCTCATGATTTTACAAGATGAGAGACATGCAATTCACGTGGCTGGAGGTTGAAGATCACCAACGTGTCATCTCTCAACGAATGATGATGTGCCACTTCTTTTTTTTTTCAAAAATATGATTTAATATTTGATCTAGTGGTTTATTCACTAAGGACCATGATATGCACAACGCGCCAGATCTCTTGGATTTGATTACTAGCGCATTTTGACATTCATCCAATGGTCTATATATTTTTGTTTTATTTGTATTTTCTGATTTTTATATTTTAATTGATTTAAACTTCAAAAAATCATAGAAAATTCATTTTTGACTCAAAAATTATGAAAAAATTCACAAAAATATTTTCAGATATTCTCTTTCTAATTTTTATTTTTTTCATGATTTTATTTTCAGATTTGATATTTTTTATAATTTTTCCTTTGTTTTAACTTGTTTTTAATTATTTAAAATTACTTTTTGATATTTTTAAATTCTAAAAATTTTTATAAAAATAATTTTCCTTATTTTTGACTTTCTGAAATTTTCCTAGAATTTTATTTTGACTTCTACTATTTTTATCGTTTTTGTACTTATTTGAATGATTTTAATTAGTTTAACAATATTTTTCTGTTTTAAAAAATTACAAAAAATTTTATAAAAATGTTTGAGATCATATCTGATTTTTTTATGGTCTCTTTAAATTTTTCTTTGATACTTTGAATATAGTTTTCTATTTTACCTTTTATTTTTATTTTAAAAATAATTTAAAAGTCATTTTTCTTTTTATCTTATTCATTTAATACAATTTATTTTTTTAATATATTCTGGCTATGTGTTAGTTGATCATAAACTTCATTAACATCATTAGATCTTGAGTCTTGAGTTTAACTCCACTAAAATGGATGGATGATTTTAATGATAGTTTGATTACATTTTTTTATTCAAATATATCCCCTACCTCTTCATCTTATCCCCTTCTCTTTTGTGCTACATGTTGTTAGAGGATAATTTACATATCATTTCTCCAAATATATGGCACATAGATTGCTATTGACCGACCTCAAAATATGTGCGACTTCTATACAAGTCCACTTACGATTGCTTAACATAACACTAAATTTTGTCCCGATTCGAGAAATGATCATTTGTGGCCCAAACCTATGTTTGCAAGTCCAAGTATGTTTAATTTGAAACCTTTGATCTAATAACCTTGAGGTTCATTGTTAGGAGGCTTTGGTCTTATCAATCCTCTAATGAATCTTCATAAATTTTGGACTAAATGAATCATTTAAACATCGTTGATCATTTGTTGTTGCCTTGAGATTTTGAAATGAATGATATACTTGACAAAAATCAAATGAAACTTGTTATTGAGAGGCTTTGATTTTATAAATATTCTAATGAGTTTTTAAATGCAAGATTCAAGACGGTCATTCAACTAACTTCTAATTTCTAACTCATTAATAATTGACTTTTATTTTTATGCTTTTACTTATTACTTTTACTTTAAGCACCATTTATCTTAGCATTTATATTTCATGCTATTTTCATCTTTTCTCACTTGAGCATTTATCTTTATGTCTTTTAATTTTACTCACTTGAGCTTTTCATTTTCTTTTTGAAGTTACCTAATAATCAACTTGAACAATAAATTTTTTTAATTTTACTTGGACTACTTGGTTACTATCTTTGGCATTTTGGAGTAATGGACTTCTTGGACTTAAGATTAGAGACCTTGACCTACCTGGAGACCTTGGTGACTTCTATTGTTATTTTGTATGGAGTTCTTGGGGTTTACCCCGAGACATTGGGTTGTTTGTTTTCTTTGTGTGCAGGTTATTCTGATTATATGCTTTGTCAGCAATTGGGGATTTATCTGTATACAACTGTTACTCTCCCCAATTTTTGAGAAGACTTAATGAATTTGAAGCTTGGTTTTATTAAGAGGTTTAGTATCTTTTCTTGCTTGGTTTCAATCCAAAGGATGGGAATTCTACATTTACTCATTGTGTCAAGTGTTGGCTTCTTGTTGGTTAGATGGTTCTTTTCCCTAGCTTTTAGTTTATGCTTTAGGATAGTCCCTTCATCTCTTCTCATCTTCTTTAATTTCAAAAATCTTCTCCCTCCTTTTGAAAACTCTTGTTTTTAAACTTGAACCGCTTTCACAATAAACTTGGACTTAGGTCCATGCATTTTCAAAATGTTTTCTTAACCAAACTTTAACCAATTTAATCATACTTTGACATTTTTGTGAGAAGACTAAAAGTCAATCAATCTCATTCAAACCATTTTTCCATTTTGGCTTTTTATTTTAAAACTTTTCTCAAAATATTAGACTCTTGTCAATCCTTGTAGTGATGCGAGCTACTATACTTCTACGATATGTAGTGAAATGAGATACTTTCCACTTGGGTGTTGAGTGAAGCTTTGTTGATTTTAAAATCCAAGCCATATCCTCCACTTTTAGATGACACAAATTCTCCTTTCTCATAATCGTGGGTAGTAAGTATGTTCTTCCACTCGGATACGACGATGATGTCTCGTCTCTTAAAATTAACCAACAAACTTGTGTTTTTAAAATTTTTAAAGGTGAAATACGAGTAACCTGATCCCCTATTGCACGAAAATGGTACATAGGCACTAAAGGTTTGCAACTGCCGCAGGTGCAAAAATTGTAAAAAAACACTTCTTTTCTCACCTCTACAATCTATTTTTGTATACAACATTTATAGCCAAAATACACAAATTCTCAAAGAGGTTCCTGCGGAGTACTGTATATGTTTAGGGTGCTAATACCTTCCCTTTGCATAACCAATCCCCGAACTTAGATTCTCTCCCCCTCTTTTTTGGGTTATTCGCTCTTTTCCCATTCCTTTGGAAACAATAAAGCACGGTGGCGATTTTTATTTGAATTTTGCGAGTCAAGTCAATCCAATGGCTTAATCTCAACATTTCTACCGCTACACATGCAGTTCAAGACTGAGCATCATAATTCTTCGCTGTATCGAACAAAGATGAATGGCATAGTGGAAGCTGCCAACAAGAATATCATGAAGATCTTGCAGAAGATGATAGTGGCATACAAAGATTGACATGAGATGTTACCATTTTCTCTTCATGGTTATTGCACTTCAGTAGGTACATCAACTAGAGCAACCCCGTTCTATCTAGTCTATGATATGGAGGTTGTCTTACCTGTTGAAGTCCAGATTCCTTCCCTAAGGATTCTGAAAGACGTAGATTTAGATGAAGACAAATAGACTCAGACTCGACTAGACAAAATAAATTTTATCAATGAAAAAAGGCTTACGGTTGTTTGTCATGGTCATATGTATCAGAAATGCATGATTAAAGCCTTTAATAGGAAATTCAAATATCAAGTATATCAGGCTGGTGATTTGGTAATAAAGAGCATTATCCTACGATAAAGTGATCCCAGGGGCAAATGGACTCCCACATACGAAGGGCCATTTGTGATCAAAAAGATATTTTCTGGTGGTGCTATGATACTTACTACCATGGACAGTGAAGATTTTCCACACCCTGTGAACACGGACATAGTCAAAACATACTATGCATAAAAGAGACTCACTGGGTTGACAGGCCTAGGAAAAAGTAAGGACATCCGGTGAACCAAAAGGGTTCGGGCAAAAATTAGGGATATATATATAAAAGTTGTACATCCGATAAGTCAAAAATCTGAAAAGGCGGCTTGGGTAAAAAAGGATATCCCGATGGACTGAAAACCCGAAAGGGAGGTCCAAGAAAAAGTTAGGGATTAAAGCGTATGACTATGTCCCGTTGGATCACCCATCTACTTACATCCAAATTCATTACTAGCATCATGTTCAAATGGTACAGAACAATTCAATCATCTTCTTCCAACAACAAGTGATGAGATGCTTGAAGACATATGGGCAATAACATAGTTGAAACTTGATGGGATCATTTCCACATAGCTGTTTTTCCTTGTTTTTATTTGTACCCTTTCTTCATTCTTACGATGATTTCCTCTTACTAGGATTTATGTATCTTTGTATAAAACTGCCTGCTTATAGGCAAACTTTCAAAATCAATGCAATTAGATTTCAAAATTCAAAATTGTTTTACTTTCTCTGTTTTATTTGCAAAAACGTCCAATGATTACATTGAATGAACATATGCATTTGAACATGATTATTGTTAACAAAATATATGCATAAAAACAGGGTTAGCATTTACTATAGACTCAAGGAGTTGGGATAATTTTCAAGTCATCCACAAATCTCCACAGAGCAATATCCATAGAACTATCCCTAAGAGCTATCTTCACAAGCTCATCCACAACAGGGATATATTCCCCAGAAAATCTAATATGCCATCAGACAGAAATTGGGGCATCTTCTAGCGGATCACGTCTATATCCCTGATGGATAGCTCGACATGATCATCTTCCCTAATAGGCCCCTAGTGGATAAGGAAGATTGATCATTTCCCCAACATACGGTGGAAACTTCCTCAGTGCAGCCTATGAAATCTCGATCCCCATCAGAGATTATTTCCTCAATGCAGTCTACATGGTTTATTTCCCCAACAAATTTTATTTCTATGATATTGCAATTCCCCGACAGGATTCTCTTCCCCGGCCAAATGTAAGTCAACTTTGTCCTCCCTAGAAGAGTTGACATCTATATCTGAAACTTGGTCAGACAACACATCAAGGGATTATCCATCTCTTTTGTCCCTAGTCAGGGTACATTAGAATTAAATCCTTAAAAAGAACGATGAATAACCAATTTTACTGGAATTCTTCTATCCCTAAGCAGAAGTCGAACGTCGCTAGCAGAGTTTCCTCAAACAGAAAGCAGGAATCCCTAGCAAATACGTTCTAAACAAAATTGAGAAACTATTTTCTTCATCCCTAACAGAGTCACTAGTTCTGTAATACGGTGGAAGAACTGACTTTTTGGTTTTATCCAAATATGCAGATAGCTAGAGTCGCCACCGACTTTTCTTTTATCCAGTATTTAGGAAAGGTGAAAAGAATAGGAAAGACCTTTGATGGATTTTGAGTTTGAGGGGTAAGTTGTGAAAAGGGAAGGTGCTAGCACCCTTTTCATCTATAGTTATCTACGGGCGCTTAATTGCCTAGCTCACTTTTGAAAATCTTGCTTTATGTGTGTGATCTGTTTGAAAATATTTTGAAATCGCCAATGTAAGGCTGACTTTGTAATAATTCTTGTATCAGTCCTCAAGAATATATACAAAGCGTTATTTTTGAAAATATTTGTTTGAAAGTGTAGTGTGAAAAAAAGTTTTGAGAAAAGTTGTGAGCAAGCAATTAAGAGTTTCTTACCCACTAAAGTCTTTCTTATTCTTTTCCTTCTCCTTTAGAGATAGTACTATCCATACCATTAGTTGGTAGGTAGCCCTATCTATTGGATGTGAAGGGACATGCGTAGGGTCATCGTATGGTCATCGAAGGCAACAAGTAAGGATACTTTAGCAAAAGACCCTCGATCAAATCATCATGTCCATTTCGAATAAAGATCATAAGCCCTCGATGACCCTTCAAGCTGTCTACAAAATGATCCAGTCCCTTCGAGTTACCTATGAAATGATCTAGTCTCTTCGAGTTTCCTATAAAATGATGATAGTCCCTTCGAGTTTTCTCAAAACTTTTTTCACACTACACTTTAAAACAAATATTTTAAAAAATAATGCTTTGTATATATTCTTGAGGACTGATGCAAAAATTATTACAAAATTAGCCTTACATTGGCGATTTCAAAATATTTTCAAACAAATCACACACACAAAGCAAGATTTTCAAAAGTGAGCTAAGAAATTAAGAGCCCGTAGATAACTACGGATGAAAAGGGTGCTAACACCTTCCCTTTTCATAACTTACCCCCAGAACTCAAAATATGTCAAAGGTCTTTCCTGTTCTTTTCACCTTTCCTAAATATTGTATAAAAGAAAAGTCGGTGGCAACTCTAGCTATCGACACATTTGGATAAAACCAAAATGTCAGTTCTCCCACCGTATTAAAATGATGATTCTTACATTCCTTTTTATGTTGATCATTCATAACTTTTCTTTCAAACTTCTTTCACCCTAAATCTGTGGGAGAATCGTAGCCATCAACTACCATATCCAAAGACTAATGGCATGACCTAGAAAGAAAATTTCTAGTCTATCTTTCCAATATTAAAATTATTCACCATAATAAATGGGAGGTTTAGCATTGTATCTATCTTTATCATTTGAAAGTGGAGGAGGCGTAAGATCATTTATAGAATTTCTAAAACTCGTCTGGATCTTTATCTGACACAGATAAGTGTTTGATACAAACCAATACCAGAAATGGAGATCTGATGCCAATTGAAGGTGCCAGCAACACAAGAAAGGGGGGGGGGGTGAATTGGGTTGCACCAAATATAATCTTTTTGCAACTCCAACACATGACTTATCAAGTGAATAAAAATAAATTAACACAATTATTTTTTTCCTGGTTCACTGTTAACTAAGTTACTCCAGTCCACCCCGCAAGGTGGTTTTCCTTATCCACAAGGACTTAATACAATATAATCAACCGATTACAGACAACCATAATAAGTCTGATCAACCTTGTTGACAACCCCAATAAGTCTGTCGTTCATTATGGCCAATCCATGACGATTGCAACCAAAGTCTTATTGAGAATCCTGACTCACTGAGTCTCTGAAGGAACCTATTGTAAGAAAAAGAAAGGTTTCTACATCTGGCCTTGAGATTTTGATGATAACTTTACATGTTATCTTAGAGAACAATATTATACAATAATGCTTTCGTTCTAGTGTGTAGCCGCTACTATAATGTTCTGACTCTGGTATAAGGTGTGTGACGTCATCAAGTTCTAAACATACACTACTGGGAGAAAACATGTGGTTACGTGTTACAGTTGAAGTCAAGGTTCGAAATCTATTTATGCAACGTGTTTAAGGAACTTTAGTATAAGAGGTTATGATCATGACTTTATGGTTAAGCTTTGGAGGCCTTATAAAGCTTTGCTTCTATATGTGACAAGTTCTGAAGATTATGAAGACAAGGTTCTGTGTGACAAGTTCTGAAGACTCAAAGACTTAGGTTCTAAGACTTAAAGAAAGATTCTTCTACAACAAGCTTCAACGTTCAACATTCAAATATCCGAAGCCTCTGAAAGAAAGAAGAAAGTTCAAAATGGTTAATGTGTGATGGTGTACAAAAGGTACATAAAGTGTTTGTGACCTCTACTCTTCTAGAGTGATGCAAGGACGGTCCTTTAATACTTTATTGTGACCACTCTCATTATGACCATTGAGAACCAACAACTAGATTTTCGATTACATTTCTACCCTTTCAAAGGATCTCTTTTACAAGCTATAAAAGGAAGACTTGGAAGCTGAAGAAATGTAAGAATCAACACTACAACAACAAATCTATCAGATTAAATCAAGCTCAACAAAACTAAACCAAAGCGATGTACAAACTCTGTAGAGAAATTTTCTGTGTATAGTTTTGTAAATAAGAAAGGAGTTGTTGCTCGTATCTTATAATATAACACTTAGGTGTTTTTCATTCTACTGAAAAGTCTGTGTAATATGCTTACAAGAAGCAAATCTATAATATACTGAATGTACTCAACTGTTGTTGAATGATACCTTGAGAGACTGAGTGAAGGTCTGATCTCAAGAAGACTCCTGATGCAACTTGAGTGGATTTGCAATAAGGGTTGAAAGACTTATTAGGGGTGTCAATAAGGTTGATCAGACTTATTGTGGGTTATTTTGTAATCAGTTTAGTTATAGTGGATTAAGTCCTTGTTGAAGGCGAAATCATCCTTGAGGGGGTGGACCGGAGTATCTTAGTTAACAGCGAACCCGAATAAAAATCATCGTGTTCATTTACTGTTATGTTCTAAGCTAACTTATTCTGTCACCAACAAAAATATTTTATTTGGTGAAACCCAATTCAAACCCCCATTTCTTGTGTTTCTCACACCTTCAATTGAAATTAGAGCTTCGGTTCTGGTATTGATAGTTATCAAACACTTAACTGTGTCAGATAAAGATCCATAAGAGTTTTTCATTTAAGAAACACAATGGTTGAACCCACACCAACAATGGTTGAACCCACACCAGCTCTTGCTGCATCAGTTTTAAACGATAAGAGTTATAACGTTAAACCTCCCATCTTTGATGGAGAAAAGTTTGAATACTGGAAAGATAGACTAGAAAGTTTCTTTCTAGGTCATAATATTGATCTTTGGGATATGGTAGTCAATGGCTACGTACCTCCCGCAAATAATATTGGAAAAGAGATAACTAGGAGAGCTATGACTGATTAATAAAAGAAAGATTGTAAGAACCATCATAAAGCAAGATCTATCTTGATGAATGAGATTTCTTATACTAAGTATGTGAAGATCATAAACGAAGACTCTGTTAAGTCTATATTTGATTCTCTCAAAATGACTCATGAAGGAAATGATCAATTCAAAGAAACCAAGGCGTTGGCCTTGATTCAGAAATATGAAGCTTTCAAAATGGAGAATGATGAAAACATTGAAGTCATGTTTTCAAGATTTCAAACCTTAGTTGCAGGACTGGAAGTTTTGAATAAAGGATATTCAATGGTAGACCGTGTAAAGAACATTAGCAGAAGCTTGCCATCCCAATGGAGGCATATAGTAACTGCACTCAAGCTTGTAAAGGATCTTAACAACACTTCTCTAGAAGAACCAACAAGTTCTTTAAGAAGTCGTGAGATTGAGTTAGGACAAGATGAACCACGGAAGAAGATAAAATCTATTACGCTCAAATATGTCAGAAAAATTGAGAAGTCCAAAGCTCTTCAAGCAGAAGAGATTGAGGATTCAGAAGGAGATTCTAATGATGAAGAAGGTGAGTTATCTCTGCTAACCAGGTGGGTTAACCATCTCTGGAGGTTGCTTCGAATCAACGTTTTGTCAAAGTAAGTCCAGTGGCAACGAAGCCATTTGTTATGAATGTAATAAGCCATGAGACTACAAGAATGATTATCCACATATTCAAAAGGACATACCAAGGAAGGAAGCTCTCAAAGGTAAGAAGAAAGGGCTAATGGAAATGTGGGATGATTCAGACTCTTCTAAATGTGAATCAGATGGGGGACATGCTAACATGGAGTTGATAACTCATGTTGGAGCATCAAGTGAAGTATTCCCCTCAGGAGATGAAGCTGATTCAGATGCAGAAGAAATATTCTACAAAGAGGTACTCTATGATCTTACTCATTATGAATTAAAACTTTCCTTAGTTGAGATTCTGGAAAAACATGAGTTACTAAAGATTCAGTTCAATGATCTCAAAAGGACCCATGAATATGTATCTTCTGAAATCAAAAAGCTGAAGGAAGAAATTTTTATTTTAAAAGAAGAAATTTTTTATTGAAATATGAAAACTCCGCCCTTAAAGGCACGAGAACTCTTCCAGAAGCCTCTGAGAGTACTGATGATTCCATCAAGAATTATGACAAATCTTTTCAGAAATTTATAGCTAAGAGTATACGGAGAAGCACGCTAGCTTCCATGATCTATGGTGTAAGCATAATTGGAATTAATGGTATTGGTTATGATCCTCATGAAAAATCTAAATCTAATAAGGAAAAAATACCATCTATCTTATACTCTCATTTTGTGCCTGTCGGGTTTATGCCAAAAGAAGATGGAAAAGATAAAGAGAAATCTGATTCTAAATCTGATGAAAATCAATTGGATAAACCAGATAGTTTTAACTCTTGTAAATATGATTATTCTTCTGCTAAGACCAAAGTTATTCACAACTCTGGTGGATCTAACAAGAAAGGACCCAAGAAATTATGAGTACTAAAGGATAAGATAACCTATGTTGCAAACATCCTTACCAGTGCAATTGAAACACTTGTCTTAGCACCTGCACTCTGGTTACTTGCAACACATGATGGGAAAAAGGCATATGTCTCAAAGTCTTGAAGTTAAGCCTGGAAATGTCATGGGTTTCAGAGGTGATCAAAAGGAAAAATCACAGGCTCCAAAACAATAACTGTTAGGATGGCTATATCCTTTTTCAATAAAAGGAAGAGAAATAACAATTATGAGATCAGGTTTTCTAACCTTATAAAACTAAAAATAAATTATCTCATGAATGTTAATGAGAAGCAATGGTCGTGGCTCAGATGTTTAAGCTGTGTTAGCTTGAGAAAGATTTCTCAGTTGAATAAGCTTGAATTTATCAAAGGCCTGTCTTAACTGAAGTTTACTTCAGATTCTTTTTGTGAAGCATGTTAGAAAGACAAGTTTTCAAAAACCTTTTTCCAAGAAAAGAATGTTGTTTCTTTCTCCAATCTATTGGAACTTCTGCACATTGATTCGTTTGGATTAGTGAAAACTATATCAATCAATGGAAAGAAGTAAGGATTAGTTATTTTTTTAATAACTACAACAAGTGAACTTGGATGAAGTTTCTCTAACACAAGGATGTGTTACATTCTGAATTCACCACCTTATGTATTTAAGTTCTATTTGAGATAACGTATCAAAATTTGTCAAGACAATATATAAAAGAACTTATGGGTAAAGGATGTAAGCACAACATGTTATGAATTATGGACTTGCTATGAATTATGGGAAAAAAACCAATATTTCCTATCTTCATCATTTGGATTCTCTTTTTTTATCTTAGACTCTAAAGAAAATCTTAACTTGATTGATTCTAATGCTCAAAGTGGTATCATGTTATGATGTTCTGAAAGCTCAAAAGGCTACATAGTATATAACACTAAAACATAGTTTTAAATCAATTCATGTCAGATTTGATGATAAGCTTGAATCTGAAAAGGCAAAGCTAGTTGATAAACTTGTAGGTATGGAGATTACCATTTCAAAATCTGAAGGTTATGAAGATGCTGCTGAAGAACAAGAGGAAAGATGATTAGAAACAAGGTAGATGATGAAGGTGACTTCACAATAGTCAAAATACATTAGGTCAGTGTTTATATGCTTTTTGACAAAGTACTTATAGATATTTATACCAGTTAGAAGTTATCTTGACAGGAAATGTTTAAGCTAAAAAGGATATGTACTCAATAGCAATCCTGGAGCAATTAAATTTCTTGGGAATAGATGATAAATATTTATTGCTATACTTTTATCTCTTGACTGAAAAGATAGGATAAGATATTCGAATGTTAACTTCAAAAGATTGCCCGTGTACAACCTACCCTAATCAATGTCATGCCATATCCTTCCATAACCTTCTTTTTGCAAGTCTGCGAAGTTGTCTGATTCTTTTTCGCATCAGACATTAAATATCTTGGGTGTCTCAAGATTTATTACTCTATAGTAACTTAATTGTCTCATTCGTTACACATCTTCGTGTCTATTTATGTCATCCATCATATTTAGTCTCTCCTCAAGTTTCAGTCATTGTTCTCTCTTCATATCCCTTTTAGTCCTCTCTAGAAATTCTTTCATCTTATGGCCATCCAAACATTTCATGGAGAAGAAAACCTTCTAGAGGTAATTCATGAGAAATGGCCTAATATCGTGTTTGATGACAGTCTCATCAACACGTGTATTGAAATTCAGGGTTGGACAAGGTATACTGATATGCTACGAGGTCCCATCTACCCTAATATTGTGATTTTTTTTTTGCTTTATGCATCTGTTAGCAGTGATGGCAGCTACATTAAATCGAGTCTCTACGGTATTCCTTTTGTTATCACTCGCTCCTCCATTGTTGAAGCAATTGAGTGTCCTCCTAAATCTAACTCCATGGATAATGCTAGTTTTGACTTCATAGATGTTGATATTTTTCCAACCATTCATGACACTTCCTATGGGTATGGACCCAATAATCCAGACAACCTAAAACCTCATGCTAGAATCTGGTTTCGTTTCTTACAAACAAACCTTCATCCTAGTGGTGAAGACTTGGATGATGTATTTCCAAGGGATAAATGCCCACTCTTCCGCCTTCTCAACAATATCCCAATCAATCTGTCAACTATCATATTCAATCATCTAAAGGAATCAATCTTGGACTCTAGAGATTCTTAAAAATATTTCATACCTTATGGGTGTGTCCTATCTGAACTGTTTGAATTAGATGAAGTAATCAAAATTGTTCAAAAGGATCAGTTCACAAGAGGAAATACTTTGTTTTATGAGAGTTGTGAAGTGTTTGAAGTATAAGCTAGTTTCCTCGTACTCTAACCGAATATGTATTCTTTAGGATGTGTCTTATATGTCAAAACATTACTTTCATTAGCCTATCTCTAAGTTATTTTTGTCAAAGAAAAAGTATCAGCATGAAATATTCGATTGCATATCTATTTCTCAAAAAGTTGCTTACATATATTTTCTGTGATACTTTAAATGTTTTGCTAAATCGCGCTTTATTGGAAAAATAAATTCTAAAGAAAGAATATTTGACTTTAACAAAGATATAATTGATAAGCATCAAGTGATTCTATTGTGATCTCTCAAAATACTATCAATTTTGATTCTCTATCCCCTTATCACCTTTTTGATTTCTGAAAAAGGAGAGAAAGTAAAATGATACTTTGATAATGTTTATTCTCATAGTATTAAACTCAAACATATATAATGTTATTGCTACTAACTGCTTGTTGGGTGTTTTCTATCCATGAACTCTAAACAAGTTCACTGAGTTTATTCTAAGACAGGTTGAAGATGAAGATCCTTATGCAAAGGTTGAAAACCTTATGGATGAAATCAACTCTGATTTTATACAAACGATGTTGTACACTTTGTGAATATATGAATATTCAAATAGATGTACCAAACACAATTCAGAAGTTATAAACTTACTGAAACTAAGGTAATCTTGCTTGATATCATAGTGTTCAGATGTTGTTAACTTTATGAAAGTATGAAATTCAGACTTAAAGCCTCATAAGTTGTGCTCTCCTGAAAGGAAGACAAGTCAACATTCTGATGCATGCTCTCATATAGAGATGCCACTCAGAAGTTGTGCTCTGATATGTGTGCTTTTGCAACGTACGCTATATTCAAAAGTTATTATACAATTAAATATATCAGATCAAAAGTTGATGCTTGAGAAGTATAGTGTTTTGGTTGTGATATTAGAATCATGGAACAAAAGCACTGATACATGAGGTGTGGCATTATTTAATCAGTCTCAAAATCAAGTTTTGATTCTTCATCAAGTACTATTAGAAATCAGGTTGTGAGATGAAGACCATGTGTTCTAGTCAGACTCTGATGAGTTGTTGTAGGGAAGTCCTACTTCTTTATTCTATGTTTTGAATGCTCAAACTTTATTTTGTGAGTCTTGGGCTCAGGGGGAGACTCTGAACAAGCTTAAATTAAATTTCGGGTTTAACATATTCAGGGGGAGCTATGAGCTTAACTCTGAATTTGTCGATTACGATTATTACCCTGTATAAATTGTTCTATCAAAATACATGGTTTTGTCAACATAAAAAAGGGGATATTGTAAGAACAAGAAGTGTTTCTACATCTGGCCTTGAGATTTTGATGATAACTTTACATGTTATCTTAGAGATAAATTGTATACGCTAATGATTTCTTTCTAGTGTGTAGATGTTGCTATAATGTTCTGACTCTGGTATAAGGAGTGTGATGTCATCAGGTTCTGAACATACACTACTGGAAGAAAATAAGTGGTTACGTGTTACAGTTGAAGTCAAGGTTATGAATGTTAGAACAAGAATTGGTTCTAAAAAATCATCTATGAGTTTTGATGATAACAAATGAGTATGTTTGTATGAACAATTTTGATACTCTAATATTTGTTATTTTTGAGTATTTAATCAACAGGTTCTGCTTCTGAGAGATGGCGTGGCCAAGACATTAGAAGAGAATTAATCCTGCTTCTGCGCTACACAAGTTCTGATAAACAATAGAAAGACACTTCATAAGACTCTTAAGTGTAGGCTCTGGTATGAAGTCCAAAGAAACCAGTCAGAAGATATGAAGAAAAAAGTTTCTACTTAAAGTCTAGATGCTAAAGACTCATGTTTCTGAAGACAATGTGTTCTAAAGAAACTAGTCAGAAGATTTGAAGACAAAAGTTTCTACTTAAGTCTAGATGCTAAAGACTCATGTTTCTGAAGACAAATGGTTCTCAGGACCAAGTGCTGAAGATTCTGATAGACGAAGTTCTAAAGACTCTAAAGACTTAAAGTTCTAAAGACCCATGGTTCTAAGAAAAAGGTTCTAAAGACCAAGTGATAAAGACTCTGAAGACATAAGTTCTAAAGACTCTAAATACATGAAGTTATAAAGACCGAAGGTTCTAAGAAAAGGTTCTCACGACCAAGTGTTGAAGACTCTAAAGACGCAGTTCTGAAGATTCTGAAGACTTAAAGTTCTGATGACCTTGTGTTATGTTCTCGCTTCTAAACTCATGCTCGCAGAAGCCTATGAAATGTAGACGGAAAGAAGATAACGTTAACATGGTACAAATAGTACATGGTACAATCAACGTTTCATTCCACTACCAGGAAAGGACGGACGCGTTGCACGATCTTGTCTCCCACATGATTGCTCAAGCTTCCAATGTTTCTAGAAATCCCAAGAATACCCCTCAACGAATATATTATTTTATTGGCTATATAAAGGCTTGAATACTAAGAGAGAAAACGGAAAATTTTCACTGAATATCCACGAACACAGGTTGTTCATAGGTTTTATATTTTTAGTCTGTTGTTCTTAAAATAGTTTACATATTCATCTTGTGAAGAAGAAATATTATTATAAACAAAACTTGTGTTCAAAAAGTTGTTTGATTTCCTTAAGGGACCGGTTAGGTCTATATCCTTAAGAAGTCTAGGACTAGTGTGTCTTAGAAGTTTGATTTTCCTTAAGGAACCCGTTAGGTCCGTATCCTTAAGAAGTCTAGGACTTGTGTATCTTAGAGGTTGTTAGTCCCTTGCGGGTAGCTTGTGCATTGTAATAATCAGTTGGATTATTGGATTAAGTCCTCGGTTGAGAGAGGCGAAATCACCTTGGTGGATGGACTAGACTAGCTTGATAGTTTTCAAGTGAACTAGTATAAACATACCATGTTCTTTACTTCATATTATTAAATATTATTATTATCAAGAGTGAAGGAAAAGTATTTTAATTAAAGGGAAATATTTTTAAAATAATTTTTTTGATTTAAAACCCAATTCAAGTCCCCCTTTCTTGTGTTTTTCACACATTCAATTGGCATCCGAGCTCCGATTCTGAGGAGATAAAAAGTTTGCATTTTTATCAACACTTAACACTGTTCAGTATCGATCCAATGTGTGTGAAAAACCAATGGCTACACCTACTTCCATTGTTTATAATAGGGATAATGATAGAGATCACTATAGATCAAAACCTCTAATGTTTGATGGGGAAAATTTTGACTATTGGAAGGAAAGAATCGAAAATTACTTTCTGGAATATGACTTGGATCTATGGGATTCTGTAGTTGATGGCCACACTCACCCAATAGATGATGAAGGTCATAAGATTACAAGAAGTGAAATGACAGATGTTCAGAAGAAAGTTTACAAGAATCATTACAAAGCAAGAACTGTCATGCTAAGTGCTATTTCATATATTGAATATGAGAAGATCATGGATAAAGAGTCTGCAAAGTCTACCTTTGATTCTCTTCAGATGACGCATGAAGGTAATGCACAAGTAAAGGAAACAAAGGTTTTGGCCTTAATTCAAAAATATGAAGCCTTCAAGATGGAAGACGACGAATCTGTGGAAACAATGTTTTCAATATTTCAGACTCTTGTGGCAGGACTTAAGGTTCTGAATAAAGGTTACTCTACATCAAATCATGTTAAGAAGATTATCACAAGTCTGCCTAAAAAATGGAGACCAATGGTAACTGCTTTAAAACTTTCAAAGGATATGTACAATACCTCTCTTGAGGAGCTGATTAGCTCTTTAAGAAGTCATGAAATAGAGCTTGATCAAGATGGACCTCATAAGAGGGTAAAATCAGTTTCTCTAAAGTCTACTTCTGGAAAGACCAAGGATTATCAAGCTAAGGAAGAATCAGAAGAATCTGAAGAAGATTCAGATGATGATGAACTCTCTTTGATATCCAAAAGAATCAGTCAATCTGGAAGAACAAAAAAAGCAAGTTCATAGGTTTGATACGGTGGGAGAACTGATTTGAAGGTTTTGCTTTTGATCACAAATGTTGTAGTTAGCAAGAGTCGCCATCGACTTTTCTTTTATCCAAAAGGAAAGGTGAAAAAGCACAGGAAAGACCTTTGAGATTATTTCTTGAGTTCGGGGGTAGATTATTAAAAGGGAAGGTATTAGAACCCTTTTCATCCATGGTTTTCAATGGGCTCTTAGTTACTTGCTAGATCACTTGCTTTTTGTTTGAAATTGTGCTTTGTGTGGTTTTTGGAAGTATTTTGTAAAGAGGCCACCATTTAGGCAAACTTTGTAATGATTCTCGTTCGTAAGAATGTATACAAAGTGTTTGATCTTTTGAAAATGTTTTCAAGTTTGTAAGATGTTTGAAAGTGTAGGTGTTTGTTTTTGAAAATACCAAGGATGTTTTGCTTGAAATTGAGTAAGTAATTAGGAGCATTCTACCTACTCAAAAGTCTTTCTTGTTTTATTTTCTTTTCCTTTGACATTGTTATCTTACCATTGATTTGGTAAGTAACCTTATCTTTGGATGTAAACGGGACAGGCGTGGGTCATCGTATAACCATAATTAGCAATGTTGAAAGGTATCTTAGAATTCTTTTTTAGGGACTAAGATCATTTGGAAGGCAACTTAGATAGCGTCATCGAGGGACTATGATCTTATACTTTTGCTTTGTTTTTGATAAGATGCCTCACATGCATAATATGGCTATTTTGTAAAGGCAACAAAGTGGATTTACCCTAGGGGTGCTTGTGTGCAAGTGTGTTGTTTTTCATGCTTGATGTTGTCTTTAATTAGGGTTTTCTAAGTATTAGTTTTAGTGTTTCCATACAAACCCTAGTTACTAGCATTTGTATATAAAGCGATAAATTGCAGAATTTAAAGTTACTACGCTATTACAATATTTGTGGGAGGGGGTGTACAAATTGTAAATGGGGATTGCAAGAATATAAACCTAATTAATCTATTACAACCAAATTGAATTTGTACAAGAAATTAAATGGAAATAATGTACAAAATGAATAAATATGCAAGAATGCAAGTATAAAGAAAATGGATATTTTTGTTTGGATTTTTTTAGGAAAAGTGAATTTGATTTAACCTAATTAATTAAAAGGAAATAATTAATTAAAATAGTAAAAGTAAACCTAACTTAATAAGAAAATATTTTAAATAAAACCCTAAGTCTATTAATTGATTAAAAGGAAATTAAGTTTAAGGAAACTATTTTTGTATTTTTGTCTTGAAAATAATTTATAGTATTATAAAATATTTTTGGCCTTTTTTATATTAAAATAATATATTTTAATTGGTGTAAAAGAAAATAAATAATATCCTAGTTTTAATTAAATTTACAAGAATCATTGGTAAAATAAATAAAGTGTGGTTAAATAAAATATTTTTTGTGAGAAAAAATAAATAAACTAAGTTAAAATATAAATATACTATTTTTGTATTTTTTTAGTATTAGAAAAATAATTAAGAAAACAAATAAAAAGAAAATAAGAAAATAAAATAAAATTGGGTCAGGGGCGTGTAAATGAAACAGGGGGGTTAGCAAGCAAAAACCAAAAACAGCAAAGGCCCAAGGAGGCCTAACGCCTGCAAAAAAAGAAGTCAGAATTGCAAAAAAAAATATGAAAAAACCAAAAGGGTACCACTCAGGTTCGAACCCAGGTCCCAAAGGTTACAGGCGCGCGCTTCTACCACTAGGGTGGCTATACATCCGTTAACATAAGCAAAACAATAAATATATGATACAAAACGCGCCCTGATTTACACTTCATCTTCAACCTCCAGCCAGACCAACTGTAATTTGTTAAAATCTCAACAAAAATGAAAACTGTAAACATGAAACTTGTAGCAAATTTCCTCACGATTTCAGAAATGTAAAGCATTAAGACTATAGTTCAAAGATAAGCATGAATTTCATTGGCCCTAATCTAAACCCTAAATATCTCAGAAAATTCAATCTTAAAATTCTCTAAGCTCAGGCAAAATTAATGGAAACTATAGACATGGTTAGCTTTAGGGCAATGATATCTACATGTTTCATTCACAAATAAATCATTGGTGATGCCTGTATGAAAAGTTCCAAAGTTAGAAAAATTACCTTGCAAGAGGTTATTGGGTTTGAAGTTTGGGAAACTTTCAAGGAGTTCCAATGGTTGGGTTAGCTTCCTCAAGTTTCCAGGAAGCTAATGGAATGCTTAGCTTGAGCTGAAAGTACTTAGGGAGTTCTGGAGAAGTCCAAGTGCAAAGCTCTGTTTTTGAAAATGGAGTATGGTGTTAATGGTGTTACAGTCCTGTAACAGGGCATGAGATCATTTATAAATGATGTTTATAAGCTTTAGGAACCAAAAGGCTTGAAAACACACGAGGGAGTTATGAGTTTCAAGTTTTTGGTCAGTTTATGTGAAAATGGAGGTATGAGATGTGATTCTGAGTTCTAGGTGTTTTTAGGGCTTCATCATCCGTGTTTTTGATGCAAATAGTTTCTGTATCTATAAGCAAAAGGATTGGAGTGCATTGGCAAGTCAGAAGTACAAGTTCCAAGCTTTTGGCTAGGTTACTTGATTTTGAAGAAAAGAGGGAAACCAAGTTTCAATGTATAGTACAAGCATGGGCTGAGTGATTGTAAGTTTCTAAACCATTTCTTATGAGTTATAGGACCTGTATGATCAGAAGAGAACAAGTGAAAGGCTCAAGAGCAAGTTTTGTGCAAAAAAGCACTTTATCAAAATGGCAATGTACACTTTCTTCCATCAATGGATATAAAGCATGTCCATGTATTGAATGCTTCAAATGAGACCTCTAACAGATGTACAAGCCATTAATTATGGAGTGCCTAACAAGTTTGAGGCCTGCAAAGTAGAGTTTATGCAACATAGTTTGAATTTGTTTCATCACAAAATGACTTGTAATTCAAGTGATAAAACCCTAATTTCATCTCTTTGATTCTCCATACTCAAAAATGATCTCAAGGAGTTATTGGACATTTTGGAAAGCTTGCAATGTTCTCTATAACCCATACTTGAATTTATTTTGAAGATTCCCCTTGGAACTATATGAAAAAGTTCCATGAAGTTGGGTCAAAATCCTGACCAAATTAGGGCAAAATTTTACTAAGTGTTTTGTTTCATGATCACATGTTCTTAAAATTATAACTTGAGATCCAAGCACTTTTGGAAGAAGTTGTGTGAAGAAAAGTTGTATATGTTATGGAGATATACAACTTTCATGTTGGAAGTTTCTCTTGAATCATCTTGCATCATGATGAAAATTTTGCTCAAAGTTATGAAAGAAATTTCCAACACTTAGAAAAATTTCTAAGTTTAGAAAGTTTAACTTTTCAAAATGAAATCTTGAATTTTTGATTTCTTGATGAATAAGTTTCATATTTTGACATGTTTTGATGAATTGTGATCTTTGGCATTTGAATTTGGCCAAAAAGTCAAAGTTTGACTTTTCAGTATACAGTTGACTTTGATCAGGTAATTAAAAATTCATCTGTCAATCTATTGGACTTGAGCATTGTTTTGGGCCATGTCATGAGGTCAAAATGATGCAATTGGACTCTTGAGATAATGCCTTAAACCAATTGATCATTTGGTAGTTTAAAAAATCAGAAATTTCCCTTTCCTAGTCAAAACCCTAATTTTGACCATTTTGCCCTTTTGAAGATTTGATCAAATGTTTTGGGGAATTGTGGTCCAAACTTGATCAAATGATACATATGAGTCTAAAATGTTGATGTGGATCAAAAATTATTAAGTTTGACTGTAAATTGGCCATGGTTGACTTTTTCCCCAATACAAATGATATTTAGGTCAACTGCTCAATTGACTGAGCAAAAGTGTGATCGAAAGCTTGAAACTTGACATGAGTGATCTTGAGGGTCCATAATGATCCATGAAAGTCATATGGGGCATTGGAAGTTCAAAAAATCCTTGTGCAATCTCAAACCCTAATTTTGGTCATCAGTGCTTAAGGAGGTGTCTTGAGTTGATCAACCCTAGTGCAAACTTGAGCCCAAGGAGATCTTGTGAGAAAAATTCTTGATAAGTGAGAGGGAAATTTTTTGGGTACAACAGCTTCCCCTGTTCAATCTTCTTATGCCTGAAGAGTTAGATTGGCTTGTTTTGCCATTCGTGACTCGAAGGTGGAAGATGATTGGACACTAGAGTGCCCAGAAATTTGCACTCGGTAATGTAAAGGTTGATGGTATAGGGAATGGGCTTAAAGATGCCATTTGGAGAGATGATGGAAATTTTTTGGAGACGTGCTTGTAGATGCCATCCAAAAATTATTGTTGAACCGTATCTGTAAGCTGAAACTGAATGAGTATCAGAATGGCGTCCGCGTTTGGAGCGTATCTGAACTGTATCAAAAGTTGAGTTTGAATGAGTATCAGAATGGCATCCGTGTCTAGAGAGTATCTGAACTGTATCAAAAGTTGAGTCTGAATGAGTATCAGAATGGCATCCGTGTCTGGAGCGTATCTGAGTTGTATCTGAAAAACCTCTGAACATTGTTAATGGTAGCTGTTAATTAACCTTATCCTGAAAAAGGGTAAAAGGTTAGTTAATATGCAATGTCATGTTGTATGAAATGCATAGTGTAATGTATTCGTGTTATCAATTTTTATGATATATGGATGCAATGTATGCGTATGTGAGCTAATCTTCTGCACTGCGGTTGGATTGGTGAAAATTAAATCCCTGACTACTACTGAGGATATGAAGTGTAAGTCTTCATGTTGTGAAGTTGAGGTGTTGATGACTTTCGGCTTAGAGAAATAAACTCTGTTGTAAGGGAAACGTTGTGTGCTGCTTGTGAAATCCTGTTGGGGAGTCCTGAGAAATTGGACGACTTCTACTGGGGATTGATAACTGGAAGCTCTGTTCCGCTGGAGATTAAACCGCACACTGCGGGGGATTTCATGGAAATAACTTAGAGAGAATTCCCTATCTCTTAAATCCATTAGTGATTGTCTTTCTATTTTGTTTATTTGTAACCAGTAATTATGTTCAAATGCATATGTTAAAAAATAAATCATTGAACGTTTTTGTAAACAAAACACAAGAGTAAAGAAAAACAGGTAGTTTTGCACTTTCAAAGGGATATCTTTGTATTAACTTTGAGTAAGTATTTTTGTACAATGAGACAAACATTCTAGTAAGAGAATGCTGTTGTAAAAAATGAAAATTTTGATACAAAGAAAAGATATCTATGTGCAATAATCCCATGGGGTTCCCATTCTGCTATAGCCTTCGTGTCTCTGAGCATCTTGTTTGTTTGTTGCCTTGTCCAAAGCTGATTGGATTGATCAGAAACTATGAGTTTATCAGGTTGTCCGTAAGGTGATCCAACAAGACATAGTCATACGCTTTAATTCCCTAACTTGTGCCTAGACCGCCCTTTCGGGTTTTCAGTCCACCGGGATACCCTTTTTTGCCCAAGCCGCCCTTCCGGTTTTTCAGCTTGCCGGGTGTACAAATTTTTGTTTTATCTATAATTTTTCCCGAACCTCTTTGGTTCGCCAGGATGCCATTGTTTTTCCTAGGTGTGTCAACCTAGTGGGTCTCTTATGCGTAGTATCTTTTGACTATATCTGCATTCGCATGGTGCGGAAGGTCGTCGCCATCCATGGTGGTCAAGATCATTGCTCCACCAGAGAATATGCTTTTGATTACAAATGGTCCTTCGTATGTTGAAGTCCATTTTCCCCTGGGATCACCTTGCGGAAGTATGATACATTTTATCACCAAATCCCCGACTTGATATACTTGGCGTCTGACCTTTTTGTTGAAAGCCTTGATCATCCATTTTTGATACATTTGACCATGACAGACAGAAGTAAGCCGTTTCTCATCAATCAAGTTTAGTGGATCAAGTCAAGTATGGATCCAATCTTCTTCATTCAGCCCTGCATCCTTCATAATTCTTAGATATGGGATCAGGACCTCGATAGGCAAGACAACCTCCATGCCGTATACCTGAGAGTAGGGTGTTGCCCCAGTTGATGTACGCGCTGTGGTACGGTATCCGTGGAGAGCGAACGGTAGCATCTCATGCCAGTCTTTATATGTGACTGTAATTTTCTGTATGATCTTTTTGATGTTCTTATTTGCAGCTTCAACAACACCATTCATCTTCTACCGGTAAGGGGAAGAATTGTGATGCTGGATCTTGAATTGCTCGCATAGGGCGGTGATCATAATATTTTTTAGATTCGTACCATTTTCTATAATGATCCTCTTCGGGATACCATACTGACAGATGAGATTCTGTTTAATGAACCGGGCTACAAAATTCTTGGTTATAGAAGCGAAAGAGGCTGCCTTAACCCACTTTGTAAAATAGTCAATGGCTATTAGGACGAAGCAGTGTCTATTGGAGGCTGTTGGCTTGATTTCCCCAATCATATCGATGCCCCACATAGCAAAGGGCCAAGGAGCCGTCAAAACATTCAGAGGAACCGGAGGTATGTGCACCTTGTCAGTATAAATATGACACTTGTGGCGGGTTCGAGAGTGTTAATAGCAGTCTGCTTCCATGGTAGACCAGTAATAGCCTGCCCATAGGCTTTTCTTTGCCATCGTATGTCCACTGGAATGGCTGCCAAAAGTGCCTTCATGTAACTCAGCCATGATCTTTTCTACTTAAAACTTGTCTACACACCGAAGTAACACCGAGTCATGGTTGCGTTTGTAGAGAATGCAATTACTAAGGAAGAATTTAGTAGAGAATCTCCTTAAGAACTTGTTATCATTGACTGAAGCTCCTTCTGGATATTCTTGGGCCTCGAGATACCTCATGACTTCGTGAAACCAAGGTTGATCCACTACTTCTTCAGTATTAATCTCGTGACAGTGAGCTGGTTCCTCCATTCGTTCAATGGTAATCTGGGGAGCCTCGTTATCCCATTTAAGTTTAAACATGGATGACATTGTGGCTAGTGCGTCTGCTAGCTGATTTTCTTCTCGCGAGAAATGCTCGAAGGTAATCTTCTCAAAATATGGGAGCAATGTCAACACATGTTCTTTGTAGGGGATAAGGTTAGGGTGTTTAGTGTCCCATTCACCTTTGATCTGGCTGATAACCAAAGCTGAATCTCTGAGTACATTTACCCTAGGGGTGTTTGTGTGCAAGTGTATTGTTTTTCATGCTTGATTTTGTCTTGAATTAGGATTTTCTAAGTATTAGTTTTAGTCTTTCCATACAAACCCTAGTTACTAGCATTTGTATATAAAGCGATAAATTGCGAAATTTAAAGTTACTACGCTATTAAATATTTGTGGGAGGGGGTGTACAAATTGTAAATGGAGATTGCAAGAATATAAACCTAATTAGTCTATTACAACCAAATTGAATTTGTACAAGAAATTAAATGGAAATAATGTACAAAATGAATAAATATGCAAGAATGCAAATATAAAGAAAATGGATATTTTTGTTTGGATTTTTTAGGAAAAGTGAATTTGATTTAACCTAATTAATTAAAAGGAAATAATTAATTAAAATAGTAAAAGTAAACCTAACTTAATAAGAAAAGATTTTAAATAAAACCCTAAGTCTATTAATTGATTAAAAGGAAATTAAGTTTAAGGAAAGTATTTTTGTATTTTTGTCTTGAAAATAATTTATAGTATTATAAAATATTTTTGACCTTTTTTATATTAAAATAATATATTTTAATTGGTGTAAAAGAAAATAAATAATATCCTAGTTTTAATTAAATTTACAAGAATCATTGGTAAAACAAATAAAGTGTGGTTAAATAAAATGTTTTTTATGAGAAAAAATAAATAAACTAAGCTAAAATATAAATCTACTATTTTTGAATTTTTTATGATATTTTTAGTATTAGACAAATAATTAAGAAAACAAATAAAAAGAAAATAAGAAAATAAAATAAAATAGAGTCAAGGGCGTGTAGATGAAACAGGGGGGTTAGCAAGCAAAAACCAAAAACAGCAAAGGCCCAAGGTGGCCCAACGCCTGCAAAAAAAGAAGTCAGAATTGCAAAAAAATATGAAAAAAATATGAAAAAAACCAAAAGGGTACCACTGGGGCTCGAACCCAGGTCCCAATAGGAGATAGGCATGCGCTTCTACCACTAGGGTGGTTATACATCCGTTAACATAAGCAAAACAATAAGTATATGATACAAAATGCACCCTGATTTACACTTAATCTTCAACCTCCATCCAGATCAACTGTAATTTGTTCAAATCTCAACAAAAATGAAAACTATAAACATTAAACTTGTATCAAATTTCCTCACGATTTCAGAAATGTAAATCATTAAAACTATAGTTCAAAGATAAGCATGAATTTCGTTGGCCCTAATCTGAACCCTGAAAGTCTGAGAAAATTCAATCTTAAAATTCTCTAAGCTCAGGCAAAATTAATGGAAACTATGGACATGGTTAGCTTTAGGGAAATGATATCTACATGTTTCATTCACAAATAAATCATTGATGATGCATGTAAAAAAAGTTCCAAAGTTAGAAAACGTACCTTGCAAGAGGGCATCAAGTTTTAAGTTTGAGCAGCTTTCAAGGAGTTCCAATGGTTGGGTTAGCTTCCTCAAGTTCCCAGGAAGCTAATGGAATGCTTAGCTTGAGCTGAAAGTACTTGGGGAGTTCTGGTGAAGTCCAAGTGCAAAGCTCTGTTTTTGAAAATGGAGGATGGTGTTAATGGTGATACAGTTCTGTAACAGGGTGTGGGGTCAATTCTAAATGATGTTTAGAAGCTTTAGGAACCAAAAGGCTTGATGACGCACGAGGGAGTTATGAGTTTCAAGTTTTTGGTCAATTTATATGAAAATGGAGGTATGAGATGTGATTCTGAGTTCTAGGTGTTTTCAGGGCTTCAATATCCTTGTCTTTGATGCAAATAGTTTGTGTATCTATAAGCAAAAGGATTGGAGTGCATTGACAAGTCAGAAGTACAAGTTCCAAGCTTTTGGCTAGGTTACTTGATTTTGAAGAAAAGAGGGAAACCAAGTTTCAATGTGTAGTACAAGCATGGGCTGAGTGATCGTAAGTGTCTAAACCATTTCTTATGAGTTATAGGACTTGTACGATCAGAAGAGAACAAGTGCAAGGCTCAAGAACAAGTTTTGTGCAAAAAAAGCACTTTATCAAAATGGCAATGTACACTTTCTTCCAAAAATGGATATAAAGCATGTCCATGCATTGAATGCTTGAAATGAGACCTGTAACAGCTGTGCAAGCCATTAATTATGGAGTGCCTAACAAGTTTGAGGCATGCAAAGTAGATTTTATGCAGCATAGTTTGAATTTTGAATTTGGTTCATCACAAAATGACTTGTAATTCAAGTGATAAAACTCTAACTTCATCTCTTCAATTCTCCCTACTAAAAAATGATCTCAAGAAATTCTTGGACATTTTGGAAAGCTTGTAATGTTATCTAAAACCCATATTTGAAATTCTTTTGAATATTCCCCTTGGAACTATATGAAAAAGTGCCATGAAGTTGGGTCAAAATCCTGACCAAATTAGGGCAAAATTTTACTAAGTGTTTTGTTTCATGACCACATGTTCTTAAAATTATAACTTGAGATCCAAGCACTTTTGGAAGAAGTTGTGTGAAGAAAAGTTGTATATTTCATGGAGATTTAAAACTTTCATTTTTTAAGTTTCTCTTGAATCATCTTGCATCATGATAAAAATTTTGCTCAAAGTTATGAAAAAATTAGAAATTTCTAACACTAAGAAAAATTTCTAAGTTTAGAAAATTTAACTTTTCAAAATGAAATCTTGAATTTTTGATTTCTTAATGAATAAGTTTCATATTTTTACATGTTTTGATGAATTGTGATCTTTGGCATTTGAATTTGACCAAAAAGTCAAAGTTTGTCTTTTCAGTATACAATTGACTTTGATCAGTTGACTGAAAATTCATCTGGCAATCTATTGGACTTGAGCAATGTTTTGGGCCATGTCATTAGGTAAAAATGATGCAATTGGACTCTTGAGATCATGCCTTAAACCAATTGATTATTTTCTAGGTAAAAAAAAATCAGAAATTGCCCTTTCCCAATCAAAACCCTAATTTTGACCATTTTGCCCTTTTGAAGATTTGATCAAATGTTTTGGGGAATTATGCTCCAAACTTGATCAAATGATACATATGAGTCTAAAATGTAGATGTGAATAAAAAATTATTAAGTTTGACTGTAAATTGGCCATGGTTGACTTTTTCCCCAATACAACTGATTTTGAGGTCAACTGCTCAATTGATTGAGCAAAAGTGTGATCCAAGCTTGAAACTTGACATGAGTGATCTTGAGGGTCCATAATGATCCATGAAAGTCATATGGGGTTTTGTAAGTTCAAAAAATCCTTGTGAAATCTCAAACCCTAATTTTGGTCATCAGTGCTTAAGGAGGTGTCTTGAGTTAATCAACCCTAATGCAGTCTTGAGCCCAAGGAGATCTTGTGAGCAAAATTCTTGATAAGTGAGAGGGAAAATTTTGGGGTACAACAATAGGACAAAGAAGAACAAATGGAAGAGGTGAATCTACTTCTAGTCAGAAGAATACTTCTGGAAAAGAAGTTACTTGTTATGAGTGTAACGAGCCCGGACATTACAAAAATGATTACCCAAAGCTCAAGAAAGACTAGAAGCCTAAGAAGGCTTACAAGGATAATAAAGGTCTCATGGAAACATGAGAATATTTAGAATAAGAAGATGAAGATTCTGATGAAGAGCATGCCAACGTAGCATTAATGGAATAAACTAGTACGAGTGAAGCAACATCAGAAGACAAACTAACACTTGATGATGAGTCAGAATATGATGATGACAAAGAGGTACTTTCTTCCTTATCTCGTTCTGAAATTGAAATTCGTTTATCTGAATTAATGAAAAGATATCAACTTCTTCTAAGTAAACACAAAATATTGAAAAAAAGTTTTGTAGCTACTTCTGAGAACACTACTATAGATGAGCAAAAATATTTCTAACTTAAATGAAAAATTATTTGTTTTAGAAAAATCAAACATTTCTATGAAAAGTAAATTGTTTAGATTAGAAGAAGAGATTTTCTCTAACACATTTGTTACTGATGAAGTAATCAGATACGATAGAGCTTTTCAGCATTTCCTAGCTAAGAGCATAGATAGAAGCAAAATGGCTTCAATTATCTATGGTGTTAGTAGAAATGGAAGCAGAGGCTTGGGATATTCAGGACCATCAAAGAAAATTGATGAGACTCTGAATGTCAAACCAAAAGCTCTTTCTGAACATTTTGTGCTTGCTAGCATAGATTTGAAATGTCTAGAACAAGAAGGTTATGATACTACTGTACCACAAACACAGACACAGAAAGAAACTTCTAAACCAAAGTATCATGCACAAATTTCACATGATTATCCTATTTCACAAAAGTCCAAAGGAGTCAGAACCTCTGGAACTGCTAACAAGAAAGGACCCAGAAACTGGGTACATAAGGATCAGATAATCTATGTTACAGATGTCCTTGATGGCGCCACTGAAACACCAATCATGGTACTTGGATAGTGGATGCTTACAACACATGATGGGAAAAAGACATATGTTCCATGATTTAGAACTTAAGTCTGGAGGCCTTGATGGTTTCAGAAGGCAATTATAAGGGAAAGATCACTGGCTCTGGAACTATTAATGTGAAGATAACGTTCGATGAACCAAAGGACAAAACTCAAGAAGATAAAAAACCAGAATCCCCTACTTCTGATATTATTGTTGTTCCTTCTGATCAACCTCAACAAAAGAAAATCAGAATCTCAGAATCTCTTTCTGAATATCTAAATCTAGAAGAAAAAAAGATGCTCTAGTCAGAACAAGATCAGCATTTAAACGTTCTGAAGAATACTAGACTTTGATTTTAACAATGGTATTGTATTTCTTTCAGAACCTCAGTAATCAGAAGATGTTTCGGTCATAAATGTCTTTGATTAGAGGGAGACCTTTTTGGTTTTCTCGATTCCGACGATATCAAATGTGTCACTTAGTTAGATGTATTGATTAACTTGTGTAACCCTTGGTTATGCTTAATCATCACAAACTATCTAAGCTATTCAATGAGCAGTGTGCGTATTTTTTGGAATTGATTGAAATCGTAATTATTACTTTCATTTAATGCTCCTAATTATTGTGTTTATTTATATTTTCATTATTTTATTTTCTCTCACTTCTCAAACACTATAAATCACACACGTTCACTTCACTCCCACACTTTAGAAACCCTAAACCCTTTTTTTCCTCAACGGTTCAACAAGTTTTCTGCACTCTTCAACAAACCTTCATCATCTTCATATCTCTTTGTTGTACCCCAAAATTTTCCCTCTTATTTATCAAGACTTTTCTCACAAGATCTCTTTGACTTAAGACTGGATTAGGGTTTGGTCAGCTCAAGACATCTCATCTTACACTGTTGATCCAAAATTAGGGTTTGTGTTTGCACAAGGATTTTTGGACTATAAATGCTTCATATGACATTCAAACATAATTTTGGACCCCTAAGATTGTTCGTGACAAGTTTCAAGCTTTGAACCACATTTTTGATCAGTCAATTGGACAGTTTACCTAAAAATCATCTGTATTGGGGAAAAAGTCAACCATGACCAATTTAAGGTCAAAATTCATAATTTTTGATCCACATCAACATTTTAGACTCATGTGAATAATTTGACCAAGTTTGGATCTTAATTCCTCAAGAAATTTGATCAAATCATCAAAAGGGCAAAATGGTTAAAATTAGGGTTTTGACTGAGGAAGGGCAATTTCTGATTTTTTACATAGAAAATGACCAATTGATTTGAAGCATGATTTCAAGGGTTCATTTGTATCATCTTGACCTAATTACATGGTTCAAGACATTACAATTTCATTGGATTGGCAGATGAAATTTGCAGTCAACTGATCAAAAGTCAACTGTATACTGAAAAGTGAAACTTTGACTTTTTGGTCAAAATCAAGTGCCAAGGATCACAATTCACCAAAACATGTAAAAATATGAAACTTGTTCATAAATGTATCAAAGGTTGAAGATTTGATTTTGAAATTTGAAATTTTTCTTAACTTAGAAATTTTTCTAAGTATAGAAAATTTCTTATTTTTTCTCAACTTTAGGCCAATTTTCCACCATGATACAATATGATTCAAAGGAAATTCCCAACATGAAAGTTGTAGACCTCCATGAAATCTACAACTTTACTTCACACATTTTTCCCTAAAGATGCTTGGATCTCAAGATATAATTTTGTGAATACATGCCCATGAACTAAAATAACTTAGTGAAATTTTGCCCTAATTTAGGCAGGTTTTTGACCCAACTTCATTGCAATTTTTCACCTAGTTCCAAGAGGAATCTTGAAATGCATTTCAAAGATGAGTTATAGATCACATTGCAATATTTCCAAAATGTCCAAGAACTCCTTGTGATCATTTTTGAGTAGGGAGAATCGAAGAGATGAAGTTGGAAATTTCTCACTTTGAATTCAAGCCATTTCATGAAGAACAAAATTCAAATCAGTACCTATACTGCCTAATCCATGTTTTACCGGTCCCAAACTTGTTTATCACTTCATAATTTAATGCTTACTCAGTTGAAAAAGCATTAATCCAATCCCAAGAGTCTTTGTCCAAGTTGTAATTCCATAAATGGCACAAAGTTGCCATTGCCATTTTGGAAAAGCTTCACTTTTGCAACTTTCCAATTCTTGAGCATTGGACTTGTCTTCTCTGCACACATAAGTCCTACAGACCTAAAGCAACTTGTATAGAGTTTATACCAACTCCAAGCAAGCCAGTACAAGCAGGTAGAGACTTGTCCCTTCACTTTGCTTCAAAAGCAAGAAAGTGTGCAAAAACCTAGGATTAAAAAATCTGTTGGAGAGCTGACTTGAAACCTTTTCCATACTAATACACAAACATATTACAGTTGAGAACACGATTGCTCAAGGAAAGAAATACTCCAAAACTCCATATCACTAAAAAACTGTCAAAACTTGCAGTTTATGTCCAAGCATAGCAATCCACAAATTGGCTCGTGTGTTTTAAGTTTTAATCATCCAAACACTTTACCTATCTCATATCTAAGTGATCCAGACCATCATCCCTGCACTGTAACTCCTCCTTCTTCATCTGCCATTTTTGTTTTCCAAGCTTGCAGGTTGACTTGGATAGAGAGTTCCAGGCACTTCCAAAGCAAGGCAAGGATTGGAACACACTCAGGGAGGTTCAAGCAAGCTAAAGAAACCTTTAGGCCTTCCTAAATCTCACTCAAACTCCATTCACGATCTCAGCTGAAAGAGGTAAGAATCCCAACTTCTATCTCTTCATACAGGCATCCATTGGCCATGATTTGTGAAAGAAAAATGTAGATATTATAGTGCTGAAGCCAACCATGTGCATAGATTTCATTTCTGCTCATTATGTATAGAGAATTTTTTAGCATTAAAATTTATGTAGAAATTAGGTTTAAAATTAGGGCTTTCAAAATTCGTTTTATTCTTTTATTGTTAGTTTCCATAAGTTACATGTTTGAAATTGTGGGGATGAGTACTATCATTTTCATGTTGGGGGTTTTCATTTTCATGGAGAAATGAGAAAGATACAGGAGGTCTAGCCAGCTTGAGGAAGAAGACGAAGTACAGGGCCAAGGAAGCGTTTTGTGTTATGTTTTTCTTGTTTCACATAAGCTAACGGATGTACAGCCACCCCAGTGGCAAGATAGCGCGCTGGCAATGCCCAGGTCATAGGTTCGAACCTTGGCGCTACCTTTTGTTTTTTCATACTTTTCCAGTTTCAATTTTTTCCTATTTTGCATTTTTGTTTATTTTATTTTATTTTCACATGAAAAACTATTTTTATTAAACTATATATTAATTATTTCTTTCTTAAATAAATTTGTAAATATAATAGATTTAGTTTAACTATTTTATTCCTTTTTTTATTATTCATACTTGTAAATATTTATTTTGACATACAAAAACTAAATATTTTTTATGAAATATTATTTATTATTTTTAATACAAAAAAATACATAAAAATAATATACAAGAACTTTATTTTCTTTTAAATTAGAAATTAGGGTTAACTTTTGTTTTCAAGAATTAATTTTATTTTTCTTAAGTTATTAGGGTTAGTTCAAAATTTCTTTTCACATAAGAAACAAAACAAAAATCCTTTTCTTGCATATACATAATATTGCATATTTAAATATTGTATTTGTTATTCCAATATTCGTACAAATTCGATTTGGTTGTAATAGCTTAATTATATTTACATTATTGCAAATCCCCATTCATAATTTGTATTCCCCCCTCCCATAAAATGTTGTAATAGCGTAGTAATCTTAAAATTACGTAATTTACCGCTTTTACATACCATGCTAATAATTAGGGTTTGGATGGCAAGATAAAAACAAATCAAATAGAAAACCCTAAATCCAAGACAAAATTAAAACATGAAAATAACACACTTGCACACAAGCATCCTTAGGGTTTCTCCACTTGGTTGCCTTATACAAAAATGGCCATATTACGTATGCGAAGTATCTTGGCAAAACAAACAAATATAAGATCATAGTCCCTCGATGACGCTATTCAAAGTTGCCTTACAAAAATGATCTTGGTCCCTCAAAAATGCTAAGATAATTTGCAATATTGCTAATCATGGTTATACGATGACCCACGCCCGTCCTGTTTACATCCAAAGATAGGGTTGCTTACCAAATCAATGGTAAGACAACAATATCAAAGGAATAGAAAATGAACAAGAAAGACATTTGAGTAGGTAGATTAGTTCTAGTTACTTGCTTTATTTTCAAACAACTATCCTTGCTATTTTCAAAACAAACACACACATTTTCAAACATCTTACAAACATTGAAAACATTTTCAAAAAGACAAACATCTTTGTATACATTCTTACGAATGAGAATCATTACAAATATTGCCTAAAAAATGGCCTCTTTTACAAAATACTTTCAAAACCACACCAAACACAATTTCAAACAACAAAAGCAAGTGATCTAGCAAGTAACTAAGAGCCCATGGAAAACCATGGATGAAAAGGGTGCTAATACCTTCCCTTTTCATAATCTACCCCCCGAACTCAAGAAACAATCTCAAAGGTCTTTCCTATGCTTTTTTCACCTTTCCTTTTGAATAAAAGAAAAGTCGATGGCGACTCTTGCTAACCGCAACATTTGTGATAAAACACAAAACCCTCAAGTCAGTTCTCCCACCGTATCACAGAACTGGCGACTCTGCTGGGGAAAATTCTAAAAAAGTGGGGTTACCTTAGGGATTAGATCACCTTTACTTGCTTACATTGTTTGATTTGTTTGCTTTACATCATGGTTCTTTGTTTGGGTTTGAAATCCTCCACCCAGATTTGGGAGACATTATAGGTAAATAACAATACATTGTGGAAACTATGCGGGGTATACCGACATGGTCTAAGCAATAGCTATGTTAGTGTGACATATTTGTGGGTACCGGTAGCCTTTGAGTTAATCAAAGAGAATACGGGGCCGCTAAGTGATGTCATGAAGCACTAATGAACTTCTAGAACCTTTTACTTGACCAACTTGGCCTTTAGGATGTAGTGAGATGATCGGCTTTGGTGCAGTCCGAAGTTGGTAGATACTCGATACTACACTCATTGAGGTTTGGTTTCTTGGGATATTTCGGTCGCCATTAAAGAGGCTTGAGCTGAAACAATGACCAAGGAAACAATCCGGTGATATTGAGCTCCTTAGAACCTGGTTACTATTATTAGGACAAGTTGAGCCAACTAAACTTCAAAAGGGTACTTACCTATAAAACCCCATGCAAGCCTAAACTAAGAACTTGTTTGTCTTGCTTGTATATGCATACTTGTACATAACATCATGGACATCATGAATATCATATGCATTCACTAACCATTTCAATGATTTTGGAGATTTATCTTTGTTCTTATTTTGTAGGATATGGATTCACTTTGCAGGAAAACTATCCAAGTCAACCTTGTAAGAATTCCTCCACAACTTAAGGAGCTAGCTTCAAGGATCCCTGAGAACTCTCCATTCACCGAGAGGCATGGTCGTCTAATCAACTTGGTCACCTCCAACACAAATGAGGATATGATGAAGGTGCTCTTCCAGTTCTTTGATCCTTTGCACCATTACTTCACATTTCCCGACTATCAGCTTGTGCCTACTTTGGAAGAATCCTCTCAACTCTTGAGGATTCCCATTCTTAATCAACTACCTTTCAACGGTACGGAAAGAGACCTAAAGCCAGAAGAGATTGCTCAAGCTCTGCACTTGCACTCCTCTGATGTCACAACCCATTGGGAAACTAGAAGTGATGTCAAAGGCTTCTTAGCAAAGTTTCTGTTTGAGAAAGCCCAAAGCTGTTGGAATTCCTTAGGCTTGCAAGATTTTGAGGAAATTGTGGCTCTCCTCATCTATGGGATGGTTTTTTTTCCCAATCCTGACCAACTCATAGATGTGAGTGCCGTCAAAATCTTCATGTCACGCAACTCAGTGCATACATTGCTAGGGGATATCCTACACTCTTTTCACACTCGTACAATGAGGAAAAGAGGTGTCCTTATGTGTTGCACTCCTCTCCTGGAAAGATGGTTTATTTCTCATCTTCCCTAATCAGTTTTAAAGAATGAGCAAGGTTCTAGGTGGTCACAAAGGTTAATGACGCTCAAACATTCAGATATTCATTGGTGCTCCCGATCCAAAGAGAATGTTATCATTGTTGACCGTTATGGGGAATCCCCTAATGTCCCTCTACTTGGCATTAGGGGAGGCATCACCTACAACCCATGCTTAGCTCTAAGACAGTTTGGTTATGCCCGAAGGGATGGCCCGCATGAGATGTTGATTCAAGGCTTGGTATTCGACTACGGCAACGACAATCAAGGCCTTCACCAGAGATTCATCCGAGCATGGAGGATGCTAAACAAGGTGGATAGCAAGACTTTGGGACACAAGAATTCCATCCCTCTTGAGCCTTACCTCAAATGGGTACGAACCCGCGCTCAAAGTCTTATGATGCCTTATCCTTCCATTCTCCCGGTGATCATTGAGCCTGTTAAGGAAGGAGAAGTTCCATACACTATCCTACATCCTGACATGTCCACATCTCTTGAAGACCTACAAATGGATTGGATACAGCTCAAAGGAGAGCGATATACTTTCGAAGCCCAATTCTACGCAAGCGAGAAGAAGGTTTTGGAACTCACTAGGCTACTTCATGAGGAGCAAACTCTAAATGCATACATTGAACCAAAGAGGATGCACACTACTTTTTAATCTTATAGTGTTGTATTATTTTGCCCAAGGGGCATTGATGTACTCAAACTCTATCTTATTAATATAAAGTGTATTTCTTTTTATCTAAAACGAACTTGAATCTTTAAAAATACTTGAAAACATTACATATGCACATATCATTCATCATAACATAAACAAGTCTTTTGCAACGAGTTTCCTCATCTCTATACTGTTTATTTCAATGAGATGGATCTCGAACAGACAGTCAAAGATCTTCAAGTTCAAAACACGCAGTTTCAACAGTTACTCATGACCCTAGCCAAGGGGCAAGAGGAGTTGAAGACTCTGTTAGCTGAAGAAAGAAAGAAGAAAACAAAGAAGGTCACTGGGGTTTTGAATATGGGGAGAAGGTTTCAGGGACAGACTAGAAGAACTTTGAATTTTGCAACCACATCTGGTGAAGGAGAAGGGAAAGGAAAAGAAACAACGTTCCCTTCCTAATCTAAAGAGGAAGAAGAAGAGGAAGACTACTCAGAGGAACAATATCCTCCAGTAGATGATAAGTACAGACATCTGGAAGAGCAATTGAGCGCTATGGAAATACAAAAGGTGCCAGGTCTAGACTTTGAAGAATTGGGACTAGTGTCGGGAATTGTGATCCCACCGAAGTTCAAAGTTCTGTTGTTTGCAAAATATGATGGAGTGTCATGTCCTAAGATGCACCTCCGATCATATGTGAGAAAGATCCAGCCACACTCCGCCGATAAAGACTTGTGGGTGCATTTTTTCCAAGATAGTCTATCTGGAACACAACTCGATTGGTTTTACCAACTGGAAAGGGCCAACGTACACAACTGGGAAGACCTTGCCGCAACTTTCTATAAACAATATCAATATAATGCTGATTTGGCGCCTACCCGTACTCAACTTCAGAGCATGGCTATGGCTTCAAATGAAGGTTTCAAGGATTACGCGCAAAAGTGGATAGATCTAGCTGGGAGAGTGCAACCCCCTCTGTCTGAAAGGGAGTTGGTGGATATGTTCTTAGGCACTCTATCAGACCCTTTCTTCAACCATCTGATTGGGAGCTCATCTGCAGGATTTACTGAGTTAATACTAACCGGAGAGAGGGTGGAAGCTGGCATAAAAAGTGGAAAGATTCAGAAGGATTCATCTACCTCTACAGCTGTGAGGAAGCCTTTCATTGGGAAGAAGGAGGTATCTGCCGTTTATCCATAAAGGAACCAAGGGAGATCCGAACACCGACCAATGGTAGCGGCTGTTATGATCCCAAAGCCTACATCTGATCAATCAAGAAGTAACCAACCGAGGGTGGAAAGGCCAGTCCGACAATTCACCAGAATTAATATGACTCTAGCCCAGGTTTTACCGCACCTTCTGAAATATAATTTGATAACTTTAAAAGAAGCTCCCAAAAACCTCAACACAGCGTCCCCTCATTATTACCCAAATGCCCGTTGCGCATATCATTCCGAAAGTCCGGGTCACGACACCAACAACTGTTGGGCCTTGAAAAACAAAATTCAAGATCTTATAGAGGCAAAAGAGATTGAGTTGGATGCGCCCGAGAAGCCAAACGTCATTTCTGCTCCTATGCCTATACACAGTCACCACACCAATGTTGTTGAAGAAGATCTGTTTGTTACCACAATTGATGAACTCTTGACTCCACTCCCAATTATTAAGATGAACTTGTTGAAAGTCGGTATATTCCCGGGTTGTAATGAAGACTGCCATCTTTTCTTATCCTCACTAATTATTTGCCCTTTGCTGAAAACAGGCGTTCAACGCTTGATGGATAACAAAGAGATTCTGTTTGAAAGTACTCCTATTTTACTTATTCCTGTTGAAGACATTTCAATCATAACCATCTCCGCCAATTCTTCCAGGGTTCCCAAAAGACCCGTTAGAATTACATCGGTTCCAAAAACTACTCCTCTTATAATCACAATGCCTGGGCCATTCCCGTATGAATCAGACAAAACTGTTCCGTGGAATTACGGTGGGGACATCTACTACCATGGCATCAAACAAGATGGGCTGGCCGCCGAAGAAATGAGCTCCGAAGAAGAAGACTCCGACATTAGCAATATTACCGGAACCAGTAAGATTACCCAAAGCGGTGGAATCTTCTCTCCAGAAATTGCCCCCCGAAAGGCAGTTTTTGGACCCGTGGCTGCTCCAAAGGTTACCTCCGTACCAATAATCATATCTGCAAGTGCTCCTATTGACAAAGACGGCACAACCCCTGCTGTTATCCCTACCAACACTCCTGCTGATGAAACTCGAGGAAAAAGTATTCAGGTAGAGCCTGTCCGAACGAAGGCTCAATCCCTGACTATCCCCGAGGCCTCCAAGAAGGAAATGGAGGAGATCCTGAGAATAATAAAGAAGAGAGACTACGACGTAGTTGAACAGTTGGGGAAAACTCCCTCCAAAATCTCCATGCTGGCATTGTTGCTGTGTTCTGAGGCACATGAGAAATCCCTGGTGAAGTTCTTAAAGACAACCCATGTGCCTCAAGAGACATCTGCTGACCAATTTCAAGATTGTGTGGCCAGCTTGACGGTGGACAACGGCCTAGGCTTCTTGGATGTTGATCTGACACCAAGGGGAAGAAAGCACAACGAGGAATTACATGTCTATGTGGAATGTAGAGGCACAACTATGGCCCGTGTCTTGGTGGACACTGGCTCATCTTTGAATGTTTTACCGAAGAAAGCTCTCGACAGACTAGACTGTGAAGGACTGACGTTGAAACCCAGTAACATAGTCGTGAGAGAATTTGATGGCTCAAAGAGGATGGTCCACGAGGAGGTGGATATCCCCATAAAGGTTGGGACTCAAAATTTCAACTTAATTTTCTATGTAATGGACATCCGCCCCTCTTACTCTTGTCTGCTAGGACGACCGTGGATCCATAATGCTAGTGCTGTCACCTCTACACTGCACCAGATGTTGAAATACCCGGTCCAGGGAAAGATTATCACTGTCCACATAGAGGAAGAATATATGATTAGCCACCTCAATTCCTTCAGGTATGTGGAATTGGACAGCGAGTTCATTGAAACTCCTTTTCAACATTTCGAAGAAGTCCCCCAAGAGGTGGCAGTAACCAAAACTGTGTCCTAGATTCCCAAGATTACAAGACCTCCACTCCGGATGTCATCTTTGAAGGACTCCAAGGCAGTAGTAGAGGAGGGTGGATGCACCATCTGGGGGAAACTTCCAGATATTCCGTATAAATCTGACAAGTTTGGTTTAGGGTTTACTTCAAGTGCTCGGAAGGATGTGCGCCATGCCCGTGCTGGAGGGCCACCCTTGAAGATTAGAAACCGAGAGGTCAATGCGGTAGAAGACGGTGAAGAGGATTGCAGCTTGGAGGATTGGATCTTTCCTACTATCAATGGAGGACTCCGCAATTGGGATGCCAGAGACTTTATCCCAATAACTTTCATCCCTCACTAATTTATCTTTACATTTCTGTTGGACTTGTAATATTCACAAACAATTCGCACATTTAAAACCTTGTGTCTTACCCGAGGCACAATGGTCCATTTGTAAGGGTTTTTATTTCATCTTCATATGACATTCAATGAATCATGGACGTTTTTCACATACAAACTTTTGTGCTCATTGTTTTTCTTTTACATTTTATTTTTAAGGATGTCTATATCGTTACACACACCCACACTCATAAATGCAGGTACCCCTCCATTCCGGATCCCATGGGTAACGATACTTCTATGGCCTTTTATGACTCTGAGGGTCTAATCTACCAAGCCAAAGAGAAAGGTGAGGAAGATTGTGAAGTACCAGGGGAATTGGCCAAACTACTACAACAAGAGGAACGAGCCATTCAGCCTCACGAGGAACCTGTGGATACAATCAATTTGGGTACCGAGGAGGATAAAAAAGAAATCAAGGTGGGTGCCAATCTGGAGCCCAGTGTCAAGGAACGTCTGATTCAGCTGTTGTATGATTATGTTGAGATCTTTGCCTAGTCATATGAAGACATGTCGGGACTCGATACAGACATCGTGGTACATCGTCTCCCTACAAGAGAAGAATGTCCGCCAGTAAAAAAAAAGTCTGCCGCATGAGACCTGACATGTCAGAGAAGATCAAAGTGGAAGTCATGAAACAATTCAATGCTGGATTCTTGGTTGTCACTTCCTATCCCCAATGGGTTGCCAACATTGTTCCCGTGCCTAAAAATGACGGCAAAGTACGAATGTGCATGGACTATAGAGATTTGAATAGGGCCAACCCTAAAGATGATTTTCCACTCCCCCACATAGATATCCTGGTTAATAATATGGCACAGCACAAAGTGTTTTCCTTCATGGACGAATTCTCAGGTTACAACCAAATCAAAATTGCACCTGAGGACATGGAGAAAACTACATTTGTCACACAGTGGGGCACATTCTGCTATAAAGTGATGCCATTTGGACTGAAGAATGCTGGGGCAACCTATCAGCGCGCCATGGTAGCTTTGTTTCATGACATGATACATCATGAAATAGAGGTCTACATAGACGATATGATAGCCCGATCACAAACAGAAGAAGAGCACCTTGATCACTTGCAAAAGTTGTTTGAAAGGTTGAAGAAGTACAAAGTAAGGTTGAACCCAAACAAGTGCACATTCGGAGTACGGTCCGATAAACTCTTAGGTTTTATCGTCAGTAACAAAGGTATTGAGGTCGACCCTGCCAAGGTTAAAGCAATACAAGAAATGCCTGCTCCTCGTACTGAGAAGGAAGTCAGAGGATTCTTGGGACGCCTGAACTATATTGCTAGATTCATTTCTCACCTAACAGCTACTTGTGAGCCAATCTTCAAACTATTGAAGAAAGATCAAGTAGTCAGATGGAATGATGAATGTCAGGTTGCTTTTGACAAGATCAAGGAGTACTTACAAGAGCCTCCTGTTTTGATGCCACCAGTCGAGGGAAGACCACTGATCATGTATCTGATCGTTTTAGAGAACTCAATGGGGTGTGTATTGGGGAAGCATGACGAGTCTGGCCAAAAAGAGAACGCTATTTACTACCTGAGCAAAAAGTTTACCGACTGTGAAACCAGATATTCATTTCTCGAGAAAACTTGTTGCGCTCTGGCATGGGCTGCTCCCCGGCTAAGACAGTATATGTTGACTCATACTACCTTGTTAATATCTAAGATGGATCCGATAAAATACATCTTCGAGAAGCCTGCTCTGTCTGGGAGGATAGCTAGATGGCAGATGATCCTAACAGAATATGACATACAGTATACTACCCAGAAAGCTATAAAGGGCAGTGTATTGGCTGATCATCTTGCTCATCAGGCTGTAGAAGACTATCAGTCCATGAAATTTGAATTCTCGGATGAAGACATCATGACATTAGACAATTGTGAAGAAATCAGACCATATGAGGGACCTGAACAAGGATCCCGATGGACCCTGTTCTTTGATGGGGCATCCAATGTACTTGGTAATGGTATCAGCGTTGTACTCATATCTCTGGAAGGGTGTCATACTCCTTTTACTGCTAGACTTTGCTTCAACTGTACACATAACATGGCAGAATACGAAGCATGCATCTTTGGTCTCAGAGCTGCCATAGACTTGGGAATCAAATCTTTAGATGTGTTTGGAGATTCAGCTTTGGACATCAGTCAGATCAAAGGGGAATGGGACACTAAACACCCAAACCTTATCCCTTACAAAGAACATGTTTTGACATTTCTACCACATTTTGAGAAGATTACCTTCGAGCATTTCCCGCGAGAAGAAAATCAGCTAGCATACGCTCTAGCCACAATGTCATCTATGTTTAAACTTAATTGGGATAACGAGGCTCCCCAGATCACCATCGGATGAATGGATGAACCAACACATTGTCACGAGATTAATACTGAAGAAATAGTGGACCATCCTTGGTTTCATGAAGTCAAGTGGTATCTCTAGGTTCAAGAATATCCAGAAGGAGCTTCAATCAATGATAAGAAGTTCTTAAGGAGATTCTCTTCTAAGTTCTTCCTTAGTAATGGCATCCTGTACAAACGCAATCATGACTCCATTTTGCTTCGATGCATGGATAAGGTTGTAGCTGAAAAGATCATGGTTGAATTACATGAAGGTACTTTTGGCACTCACTCTAGTGGGCATACGATGGCGAAGAAAATCCTACGGGCAGGCTATTATTGGTCTACCATGGAAGCAAATATCTATCAACACTCTCGGACTTGTCATAAGTGTCAAATTTATGCTGACAAGGTGCATGTACCTCTGGTTCCTCTGAATGTCTTGAAGGCTCCATGGCCCTTTGTTATGTGGGGAATTGATATGATTGGAGAGATCAAGCCTACAACCTCCAATGGACACCGCTTCATCTTGGTGGACATTGACTATTTTACAAAGTGGGTTGAAGCAGCCTCCTTCGCCTCTGTTACCAAGAATGTCGTTGCCCGCTTCATCAAGCAAAATCTCATTTACCGGTACAGTATCCCGAAAAGGATCATCACTGATAATGGTACAAATCTTAACAACACTATGATCACCGCCTTGTGCGAGCAATTCAAGATTCAGCATCATAATTCTTCCCCCTATCGGCCAAAGATGAATGGTGTTGTCGAAGCTGCAAATAAAAACATTAAGAAGATCATACAAAAGATGACAGTCACATACAAAGACTGGCATGAGATGCTACCATTCGCTCTCCACGGGTATCGTACCACAGCTCACACATCAACTGGGGCAACACCCTATTCTTTGGTTTACGGCATGGAGGTTGTCTTGCCTATTAAGGTTCAAATCCCCTCTCTGAGAATTATGAAGGATGCAGGTTTGAACGAAGACGGTTGGATCCAGACTCGACTTGATCAACTGAACTTAATTGATGAAAAGAGACTCACTGCTGTTTGCCATGGTCAGATGTATCAAAAACGAATGATCAAGGCTTTCAACATGAAATTCAGGCGCCAAGTATATCAAGTTGGGGATCTGGTGATCAAACGTATCATCTTGCCACAAAGTGATCCCATGGGAAAATGGACTCCTACCTATGAAGGACCATTTGTAATTAAGAACATATTCTCCGGTGGGGCAATGATCTTGACCACCATGGACGGCGACGACCTGCCACACCCTGCGAACATGGACATATTCAAAAGATACTACGCATAAGAGACCCGCTAGGATGACACACCTAGGCAAAACAAGGGCATCCCGGCGAACCAAAAAGGTTCGGGCAAAAATTAGGGATAAAAATAAAAAATCTGTACACCCGGCAAGTTGAAAACCCAAAAGGAAACTTGGGAAAAAAAGGGTTTCCCAGTGGACTGAAAACCCGAAAGGGCGGTCCAGGAAAAAGTTAGGGAATTAAAGCGTATGGCTATGTCCCTTCGGATCACTTACGGACAACCTTTGACTTCCACTGACAAACTCGGAGTTTTTGATCAATTCAATCATCTTCGGATGAAGCAACAAATAGACAAGATATTCAGAGATATGAAGGCTATAGTAGAATGGGAACCCCATGGGATTATTACACATAGCTATCTTTATTTGTATAAATTTTTCTTGTTTTATGGCACCATTCTCTTACTAGAATATTGTCTCCTTTGTACAAAATACTTATTCTAAGTCAATACAAAGTTCCCCCTTTGAAAGTGCAAAAACTATTTGTCTTTTCTTTACTCTTGTGTTTTATTTGCAAAAACGTCCAATGATTCATTGATGAACATATGCATTTGAACATAATTACTGTTTACAAATAAACAAAATGAGAAATACAATTACTGATAGGTTGAAAGGACAGGAAAACATCTCTAGGCTATTCTATAAGTAATCCCCACAGTATGTCGTTTAAATCCCCAGCGGAACAAATTTCAAATTATTAATTCCCAGTAGAAATCGTCAAATTTCTCAATATTTCCCAAGCAGATCTTACAAGCAGTACATGGCATTGCCCTCACGACAGAATCTACTTACAAGAGTTCGTCAGTACTTCAACTTCAAGACATGAAAATTCAATGCATCATCAGCAGCATTCAGGGATTTATTTTCCTCAATCATACAACAATACAACAAATCAAATCACATGCGCATACATTGCATCCATATATCATAAACATTGATAAAGCAAATACATTGCATCATACATTTCATGCAATATAACTTTGTTTCAGTTAACATTTTACCCTTTTCAGGATAAGATTAAACAACTACCATTAACAATATGCAATCAGAATACAGTGCAGATACGCTCCAGACACGGATACCATTTTGTTACTCATTCAGATTCAACTATCACATACAGTACATATACGCTCCAGGCACGGATGCCATTCTGATACTCATTTAGATGTCAAGTTCAGATACAGTATGGATACGCTCCAGACACGGATGTCATTCTGATACTCATTCATATTCAACTTTCAGATACATTACGGATACGCTCCAGACACGGATGCCATACTCATTCATATTTCAAGTTCAGATACAGTACAAATACACTCCAGACACAGATGCCATTCTAATACTCACTCAGATTTCAAGTTCAAATACAGTACAGATACGCTCCAGACACGGATGCCATTCTGATACTCATTCAGATTTCAAGTTCAGATACAGTATGGATACGCTCCAGACACGGATGCCATTCTGATACTCATTCAGATGTCAAGTTCAGATATAGTACGGATACGCTCCAGACACGGATGCCATTCTGATACACATTCAGATTCAACTTTCAGATACAGTACTGATACGCTCCATACACGGATGCCATTCTGATACTCATTCAGATTTCAAGTTCAGATACAGTACGGATACGCTCCATACACAAATGCCATTCTGATACTCATTCAGATTTCAAGTTTAGATACAGTACGGATACGCTCCAGACACGGATGCCATTCTGATACTCATTCAGATTTCAAGTTCAGATACAATGTAGATACGCTCTAGACACGGATGCCATTCTGATGCTCATACAGATTCAGAATTCAGATACAGTTCAGATACGCTCCATACACGAATGCCATTCTGATACTTAGTCAAAATCAACTTTCAGATACAGTTCAGACACGCTCCAGACACGGACTCCATTCTGATACTCATTCTTTTATCTTACAACTTACAATTCAACAAACTTTTTTGGATGGCATCTACAACCCATCTCTAACAAGATTTTATCATTTATCCAAATGACATCTTTAAGCCCATTCCCTCAACTACACATTGTCGAGTGCAAATTTATGGGCACTCTAGTGTCCAATCATCTTTCACCTTCAAGTCATGAACGAAAAAACTCACCAATCTAACTCTTCAGTTTTAAGAAGATTGAACAGGGGCATCTGTTGTACCCAAAAATTTGCCCTCTTATTTATCAAGACTTTTCTCACAAGATCTCTTTGACTCAAGATTGGATTAGGGTTTGGTCAGCTCAAGACATCTCATCTTACACTATTGATCCAAAATTAGGGTTTGAGTTTGCACAAGGATTTTTGGACTATCAATGCTTCATATGACATTCAAACATCATTATGGACCCCTAAGATTGTTCTTGACAAGTTTCAAGCTTTGAACCACATTTTTTATCAGTCAATTGGACAGTTGACCTAAAAATCAGTTGTATTGGGGAAAAAGTCAACCATGATCAATTTATAGTCAAACTTCATAATTGTTTATCCACATCAACATTTTAGACTCATGTGAATCATTTTACCAAGTTTGGATCACAATTCCTCAAGAAATTTGATCAAATCATCAAAAGGGCAAAATTGTTAAAATTAGGGTTTTAACTGAGGAAGGGCAATTTATGATTTTTGACCTAGCAAATAACCAATTGATTTGAAGCATGATTTCAAGGGTTCATTTGTATCATCTTAAACTAATTAAATGTTTCAAGACATTACAATTTCATTGGATTGACAGATGAAATTCGCAGTCAACTGATCAAAAGTCAATTGTATACTGAAAAGTCAAACTTTGACTTTTTTGTCAAAATCTAAGGCCAAGGATCACAATTCATCAAAACATGTCAAAATATGAAACTTTTTCATCAAGGAATCAAAGGTTGAAGATTTGATTTTGAAATTTGAAATTTTTCTTAACGTAGAAATTTTTCTAAGTATAGAAAATTTCTTATTTTTTCTCAACTTTAGGCCAATTTTCCACCATGATACAAGATGATTCAAAGGAAATTCCCAACATGAAAGTTATAGACCTCCATTAAATCTAAAACTTTTCCTCACACATTTTTCCCTAAAGATGCTTGGATCTCAAGATATAATTTTGTGAATACATGCCCATGAACTAAAATAACTTAGTGAAATTTTGCCCTAATTTAGGCAGGTTTTTGACCCAACTTCATGGCAATTTTTCACCTAGTTCCAAGAGGAATCTTGAAATGCATTTCAAAGATGAGTTATATATCACATTTCAAGATTTCCAAAATTTCCAAGAACTCCTTGAGATCATTTTTGAGTAGGGAGAATCGAAGAGATGAAGTTGGCAATTTCTCACTTTGAATTCAAGCCATTTCATGAAGAACAAAATTCAAATCAGTACCTATACTGCCTAATCCATGCTTTACAGGTCCCAAACTTGTTTCTCACTTCATAATTCAATGCTTACTCAGTTGATAAAGCATTAATCCAAGCCCAAGAGTCTTTGTCCAAGTTGTAATTCCATAAATGGCACAAAGTTGCCATTGCCATTTTGGAAAAGCTTCACTTTTGCAACTTTCCAATTCTTGAGCATTGTACCTGTCTTATATTCACACACAAGTCCTACAGACCTAAAGCAACTTGTATAAAGTTTATACCAACTCCAAGCAAGCCAGTACAAGCAGGTAGAGACTTGTCCCTTCACTTTGCTTCAAAAGCAAGAAAGTGTGCAAAAAGCCTAGGATTGAAAAATATGTTGGAGAACTGACTTGAAACCTTTTCCATACTAATACACAAACATATTACAGTTAAAAACACGATTGCTCAAGGCCAGAAATACTCTAAAACTCCATATCACCAAAAAACTATCAAAACTTGCAGTTTGTGTCCAAGCATAGCAATCCACAAATTGGCTCGTGCGTTTCATGTTTTAATCATCCAAACACTTTACCTATCTCATATCTAAGTGATCCAGACCATCATCCCTGCACTGTAACTCCTCCTTCTTTATTTGCCATTTTTGTTTTCCAAGCTTGCAGGTTGACTTGGATAGAGAGTTCCAGGCACTTCCAAAGCAAGGCAAGGATTGGAACACACTCAGAGAGGTTCAAGAAAGCTAAAGAAACCTTCAGGCCTTCCTAAATCTCACTCAAACTCCATTCACGATCTCAGTTGAAAGAGGTAAGAATCCCAACTTCTATCTCTTCATACAGGCATCCGTTGGCCATGATTTGTGAAAGAAAAATGTAGATATTATAGTGCTGAAGCCAACCATGTGCATAGATTTCATTTCTGATCATTATGTATAGAGAATTTTAGCATTCAAATTTCTGTAGAAATTAGGTTTAAAATTAGGGCTTTCAAAATTCATTTTAATCTTTGATTGTTAGTTTCCATAAGTTACATGTTTGAAATCGTGGGGATGAGTACTATCATTTTCATGTTGGGGGTTTTCATTTTTATGGAGAAATGAGAAAGATACAGGAGGTCTGGCCAGCTTGAGGAAGAAGATGAAGTACAGGGCCAAGGAAGCGTTTTGTGTTATGTTTTTCTTGTTTCACATAAGCTAACGGATGTATAGCCACCCCAGTGGCAAGGTACCGCGTTGGAAATGCCCAGGTCATAGGTTCGAACCTTCGCGCTACCTTTTGTTTTTTCATACTTTTCCAGTTTCAATTTTTTGCTGATTTGCAGGATGGGCTTCAACATTGGGCCTAGCGTTTTTTCTAACATAACACCACCTGATTACTCAGGATACCCCCTGGCCCAACTATTTTCACTCACTTTTATTTATTTGTTTTATTTTATTTTTTTGTTTTATTAAATATTTTCTTAAATACATAAAACCATGAAAAATATAAAATATGACAATTTTGCATTTTTGTTTATTTTATTTTATTTTCACATGAAAAAATATTTTTATTAAACTATATATTAATTATTTCTTTCTTAAATAAATTTTCAAATATAATAGATTTAGTTTAACTATTTTATTCCTTTTTTTATTATTCATACTTGTAAATATTTATTTTGACATACAAAAACTAAATATTTTTTATGAAATATTATTTATTATTTTTAATACAAAAAATACATAAAAATAATACATAAGAACTTTATTTTCTTTTAAATTAGAAATTAGGGTTAACTTTTGTTTTCAAGAATTAATTTTCTTTTTCTTAAGTTATTAGGTTTAGTTCAAAATTTCTTTTCACATAAGAAACAAAATAAAAATCCTTTTCTTGCATATACATAATATTGCATATTTAAATATTGTATTTGTTATTCCAATATTTGTACAAATTCAATTTGGTTGTAATAGCTTAATTAGATTTACATTATTGCAAATCCCCATTCATAATTTGTATTCCCCCTCCCATAAAATGTTGTAATAGCGTAGTAATCTTTAAATTACACAATTTACCGCTTTTACATACCAAGCTAATAATTAGGGTTTGAATGGCAAGATAAAAACAAATCAAATAGAAAACCCTAAATCCAAGACAAAATCAAAACATGAAAATAACACACTTGCACACAAGCATCCTTAGGGTTTCGCCACTTGGTTGCCCTATACAAAAATGGCCATATTACGCATGCGAAGTATTTTGGCAAAGCAAACAAATATAAGATCATAGTCCCTCGATGACGCTATTCAAAGTTGCCTTACAAAAATGATCTTGGTCCCTCAAAAATGCTAAGATACTTTGCAATATTGCTAATCATGGTTATACGATGACCCACGCCCGTCCCGTTTACATCCAAAGATAGGGTTGCTTACCAAATCAATGGTAAGACAACAATATCAAAGGAATAGAAAATGAATAAGAAAGACATTTGAGTAGGTAGATTACTTCTAGTTACTTGCTCTATTTTCAAACAACTATCCTTGCTATTTTCAAAACAAACACACACATTTTCAAAAAGATAAACATCTTTGTATACATTCTTACAAACGAGAATCATTACAAAGATTGCCTAAACAAACAGCCTCTTTTACAAAATACTTTCAAAACCACACCAAACACAATTTCAAACAACAAAAGCAAGTGATCTAGCAAGTAACTAAGAGCCCATGGAAAACCATGGATGAAAATGGTGCTAATACCTTCCCTTTTCATAATCTACCCCCCGAATTCAAGAAACAATCTCAAAGGTCTTTCCTGTGCTTTTTTCACCTTTCCTTTTGGATAAAAGAAAAGTCGGTGGCGACTCTTGCTAACTGCAACATTTGCGATAAAACACAAAACCCTCAAGTCAGTTCTCCCACCGTATCACACTCTTCAACAATGATGACTCCTAATCAATAAGATGTTGTTGAGTTTGCAAAAGAAGTGGAACAAAGTATCAATTCAACAACTCTGTCTTCATCAACCATTGCTTTGTCTTCATCAACCACAATTCCTTCATTTCAACAGTTTCTCCATCAACTTCATCTTCTATTTCATCTTCTGCAAACCCTGTTGATGTTAATCACATTATGCAGAGAGGTTCTCAAGTTCATTGCAACTTAAAACCAACAAAGTTGATTGTTCTTAAGGAATTGATGGTTGATTTTGAAAATCTTGCTGCAAATGGGTGTGACTTAAAAGAGGAATTAAAATCTCAAGGCTGGGGAGACTAGTTTCAAAGGCTTCATGATCCTTAGGGTAATTCCACTTTGTTGCCTTACCAAAATGGTCATGTTATGCATGTGGAGTATCTTAGCAAAAAGCAATCAAATACAAGATTATAGTCCCTCGATGACGCTATCAAATTTGCCTTTCTAAATGATCTTAGTCCCTCAAAGAGAATTGCTAAGACATTTCACAATATTGCTATCATGGCTATACGGTGACACACGCTCGTCCATTTTACATCCAAATATGAGGTTACTTACCAATCCATGGTAAATTAACAATGTCAAAGGAAAGAGGAAATAAACAAGAAAGACTTTTGTGTAGGTAGATTGTTCCTAGTTGCTTGCTCAATTGCAAATCAAACACACTTGCTTATTTTCAAAACAAATACCAACACTTTCAAAAACACTTTCAAAACATCTTTCAAACTTGAAACATTTTCAAAAGATCAACACTTTGTATACTTTCTTACAAACGAGAACTATTACAAAGTTTTCCTAAACGATGGCACCTTTTCAAAATATTTTCAAAAACCACACAAAGCACATTTTCAAACATAAGAAAGTGATATAGCAAGCAACTAAGAACCCATAGATAACTATGGATGGAAAGGGTACTAATACCTTCCCTTTTCATAATTTACCCCCTGAACTCAAGAAACAATCTCAAAGGTCTTTCCTGTTCTTTTCAGCCTTTCCTTTTTCGATAAAAGAAAAGTCGGCGGCGACTCTTGCTAACCGCAATATTTGCAATCAAACGAAAAACACCCAAGTCAGTTCTCCCACCGTATCATAGAACTGACGACTCTGCTGGGGAAGATTTTAAAAGTGGGGTTACCTTAGGGCTAGATCACATTTACTTAATTTCATTATTTGATTTGTTTGCTTTACATTTTGGTTCTTTCTTTGGGCTTAAATCCTCTACCCGGATTTGGGATACCTTATAGGTAATTAGCAATACGTTGTGGAAAATGTGTGGGGTATACTGACATGGTATAAGCAATAGATAAGTTAGTGTGACATATTTGTGGGTACCGGTAGCCCTTGAGTAGTCAAGGAGAATATGGGGCCGCTGAGTGATATCGTGAAGCACTAACTGACTTTAGAACCTTTACTTGACCAACTTGGCCATTAGGACGTAGTGACATGACTGGTTTTGGTTCATTTCAAAGTTGGTAGATACTCGATACTACACTCATTGAGGTTTATTTTTTTGGGACATTTAGGTCGCCATTAAAGAGGCTTGCACTGAAACAATGCCCGAGAAGACAAACCAGTGATATTGAGCTCCTTTAGAACCCGTTTACCATTTCTAGCATAGGTTTGAGCCAACTAAACTTCAAGAGGGTACTTATCTATGAGACTCCATACTAGCCTAAACCTAAGGACTTGTTTGCCTTGTGTGTATATGCTTAGTTACACATAGCATCATAAACATCATAGCATCATAAGCATTTTCAATAACCATTTCAAGGATCTCAAGGGTTTGTGATGCAAGGTTATGTTGAACCAGACGTCTATCAAGGGGAAAGAGGATTTATTTTCCTCTAACTAAACGACGTCAAAGACGAGAGTACGATAACTTGAGTCAAGGGCTATGACCCACTTGATATGGTGAGCTTGATTCTCGTAGAAGGACATTCAACGATACAAAGTTCTTTAATCAAAGCTATGATCAAAATCCGACTTCTAACATTTTCTTGTGTTTAATCCGCGAGATCCTTTAAAATATTGCATCCACATATCATGCATCATATCATGACAGGTTTTCCCCATACAGGTTTTCTCATTCGCTTGCTGTTTATTTCAGTGAAAATGGCTCTTGAACAAATTGTCCGAGATGTTCAGACCCAAAATGATCAGCTTCAAGATTTGTTCCTGAATCTATCCAAGGGGCAATAAGAAGTGAAAGCACTCCTCATTGAGAGCATGACTGAGAAGAATCCTGGAAACGATAAGGATGGCCATTTGAGGCAGTTACAAGCTGAGATAGAAACAATGTGAATCTAGATGTTGGGGCAGATGACTCTTATCCAAAATTTAGCTCGGGGACAAGAAGAGCTAAGAGCCCTCGTCAACAAGCTTCATCAAGATGAAATGAAACGAACCATCAATATTGGGGATCGAGTCACTAATCAGCCTCTGATAAAACAAGAAGTTGGTTTGGTCGAGAGAATGCCTTTCAAAATGGCTACTACACAAAGAATCCAACAACGACCTCGCCAACCACGTCAAGGTGGCCCGCATAAGCAAGATACGCACAAAAGGAAGTTTACCGAGATCAACATGTCCTTGACTCAAGCATTGCATTATGTATTGGAATCCAAGCTAGTTGTATTGAGGGAGCCTACTCAAAAACCTAATACTTCTTCTCACGACTACAAACATGATGAAAGATGCATGTACCATTCCAACTATCGGGGGCACGACACAGACCGTTGTTGGGCATTGAAGAACAAAATTGAATACCTTATCGACGGGGAAGTCTTGGAATTTACACAAGACGGTCAATTGGATCTTTTCTGTCACCCCTCAAAGACACATCATACGAAGTAACAAAGTTTAGGCGGAAAGTTTTTTGTTCGTTCAAATTTCCATTTGTAATTTCTTTGTTTGTTTAAACATTTACCCTTATATTAAACTTTGTCTGTTCTCATTAATGCATTGCATATGTTTGTATTGAGTTAATCCATTCATTTTCACTATATTGAAATTACACTTTTACCTCTTTTTGTATGATATTCTACTCTAGATTACAAGCCATAAGCCTTTAGAGGGAGGATGACGAAAATAATACCATAATCTTATACAATATGCTTTTGGACAGACTTTGCTGACGATGTACATGCGTTGTTTCAAATCCCAAAATAGTGGAGTTATAAGGAAGATAATCCCTAGTCAACCCCTTTGAGCCAAAGAAGTAGGAGTTTTCTTTTCCGCACAAACTAAAATCTTTAATCATAACCTGGGGCAGGGTAGTTTCTCAATTGATTCAAATACACAATCAGTCGCAAGCTGTCACTTCACAAAGAAAATATCCTTCCAAATCAAAAAATGGTGATGGTTCCCCTTAGGATAGGCAGTCATTATCTCTCAAAAGAAAAGACCACTAGGTCAAAACCTATGAAGGAGACTTAAGAAGAAAAAAAAACTGGGGCATCCTGTTGACTGTAATCTCAAAATAAAAACAGTCAGGCAAAAGTTAGGGATAGTAGATCAAAAAATAGGTCACTACAAATCCTCGACAACATGAAAAATGTTACAAAAATGACTGTCTTCCCAAATAAACTCCCAGGTATCTAAATCATCACCAAAATATCATTCCAGATTCTAGTAAACGCGCGATCGACTGAGTTTAGGATTGGAGAACATTATGTACAACGGGTTGGGTACAAATAGACTTTAAGCCTTGTCCTTTGTTTCTTAAACCGTGAACCAGGCCACATTACAACCCTTTAAAAGTCCTAATTGAAGCGTAGGTTAGTTCAAAAACATACTTTTACAAAAGGTATCCTGACTCCTGTAAGGCTTATTGTAAACCATGAGTTAAATTTATATTGTTACAAATTTTTGTTGCTCTTTGCAAGTGCATTGGTCAAAAAAAATTTCTCAAGGCAAACATAAACTTTGCATTGTTTGAATACCACTGTTTACATATGGCTAATTGTTTGACAACAGAGAAAGTCGCACGATGGATATCCAGTGAATGATAACTCTCTCAATAAATAGAGTAACTTCAAATGGAAAGATGCTTTCAATGAAAAATCTCTCATAATCAAGGGGCACGACATGATCATTGTCCAACATATCTGAGGAAGTCAAGTCGATATTCAAAGAATCTCTCAAAGAAATGTTGAATAACCAGGGGAAAATATCTATCTGAATCACTCAAGAGGAAATGTCACGTTGGTCATGGGCTTGAGCAAAATCCACTATAAAGATCTTGGGTACTACCAAATTGCTTGTCTATTCCAGTAGTATCAGATGGTGTCAGTATCATTTCGTCGAATCCTCCCATGACAGTTCTTAGAAAGTTGTGAGCTCGTTTGCTTATACCGGTAGTATCAGATGGTGTCAGTATCATGTCTTCGGATCCTTCCATGACAGTTCTTAGAAAAGGTACATAGGAAGCTCAAGACTATCAGATATTTGATCAAAACTTCCAACATCAAGTGCACCAGACTGACTCTAGGGGAAAATAGGCTCACACATATGAAAGATCACATGCGATCAAACAATTAATTTCTGGAATTTCTACAACACGTGCTACCACAAAAAGTGACAATTCTCCACACTCTATGAACATGGACATAGTCAGAAAATACTATGCATAAAAAGAGACCTGATAGGTTGACATACCTAGGCAAAAATAAGGGCATCCCGACGAACCAAAAGGTACGGGCAAAAATTAGGGATATATGCAAAAGAGTGTACACCCGGCAAGTCGAAAACCTGAAAGGGCGGCTTGGGAAAAAAAGGGTATCCTGATGGGCTGAAAACCCAAGAGGGCGGTTCAGGAAAAAGTTAGGGATTAAAGCGTACGACTGTGTCCCATTATCTCATCAGTTTATCTATCATTAAAAGATTTGTCACTCTGACAGAATTCAAAACTACAAAATCCCGAGTTTGAATTTACCTCTAGACTACTACAAACCAACAGTCAAGACCCCTTCACCTCCAATTAAGTCAATACTATCCTCAACGAAGTCTTTGCTAACTCCAAAAGTTATTGTGAAGCCTGGATCCGACCAGATATCAGTTCAACTTTATCCCTTCAAACAAGTTACTGTGAAGCCTGGATCCGACCAGATATCAGTTTAACTTCATGTTTCAAGAAAATTACTGTGAAGCCTGGACCCGACCAGGTAATAGTACAACTTTTAGTCGCTAGGAAGCCTGGACCCGACCAGATAACAGTTAATCTTAATTTCAAGTTACTAAAGTCTGGACCCGACCAGATAATAGTTTGACTTCTTCAATTGTTGAAACCTGGACCCGACCAGATAACAGTTTGAGCTTCTGAAACCTGGATCCGACCAGATAACAGTTAATATCAATTTTAAGTTACTAAAGCCTGTACTTGACCAGATAATAGTTTGACTTCTTCAATTACTGAAACCTGGACCCGACCAGATAACAGTTTGAGTTTCTGAAACCTAGACCCGACCAGATAACAATTAATCTCAATGTTAAGTTACTAAAGCCTGAACCCAACCAGATAATAGTTTGACTTCTCCAATTGATGAAACCTGGGCCCGGCCAAATAACAATTTGAGTTTCTGAAACCTGGACCCGACCAGATAACAGTTAATCTAAATTTTAAGTTACTAAAGCATGGACCCGATCAGATAATAGTTTGACCTTACCAATTACTGAAACCTGGACCCGACCAGATAACAGTTTGAGTTTCTGAAACATGGACCCGACCAGATAACAGTTAATCTCAATTTTAAGTTACTAAAGCCTGGACCCGACCAGATAAAAGTTTGACTTCTTCAATTACTGAAACTTGGACCTGACCAGATAACAGTTTGAGTTTCTGAAACCTAGACCCGACCAGATACCAGTTAACCTCAAGTTCAAAATTGTTGAAGCCTGGACCCGACCAGATAACAACTTAATTCCTACAAAATCACTAGCAAAACTCCTTTTCCCCATTAGAGTTTGCCACTTTGCCCAGTGAGTTGTTGTAAACCTGGAATCCGACCAGATAACAGTTAACTTCCTTCTCTCCAGCAAGTTGGTGTGAAACCTGGAATCCGACCAGATAACATCTAACTTTCAAGAGGTAATTCCCCACTAGAGCAAGGAAGGCTAGAAATCATGAACTCTTTCCCAATGCATAAATCAACACTCTCCAACAAAGTATTCTCAAACAAAGTCAATATTCCCCAGCGGAGTTCTCCGCGACAAAACAGGAATTCCTAGCGAAAGCATTCTAGGCAAACTTGAAGATGCACGTATTCTTCATCCTCAACAACCATCTAGGATTTAAAGTTTCCAAGGCTCTCCAACACTTGTCAAGGATTTATTTTTCAGACAAAGATGCATTTCATTAAAACATATCACGTTCATACATCATATCACAAGTGCATATGGTATAATCTCATTTATTTCGAGAACATCATTACACCGTGCATACATCTGCATACAACTAATCCTCTTCCTTGCAGGAAAATCCATCAACAAATCGAAAGTCCTTTTCTGGATAGATTCATTTCTTCCAGTTGATAATAGGCGATCAATCAAGTCCTCTTCTGGTTAGATTTAGTTCTTCCAGTTAAAGACAGGAGAATCAAAGACCTCTTCTGGTTAGATTTACTTCTTCCATTTAAAGACAAGAAAATATCATCAACATTTCCCAAACAGTTCAGAGATTAATTCCCGAAGCAAGTCGGGGAAACTATCTCTACAACCACCAAAAAGCAGGTTCAAGATTAATACCTGAAACAAGATAGGACAACTATCTACATGAGTATATTGAAGATTAACTCCCGAAACAGGACGACGAAAACTATCTTTCCTTAGGTAAAGATCAATCTCCGAAACAGGACGGGGTATCTATCTTTATCACCAATGGTATGAACTCCCGAAGTAGGACGGATTTACCAACAAATTGATTGTAGATCAATTCCCGAAACAAGACGGGGCGACTATCTACATGACAAACACCTCCTTCAAGACATCTTCTGTTTCAGTATAAGTCGATCAAAGATTTATTCTGATATTCCTTCCAATATCTACCTATAGTCATTCTGGATCGCATCTATAAGCCCATCTCCGACAATTTCTCTGTCACCGTTGGATGGCATCTGTAAGCCCATCTCCGAAATCTTTTCATTATTTTTCAAATGGAATTTGTTAAGCCCATTCCCGATACAGTCAACCAACAACACCGGTGAGTGTAATTTTTTGGGCACTCTAATGTTCAATCATCTTCCACCTTCAAGCTACGAATGACGACATGCCATTCTCGCTTTTCAGGTTTAAGAAAATTGAACAAGGGCAGCTGTTGTACCCCAAAATTTTCCATCTCCATTCTTGCTATACATGGTTTGTGTTTCCTCATGTGCGCTCACTTGATGACAATCAGTCCGAGATAGATCTCGTATCCCACTGATTTAGGCTGCCAAGAACTCTAAGGCTTCGTGACATCTTAAGTTGAATCCTTGCACCGTCAAGAGAATTTTAAGCCCGCATTGGTTTAGAAGGGTCAGGTGTTTGGAGTGAAGGGGTGAAAAACACAAGAAGGGGGGGTTGAATTGTAAAACTGAAATCTAAAGCAATTGACAAGATATTTTTATCCTGGTTCGTTTGATCTCAAACTACTCCAGTCCACCCGTCAAGGTGATTTCGCCTCTCTCCAACGAGGTCTTAATTCACTATATTCAACTGAATATTACAGACTGCTTTAACAACTGCTAAAGCCTTCTTGATTCAAACCACAACCCGGTTTGTCAAGGTAACACTTTCTTACAAAGAGATATTACAATGTGTTTGGATGTTTTCAACAAAACTTTATCACAACTGTGATGTATACACAAAATGAAGCTTAGAAACTAGATTGCTAAACAGAAATGGAATATCAGAGTTTGTTGTTTAGCAAAACTGGTAGAACAAAGATTATGGTTCAGCTTTGTGCGTGTAGAGATTTTGAGAGCATTAGCCATTATAATCTTCAAAGCCTTGTTTATATAGCACTTGAAAAGATGAACGTTGAATGCAATATTCTTGATTCAATGCTAATAACAAGCTTTCCTTTTTGAGCAGATCTTGTCTGGAATGAGGCCGTTGGAATTGATTAGCTTTCAATGCACAGTACCGTTGCTTCTTTAACGCAAGTTCTGGCTTGGCTCATTCTGATTCCGCTTCGCTGTTGATGAACTATTGTGTTTCTGTATCATAGTGTTTGAGCGCAGTTCTGTTCATCAAGCTTCAGCATGTGCGTGAGTTGATTATCTGATCTTGACGTTCTGATGTAGCAACTTCTGATGCTGGTGTATGAAATCAAATTCTGATGCTGAAAAGACGTGATCTTGCTTATACCAATCAGAGTATCTGCAAGTCAGAACATAATAATTTTAGGCAGCATATAGTTCATTCATGAAACTTATAAATACTATATCTTTTCACTTTGTTATCATCAAAACTTAAATATAGGGTAGTAGATTCAAACATTGTTCTAACAATCTCCCCCTTTTTGATGATGACAAAAACTAGATATTTTAAATGAAAAATAACGTGAAAAGGTATCTGGGAAATGTTTCAGAGTTAAGAAGTAAGGAGAAATCAGAGTTAAGAGATACTCCCCCTGAGTTTATTACTTCCCTTTGATATACGTGTTCTTCAGGATCAGATCTTTTTCTTTCTTTGAACATCAGATTATAAGAGTCTTTGACTTATCAGAGAGCAGAGCTTCAGAACTATTCCTGTCAGAGCTTTGCTTTGGATCAGAGTATTAGGTCGATCAGAACTTCATATTGATCAGAGCAACATTGATCAGAGCTTCTACATTTTGATCAGAGCTTCTAGTCTTCAGAGTGTCCAGGAGCTTCCTTGTACCTGTAGACTTAAAACAAAAACAGAAAAACATTTCAAGTAATAGAGTTAGAATGTTTGAGAGTTTCTGTCTAGTTAGCCCGTTATTGATTTAAATATCATTCTTGTTCTCCCCCTTTTTGTCAGCAATCAAAAAGTGTTGGTGATGTGCTAAAACAATTTAGATTAGAAAAACAAATTATATTAAAATAGTTCATCAGAAAATGAAGAAAACATGAAAAAGTTATGCATGAAAAAGATTTAAGGTTGAGGGGACATGCGTGAGAACAGGCTCTCCAGCATCACTTGAATCTTTTCAGAAGTTTCATTCTGCTTCTGAACCATGTTGACAACAGTGTCAATCTTGTTGTCCTGCACATCCATTCTTGCTTTCATCTTCTGATCATTGTCGTCCATCCGCTGCTGTAGACGCAAGTCATTCAGCCTTAATTCTTCCAGAGTCTGCCTGTCCAAGGCAGCTTGAGAAGCATCAGAAGGAGGAGGCTTCTCAGAACTTTCAGCAACATCCGCTGTTTGACTTTCATCCTGAATGGTCTTGTCTTCTTCTGATGGTTGCACCTTTGCAGCTTGCTGTTTCTCAGACCAAGGTTCACTGTCCAGAGGGAGCACGTCTTCCTGAGGCAGCTGACTTTCAACTTCCTTCAGCAGCTTGCTGAAGTTCTGTTGAGCCTGCTCATAGTTGACATCCTGCAACTTGAGGGCTTCAGCACGTACCCATAGTCTGAACTGTGACCAGAGCTGATCAGAAGCAGCTGGGTCAATCATCCCAGGACAGACTTGCTTCAAGGAAGCAATCCATTGCAGCACACCTGTTTCAAAATTCAAAATACCAGAGCCAACATCTGGTTGCTTTGGTTTTGGGATAGCAATTTTGTGTCTTAGATCAGCAAGACGTTCAAGACTGGTTAAGTCAATGAAAGTCCTGCTGGGGTTTTCAGAGGTTTGCTGAGAGGCTGTTTGTTTTGGAGGAGGGGTATCAGAATCAGAGTCAGATATTTCGATTGGAGTGGATGGAGGTTTGGGAGTATTTGGAGGTGTTGATTCTTCTTAGGATGGTAACTGGGGCATGACAATAGTGGTTCCACATGGCAACTGGATTGCCAGCGGTGAAGGTTGAGGTGAGTGAGGGTCAGATTTATGAGGAGAAGGGGTTTCAGAATGGTGAAACTCTGTTTGGTGTGAAGGTGGATTTATTTCTGGTTGGGAAGATGGAGGTGGAATCTCTGATTGCTCAGGGATCAGAGGTTCTTCTGTGAGAGGTTGTTGTTGTTGTGGTTCTGGTTCTGGTTGTTGTTGTTCTGGTTGTGAAGGAGGAATGTTTTGTGGTTCAGAGTTTGGTTTAGCAGAGGCATGTTCACGCTCAATATCAGCTAGCACTTGGTCAAGTGCTGTTGTTGTTGAAATTGTTGGTTGTTTGGGGATTTTGGTTCTGGGTCTTCTTAGTAGTAAGGCCTCAGAAGGGTCTTCTGGTATGGTTTCATCAATGGTAGGGATTGGGATTGATATTCTATGAGGGGCAGCAGATGTTGGAATAGTAGATGAAATTGAAATAGGGGCAGCAAATGAAATACCTCTTTTCTTTGGAGTCTGATGAGATGATCCTTCTGATGGCGCTTTCCTCTTCTTTGTCTTCTTCAAAGTCACTTCTGGTTCTGGTTGACGCAGATCTTTGATCTTCAGCTTTGAACCTGTATCTTCTGCCTTGTACGCATCTGGGTACCTGAGAAACATCTCTGGTTTGGATTCCATTTCAGAAAATACCGGAAAATCACTCAGAGGCACTCTTCTGCTGGAGATATCAGCAGTTGAAGTAGCTCTGGGTTCCTTCTGAATATTTTCTATCAGCTTCATCTTTTTCAGATTCTTTGCGTTCAGCGGTTTTCCAATAGTTGGTTCAATAGTGCTCATCTCCTGAGCTTCGATCAGATGTTCAATCAGCCTATTCTCTGTCAGAATATCTGATATAAGCCTTCCAAACGGTATCCAGTCTCTCTTGGTCCTTTCTTCTTCTCTTGTTTCTTTCACACTGGTCTTGAGATGGTTGAACAAGAAGTGAGCCAGATTGATCTTAATCTTCTGATCAATAAAGTAGATCAGAAACTGCTGATCCACATTTATATAATCAGGAGAACTTGTTGGTTTCCTGTGGTTGAAGCAACCTAGAATAATCTTAGCCCATACTCTGCAGTGATCCTTCAGATCCTTAATTTTGCTGCTGGGCATTCCAAGAGTGAAAATCCTGTTCGCTACCACACCTACATCAGCGCATCTTTCAGCCATGTCCACACAACGGACGCCACCACCACTTTGACCGATTAGCCTTGCAATGAGATCTTCAGAAATCACAATCTTCTTTCCCATGACAGAAGAGATGACTAGATGTTTTGAAACCTTGGCGTGAATCCAAAATTCCTTGACTAGCGCTGGGAATGTTGGTCCAACCAACCTATCGAAATACCTCTCCCACTTTTGAACCCTAATTTCTTCAGTTAGGTCAAAACCATTTTCCTTCAAGCTTTCGAAGTCAATGATTAACTCAGAAAGCACTTCAAGGTTCTTTACCGGAGTGAGAAGAGTTCTGATTGGCACTTGATATTGCTCAGAGGTTTCTTTCTTCTGATTGCCTGCAGAAATGCTGGAGGATGCCATTGTTCACACTAAAAAAGCTTTGAGAATGAATTGAGAAAAAGAGTTTGCAAGGGATGAACTCAGAAATATGCAGAAAAAGCTTGAGTGTTAATAAGAAAGCGTAAAGAGTAAGAATGAGAGATTAATGTGCTTAAATAGAGTTTTCAAAATTATTTTGAAAAGATAAACGTTTTTAAGAGAGAGAAAAATAATGATTGCCATTTAACAAGCGTGATTACTTTTCATTAAATGCTTGCTGATTTTGGGGGATTTGAGAAAGATACTTAAAAACGGTTACCAGACATGTGTCTCAATGCACCCAATCAGCGCTTTGCCTTCTCAGAAGCGTGCACGCGTTCTGCTTCAGAGATATGCTGATGATTGGATGACACTTGTTTGATGTAGTGATCAGCACGTCTGTCTTTGAGATTAGACTCTCAGATCTTTAGACTTGCATCTGATACAATCTGCATGTTCTATCTTTCTGAAAGAAGATTGATCAGAAGTCACAGTAAAAATAATTACATTCTGAAAGTAAATATATGGAATTAAAACATTTTCACTCTGGGCACACTTTCATGCTGAGATGTTTCAGAATGAAATTAAATCTATCTTCTGAAAGGGGTTTAGTAAAGATATCAGCCCATTGATGGTCTGTATCTATAAATTTTAAGTTCAAAATACCTTTCTGAATGTAGTCCCTAATGAAATGATGTTTTATTTCTATATGCTTAGCTCTAGAATGTAAAATAGGATTCTTACTTAAGCAAATAGCAGAAGTATTATCACAAAGTATAGGAATGTTACTCTCAAAAATCTGGAAGTCTTCAAGCTGACTTTTCATCCAGAGCATTTGTGTGCTACATCCTGCTGCTGCTATGTACTCAGCTTCTGCTGTTGACAGAGCAATTGTTGATTGCCTTTTGCTGGACCAAGAGATCAGATTTTCTCCCAGAAACTGGCAGCTTCCAGAAGTACTTTTACGTTCCACTCTGTCTCCAGCAAAATCAGCATCACAGTAGCCTACTAAGCTGTAATCACTAGATTTTCTATAAAACAAACCCAAATTAGTAGTACCTTTTAGATACTTGAAAATTCGCTTAACAGCTGTTAAGTGAGATTCTCTAGGATCTGATTGGAATCTAGCACAGATACAAACGCTGAATAATATGTCAGGTCTTGAGGCAGTCAGATAGAGGAGAGAACCAATCATACCTCTGTAGACTTTCTGTTCTACACTTTTGCTTACCTCTTCTCTTTCCAGAATGCACGTGGGATGCATTGGAATCTTTGATGGCTTACATTCTGAGAGGTCAAATTTCTTCAGAAGATCTCTGATGTATTTGCTGTGATGAATGTAAGTTCCTTCTGGAGTTTGATTGATCTGAATTCCTAGAAAGAATTTCAGTTCCCCCATGAGGCTCATCTCAAATTCTGCCTGCATACACTTAGCAAATTTTCTTCCAAGAGAAGGATTAGTAGAACCAAAAATGATATCATCAACATAAATTTGACAGACTAAAATGTCACTATTAACTGTTTTACAGAATAGAGTAGTGTCCACTTTCCCTCTGGTGAATTCATTTTCAAGCAGAAAGTTACTTAGCCTTTCATACCAAGCTCTGGGAGCTTGTTTCAGACCATACAGTGACTTCTTTAGTTTGAAAACATGTTCTGGATGTTTTGTATTTTCAAAACCTGGGGGTTGGTGAACGTAAACTTCTTCTTCTATATAACCATTTAAGAATGCACTTTTGACATCCATCTGATACAGAGTGATGCCTCTATTAACAGCAAATGAAATTAAAAGTCTGATAGATTCTAACCTGGCGACTGGGGCAAAGGTTTCTGTATAGTCTATCCCCTCTTGCTGACTATAACCTTGTGCAACCAGTCGTGCCTTGTTTCTGATGACTTCACCTTGTTCATTTAGCTTGTTTCTGAACACCCATCTTGTTCCAATGACGTTGAATCCTTTTGGTCTGGGAACGAGATCCCATACGTCGTTTCTGGTGAATTGATTCAGCTCTTCTTGCATTGCCAGAATCCAGTCATTGTCCAGAAGTGCTTCATCAATAGAAGAAGGTTCAATCAGAGACACAAGTCCCATAAGAGTTTCTTCAGAGTTTCTGAAGCTTGCTCTTGTTCTGATTGGATCTTCTTTTCTTCCTAGAATAGTCTCTTCTGGGTGATCCAAGCTGCTTCTGGGCAATCTCTTCTGAGGTTGATCAGCAGCTGTTGAAGGATTTCTAGCAGTGCTCCTTTCAGACGTTGAAGGAATGTCTGTGTTGAGAGCTTCTGATGACTTGTCTTCAGAACCTGCAAATTCAATTTCTATACCTGCAAAAATTTCATTCTGCTTTGACTTCTCAGAGTCAAGCTTGTCATCAAAACGAACACTGATTGATTCTTCCACAATCTGTGTTTCTGTATTGTATACTCTGTACCCTCTTGAGCGTTCAGAGTATCCTAACATAATACACTTCTGTGCCTTAGAATCAAACTTGTTCAAATAATTCTTTGTATTTAACATGAAGCAAGTACATCCAAATGGATGAAAATATGAAATGTTGGGCTTTCTGTTCTTCCACAATTCATATGGAGTCTTTTCCAGAATAGGTCTTATTGAGATTCTATTCTGAATGTAGCACGCTATGTTTATTGCCTCTGCCCAGAAAGTCTTAGCAACGTTTGTCTCATTGATCATGGTTCTGGCCATTTCTTGCAATGTTCTGTTCTTTCGTTCTACAACTCCATTTTGTTGGGGAGTTCTAGGACAAGAGAAATCATGCAGAATGCCTTTGTCATTAAAGAATGACTCAAAATCTTTATTTTCAAATTCTCCACCATGATCACTTCTGACTTTAACGATTCTAAGATCTTTTTCATTCTGAACTTGGTTACAGAAGGTAACAAACACAGAGTGTGACTCGTCCTTGTGTCTTAAGAACTTTACCCGTGTCCATCTGCTATAGTCATCTACGATTACTAACCCATACTTCTTACCACTGACTGAAGCAGTTTTAACTGGTCCAAATAAGTCAATGTGCAGAAGTTCTAATGGCTTAGAGGTAGAAACAACATTTTTGGATTTAAAAGAAGGTTTTGCAAATTTGCCTTTCTGACATGCTTCACACAGAGCATCTGAATTGAACTTCAAATTAGGAAGTCCTCTGACCAGATTGAGTTTGTTAATCTGAGATATTCTTCTCATACTAACATGCCCCAATCTTCTGTGCTAGATCCACTGCTCGTTGTTAACAGACAGAAGACATTTTACATTCTGACTCTTTAGTTCAGAAAGTTTGATTTTGTAAATGTTGTTTTTCCTCTTACCATTAAACAGGATAGTCCCATCTTTCTGACTAACAGCTTTACATGATTTTTGATTAAAGATTATATCATAACCGTTATCACTTAATTGACTTATGGATAACAGATTATGCATCAATCCATCTACTAGCAGAACATTATTAATAGAGGGAAGATTTCCATTACCTACAGTTCCAGAGCCAATTATCTTTCCCCTCTGATTGCCTCCAAAGCCAACGTGGCCTCCAGGCTTAAGTTCCAGGCTTTGGAACATATGCCTTCTTCCCGTCATGTGTCGTGAGCAGCCAGAGTCCAGGTACCATGACTGGTGTTTCTGACTTGCTGCTAAAGATATCTGCAACATGTATTATTTTATCCTTAGGTACCCAGATTTTCTTGGGTCCTGACTTGTTAGTTTTACCAAAACTCTGGTTGAATTTTGGTTTCACAGAGTGCTTACTGCTAGTATATTTGATATCATGTTTGTGACCATACACAAAGTGTGAATTTAGAGGAGTGTGTTTAATGGTCAAGTCCATGACATTCTTTGGTGTAGGAACCTTACCTTGGTATCCTATACCTTTCCTGCCGTTTCTGCTAACTCCATAGATCATTGAAGCCATTCTGCTTCTATCTATGCTTTTAGCTAGGAACTTATGGAAACTGTGATCATACTCCTTGATGATCTCATCAGCGTTGCTGGGAGTTTCAGAAATTGGTTCCTTCTGAGAGTTTTGTAAAGAGTTTTCTAATTTTGAAATTTTATCTCTCAGCTCAGAGTTTTCCAATTTGAGACTCTCAGACTTATTAGAGTCAGATTCAAGATTCCTTTTCAGGTCTCTGAATTTAGCTCTAATCTGCTGATAGCGTTCCAGAATTTCATTGAGGCTTTCAGCAAGTTCAGCCTTTGTAAAATTAACAGCGAAGTTAGGAAATACCTCTTCTGTGTCTGATTCTGAGTCTGATTCAGAAGCTTCACTATCTTCTGAGATGTTAGCCATGAGCGCTATGTTTGCCCTTTCATCATCTGATTCTGAGTCAGCTTCAGACGAGTCAGAGTCATCCCATGTGGCCATGAGACTTTTCTTCTTCTCTCTTCCAAACTTCTTTTTGGGCTTTTCCCTCTAAAGCTTTGGGCAGTCACTCTTGTAGTGTCCTTGCTCATTGCACTCGTAGCAGATGATGTCTTTGGTGTTTGGCTTCTTGCTACTGGAGGAGCCTTCAGATCTTCTGTATCCAGAGGAAGAATCTGTCCTTCTGTATCTGGAGGAGGACTCGTTCTGATCAGATCTTCTGGGATTCCTGAACTTCCTTTGTCTTTGCTTCCACAGTTGATTTACTCTTCTGGAAAGAAGGGAAAGTTCGTCTTCTTCTGATGAGGATCCATCAGATGTTTCTTCAACTGCCTGCAAAACTTTAGACTCAGATTTTCTGTTAGATTTTAAAGCTAAAGGCTTACCTTGCTTCTGAGGCTCGTCAGCTTCTAGCTCTATCTCATGACTTCTGAGGGAGCTTATAAGTTCCTCCAGAGTGATCTTGTTGAGATCTTTAGCTAGCTTCAGAGCAGTAACCATAGGCCTCCACTGCTTGGGTAAACTTCTGATTATTTTCTTGACATGGTCAGCAGTAGAGTATCCTTTGTCCAGAACTTTGAGACCAGCTACCAGAATCTAGAATCTAGAGAACATAGTTTCAATGGATTCAGATTCTTCCATTTTGAACGCCTCATACTTCTGAATGAGCGCCAGAGCTTTTGTTTCTTTGACTTGAGCGTTGCCCTCATGCGTCATTCTGAGAGAATCAAAGATGTTCTTTGCTGTGTCTCTGTTGGAGATCTTTTCATACTCAGTATAGGAGATGGCACTGAGGAGGATGGTTCTGGCCTTATGGTGATTCTTGAAATCACGCTTTTGTTGATCAGTCATTGATTTTCTATCAATCTTCTGACCACTTGCATTCACAGGGTGCGTGTATCCATCTGTCACCATATCCCACAGATCAGCATCATGTGCTAGAAAGAAGCTTTCAATTCTGTCTTTCCAGTAATCAAAGTTTTCTCCATCAAAGACTGGAGGTTTGCCACTGAATCTGTCTCTGTCCTCGTTATTGTCATTGCTGAAGTGAGAATTGTTTCCTGCCATTGTGTTTTTCTGACGCTGGATCTTGTACTGACACGGTTAAGTGTTTTAGCTCAGAACCAGGCGCTCTGATGCCAATTGAAGGGGTGAAAAACACAAGAAGGGGGGGTTGAATTGTAAAACTGAAATCTAAAGCAATTGACAAGATATTTTTATCCTGGTTCGTTTGATCTCAAACTACTCCAGTCCACCCGTCAAGGTGATTTCGCCTCTCTCCAACGAGGTCTTAATTCACTATATTCAACTGAATATTACAGACTGCTTTAACAACTGCTAAAGCCTTCTTGATTCAAACCACAACCCGGTTTGTCAAGGTAACACTTTCTTACAAAGAGATATTACAATGTGTTTGGATGTTTTCAACAAAACTTTATCACAACTGTGATGTATACACAAAATGAAGCTTAGAAACTAGATTGCTAAACAGAAATGGAATATCAGAGTTTGTTGTTTAGCAAAACTGGTAGAACGAAGATTATGGTTCAGCTTTGTGCGTGTAGAGATTTTGAGAGCATTAGCCATTATAATCTTCAAAGCCTTGTTTATATAGCACTTGAAAAGATGAACGTTGAATGCAATATTCTTGATTCAATGCTAATAACAAGCTTTCCTTTTTGAGCAGTTCTTGTCTGGAATGAGGCCGTTGGAATTGATTAGCTTTCAATGCACAGTACCGTTGCTTCTTTAACGCAAGTTCTGGCTTGGCTCATTCTGATTCTGCTTCGCTGCTGATGAACTATTGTGTTTCTGTATCAGAGTGTTTGAGCGCAGTTCTGTTCATCAAGCTTCAGCATGTGCGTGAGTTGATTATCTGATCTTGACGTTCTGATGTAGCAACTTCTGATGCTGGTGTATGAAATCAAACTCTGATGCTGAAAAGACGTGATCTTGCTTATACCAATCAGAGTATCTGCAAGTTAGAACATAATAATTTTAGGCAGCATATAGTTCATTCATGAAACTTATAAATACTATATCTTTTCACTTTGTTATCATCAAAACTTAAATATAGGGTAGTAGATTCAAACATTGTTCTAACATGGAGTCCAATATTACTGAATATTTTCTGATTCATGAAGCTACATGGCTTTCGTACTCAGACTCCTTCTGAAAAGAATCAGGGTTTTATTGGCAAAGCTAAAGCATTACTGTTTAAAGATGGGTAAATACAAAGCGCGGTACAAGCAATGAAAAGTGTTGGGTTGATACTGCAGTCAAGGAACTTATGGTCATGATTCCTACAAAAATACAATTGGACTTCTGTCACCAATCAAAGTTTCTGGATGTTATCGTGCGAATTACTGTGTGCAGTCAATTCTAGCATTTGTCGCGCGAGTTTCCTTTGGATTTCATTTTAAAGAAAAAGAGGCTTAAAAGTTCAAAATCAAAGTGCTCTTATGGAAGATTAAGTTTTTATCTGAAGATCAAACGAGTTAAAGGAATTTTGAGAATTTGAGAAAGATGGAAATTGGACTCTGTTTCATGCGCCATTCTTAAAGCAATTCTAATGCACCATTCAAGATTTGTTACAATTATTGCATAATAATTTTGGGTTATTGAAGATTCAAGAAGTTTTAAGTTTGTGATTAAGATTTGAAATTTGATTTTTGTGCCATGAAGTCTAAAGATCCAATTCTAAATTCAAGGAATCAAAATCCATATCATTCTTTCATCATTTGTTTCATTCTTTCGTTCAAATAAAACAATTTCTACAAAGTGCCTTATCATTTTTAAATCATCCAATACATTCCTCAGACTATTGTTCAAAATACATTCCAAATAATTTCAAGTTCGATTACAATACAAATTACAATTTCCCTATTTTTTACAAAGGAAGAATTCCTCTTGCTCCATCTTCAAATGCCTTGTTCCCACATTCTTCAAATCCTCCTTTATCTTCTTTCCAATCCTATGCCAATGCACCCGATACATGAAACAAAAGGAGAAGTTTGTTAGAAAATTAAACATCAAAAAGTGAACAAAAGATACAAAGTATTTTAATTTATCATTAGGGTGGTTTTTGGAATCAGAAAAAGAAAGAGTTTGTTTATATGCTAAGGCCTTAAATTTTCAGTTTTATCATGGGCCAAGTTTCTATCACAAATATCAAAGGAATTGGTTCACAATAGACAAAAAGGTGCAAACAGAATTTCAAGTCCAACATAATTCAGCTCAACAGAATTTCAAGCCCAAAAATCAAGCCTCATACATGCTGTTTCACAAAGTCAGAATTGCATCATTGGCTAGGAAGGAGTCTTTTGCAAATCTCAATATTTGTTTCTCAAAAGATAAAGAGGAAATCAAGAAAAGTCATAACTAGCATCACAGAAGAATACCAATCTAGCAAGCAAACAAAAAGCCTCATGATCATGTTGTTTCAATGAAAACTCAGAGATGTAATGTCAAAATCATAGGCCAAAGACAATGGTATTGCAAAAACTCAAAAGACTATGTTTTAGATTACAGAAAATCAAAGCAGCAAGCCAAGGCCAAAAAGTAAACCAGCGAAAGTACAGAAAGTACCAAAACTAATACAGCAAGTACCAAAGTCTGTAAAAAGCAACAACCAACACCAAAGTAACAAGCAACTGGTGCAAAAGCCAACATCTATCACAAGAAAAAGTACATCCTTGAGCAAGCAAAGCATAAATCAAGTGATAAGGCCAAAATATAAAAGGCAGTAATGTTGTTCGAAAGGAAGAGGATAATTTTTCGGTCCAAACAAAAAATATACAGAGGCAAAAAAACCCAAAATAGGACGACAACAACATCAAACCCTTTCCATTTTCTATCTAACAGCAACATACATATATACAGAATCATAGCCACCAACAGAAAAACAAAAACCTTAAGCTAGCTCATCATCTTCCCAAACCATCCTTCAGAGATTCGTAAAGGAGAAGAAGAAAAACAAATCAGAAAGATCTCACCAAGATAAATCTGGAAATCAAGTTGGTAAATATCCAAAATCCTTCTTCCTCCTTTCTATATTTTCCATTGGTGATTCACTGAAAAAAACATGCAGATTCGTTTAGAAATTCAGAACTACATAAGAGAAAACAATACAGAATGAAGAAGATGAAGAGAGCGTGAGAAGATGAAGAGGAACACGATCACGAGAGGTCGAAGATGAGAGGTGTCGCTGCCTCCATGAGGCATTAGGGTTCACAAAACCCTTTTGTTAGTTCGTTGTGTTTTTGTTTTAAGAGGTGGGTCTTGGGTCGATCCGGTTCGGCTCAAGCCAACCATTTTTTTTTTATTTTTAAAAACATAACTTTTTCTTTTATATATTTTTGGATTCATAAGATTAGCAAATAGAAGAACATGGCGCAGTGGTGAAGATGTTGTTTAGCAAATTCAAAGACCTGGGTTCGAGACCCTCCATGACCTTTTTTTCTATTTCCAATTTCCTTATGTTTTGTTTTGATTTCAGCATAATTGGGCTTAAATCCTGGGCCCAGCGCCCCATTCGTGCATATACCTCCCTGTTTACTAACCTCCACGCAGGCCCAACTCCTTTTTTTACTTTATCAATTTCTATTTTACAAAAAAAACATTATTGGGCCTAATATTCAAACCAAACCTGTTTTGCTAAAAAACCTCCCAAATTAAACTTTTACCCCCTGACTTATTTCTATTTTTTATATATTATTTTTATTATTAGTAATATTATTATTATTATTATTTATTCTATTAATAAAATCCCAAAAAAAAATTTATTTAGTATTTATATTTTAATATACTTATCTTATTTTCTTTCAATAAAAAAAGACCAAAAAGATTTTCTTGTACAAACTTAATTTAGTTTCTTAAATAATTTAAATAAACTTAGGTTTTATTTTTTTAGAACTTAGAGTTTTCTTTAAATTAATTTTCATAACTCTTTTTCACAAAAAACTAAAAAAAGTTGTTTTATTCAAATTAAACTATTTTCTTTGTTTTAGTCAATTTATTCCCCTTTAGATTATTAGGTTTAAAACCATTTTTTCAACAAAATCAAAAACAAAATTCATTTTCTCTTCCATTTACTTTCTTGTACACTTACTCATTTCATGTACATTATTATCCATTCAATATGGTTGTAATAATTAATTAGATTTAATTTTCTTGCAATTTCCCCATTTGTAAATATGTATACCCCATCCCGAAATGATGTAATAGCGTATAATTTACATTTTCGCAATTTATCGCTTTGCCATAAATGCTAGTTAATTAGGGTTTATATGGAAAGATTAAAACCAACAAGTTAGAAAACCCTAATCCAAGATAAACAAGCATGTAAATCAACACATTTTCTCACTTGCACCCTTAGGGTAATTCCACTTTGTTGCCTTACCAAAATGTCCATGTTATGCATGTGGAGTATCTTAGCAAAAAGCAATCAAATACAAGATCATAGTCCCTCGATGACGCTATCAAAGTTACCTTTCTAAATGATCTTAGTCCCTCAAAGAATTGCTAAGACATTTCACAACATTGTTATCATGGTTATACGATGACCCATGCCCATCCCTTTTACATCCAAAGATGAGGTTACTTACCAATCCATGGTAAAATAACAATGTCAAAGGAAAGAGGAAATAAACAAGAAAGACTTTTGAGTAGGTAGATTTTTCCTAGTTGCTTGCTCAATTTCAAATCAAACACACTTTCTTATTTTCAAAACAAATACCAAAAATTTAAAAAACACTTTCAAAACATCTTTCAAACTTGAAACATTTTCAAAAGATCAACACTTTGTATACGTTCTTACGAACGAGAACTATTACAAAGTTTGCTTAAAAGATGGCGCCTTTTCAAAATACTTTCAAAAACCACACAAAACATATTTTCAAACAAAAGCAAGTGATCTAGCAAGCAACTAAGATCCCATAGATAACTATGGATGGAAAGGGTGCTAATACCTTCCCTTTTCATAATCTACCCCCCAAACTCAAGAAACAATCTCAAAGGTCTTTCCTGTTCTTTTCAGCCTCTCCTTTTTGGATAAAAGAAAACTCGGTGGAGACTTTTGCTAACCGCAACATTTTCTATCAAACGCAAAACACCCAAGTCAATTCTCCCACCGTATCACAACTCCCATTTCATATATTTCCTTTACACCATCATCTTTAACAATTCCTGTATCTGAACCAACACCCAAAACCATATATCTTTCTGTTGCAACTACAACTCCAATAACCACAAATGTCTCACCAACAATCACCATATCTCTATTTGATGATTTTAACTCTTTTTCTATTCCACCATCCACCACAACTAGTTCTTCTTCTGATCCATATTCCTCAACCATTCCCTTATCTACATAAACTTTTGTTTCTGAAACTGTTCTTACAATGTTACCTGCAATAACAACTACTTCTACCCCAAACACTATAACAACTTCCGACCTTGCGACCTCATCAACCACACATGTTTCCAGTTTACTTTCATTCATCTCTACACCCATACCATCTCAACCCATCTCTACTTTCTCCTCACCACTTGTCTCATTGTTACCACAAATCATCACATCTTAACCTCCATCAGATATTCCTATTGTTTCTGATCCTTTTCCAAATCTCCACTTTGGTTTTCATCATCGCCAATCACTCAGAAACTCTCAAAATCGTTACCCTCGATCATCTTCTGTTCTTGAAGTGTCTTAAAGAACAACCTCTGATGATTTTGAAGCCCTTGTAAACCCAACAACTGAATCATGTTCTATGCGTGACCTTTTCGATCTAACTAAAAAATCCAACCAAACTGAATTTGTAACTACTGAACCCATCCCTTCTAAAAGTGACTTAGCCATAGTTGTCTATGATAAACCTGTCCCAAAAAATCGATATGAATGCATCAACGGGTTTAGAACTAAGGCTGTGAAAAAGGTCTCGAAGCTAAGAGCATAGGAAAGTATATCTACTATGCCTCAGTAAATGAATGATTCTTGGAAGAAGTTTCAGAAATTGATGGCTTTTGAGTTTGAACATTTTGACACTTTTGTTGAAGCATCAAAAGCTTTGGATATTCAGGTTACGAAAGAAAGGAAATAAGCACAGGAAAGAGTTAAAGTTCTTGAATTCTTTACTGCTAAGCAAAAAGAGGCCGAAGCTAAAGCGCTTCGAGAAGGAGAAGAAGAAAAGCTTAGGAAATCATAAGAAGAATACAAATTCAAAGCTGCAGAAGAAGAAAGGAAAGTAGAAGAAGTTGTTAAGGCTAAAGAAGATGCTTTGGTTTCTTCATCTTCTGATCCTGCCATTGTGTGTCTGGAAAATGCAATTGGTGATACTAGAGGAGCACAACGGGTTTTCTAAGTAAGCATCATTTAACAAAAGGCTGTCAATGAGAATGTTCAGAACATGCTACAGCTGATTCTACAAAATATTTCTACTTCTGCTTCTGCTCCTCAACCCTAGGCTCTAGGATTTTCTTTTTCCTTTTTCTTCTGAACCATAGGACTATGTTTGCTACTTACTTTTTGTGACTACTATTTTTCTTCTGATTATTTGATATTTCTTCAAGTCTTCTTTTTGGATCTTAGTTTGTTCTACTTCCTTTGACTCACTTCTTATGTGACCTTTTGAAATTAATGAAGTCTTCTTTTGGCTTATCACTTCTTTTCTTACTTGTTATCTTCTTCTGGTTTTTATGTTTTTCACACATAATTACCTTTTTCATTATGAAAAAAATGGGGAGTAATTAAATGGAGGTAATTTTGATTTCAATAATCAAGTTCTAGAAAATGTTCTCTGAAAAGAGCTGCTTACACTCTAACCCAGTTAAAGTTCTATTTTTGTTAGAATTGTTTTCTTTTTCAGGAAATGAGAACTATGATTAAAGACAAAGATTTGAAAGCATTATGCAAGGCTTATGTTTAAATTGTTGGCTTCAAACTTGGCTCCAAGAATTGAAATCTGGAATCAGACTCCAAGAATTGAAATCTAGAATCAGACTCTAAGAAATGAGAATCTGGAAGTTGTCTTAGTGACAATAAAGTTTTAAGATTTCAATTGATTTCATTTTCATTGGCACCTAGAGTCAAGACTCTTAAGATCTCAATATATGATCTATTGGAACCAGGGGAGTTTTTACTCAAATGGTTCAAAGTCAGGATATTTGAGCTTCATCAAGTCATTGACTCTGGGGGAGTTTCATAAAAAGGATAAGTATTCCTTACTCTTTTTATTTTCACTTTTTCTGATTTTATGAACAAAATTGTGTGATCAAAACAAATAGTTTTGTCATCATAAAAAGGGGGAGATTGTTAGAACAAGATTTGGTTCTGCAATATTATCTCTAAGTTTTGATGATAACAAATGAGTATGTTTGTATGAACAATTTTGATACACTAATGTTTGTTATTATTTAGTATTTAACAAACAAGTTGTGCTTCTGATGGATGGTATGGCCAAGACATCAGAAGAGAATTAATTCCGCTTCTGCGCTACACAAGTTTTGATGAACAGTAGCAATACACTCCAGAAGACTCTGAAGTGTAGGCTCTGATATGAAGTCTAAAGAAACCAGTCAGAAGATCCGAAGACAAAAGTTTCAACTTAAGTCTAGATGCTAAAGAATCATGTTTCTGAAGACAACGTGTTCTAAAGAAACCAGTCAGAAGATCTGAGGACATAAGATTTCTACTTAAGTCTAGATGCTAAAGACTCATGTTTCTGAAGACAAAGGGATCTCAAGACCAAGTGATGAAGATTCTGATAGACGAAGTTCTAAAGACTCTGAAGACTTAAAGTTTTAAAGACCCATGGTTCTAAGAAAATGGTTCTAAATACCAAGTGATAAAGACTCTAAAGAATGAAGTTCTAAAGACTTGAAGTTCTGAAGACCCAAGGTACTAAGAAAAATTTCTCACGACCAAGTCCTGAAGACTTTGAAAACACAGTTCTGAAGACTCTGAAGACTTTAAGTTATGATGACGTTATGTTATGTTATCACTTCTAAGCTCATACTCGCAGAAGCCTCTGAAGTGCAGAATGATAGAAGATAACGTTAATGTGGTACAAATAGTACATGGTACAATTAATGTTTCATTCCACTACCATGAAAGGATGGACGTGTTGCACGATCTTGTCCCCCACGTGATTTTTCAAGTTGCCAATGTTTCTGGAAATCCCAAGAGTACCCCTCAATGAATATATTATTTTATTGGCTATATAAAGGCTTGAAGAATAAGAGAGAAAGCGGCGAATTTTCACTGAATATCTACGCACAAGCGTTGTTCATAGCTTTCATATTTTTAGTTTATTATTCTTAAAATAGTTTACATATTCAACTTGTAAAGAAGAAACATCATTGTAAACAAAACTTGTATTCAAACAATTGTTTGATTTCTTTAATGGATCGGTTAGGTCTATATCCTTAAGAAGTCTAGGACTAGTGTGTCTTAGAAGTTTGATTTTCCTTAAGGGACCAGTTAGGTTTGTACCCTTAAGAAGTCTAGGACTTGTGTGTCTTAGAGGTTGTTAGTCACTTGTGTTTAGCTTGTGCATTGTAATAATAAATTGGATTATTATATTAAGTCCTTGATTGAGAGAGGCGAAATCACCTTGGCGGGTGGACTAGTTTAACTTGATGGTTTTCAAGTGAACTAGTATAAAGATACCTTGTTCTTTACTTCCTGTTCTTAATTATTGTTATTATCAAGAGTGAAGGAAAAGTATTTTAATTAAAGGGGAATATTTTTAAAAGAAAAGTTTTGATTTAAAACCCAATTTAAACCCATCCCCCCTTTCTTGTGATTTTCACACCTTCAATGAATCTATCTTCTGCAACGTTTCTAAGGAACGTTAGTAAAGGAGGTTCTGATTGTGACTTTGTGGTTAAGATTTGGAGGCCTTCTAAAGCTTCACTTTCATGTGTTACAAGTTCTGAAGATTATGAAGACAGGGTTCTGGGTGACAAGTTCCGAAGACTCCAAGACTTAAATAAAGATTCTTCTACAACAAGCTTCAATGTTCAACATTCAAATATTCGAAGCCTCTGAAGAAAAGAAGAAAGTTCAAAATAGTTAACGTGTGATGGTGTAAAAAAGGTACATAAAGTTTCTATGACCTCTAATCTTCTAGAGTGGTGAAAGGTTTGTCCTTTCATACTTTACTATGACCACTCTCATTATGATTATTGAGAACCAACAACTGGATTTCTGATTACTGTTTTACCCTTTCTACCCTTGAGAGACGGGGTGAAGGTCTGATCTCAAGAAGACTCCTGCTACGGCTTGAGTGGATTTGCAACAAGGGTTGACGGACTTATTAGGGGTGCCAATAAGGTTGATCAAACTTAATGTGCGTTATTCTGTAATCAGTTTGGTTATATTGGATTAAGTCCTTGTTGAAGGCGAAATCATCCTTGAGGGAGTGGACTGGAGTGGCTTAGTTAACAGTGAACCAGGATAAAAACCATTGTGTTTATTTATTGTTATATTCTAAGATAACTTATTATGTCACCAATGAAAAGATTTTATTTGGTGAAACCCAATTCAAAACCCTTTTTCTTCTGTTTCTCACACCTTTACCTATCAACAACTGTTGATTTACAAAGATGTGTATATAGAGATGCTTCTAAAAAGCATATTACACAATGTTTAAGTACAGCAACACAGAAGATTTGATAGCAAGATACAAACAAAAGCTTCTTGCTTATTTACAAAAATATACAAAGAATATCTCAAAAGAGTTTATGCATCCCTTTAGTGTATTTTTGTTGAATTGATTCGTTGATTTCAAATTCTTCCAAGTCCTCCTTTTATAGCTGAGAAAGATATTTGTTGGAGGGTAGAATAGGTAACACAAAACCATTTATTTTGTTCCCGACGGTCATGGTGGGAATGGTATACAACAAGTACAAAAGGTTTGTCCTGACCCCACCCTATTAGAGTAGAAGTAACAGAGTAATTTTTACTTTTATACTCACCATCACACGCAATCCCTAGTCTTGATCTTTATCTTCTATATCTTCAGAGGCTTCTGATTTGTATATTGATGAAGCATGTTGTAGAAGGATCAAAACTTGCATCTTTAGAACCTAAGTCTTTGAGTCTTCAGAACTTGTTCAGCAAAACCCTTGTCTTCAGAGTCTTTAACACTTGGTCTTGAGAAGTAATATCTTCAAAACTCGTTCAACATAACCTTTACTTTAGCATCTTCAGAACTTGGAACATTAGAAGCAAAGTTTAGAAGGCCTCCAAAGCTTCCTTGCAAAAGCCACGATCAAAAGCTTGTGTACTAACATTCCTTAGAGTCGTTGCATAAGAAGCATTCTAGAATATCGACTTACCTTATAACACACCAAATGTATTCTTCCAGAGTGTTTAGTTCAGAACCTGTTGACGTCACACACATTCTTACCAAGGTCAGAACCTATTTAACAAAAGATACACACTAGATATAAACCATTATAGTACACAATTATTCTCTAAGATACCATGTAAAGTCATCATCAAAACATAAGGCCAGATGCAAAACCACTCTTGTTATTACAATCTCCCTCCTTTTGATGATGACAAAACCATGTATTTTGATAGAACAATTCATACAGGGGAATCACCATGAAACACAAATTTAGAAAACCTAAACAGCCTCCCCTGAATATGTAAATACCCAAAATTTCATTTATGCTTGTTCAGAGTCTCCCCCTGAGCCCAAGACTCACAAATGAATTTTGCAGTACAGAAGGTAACACAGAGAAGGAATACTTCTCTATTGATGTCTTATCAGCATCTGACTAGAAATGCATGGTCTTCATCTCATAACCTATCTTACTATCAGAATACTATAAAGTATCAGAACATGTTTAGTCACAATTGTAACACGGTGGGAGAACTGACTTGGTCGTTTTACGTTTGATCGCAAATGTTCCGGTTTAGCAAGAGTCGCCATCGACTTTTCTTTTATCCAAAAGGAAAGGCGGAAAAGAACAGGAAAAATCTTTGAGATGTTTTCTTGAGTTCGGGGGGTAGATTATTAAAAGGGAAGGTATTAGCACCCTTTTCATCCGTAGTTATCTACGGGCTCTTAGTTACTTGCTAGATCACTTGCTTTTGTTTGAAAATGTGCTTTGTGTGGTTTTTTGAAAGTATTTTGAAAAGGTGCCATCATTTAGGAAAACTTTGTAATGATTATCGTTTGTAAGAATGTATACAAAGTGTTGATCTTTTGAAAATGTTTTCAAGTTTGAAAGATGTTTTTGAAAGTGTTGGTGTTTGTTTGGAAAATAGCAAGGATGTTTTTGGTTTTGAATATGAGTAAGAAACTAGGAACAATCTACCTACTCAAAAGTCTTTCATGTTTATTTCCTCTTTCTTTTGACATTGTTATCTTACCATTGATTTGGTAAGTAACCCTATCTTTGGATGTAAAAGGGATGGGCAAGGGTCATCGTATAACCATGATTAGAAATGTTGTAGGATATCTTAGCATTTTATTTATGGGACTAAGGTCATTTTTGAATAGCGTCATTGAGGGACTATAATCTTGTATTTTGTTTGTTTTTGCTAAGATACCTCACATGCATAATATGGCTATTTTATAAGGCAACAAAGTGGGTTTACCCTAAGGGTGTAAGTGTGCAAGTGTATTGGTTTACATGCTTGATTCGTCTTGATTAGGGTTTTCTATTTGTTGATTTTATCTTTCCATACAAACCCTAATTTACTAGCATTTATATAAAGCAATAAAAGTGCGGAAAGTAAAGATTCTACGCTATTACAATCATTAGGGGGATGGGGTGTACAACTTTACAAATGGGTATTGCAAGAAATTAAAGTCCTAATTATCTATTACAACCATATTGAAATAATGTACAAGAATTGAAATGGACTTGTTTTATTTTTTTGTTAAAAAAGAAATAAATTGGCTTAAGAAAATATTTTTGATCTTTTGGTTTAAAAAGAGATAAAATAAAGTATGTAGATATAAAAAATGTTTTTTTGGTGTTTTTGGTTATTAAAAGAAAAAAAAGATAAATAAGAGAAAAAAGGAGTCAAAATCAGCACACTGCTGAAACGAGGAGGAACATAAGTTCTGACTCTGATACGCTGCAAAAGAAAAAGTTTAGTGAGAAAGTGGAGGGTCAGAAGTTCTGGGCCTGGGTACACTAAGTTCTGAGGTTGCTGGGAATGAAGGAAAACCTAGAAGTTCTGATTGTTTAAAGGGTTCAGAAGTTGTAGTGTAGTTGGGAACCTAGAAGTTCATATATCACTGGCAAGTCAGAAGTTCTGGCTATTTGAGAGAGTGAGGTGATAATGTTGTTGGGTAAGGTTGTCCAGAAGATATGATTTAGGAATATTGTCTGACAGATGAATGGGTAAAAATGTCAATAAATGAACCTAAAAAGATGCTTCTGGGGTTAGAACCCAGGACCCTTAGTACTAATGTCTTATGCGCACACATTGTCTACCACTGGGGTGGTTGTACATTCGGTATCAGAAGCAAAAGCATAAACATGTATCACAAAGTAAACACTGATGATGAACTCCATTTCTTTTTCCATTCTAATCAGAATATCTGCAACTTAGTCAACTTTCAACAGAACGGAAAACACAAACATAGCAATTATGGCAGGTTTCCATCATGGTTTCAGAAACATAAAAAAGGCCAAGACTGTAAATCAGCAACAAACATGTATCTACTAATCCTAGTTTCCTTAAGAAGTTATGAACTGATATTCTCTCTACTTAGGCAGAAAATACATGGAACTTCAGAATATGTACAACATCAGAATCAGGATGTCTACATTGTATTTTGAACATGCAAATCTAACAAATGCCTAAGTAATATGATAAGGGTTAGCAGAATCTTACCTTGCAGCTGGAAAATGTTTTGTGAGCTGGAGCCTAGTTCTGACTGCTTGTAATATTCTGATCAGCTTCCTCACGTGCTCAGCAGGCTGGAACAACCTTTGACTTGGATTATGAATAATTGGAAAATTCGGAAGCTGTATGGGTGATATGGTCAAGAAACACTTTAGGGAAGTTGGAGTTTGAATACAAGAATAAAAAACTAGCAGGTTTTGTATTGGTGTTTACAGTTTCGAATTCCTGGATTTTTTAGCAGGGTTTCAAAGCTTTTTCTTTTCAGTTTTCCCTCACCGGCCCTTTCACAATTGCAAATGAAGTCCAATTTATAGGCAAGAACTTTGCAGCTTGGAGAAGTCAAAAGTACCAACATCATGCTAGCGTGTTGGATTATTCTTGAAGCAAGATAAAAATGTATGGTGGTTAGCAGCTTTTAGCCGTGCCTAAACTGGATTTATAAGCATGAATTAAGGAAAAGTACCCTCAGAGGTAAAAGCAAAGCATGGGCCCAGCATAAACTTGTACAAAAGTTTGCTTTTTAAGGACAACAATGGTACTTCTATCTCAAACGTGGGGAAATCCTTAGGATAAAAACTCAAAAGTGGTTGCGAGCATTAAATGATGATGAGATTTATCAAACCAGAAATCTTGCGTTATGAGATTGTGCATCATAGCTTAATTCTAGGCCAGAATTTCAGCATCAGTGCAACTTATAACAAACATCCAACTTCTGATCCTTGGATCTATTTTCTCCTGCATGTTCTGAGCGAGTTCTCAAACTTTCTAGAAAGCTTATGACACGTTTTGTAAATCCTCTTTGAATTTCTCTTGCAAATTCTTACTGGACCTACATGAAAATTGGCCCAGAAGTTCTAACCAAATCCTTTTTTGGAAAGGTCCTGAATTTGCTGAAAGCTTCAGTTTCATGGACGTGTCTTCAAGGATTTGTAGCTTGAAATCCCAGCATTTCTAGGGGAAGTTTTGTTCTGCAATGTTTGAGATCTCATTGAGATCTACAACTCTTGTGTTAGAATTTCTTCCAGAATCAACTTGCATCATGGTGATAATCTGATCAAAAGTTCTGAGCTTGTCATATTTCTTAAACACTTAGAAAAATTCTAAGTATTTAGAATTTTGACTTTTCCAAAGTAATTTTGACTTTTGAATTTCTTGATGAAACAAACTTCATATTTCAACATGTCTTGATGAAATATGACTCTTGAAACTTGACTTTGATCCAAAAGTCAAGGTTTGACTTTTCAGTATGTAAAATGACCATTTTGCCCTTGTGAATGACTTTCTTGGAAAATTTGTAATTCAAGGCTTGGACCTGAGGGTCCAGGATGATCCTTTGAGAAATGAGAAATGAGAGGGAAAATTTTGGGGTACAACAGCTGCCCCTATTCAAACTTCTTAAACCTGAAGAGTTAGATCGGCGGATCTGCCATTCGTGACTTGAAGGTGGAAGATGATTGGACACTAAAGTGCCCAAAAATTTGCACTCGAGGATGTGGTGGTTGACTGTGTAGGGAATGGGCTTAAAGATTCCATTCGAAGGTGGTTGTTGATGGAAAGTATATTAAGTCTAAACTTGACATCCACTAGAAAAGAATCAGAATAAATCTTGGAATGACTTATCTGAACCTGAGAAACTGTCTGTGGGAAAGAATCAGGATAAACCGTTGAGAGATTTAAACTGAACCAGCAGTGGTATGGAGAAGAATCAAAACAAATCATTGAGAGATTTATCTGAACCAGAGGAAACATCTGCGGGAAAGAATCAAAATAACCCGTTGAGAAATTTAAACTGAACAGGCAGGGATCTAGAGAAAAATCAGAATAAATCATTGAGAGATTCATCTGAACCAGAGAAAACATCTACGGGAAAGAATCAGAATAAACCGTTGAGAGATTTAAACTGAATTGGCAGGGATCTGGATAAGAATCAGAACAAATCATTGAGAGATTTATCTAAACTAGAGAAAACATTTGCGGGAAAGAATTAGAATAAACCATTGAGAGATTTAAACTAAACCGGAAGGGATCTGGAGAAGAATCAAAACAAATCATTGAGAGATTTATCTGAACCAGAGATGTTTCTTTTGGAAAGTATCAGGATAAACCATTGAGAGATTTAAACTGAACCGACAGGGATCTGGAGAAGAATCAGAACAAATCATTGAGAGATTTATCTGAACCAGAGATGTTTCTTTTGGAAATTATCAGGATAAACAGTTGAGAGATTTAAACTGAACCAAAAGAGGTCTTGAATTTTCTTTAACTGGAATGAATCAGAATAAATCTTGGAGTGATTTATCTGAACCAGAGAACGTGCCTACTAGGAAAAAATTAGAATAAATCATTGAGAGATTTAAACTGAACCAGTAGAGATCTGGAAAGAATCAGAATAAATCTTGGAGCGATTTATCTGAACTAGAGAAAATGTCTACAGGAAAGAATCAAGACAAACTTTTGAGAGATTTAAATTGAACCAGTAGTGGTCTTGAATTTTCTTTAACTAGAAAGAATCAGAATAAATCTTGGAGTGATTTATCTGAACCAGAGAAAGTGTCTACGGGAAAGAATCAGGATAAATCGTTGAGAGATTTAAACTGAACGAGTAGAGGTCTGGAAAGAATCAGAATAAATCTTGGAGCGATTTATCTGAACCAGAGAAAATGTCTACAGGAAAGAATCAGGATAAACTGTTGAGAGATTTAAACTGAACCAATAAAGGTCTTGGATTTTCTTTAACTGGAAAGAATCATAATAAATCTTGGAGCGATTTATCTGAACCAGAGAAAGTGTCTACATGAAAGAATCAGGATAAACCGTTGAGAGATTTAAACTGAACCAGTAGAGGTCTTGAATTTTCTTTATCTGGAAAGAATCAGAATAAATCTTGGAGCAATTTATCTGAACTAGAGAAAGTGTCTACGTGAAAGAATCAGGATAAACCGTTGAGAGATTTAAACTGAACTAGTAGAGGTCTTGAATTTTCTTTAACTGGAAAGAATCAGAATAAATCTCGTAGTGATTTATCTGAACCAGAGAAAGTGTCTACGGGAAAGAATCAGGATAAACCGTTGAGAGGTTTAAACTGAACCAGTAGAGGTCTTTTTTGATAATGATGTGTGATGAAGGAATCTGAGACGATTGCTACTCCAAAAAGATGATGAAGGAATCTTGGACGATTGCTACTCCAAAAAGATGATGAAGGAATCTTGGACGACTACTACCTCAGCAGGATGATGAAGGAATCTTGGATGATTGCTACTCCAAAAAAGATGATGATCTTTGTCTCTTGACTGATCTTTCCTGAAAAGGTAAATAGTTAGTTGTATGCAATGTCATGATGTATGCATTGCGTAATGATGTTCTCAAAATAAATGAGATTTTTGTTATATGTATTTTTTATGCATATGATATGAATGTTGTTGAAATGTAATTTTGTCTTGGAAAATAAATCCTTGAAAATTGTTGGGGGGCCATTAAATCCTAGACTGCTATTGAAGAGTAGGTGTGTCTTTAAACTTTGCCTAGAATGTTTCCACTGAGGGTTCCTATTTTGTTGAGGAGAACTCTGTTGGGGAATATTGACTTTGTTTGAGAATACTTTGTTGGAGAGTGTTGATTTCTTCTTGGAAAAGAGATCAGGAGTCTCGATTATCCGTTGCTCTACTGGAAGTTATCTCTTGATGGACGAAGTTGAACTGATATCTGGTCGGGTCCAGGCTTCACGGTAACTTGCTGGGGATTGTAAAGTAGTCTACTGGGGAAGAGGAGTTATGGTCCTTTAATTTGTAGTAGTCGGAGAGGCAAACTCAAGCCGGGGACTTTTGCCGTTTGTTAGGGAAATAAACCTTGTTACAAGTCTATTGGAGAGGTGTCTTCTTCACTGGGGAAAATCCTCGAGGATTCTTGAGGTTTACTCAGCTGGTGAGAAGTTTTCAGAGATTGAAACTCTGGCTGGGAGTCATCCTATGAAAAGGATTTTGGGGAGATTTGTCACTACCCTTAGTAGCGAGTGTTTGTGGTACTGCCAGGAGAGGTTGGATTGTACGTAACACATTAAATGCCCCAAGTGATGGAAATGGTGTCTTGCCCCTGATTACCTCTTGAGAGATTTCTTGGAATCTTGACTGGTCTGCCCCAAGTGTGCTGGATAGTGACATGTCATGCCTCCTTATTGATAGGAGATTTGTCATTGGAAATGTCATCCCACTTGAAGTGATTTTGTTCACTGAGAGATCTTTCCTTCATCGAATATTCGCTGTGTGAATTTCTCTCTTTGTCAAACAAATAGCCATATGCAAATAGTGATATTCAAATAATGCAAAGTTTATGCTTATCCTGAAGTTTTGAAAATGTGATTTAGCAAGTAAAGAAATTTTGTAAGAAAAAAATCAAATCAGGATTTAGAGTAAAGCCTTACAGGAGTCAGGATACCTTTTGTAATAGTGTGATTTTGAACTAACCCATGCTTCAATTAGGACTTTTGAAAGGTTGTAACGTGGCTTAGTTCACCGTTTAAGAAACAAAGGATAAAGGCTCAAAGTGTGTTTGTACCCGCCCGTTCTTCGTGATGTTCTTCGGTCCTAAACTCAGCTAATTATGCATTTGAACTCCAATTGAGTCTGGAATGACGTTTTGGTGATGGTTTAGACAAGTTAAGTTTGTAGGAGGGCAGTCATTTTTGTAACAATTTTTTTATGTTGTTGAGGATTTGTAGTGACCACTTTCTTTTGATTTGTTATCCCTAATTTTTGCTTGATTGTTCTTGTTTTGAGATCACGGTCAGCGTTATGCCCCAGTTTTCGTAAGTCTTCTTTGTAGGTTTTTAATTAGTGGGCTTTTCTTTTGAGAGATAATGACTGCCTATTTGATAGGGAACCATCACTGTCTTGTCATTTGTTGTATTATGAAAGTTTGCGATTGAACGCACATTTGAATTAACTGAGAGACTACCCTACCCCAGGTTTTGATTAAAAGGTTTCAATTTGTGCAAAAAGAAAACTTCTACTTCTTTGGCTCGAAGGGGTTCACTAGGTATTATCTTCCTTATAACTCCAGTGTTTAGGATTTGAAAGAAACGCCTGTACATCGTCACCAAGGTCTGTCCAAAAGCATATTGTATGAGATTATGGCGTTGTTTTCGTCATCCTCCCTCTAAAGGCTTGTAACTTTTAGCAAGAGTTAAATGTCATAGAGAGTAAAAAGCATAGTTTAAATATAGTGAAAATGAACGGATGAATTCAAGACAAACATATGCAATGCATTAATGAAATAAAGTTTGACATTAACAGATAATTGTTTGAATAACAAAAGGAATTACAACTGAAAATTCAAATGAACAGAAGCCTCTTTATCTAAACTTGTCACTTTAGGTGGTGAGCCTTTGAGGGATGGCAGAAGAATTTAGTTTTGCCATCTTGTGTGAACTCCAACATTCCTTCGTCGATCAGGTTTTGAATCTTGTACTTCAGCGCCCAACAATCGTTTGTATCATGCCCAGGACTATTGGAATGATAGGCACACCTGTCATCGGGATTGTAGCTGGGAGAAAAAGTTTTGGTATTTGGATGAGGTCTTATTGGTGTAACCAAATTCATTCTCAGCATGTGTTGCAAAGCTTGCGATAGTGGTATGTTGATGTTCATAAATTGTCTTTTGGGCTCGCTTTGCCTTTGTTGATTTTCCGGTTGATGTTGACGAAGTCGTTGTTGGGCTCATGATGTGGCAGTAAGTTGGGAAAGTATTCCGGCTTCATGTCTCATGGGAGGCTAAGAAGTGAATTGATTTCCAATTCTGGATGTTTGCCCCATACGGTTGCAACCGTCTTGACGAAGTTGGTTGACAAGAACTTTTAGCTCTTCTTGTCCTTGAGCCAGATTTTGGATAAGAGCCATCTGGCCCACCAGTTGTCCCATCATTTGGAATTTCATTATGGCTATCTCGGTTTGTAGCCACTCCAACTAGTCATCTCTGTCGTCCCCAGGATTTCCCATGATCATGCCCCTGGTGAAGAGAGCTTTCACCTCTTCTTGTCCCTTGTACAGATTCAAGAACATCTCATGAAGTTGGGCGTTTTGAGTCTGGATGTCTTTCACCGTTTGTTCCATATCCATCTTACTGAAATAAATAGTAGAAAGATGAGGAGACCTATTGTAATAAGTCTGTTTATGTGATGATGAATGAAGATGCATATGCAATGATTTCAAGGAAATTAGAGATTTAAATTTGCTTTAGACAAAAAGGAACACATGTTATATCAACAAATCAAAGTTTGAGTACATCATGCCTCTTTGGGCTTACAAAGAAATACAAAAACTCTAAGATAAAAAAGTCGAACGCATCCTCTTTGGTGCGATGTAGGCGTTCAGACTCCGCTCCTCATGAAGCTGCATGGTGAGTTCCAAAACTTTCTTCTCGCTGGCGTAGAATTGGGCCTCGAAAGTGTCTCGCTCCCCTTTAAGTTGTATCCAATCCCTTTGTAAGTCTTCGAGAGAGGTGGGCATGTTGGGATGAAGGATAGTGTATGGGACATCTCCTTCCACAACAGGCTCTATGATAACTGGGAGAATAGAGGGGTAAGGCATCATAAGCCTTTGAGCACGAGCTCGTACCCATTTGAGATAAGGCTCAAGAGGGATGGAATTATTATACCCCAATGTATTGATATCTACCTTGTTCAACATCCTCCAAGCTCGGATAAACCTCTGGTGGTGACCTTGATCGTCATTCTCGTAGTCAAATACCAACCCTTGAATAAGCATCTCATGTGGACCATCCCTTAGGGCATAACCAAACTGTCTTTAGGCTAAGCAGGGGTTGTAGGTGATACCTCCTCTAATGCCAAGTAAGTGGACATTAGGAAATTCTACACAACGGTCGATGATAGTAACATTCTCTACAGATCGAGAACACCAATGAATGTCTGAATGTTTGAGGGTCATCAACCTATGTGAGCACCTTGAACCTTGTTCGTTATTCAATACAGATTGGGGAAGATGCGAAATAAACCATCTTTCCAAGGGAGGAGTACAACACATAAGGATACCTCTTTTCCTCATAGTGCGAGTGTGAAAAGAATGTAGGATGTCTCCTAATAAAGTAGGCACCGGGTTACGAGACATGAAGATTTTGACGGTGTTTACATCTATGAGTTGGTCAAGATTGGGAAACAAAACCATCCCATAGATGAGGAGATCCACAATTTCCTCAAAAGCTTGCAAGTCCAAGGAGTTCCAAAAGTTTTGAGCTTTCTCAAACAAGAACTATGCAAAGAAACCTTTGACACCACTCCTTGTTTCCCAATTAATTGTGACATCAGATGGTTGAAAGTTTAGGGCTTGAGCAATCTCTTCTGGTTTTGGATCTCTTTTCGTACCGTTGAAGGGTAGTTGATCGAGAATGGGAATCCTCAAGAGTTGGGAGAATTCTTCCAAAGTTAGCACAAGTTGATAATCGGGAAATGTGAAGCAATGGTGTAGAGGATCAAAGAACTGTAAGAGCACCTTCATCATACCCTCATCAGTGTTGGAGGTCACCAAGTTTAGGAGGCGACCATGTCTTTCGGTAAATGGAGAGTTTTTGGGAACCCTTGATGCTAACTCTTTAAGTTTAGGAGGGATCCTTACAAGATTGACTTGAATGGTTTTCCTGCGAATAGACTCCATGTCCTACAAAACAGAACAAAGATAATTCCCAAAAATCCTTGAAATGGTTAATGAATATGAGTATGATGTTATGATGGTTATAATGTTATGTACAAGTAAATGTATACAAACAAAATAAACAAGTCCTTAGGTTTAGGCTTGCATGGAGTCTCATAGGTAAGTACCCTCTTGAAGTTTAGTTGCCTCAAACCTGTCCTAGCAACAGTAATCGGGTTCTAAGGGAGCTCAATATCACTGGTTTGTTTCCTCAGGAATTGTTTCAGCGCAAGCCTCTTTAATGGAGACCGAAATATCCCAAAAAAACAAACCTCAATGAGTGTAGTATCGAGTATCTACCAACTTTGAACTGCACCAAAGCCGGTCATCTCACTATGTCCTAATGGCCAAGTTGGTCAAGTAAAGGTTCTAGAAGTTAGTTAGTGCTTCATGACATCACTCAGCGGACCTATATTCTCCTTTACTACTCAAGGGCTACCGGTACCCACAAATATGTCACACTAACATAGATATTTCTTAGACCATGTTGGTATACCCCGCACAGTTTCCACAACGTATTTCTACTTAACTATAAGGTATCCCAAATCCAGGTAGAGGATTCAAACCCAAACAAAGAACCAAAACGTAACGCATACAAGTCAAATAATGAAAGCAAGTAAATGTGATCTAGCCCTAAGGTAACCCCACTTTTAAAATTTTCCCCAGCAGAGTCTCCAGTTCTGTAACGCGTTAGGAGAACTGACTTGGTCGTTTTGCGTTTGATCGCAAATGTTGCAGTTTAGCAAGAGTCGCCGCCGAATTTTATTTTATCCAAAAAGAAAGGTGGAAAAGAACAGGAAAGACCTTTGAGATGTTTTCTTGAATTCGGGGGGTAGATTATGAAAAGGGGAGGTATTAGCACCCTTTTCATCCGTAGTTATCTATGGGCTCTTAGTTACTTGCTAGATCACTTGCTTTTGTTTGAAATTGTGCTTTATGTGGTTTTTTGAAAGTATTTTGAAAAGGTGCCATCGTTTAGGCAAACTTTGTAATGATTCTCGTTCGTAATAATGTATACAAAGTGTTGATCTTTTGAAAATGTTTTCAAGTTTGAAAGATGTTTTTGAAAGTGTTGGTGTTTGTTTTGAAAATAGCAAGGATGTTTTTGGTTTTGAATATGAGCAAGCAACTAGGAACAATCTACCTACTCAAAAGTCTTTCATGTTTATTTCCTCTTTCTTTTGACATTGTTATCTTACCATTGATTTGGTAAGTAACCCTATCTTTGGATGTAAAAGGGACGGGCAAGGGTCATCGTATAACCATGATTAGCAATGTTGTAGGATATCTTAGCATTTTCTTTAAGGGGCTAAGATCATTTTCTAAAGGCAACTTTGATAGCGTCATCGAGGTACTATGATCTTGTATTTTGTTTGTTTTAGCTAAGATACCTCACATGCATAATATGGCTATTTTATAAGGCAACAAAGTAGGTTTACCCTAAGGGTAAGTGTGCAAGTGTATTGGTTTACATGCTTGATTTGTCTTGATTAGGATTGTCTATTTGTTGATTTTATCTTTCCATACAAACCCTAATTTACTAGCATTTATATAAAGCAATAAAAATGCGGAAACTAAAGATTCTACGCTATTACAATCATTAAGGGGATGTGGTGTACAACTTTACAAATGGGGATTGCAAGAAATTAAAGTCCTAATTATCTACTACAACCATATTGAAATAATGTACAAGAATTGAAATGGACTTGTTTTGTTTTTTTGTTAAAAAAGAAATAAATTGGCTTAAGAAAAATAGTTTTGATCTTTTGGTTTAAAAAGAGATAAAATAAAGTATGTAGATATAAAAAATGTTTTTTTGGTGTTTTTGGTTATTAAAAGCAAAAATAAGATAAATAAGAGAAAAAAGGAGTCATAATCAGCACACTGCTGAAACGAGGAGGAACATAAGTTCTGACTCTATACGTTGCAAAAGAGAAAGTGTTAGCGAGAAAGTGGAGGGTCAGAAGTTCTGGGCTTGGGTACACCAAGTTCTGAGATTGCTGGGAATGAAGGAAAACCTAGAAGTTCTGATTGTTGAAAGGGTTTAGAAGTTGTAGTGTAGTTGGGAACCTAGAAGTTCATATATCACTGGCAAGTCAGAAGTTCTGGCTATTTGAGAGAGTGAGGTGATAATGTTGTTGGGTAAGGTTGTCCAGAAGTTCTGATTTAGGAATATTTTCTGACAGATGAATGGGTAAAAATGTCAATAAATGAACCTAAAAAGATGCTTCTGGGGTTAGAACCCATGACCCTTAGTACTAATGTCTTATGCGCACATACTGTCTACCGCTGGGGTGGCTGTACATCCGGTATCAGAAGCAAAAGCATAAACATGTATCACAAAGTAAACTCTGATTATGAACTCCATTTCTTTCTCCATGCTAATTAGAATATCTGCAGCTTAGTCAACTCTCAACAGAACGGAAAACACCAACATAGCAACTATGGCAGGTTTCCATCATGGTTTCAGAAACATAAAAAAGGCCAAGACTGTAAATCAGCAACAAGCATGTATCTGCTAATCATAGTTTCCTTAAGAAGTTCTTACTGATATTATTTCTACTTAGGAAGAAAATACATGGAACTTCAGAATATGTACAACATCAGAATTAGGATGTCTACATTGTATTTTGAACATGGAAATCTAACAATGCCTAAGTAATATGATGAGGGTCAGCAGAAGCTTACCTTGCAGCTGGAAAATGTTCTATGAGCTGGAGCCTGGTTTTGAATGCTTGTAATATTCTGATCAGCTTCCTCACATGCTCAGCAGGCTGGAACAACCTTTGACTTGGATTATGAATGGCTGGAAAATTCGGAAGCTGTATGGATGATTTGGCCAAGAAACACTTGACGGAAGTTGGAGTTTAAATACAAGAATAAAAAACTAGCAGGTTTTGTATTGGTGTTTACAGTTTTGGATTCCTTGAATTTTTAGCAAGGTTTCAAAGCTTTTTCTTTTCAGTTTTTCCCCCACCGGACCTTTCACAGTTGCAAATGAAGTCCAATTTATAGGCAAGAACTTTGCATCTTGGAGAAGTCAAAAGTACCAACATAATGCTAGCGTGTTGGCTTGTTCTTGAAGCAAGATAAAAGTATGGTGGTTAGTATCTTTTAGCCGTGCCTAAACTGGATTTGTAAGCATGAATTAAGGAAAAGTACGCTTAGAGGCAAAAACAAAGCATGGGCCTAGCATAAACTTGTACAAAAGTTTTCTTTTTGAGGACAACAGTGGTACTTCTATCTCACACGTGGGAAAATCCTTTGATAAAAACTAAAAAGTGGTTGCGAGTATTAAATAATGATGAGATTTATCAAACCAGAAATCCTGCGCTATGAGATTGTTCATCATAGCTTAATTCTGGGCCAGAAGTTCAACATCAGCGCAACTTAGAACAAACCTCCAACTTCTGATCCATGAATCTCTTTGCTCCAGCATGTTCTGAGCGAGTTCTCAGAATTTCCAGAAAGCTTATGACACGCTTTGTAAATCCTCTTTGAATTGCTCTTGCAAATTCTGACTGGACCTACATGAAAATTGGCCCAGAAGTTCTAACCAAATCCTGTTTTAGAAAGGTCCAGAATTTGCTGAAAGCTTCAGTTTCATGGACATGTCTTCAAGGATTTGTAGCTTGAAATCCCAGCATTTCTAGGAGAAGTTTTGTTCTGCAACGTTTGAGATCTCATTGAGATCTATAACTGTTGTGTTAGAATTTCTTCCAGAATCAGCTTGCATCATGGTGATAATCTGATCAGAAGTTCTGAGCTTGTCATATTTCTTAAACACTTAGAAAAATTCTAAGTATTTAGAATTTTGACTTTTCCAAAGTAATTTTGACTTTTGAATTTCTTGATGAAACAAACTTCATATTTCAACATTTCTTGATGAAATATGACTCTTGAAACTTGACTTTGATTCAAAATTCAAGGTTTGACTTTTCAGTATGTAAAATGACAATTTTTCCCTTGTGAATGACTTTCTTGGAAAAATTTTAATTCAAGGCTTGGACCTGAGGGTCCAGGATGATCCTTTGAGAAATGAGAAATGAGAGGGAAAATTTTGGGGTACAACAACTATCTTGATGACTTGCATCAAACATCATAACTTATTCACGGGTTCTTCCAGAAACTTAAATTGTTCCACTAGAAGGTTCAAAGCATCATGTCATCAGAAGGTTCAGCACCTGAACCATTGCCTGACTGACCATGTCCTTAAACATGTCTTCTGACCACGTATCAGACCATGTCTTAGAACATGTCTTTAAACCATATCTTCTGAACATGTCATAAACCGAGTCTTCTGAGCATGTCATAGACCATGTCTTTTGAACATGTCATAGGCCATGTCTTTTGAACATGTCATATACCATGTCTTTTGAACATGTCTTAGACCATGTCTTTAGACCATGTCTTTAGATAAAATATTCAAAAGGTTCACAACCTCTAAACGACTCCTAGATGAAAGCAGACATACTATACTTCCAGAAAGTTGACAACTTTTAAAGTATCAGAGTCTGGTTTATCAGGTTCTGAATACAAAACTTTCAGACAGTTTAAAAATTTTGAAAAGCTTCGTGGTAATGGAGCGAATGTTGCCAGAGCACACATTGACATGCTTCCATGAAGTTCACAACTTCTGAAGCGTCAGAGTTTGATCACCATACCTTCAGAAAGTTCACAACTTCTGAATAATATGTGTTTCCAAAACACGATTATCTTACTTTGATAAAGTTCACAATTTATGTACAGCATGGGTTATTAGATCTTGATTTAACCATATTTTAAGTTCCTTAGTTTTAAGGTTGGCATTAATTTTTATAAAACAAAAATAGAAGTAATATGTTAGATAGGATGTGTTAACTTGCTAACGAGAATAGGTTTGAGCAAGAAGTCCTATTCTATGTTAGGACATGTTGAGTTGAAGTGTTTCAACATCTGGAGAAACATGTCAGGTAAGATGTCCTATAAAGGAGCATACGACATCGCACCTGAGCTGAATTAGTGGATTCAGTTATGATTTAACAGATGCAAAATATTATGGGTATATTATGTAATATTATGTGGCGCTGATTTAAAGGTCAGAGAAGAATCAAGTCAGAATATTGAAAAATATGTAGTTTATAAATATGGAGATATTTTAGGAAACTAATGATTGAAGACCTTGTTTGTAGCAGAAGTTACTGCTGATTTTGTAACAAAAAATGTGATGTGTTTTAAAGGCCCAAATCCAGTTGGGAATAGGTTATAAATAGAATCTTTGTAATCTAGGATTGGTATCAGCCGAGAATTGTAAAGATGTAATCATTAGGGCTGAGCCCGTAGCCACTCTCTAGGAGAGTTGGTGTAAGTGAACCACTCGAGTTGTGAGATGGTCAATATGTTCTCACTCAAAAACCCGTAGGTAGTGAGTTGAGTATTGTTCTTGGAGGAAGCTTTGAAGAAACTCCAAGTTGTATTCTTAGTTAGGAGTAAAGTTATAAATGGTGGAGTTTAACTTTAGGTCTTATCTAGGTATTATCATGGAAGTGTGTCTCCATGTTTGTTCAGAATTGTTGTTATCCAATTGATGTCTATGATTGAAGAGGGACTGAGAAGGGCCTCATATCTATGTGAGTCTTAAATAGAAATATAGCACGGGTAGTGATTAAGTGATAAGTTGTAAACATGGGAGTTTAGCTTTGAATCGATACTATCATAGTGGATTTGTCCCTGGCTTGGTATGCCCCTAGAGTAGGAGAGTTTCTCCGAACTAGGTTAACAATTCGGGTGTGTTGTTTATGCTTTTCATTATTTTTTTATATGTTTATACCTTGACTATTTGGTTAAGTCAGATTATATGTCCCAACATATCATAGGACATCTGAGTTCTGTAATACCAGAATTTTTCAATTGGTATCAAAGCAGGTGTGATCGGTGGATCTGGAACTGGCAGTTTAAAGCTGGTTCGCGAAATGTCGCGGAAGCAAGAGTCGCCACCGTCTTTTATTTTCTCCAAATGGAAAGGACAAAAGCACAGAAAAATTACTTATTGAGATTGCTCTCGGTTCGGAAGGTAGATTTATAGAAAGGGAAGGTGTTAGCACCCTTTCTATCCATGGTTATCCATGGGCTCTTAGATACTTGCTCATTTGTGTTTTCAAAAATGTTTGTTTGCTTTTCAGAGTGGGTTTGAAAAAGTTTCGTTTAAAATTTCAGTTCGACTCTTGTATCAGTCCTCAAGAGTGTTTGAAAAGTTATTTTTGAAATCTTTTTGCAAAGTGTCGGTGTGAAAAGAAGTTTTTGATTTGCTTTGAATTGGAGCAAGTATCTACGAGTCGTCTACCTACCCTAAGGAATTCGTCTGTGTAAATGTCCTTAAGGTAATGCCATCCCACCATTGAGAGGTAGGTAGCACCACCGTTGGAGGTGTTCGGGTCAATTCGAGGGTTCGGGACATTGTGGTCACCAGAGCAATAGGAAGACACCTTAGAAGGTACCCTCATGCCATGTTCATGGACATGAGGACTTACTAAAACATCCTCTACTCGACGACCACATTTCGAGGGGCAAGGCAACAGTGAGGCGTACCCTAGGGGTGGTGTGTGAATTGTGTGTCATTTTCAGTTATATTTGTCTTGTTCATGCATTGGTGATCTACGCTTTGTTTTATTTTTGGCATTCATTCTTTCATGTGGTTATTAACAGTTAAAGGTGCGAGAAGATAAAAGTCCTACGCTATTACAAAGGCGCAGGTCTACATCGCCAAATTAATCCAAGACCCGATTTGAATAAAATAAAAATGCGGAAAAATAAATATCCTAATTAATCTATTACAAGGCTTTGGGGCAAGTACATAAAATAAAAAAAAGGAAATAAATGTAAATGTGCGAAAAGAAATAAAATCGGGAATGCGAGGGCGTTGGACCCTTTTAAAGAAACTAAATCGAAATTGTAAATTAATTAAATTAAATAAAAGCGAGAGCTTATTTTTGGAGTTTTTGTATTTATGAAATTTGATGAGAAAATTAAATGGAATTGAAACCCTAGTTCTAAACTATTTTTAATTTATTAAAAAATGTTTAAGTTTGACCTAGTTTTAACCTAATTATTTAATTACAAATTTATTTACAAAAATAATTAATTATTGATAATAATAGGAAGAAATTTTAATTATTGAAAAAAGAATAAAGAGCTAGAAACCCTAATTTTTATGTTTTTTTTATTTATTTAAGAAAAGAAGTTAAAGTTAAAACCCTAATTTAAAGTTAAATTAATTATCAAATTTATTTACAAATAAAACATTAGTGAATTAAATAATAAATAAATATATTTTTATTTTTGACTTTCTGGTTTTTTTGTATTTTTTATATTATAAAAATTAATTTAAGGAATAAAAAAGAAAATAATTAAAGCAAAAAAAAAAAAGAGTAAAGGAAAGAAAATACACACAAGGGGGTTTGTTGACCCTTTTGGAGGTATGTTTGAGCAATTTGGCCCCACCATAGTCAGGCATTTTTTGACTTCTTCTGATTACGTGCACATGCGTTGACTAGCATGTATCCTGGAACGCTTATCATGGCCCTTGGATTCATCTCCTGGGACACTTGGCAAGCCGAGGCATGGAGTTGTATGGTGGACTTCTGGGATGCAAGCTGCGTAGGAACACATTAAACAAAATGATATTGAGAAGGGAGGGGACCTGGGAATCGAACCCAGGTCCCAATGCTTGAAGGACACCTCACTTACCAACCAGCCAAGTGCGTTCGTTTGTAATATTAGTGGAACTTGATTCATATGAGAGAGAACAAGTGCTATTGATAAACATAAAAGCAAATGCGCGAATATTTGAATAGCCCTGTCTGGTTGAGACACCTCAGCGTCTTCCTCACGTTGTACCTGCAAATAAAGCAAATAGCGAGGGTTTTAAACCCCCACTAACTCAGACCAGGAAAAATAGCGATTACGCCATGGGCCATGATAAATTAGGCGCGAGGTGATGAACAGGTTCGTATGAAGGTCACGAATCCAATGGCGTTGGTCTCGCTGTCTAATTTTTCCATATGCAAAAGTCCCTAATTTCAAATTTCTGCAACCCTAAAGAGCTCCCATGGTGGATTCGTGCACAGGCCTTAAAAACTCAATTGAATGACACTGTTAGCTTTAGAATGATTAAATTAGTATGAATCCAGTATTAGAAATCAAAAATATAACATGAATCATGAGACACGAATATGCAAAAAGTTTGAGAAAGTTGGACTTTGTTCTACCACTTCTTTATGCGTGGGGACTGGAAAAGGATTGAGTGACGTTCAGGAAGGCCTCAGAAAGCTTTTGGAATTGATTATAGGCTTTGAATCACGCTCTATGTGTGTTTTCAGTTTTGAGAATTTCTTGAAAAATGCAATGTTGGTTTGAAGTCTAAGGCGCAGCTTCCAGGTTCTGAGCATTAGGGTTGTATTCTGGCTTTTATGAGGAGTGTTTTAGGTTTGCAAAACAAGTCCAAAACCTTTGTAATCATGAATCAAATATTTGATTTTTAATGGTATCTTTTCCAATCTTTTCCATGTGAAGATCATGCCAATCATTGCCAATTCTTTCCATATTGAGTGTGCACGAAATCTTGGAGTTATGATGAGTAGAAATGCTGCATAAAAAGATTTGCAAGGTGGCATGTAGTATTTTTTCATATTTAATTTGAATTAAATGAATTAATAGATTTAAAAATTCAATTAATAAATTAAAAATAAGAAAACAACTTCCCTTTGGGCCAATGGGTCGTGCATAGCTTTTGGATGATGATTCTTGGGAGAAATTGTGGCCCATTAGCCATTTTGAGGCATTTGAAGCAAAGTTGACTTTTCAAAATTCCCAAAAATTTCCCAACTTCCACAAGGCATATCTTGCTCAATTTTTAAGCTTTGATCATGTTCTTGGACATTTTGGAAAGGTCTTGAAGTCCTCTAACCAATGCCTTTGGTACCATGTCATTTTGATTTACCAATCTCAAGTTATGGTCTTTGACTTAAAGTCCCTTTTTGTTGACTTTTGAAAATGACCTACAATGTTGAGATTGATAACTTTTTGTGAGAGCATTTCTTGGACTTGAAGTATGAAGAGGAGTTGTAGGAAATGTCTTTCTCTTCAAAATGAGCTTTGGATGGAATTTTTCTAATAAACCATGTGGAAGTTATGCCTTGGTCAAGTTACAGTTGACTTTTTCAACTGTCCAAATATGGAAACTTTTGCATCTTGAGGCTTTTTGAGCCATGCCTTGAAAATCATGATCAAGAATTGATCAAGTGATGTTTGTGGCTTCAAAATAAGATGTTGACCAAAAATTTGGACTTTTGACTGTCAAATGACCATTTTGCCCCTGCAGTTGACTACTGAGCAATTAGGGTTTTTGACTGTGCAATTTTGTGCTGTAAGTCTTGAAACTTGGCATATGGGTGCTTGACCATGTTTGTAGGCATGTGGGACTTGATTGGACCCTTGGAAACTTCAATTTCTCTGCCAGAACCAAAACCCTAATTTTTTACTGTTAGGAGGCCCTTGAACTGTGCAACCCTTGGGGAGATTTTGAAGCATGCTCTTTGAAAATCTTGAAGAATATGGGAGGGCAAATTTTGGGGTACAACAGTTGCCCCTGTTCAATCTTCTTAGACCTGAGGATGTAGATTGGCTGACGTGCCTTTCGTAATCCGAAGGTGGAAGATGATTGAACACTAGAGTGCCCAGAAATTTGCGCTCACATGTTAGCAGTGTGATGGTGGGAATGGGCTTACAGATGCCATTTGGAGATTGATGGATAGGAAGATGGGCTTACAGATGCCATATTGAGAGGTGATGGAAGGTGGATGGGCTTATAGATTCCATCTGGGTGTCGATCGTGTAAGAGATTCCTTAGCGAGAACCTGCGTACCTAAAAAAGAAAGATGATTACCTGACTTGTTACAGGAGCTGGTCTTTAAACTCTTTGTATAGATGTGTCCTGACTAGTTACAGGAATCTGGTCTGGAGCTTCAAAAGGTTATGAATGAACCAGGGATGGTTACTACCTCAACGGGACGGTGAGAGAACCTTGGGCAATTACTACCTCAACAGGAACGCTGAGAGAACCTTGGACGATTACTACCTCAACAGTAACGCTGAGAGAATCATAGGCGACTTTAACCTCAACAGTAACAATGAGAGAATCTTGGGAGACTTCAACCTCAACAGTAACGCTGAGAGAATCATAGGCGACTTCAACCTCAACAGTAACACTGAGAGAATCATAGGCGACTTCAACTTCAACAGTAACGATGAGAGAATCATGGGCGACTTCAACCTCAACAGTAACGATGAGAGAATCATGGGCGACTTCAACCTCAACAGTAACGCTGAGAGAATCTTGGGCGACTTCAACCTTAACAGTAACGCTGAGAGAATCATAGGCGACTTCAACCTCAATAGTAACGCTGAGAGAATCATAGGCGACTTCAACCTCAACAGTAACGCTGAGAGAATCATAGGCGACTTCAACCTCAACAGTAACGATGAGAGAATCTTAGGCGACTTCAACCTCAACAACAACGATGAGAGAATCATAGGCGACTTCAACCTCAACAGTAACGATGAGAGAATCTTGGGCGACTTCAACCTCAACAGTAACGATGAGAGAATCTTGAGCGACTTCAACCTCAACAGTAACGATGAGAGAATCTTAGGCGACTTCAACCTCAACAGTAACGATGAGAGAATCTTGGATGTCTTCTGCTGGGATAAGAATCAGGGAGATCTTAGGGTCGATCTGACTGAACCAGAGAAGGCCTTTGACTGGATAAGAATCAGGAAAATCTTAGGGTCGATTTAACTGAACCGGGCAAGGTCTTGGAATGTCTTCAGCTGGATAAGAATCAGGGAGATCTTAGGGTCGATCTGACTGAACCAGAGAAGGCCTTTGACTGGATAAGAATCAGAAAAATCTTAGGGTCGATTTAACTGAACCAGGCTAGGTCTTAGAATATAGCTGAGAACTTAACTGGATCTTTCCTGAAAGGTAAAGGTCAGTCATATGCAATGCATGACATGGATCAAGCAATGATGCTCTCAACATAAATGAGATTGTAAGATATGATGCTTTCATGCATGTATCATGATATATGTGATGTTTTATGAATGTATATTTTCGTCTTAGGAAAACAAATCCTTGACGGGTGTCGGGAAGTCACATCCTGGGCTGATGTTGGAGAACAATGCTTTGTTGTTTCCGCTGGGGATGATAGTTGCAAGAATACCGGTAGGAGAAGATAACTCCGTTGGGGAATAAACTTGGCGAATGGATTACTCTGCAGGGAGAAAATTATTCTAGCGATCTCGCTGGGGAACAATACTCTGTGGGGAGAGAGGTACTTTGCTGGGATATTGATGGTAACTTCGCTGGGGATACCGTTGTTACGTTGGAAGTTTTAATAGACTTTTCTGGGGGTAAGAAGACTTCGCCGAGGACAATCTTTCCGTGGCTTTTGGCTGAGGATAACCCAGTTATATCCTGGTAGGGAAATAACCTTTGAATAAAGTCGGGGACGCGTTCGTGCTCCGTAGGGGGTAAACTTCCAGAATCTACTGGGGATAAGCTTCCTGCTGGAGGAGATGCATTCAAATTTTCCTGGGGAAATCTGGATTGGACTCTCCTGGGGAAATTTTGAGATGTACTGGAAGTGACTCCACTGAATGTCTGGTATACCGCCGGGGAACAGTCTTAGACCAAGACTGCCGGGGATGCTTGTTAAGAATATTCGTATCTTGTGCTGGGGAATGTCGAGATCTGCGGGGGATACCCAACTTCCTTGAGGCTGATAGGATAACTCTGCTTGGGGTGAGTGTATTGACTTGCTGGCTCACTCTCTGGGGAGTTGAGATATATTGGTTATGTTCTTCAGCTGAACTCACCTTGATACCTTGGCGAACAGAGCAATTGGATCGTTTGGACAACTCATCATTGCCCCTGTTTCTGAGGTGGGAGAGGAAGACCTGTGGAGGTGCTTGATGACTGCCGATTGACAACTCTTCTTCTGGTAGACAAGTGACGAGATGCCAGGACATAGTCGTACGCTTTGATCCCTAACTTTTTCCTGGACCGCCCTTTCGGGTTTTCAGTCCACCGGGATACCCATTTTTGCCCAAGCCGCCTTTTCAGGTTTTCGACTTGCCGGGTGTACAGATTATTTTCATTTCATCCCTTATTTTTGCCCGAACCCTTTTGGTTCGCCGGGAAGCCCTTATTTTTGCCTAGGTGTGTCAACCTAGCGGGTCTTTGATTATGCGTAGTATTTTTTTTACTATATCCACGCTCTCAGAATGTAGGGAGTTGCCCCTGTTAGAAGTGTTTTGTCATGCCACCAGAAGGTGTTTGATCAGGCAAGATTCGTTGTTGGAATGCCCCAAGTGACTCAGGCAGAGATTTGCCCCAGGCTGTTTGGCCTTTGAGAGATTCTCCGCATCTTGATTGGACAGCCCCAGATAATAGATCATGGTCATGTCTGCCCCTTGATTGGAAGTGCTTTTGTTCACTAGGTATTCATCGTGCGAATTTCCCTGCTGTTCAAACAAATAGTCATATGCAAACAATGTTATATCAAAAATGCAAAGCTTATGTCTGTCTTGAAGATTTTGAAAATGCATTTTTTAGTAAAACAAGCAAGTTTTGTAAACTGTGATGTCAACTCGTTATTTTATTGCGAGCCTTAAGGAGTCAGGATACCTTTCGTAACAGTATGCTTTCGAACTAACCCATGCTTCAGCTAGGACTTTTAAGGGTTATAACGTGGCCTGGTTCATGGTTTAAGAAACAAAGGATAAAGGCTCAAATTATTTGTACCCACCCGCTCTTTGTGATGTTCTTCAATCCTAAGCTCAGTTGATCGTGCATTAGACCTTGATTGAGTCTTTGTCCTGACGTTCCAATGATGGTTCAGATATTGATGATTTATTCTGAATAGGCAGTCATTCCTTATTGTTGAGGGTTTGTATAACCTCTTTCTTTTTGATTTTGCTATCCCTAAATTTTGCCTGAACTGTTTCTTTTGTGATTACAGTCAGCGGGATGCCCCAGTTTTGTAAGTCTCCTTCATAGGTTTTGACTTATTGGGTTTTTATTTTTGAGATACAATGACTGTCTATCCTTATGATTATTTGGAACCATCACTGTCTTTCTTTGTTTTGTAAGGACCTCTTTAGTGCCATTTGTTATGCACTTGAATCAACTGAGAAGACTACCCTGCCCCAGGTTATGATTAAGGGTTTTAATTTTCGAAAAGAAAAACTCCTACTTCTTTGGCTCAAAGGGGTTGACGAGGGATTATCTTCCTTATAACTCCAGGGTTTAGGAATTGAAACAATGCATGTACTTCATCAGCGGGGTATGTTCAAAAGCATATTGTAAGGACCGTGGTATCATTTTCGTCATCCTCCCTCAAGAGGCTTAGAATTATCAATCGAGAGTTGAACATCACAAAATATGAAAACAGTTTGAATATAGCGAATGCGAATATATATTGATTCAAAACAGACATATGCAATGCATTGATAAAGTAACAACGTTTGACATGAATAAATGTTTAAACAATCAAAGAACAATACAACTTGAACATTCGAATGAACAAAAGTTTTCTAGTCTCAGGGCTTGTCACTTCAAATGGTGAGCCTTGGAGGGATGGTAGAAAAACTCAGCCTGACCATCTTGTGTGAACTCCAATGCTCCTTCATCAATCAGGTCCTGGATCTTGTTCTTCAGAGCCCAACACTCATTTGTATCATGCCCTGGACTGGCAGAGTGGTAGGCACACCTTTTATTGGGATGATAGGTAGGAGATGCTGTGTTGGGGTTCCGGGGATGAGCCCTTAATGTGATCAGATTCAATCTCAATAGGCGTTGTAAAGCTTGAAACAGCGACATGTTGAGCTGGGTGAATTGCCTCCTGGGCTTGTCTGGCTGAAGCTGGTGAGGTTGATGCTGAATTTGTGACACTGGAGCCATTTGAGGAGCTCTCCCCTTATCTCCTTGTCTCAAAGATGGTTGAATGATGACTGGCTCTTTACCCTTAGACGTTTGCCCCAGTTGGTTACCCTGAAGCAGTTGGTTGATGAGAACCCCGAGCTCTTCTTGTCTTTGAGCTAAACCTTGAATGGCAGTCACCTGCCCCAGCATCTGGGCTTTCATTGCATCCATCTCAGCTTGCAGGTGTTTCAGCCGTTCATCCTCAGCACTGTTCCTGACCAAAGTCCCCATGAGAAGTGCTCTCAACTCCTCCTGCCCCTTGGATAGATTCAGGAGGATTTCCCCGAACCGAGTCTCTTGAGCATGGAAGTCCTGGTTGTATTGTTGGGAAGCCATTGCTGAAATAAACAGCGGAGGAGGTAAGTGACCTGTACAGAGGGTACCTGTAATGCAATGATGTGTATGTATGCTTGCAATGTTTTTTTTCAAGGATCTCGTGGGGTAAACAAGAAAATTGTTAGCATTGGAATTTATAGCTTGATTGAAGGAAACCCATGTTGTTGAGAATTCTTCTTCAAGGGTCAAAGGCTCACCATATCCAGTGGGTCATAGCCCCTAACAACCTTGTCTAGAGGAAAATAAATCCCCTTTGCCCCTTGCTGGAGAGTTGGATTCATCATGACCTGCACCACAGACCCTTGAGATCCTTGAAATGGGTTAGTCTTCATGCAGGATGCATGCAATGGTATGATGGTATGCTATGCATGGGGTAATGTAAGTAACCCTGTTATGAGTCCCAATTAAGGACTGTAAATAAAACTTGCAAGAAATTCAGTAAACCCTGTTATGAGTCCTAATTAAGGACTATAAACAAAATCTGCAAGAAATTTAGTAAACCTTGTTATGAGTCCTAATTAAGGACTATAAACAAAACCTGCAAGAAACTCAAGTGTCAAATAACAAGCATGCAAATAGTCAAGTTGGAAGGCACACAAGTCACACAAGGGAAGCCCTTAGAGTTTAGGCCAGTATGAGGTCTGGGTATTACCCTCTTTCAGTTTGTTGGTTCATACCTGTCCTATCAAAAGTAACCGGGTTCTTAGAGGATCCCAATATCATTGACTACCCTCAATCGGTCATAACTCCAGCATCACAATCTTTTCTTGCGGCCAGAACCATCACGAGAGTTTAGCCTCAATGGGCGTAGCATACTGCTACTGTTCTAATGGCCAAGTTGTGTCAATTAAGGTTCTAAGGTCTGTTGGTGCTTAATGACTCCTCAGAAGACCCATATTCTCCTCGTTGCAACACAAGGGATATCGGTACAGACCAAGGTGCCACACCAACGTAGCCACTGCTTCACCCATGTCGGTCTACGCCGGACAGGTCCCTCACAACTTATGCTACCTAAACAGGGTATCCCCAGATCCGGGTTAGGATCTATGTAACTCCGATGCAACCCACAATTTAAAGCAAACAAGTCAAAGCAATTGAAAACACAGTTATGAACTATCCTAAGGTACACCTCACTTTATAAAGTATGTCCCCAGTAGAGTCGCCAGTTCTGTGATCGGTGGATCTGGAACTGACAGTTTAAAGCTGGTTTGCGAAATGTCGCGGAAGCAAGAGTCGCCACCGTCTTTTATTTTCTCCAAATGGAAAGGACAAAAGCACAGAAAAATTCCTTATTGAGATCGCTCTCGGTTCGGGAGGTAGATTTATAGAAAGGGAAGGTGTTAGCACCCTTTCTATCCATGGTTATCCATGGGCTCTTAGATACTTGCTCATTTGTGTTTTCAAAAATGTTTGTTTGCTTTTCAGAGTGGGTTTGAAAAAGTTTCATTTAAAATTTCAGTTCGACTCTTGTATCAGTCCTCAAGAGTGTTTGAAAAGTTGTTTTTGAAATCTTTTTGCAAAGTGTCGGTGTGAAAAGAAGTTTTTGATTTGCTTTGAATTGGAGCAAGTATCTACGACTCGTCTACCTACCCTAAGGAATTCGTCTGTGTAAATGTCCTTAAGGTAATGTCATCCCACCATTGAGAGGTAGGTAGCACCACCGTTGGAGGTGTTCGAGTCAATTCGAGGGTTCGGGATATTGTGGTCACCAGAGTAATAGGAAGACACCTTAGAAGCTAACCTCATGCCATGTTCATGGACATGAGGACTTACTAAAACATCCTCTACTCGACGACCACATTTCGAGGGGCAAGGCAACAGTGAGGCGTACCCTAGGGGTGGTGTGTGAATTGTGTGTCATTTTCAGTTATATTTGTCTTGTTCATGCATTGGTGATCTACGCTTTGTTTTATTTTTGGCATTCATTCTTTCATGTGGTTATTAACAGTTAAAGGTGCGAGAAGATAAAAGTCCTACGCTATTACAAAGGCGCGGGTCTACATCGCCAAATTAATCCAAGACCCGATTTGAATAAAATAAAAATGCGGAAAAATAAATATCCTAATTAATCTATTACAAGACTTTGGGGAAAGTACATAAAATAAAAAAAAGGAAATAAATGTAAATGTGCGAAAAGAAATAAAATCGGGAATGCGAGGGCGTTGGACCCTTTTAAAGAAACTAAATCGAAATTGTAAATTAATTAAATTAAATAAAAGCGAGAGCTTATTTTTGGAGTTTTTGTATTTATGAAATTTGATGAGAAAATTAAATGGAATTGAAACCCTAGTTCTAAACTATTTTTAATTTATTAAAAAATGTTTAAGTTTGACCTAGTTTTAACCTAATTATTTAATTACAAATTTATTTACAAAAATAATTAATTATTGATAATAATAGGAAGAAATTTTAATTATTGAAAAAAGAATAAAGAGCTAGAAACCCTAATTTTTATGTTTTTTTTATTTATTTAAGAAAAGAAGTTAAAGTTAAAACCCTAATTTAAAGCTAAATTAATTATCAAATTTATTTACAAATAAAACATTAGTTAGTGAATTAAATAATAAATAAATATATTTTTATTTTTGACTTTCTGGTTTTTTTGTATTTTTTATATTATAAAAATTAATTTAAGGAATAAAAAAGAAAATAATTAAAGAAAAAAAAAAAAAAAAAAAAGAGTAAAGGAAAGAAAATACACACAATGGGGTTTGTTGACCCTTTTGGAGGTATGTTTGAGAAATTTGGCCCCACCATAGTCAGGCCTTTTTTGACTTCTTCTGATTACGTGCACATGCGTTAACTAGCATGTATCCTGGAACGCTTATCATGGCCCTTGGATTCATCTCCTGGGACACTTGGCAAGCCGAGGCATGGAGTTGTATGGTGGACTTCTGGGATGCAAGCTGCGTAGGAACACATTAAACAAAACGATATTGAGAAGGGAGGGGACCTGGGAATCGAACCCAGGTCCCAATGCTTGAAGGACACCTCACTTACCAACCAGCCAAGCGCATTCGTTTTTAATATTAGTGGAACTTGATTCATATGAGAGAGAACAAGTGTTATTGATAAACATAAAAGCAAATGCGCGAATATTTGAATAGCCCTGTCTGGTTGAGACACCTCAGTGTCTTCCTCACGTTGTACCTGCAAATAAAGCAAATAGCGGGGGTTTTAAACCCCCACTAACTCAGACCAGGAAAAATAGCGATTACGCCATGGGCCATGATAAATTAGGCGCGAGGTGATGAACAAGTTCGTATGAAGGTCACGAATCCATTGGCGTTGGTCTCGCTGTCTAATTTTTCATATGCAAAAGTCCCTAATTTCAAATTTCTGCAACCCTAAAGAGCTCCCATGGTGGATTCGTGCACAGGCCTTAAAAACTCAATTGAATGACACTGTTAGCTTTAGAATGATTAAATTAGTATGAATCCAGTATTAGAAATCAAAAATATGACATGAATCATGAGACACGAATATGCAAAAAGTTTGAGAAAGTTGGACTTTGTTCTACCACTTCTTTATGCGTGGGGACTGGAAAAGGATTGAGTGACGTTCAGGAAGGCCTCATAAAGCTTTTGGAATTGATTATAGGCTTTGAATCACGCTCTATGTGTGTTTTCAGTTTTGAGAATTTCTTGAAAAATGCAAAGTTGGTTTGAGGTCTGAGGCGCAGCTTCCAGGTTCTGAGCATTAGGGTTGTATTCTGGCTTTTATGAGGAGTGTTTTAGGTTTGCAAAACAAGTCCAAAACCTTTGTAATCATGAATCAAATATTTGATTTTTAATGGTATCTTTTCCAATCTTTTCCATGTGAAGATCATGCCAATCATTGCCAATTCTTTCCATATTGAGTGTGCACGAAATCTTGGAGTTATGATGAGTAGAAATGCTGCATAAAAAGATTTGCAAGGTGGCATGTAGTATTTTTTCATATTTAATTTGAATTAAATGAATTAATAGATTTAAAAATTCAATTAATAAATTAAAAATAAGAAAACAACTTCCCTTTGGGCCAATGGGTCGTGCATAGCTTTTGGATGATGATTCTTGGGAGAAATTGTGGCCCATTAGCCATTTTGAGGCATTTGAAGCAAAGTTGACTTTTCAAAATTCCCAAAATTTCCCAACTTCCACAAGGCATATCTTGCTCAATGTTTAAGCTTTGATCATGTTCTTGGACATTTTGGAAAGGTCTTGAAGTCCTCTAACCAATGCATTTGGTCCCATGGCATTTTGATTTACCAATCTCAAGTTATGGTCTTTGACTTAAAGTCCCTTTTTGTTGACTTTTGAAAATGACCTACAATGTTGAGATTGATAACTTTTTGTGAGAGCATTTCTTGGACTTGAAGTGTGAAGAGGAGTTGTAGGAAATGTCTTTCTCTTCAAAATGAGCTTTGGATGGAATTTTTCTAATAAAACATGTGGAAGTTATGCCTTGGTCAAGTTACAGTTGACTTTTTCAACTGTCCAAATATGGAAACTTTTGCATCTTGAGGCTTTTTGAGCCATGCCTTGAAAATCATGATCAAGAATTGATCAAGTGATGTTTGTGGCTTCAAAATAAGATGTTGACCAAAAATTTGGACTTTTGACTGTCAAATGACCATTTTGCCCCTGCAGTTGACTGTTGAGCAATTAGGGTTTTTGACTGTGCAATTTTGTGCTGTAAGTCTTGAAACTTGGCATATGGGTGCTTGACCATGTTTGTAGGCATGTGGGACTTGATTGGACCCTTGTAAACTTCAATTTCTCTGCCAGAACCAAAACCCTAATTTTTGACTGTTAGGAGGCCCTTGAACTGTGCAACCCTTGGGGAGATTTTGAAGCATGCTCTTTGAAAATCTTGAAGAATATGGGAGGGAAAATTTTGGGGTACAACAGTTGCCCCTGTTCAATCTTCTTAGACCTGAGGATGTAGATTGGCTGACGTGCCTTTCGTAATCCGAAGGTGGAAGATGATTGAACACTAGAGTGCCCAGAAATTTGCGCTCACATGTTAGCAGTGTGATCGTGGGAATGGGCTTACAGATGCCATTTGGAGATTGATGGATAGGAAGATGGGCTTACAGATGCCATATTGAGAGGTGATGGAAGGTGGATGGGCTTATAGATGCCATCTGGGTGTCGATCGCGTAAGAGATTCCTCAGCGAGAACCTGCGTACCTAAAAAAGAAAGATGATTACCTAACTTGTTACAGGAGCTGGTCTTTAAACTCTTTGTATAGATGTGTCCTGACTGGTTACAGGAATCGGGTCTGGAGCTTCAAAAGGTTATGAATGAACCAGGGATGGTTACTACCTCAACGGGACGGTGAGAGAACCTTAGGCGATTACTACCTCAACAGGAACGCTGAGAGAACCTTGGACGATTACTACCTCAACAGGAACACTGAGAGAATCATAGGCGACTTCAACCTCAACAGTAACGATGAGAGAATCTTGGGCGACTTCAACCTCAACAGTAACGCTGAGAGAATCATAGGCGACTTTAACCTCAACAGTAACGATGAGAGAATCTTGGGCGACTTCAACCTCAACAGTAACGCTGAGAGAATCATAGGCGACTTCAACCTCAACAGTAACACTGAGAGAATCATAGGCGACTTCAACCTCAACAGTAACGATGAGAGAATCATGGGCGACTTCAACCTCAATAGTAACGATGAGAGAATCATGGGCGACTTCAACCTCAACAGTAACACTGAGAGAATCTTGGGCGACTTCAACATCAACAGTAACGCTGAGAGAATCATAGGCGACTTCAACCTCAACAGTAACGCTGAGAGAATCATAGGCGACTTCAACCTCAACAGTAACGATGAGAGAATCTTAGGCGACTTCAACCTCAACAGCAACGATGAGAGATTCATATGAGACTTCAACCTCAACAGTAACGATGAGAGAATCTTGGGCGACTTCAACCTCGGGACATTGTGGTCACCAGAGTAATAGGAAGACACCTTAGAAGGTACCCTCATGCCATGTTCATGGACATGAGGACTTACTAAAACATCCTCTACTCGATGACCACATTTCGAGGGGCAAGGCAACAGTGAGGCGTACCCTAGGGGTGGTGTGTGAATTGTGTGTCATTTTCAGTTATATTTGTCTTGTTCATGCATTGGTGATCTACGCTTTGTTTTATTTTTGGCATTCATTCTTTCATGTGGTTATTAACAGTTAAAGGTGCGAGAAGATAAAAGTCCTACGCTATTACAAAGGCGCGGGTCTACATCGCCAAATTAATCCAAGACCCGATTTGAATAAAATAAAAATGCGGAAAAATAAATATCCTAATTAATCTATTACAAGGCTTTGGGGCAAGTACATAAAATAAAAAAAAGGAAATAAATGTAAATGTGCGAAAAGAAATAAAATCGGGAATGCGAGGGCGTTGGACCCTTTTAAAGAAACTAAATCGAAATCGTAAAATAATTAAATTAAATAAAAGCGAAAGCTTATTTTTGGAGTTTTTGTATTTATGAAATTTGATGAGAAAATTAAATGGAATTGAAACCCTAGTTCTAAACTATTTTTAATTTATTAAAAAATGTTTAAGTTTGACCTAGTTTTAACCTAATTATTTAATTACAAATTTATTTACAAAAATAATTAATTATTGATAATAATAGGAAGAAATTTTAATTATTGAAAAAAGAATAAAGAGCTAGAAACCCTAATTTTTATGTTTTTTTATTTATTTAAGAAAAGAAGTTAAAGTTAAAACCCTAATTTAAAGCTAAATTAATTATCAAATTTATTTACAAATAAAACATTAGTGAATTAAATAATAAATAAATATATTTTTATTTTTGACTTTCTGGTTTTTTTGTATTTTTTATATTATAAAAATTAATTTAAGGAATAAAAAAGAAAATAATTAAAGCAAAAAAAAAAAAAAAAGAAAAGAGTAAAGGAAAGAAAATACACACAAGGGGGTTTGTTGACCCTTTTGGAGGTATGTTTGAGCAATTTGGCCCCACCATAGTCAGGCCTTTTTTGACTTCTTCTGATTACGTGCACATGCGTTGACTAGCATGTATTCTGGAACGCTTATCATGGCCCTTGGATTCATCTCCTGGGACACTTGGCAAGCCGAGGCATGGAGTTGTATGGTGGACTTATGAGATTCAAGCTGCGTAGGAACACATTAAACAAAATGATATTGAGAAGGGAGGGGACCTGGGAATCGAACCCAGGTCCCAATGCTTGAAGGACACCTCACCTACCAACCAGCCAAGCGCGTTCGTTTGTAATATTAGTGGAACTTGATTCATATGAGAGAGAACAAGTGCTATTGATAAACATAAAAGCAAATGCGCGAATATTTGAATAGCCATGTCTGGTTGAGACACCTCAGCGTCTTCCTCACGTTGTACCAGCAAATAAAGCAAATAGCGGGGGTTTTAAACCCCCACTAACTCAGACCAGGAAAAATAGCGATTACGCCATGGGCCATGATAAATTAGGCGCGAGGTGATGAACAAGTTCGTATGAAGGTCACGAATCCATTGGCGTTGGTCTCGCTGTCTAATTTTTCCATATGCAAAAGTCCCTATTTTCAAATTTCTGCAACCCTAAAGAGCTCCCATGGTGGATTCGTGCACAGGCCTTAAAAACTCAATTGAATGACACTGTTAGCTTTAGAATGATTAAATTAGTATGAATCCAGTATTAGAAATCAAAAATATGACATGAATCATGAGACACGAATATGCAAAAAGTTTGAGAAAGTTGGACTTTGTTCTACCACTTCTTTATGCGTGGGGACTGGAAAAGGATTGAGTGACGTTCAGGAAGGCCTCATAAAGCTTTTGGAATTGATTATAGGCTTTGAATCACGCTCTATGTGTGTTTTCAGTTTTGAGAATTTCTTGAAAAATGCAAAGTTGGTTTGAGGTCTGAGGCGCAGCTTCCAGGTTCTGAGCATTAGGGTTGTATTCTGGCTTTTATGAGGAGTGTTTTAGGTTTGCAAAACAAGTCCAAAACCTTTGTAATCATGAATCAAATATTTGATTTTTAATGGTATCTTTTCCAATCTTTTCCATGTGAAGATCATGCCAATCATTGCCAATTCTTTCCATATTGAGTGTGCACGAAATCTTGGAGTTATGATGAGTAGAAATGCTGCATAAAAAGATTTGCAAGGTGGCATGTAGTATTTTTTCATATTTAATTTGAATTAAATGAATTAATAGATTTAAAAATTCAATTAATAAATTAAAAATAATAAAACAACTTCCCTTTGGGCCAATGGGTCGTGCATAGCTTTTGGATGATGATTCTTGGGAGAAATTGTGGCCCATTAGCCATTTTGAGGCATTTGAAGCAAAGTTGACTTTTCAAAATTCCCAAAAATTTCCCAACTTCCACAAGGCATATCTTGCTCAATTTTTAAGCTTTGATCATGTTCTTAGACATTTTGGAAAGGTATTGAAGTCCTCTAACCAATTCCTTTGGTCCCATGTCATTTTGATTTACCAATCTCAAGTTATGGTCTTTGACTTAAAGTCCCTTTTTGTTGACTTTTGAAAATGACCTACAATGTTGAGATTGATAACTTTTTGTGAGAGCATTTCTTGGACTTGAAGTGTGAAGAGGAGTTGTAGGAAATGTGTTTCTCTTCAAAATGAGCTTTGGATGGAATTTTTCTGATAAACCATGTGGAAGTTATGCCTTGGTCAAGTTACAGTTGACTTTTTCAACTGTCCAAATATGGAAACTTTTGCATCTTGAGGCTTTTTGAGCCATGCCTTGAAAATCATGATCAAGAATTGATCAAGTGATATTTGTGGCTTCAAAATAAGATGTTGACCAAAAATTTGGACTTTTGACTGTCAAATGACCATTTTGCCCCTACAGTTGACTGTTGAGCAATTAGGGTTTTTGACTGTGCAATTTTGTACTGTAAGTCTTGAAACTTGGCATATGGGTGCTTGAACATGTTTGTAGGCATGTGGGACTTGATTGGACCCTTGGAAACTTCAATTTCTCTGCCAGAACCAAAACCCTAATTTTTGACTGTTAGGAGGCCCTTGAACTGTGCAACCCTTGGGGAGATTTTGAAGCATGCTCTTTGAAAATCTTGAAGAATATGGGAGGGTAAATTTTGGGGTACAACAGCAGGCATCCTGTTCTATTTCTGAGTGAGATCCTGGGATGATACTTTATGGTCTTGGGCAAGGAATGAGGTTATTACTGAAAAGCTATTTGAACTTGGAAAGTTCATATTGTGTTTGAGCGGTCCCTAGAAGTGGAGGATGAATTGTTCATGACAGGTTGTGTATTGGACATGTCTGTGTTGGTTTCATGCGTGTATCTTTGGTGGAAAGCTATTGTGTTGAAGGTTTGATTTATTTTCAAACCTAGGTTAACCTGTTGCACATGGAGCATGGTGTATTTGTGAAAAGGTTTATGTTGTTCCTGAAGGTGGTTGAGGAGTTTCTGGTTTGTATTCCGCTACATATATTTGATGGAAAACTTCTGGTGGTTTTGTGTGTTGAGTCTACAACACTCTATTCTCCTCTGAAGGTGTATCCCATGGTGTGGTGATACCTTAGAAGAGGTTCGAATAAATTGTAAGAGTTGCCAAAGATACTTGAGGTTTATCCCAAGTCCACTCATAAAGGAACTCATATATGAGTTTGTTGAAAAGAGATCTAAGAAAGTTAGAATTAATTTATTTTTGCTTTTGACCCTAAAAGGATAATCTCCAGCCTTTGATACAAGATCTCTTGGTGTGTTCCTTGTGAATGGAACTAATGTCCTACCCGATGTTGGAACATCTAACCAGTAGATTGTGCAAAATCTTGTTGGATAAAGGTAGGGCTTAGAAGATGCTTTGGGGACTGAACAAATTTTTTTTAATCACTTATGTTTGAAACCTACTCCTGATGTGGAAGAGGAGGCATCTGTGTTTTGTGTCTAAGAAGTTTCTTTGCTAGAAACATGTCTTAGATAAGTATATTGGTCAGGACATGATCAACATATTGGTCACTCATTAGATTAGTTTATTAATGATCTAAGTGAGTTAGAGTGCAGAGGTTGTGATTTGTTTTCCTGTGGAGGCTTGATAAAGGTATCTCTTCCGGATCCTTAATATGTGGAGGTCAAGATTAAATGTCAAGGACATTCTCTCTAGACATATGGAAGACCCTTCGGATCAAAGGAGACAGATTTATGGAATCTTGTTTATGGCCATAGAACAGATCATATTTGAGGGAAGTAATGGATTAACCATAGAATGTGAAGCTACTATATGATTCTCAAGGTTTTTTTTGCAGTTAATAAGGGGGAGTCCTTAATATGAAGCTAGAAGATCTTGAAGAAATGTCAGATATAATGTCTTGACATTCTTTGTTTGAGAATTTATTTTTCTTAAATATGATTGGTGTTGTTTCTCATTAATAGGATAGAGGTTGTTTACTCTAACTTGATATCTCTTATCAAGTCTATGTGAGCATGAAACTCTTATTATATTGTAATGGAAAGGTCATCTAAGGGATTGTCTATGTTGGAGTGGTGCCAATCAGAATTTTATGGTTGATTGGTGTCTGCTTTGTTGAAATGTCATCTAATTCACCTAGGATGGGCATTTCAGTTTGTTTAAATCAAGGAGGAGTTATTAGTTTTGGACCAAAGGATTATGGATCCCTGGTATTTATGGGAAGTTCCTCTCTCAGATATCGTTCAGTTATGTGGCGTCCTCACATAATGGAACAAATGTTTTTCAAGGATTGAAGGGAATCCTTATGTATTGGAGAAGCAAACTTATTCTGAACAGTTTGTTTCATGATGACAAGTAAATTCCATTATTGTTGAAGTCTTCTCCAAATACCTGTTAGAGGGAATCTCTTCTTTAGGTGTAGAAGGATGGCATCCAACACCTCAAAGTCAGACAGGAGGTCTGAACATTGTGCTTATAAGAAATATTCTTGAGGTGTGCATGTTTTGCATGTATTGGTCTAAGTTAGATGATTGATCAGCTACTGATGGTTGATCCTCTTGTATCCCTTTCAAGAGTTATGGATTACTATGATGTCTCTAGACCATAGTTAATGGTGAAATCCATGTGTTTGAGACTGATGTTGGAATATGATCTCAAAGGGTGTTTTACTCCTTCAGCCAAGGAAGTTGTTGTTGTCCAGAGTGGAGTTTAAGGTTAATCCATTAACTTAATCTGGAATATTTTGGGGTGTGAATGAATGTCAATAACTTGTGTGAGAAGGTAATGTTATTTGACCTATAATGAATACTTTGACGGGAGATGAGTATTTGTTTATCCTCTAAGGAGGTTGTGCATGAGACTAATGGTGAATAATTTGATGGGAGAGTAAGTATTTTTCTGAGAAGTTGTGCAAATCTGCATTTTGAACATTGTGTTTCAGAGAGTAAGTGAGAGTTTATTTCTCTCCATAGCATTCAGGCGTTTGGAATAACATGAGTAAGCTGCATTGGCTGTGTGTTCTATTGGGAGCTTCTTAAAGGATTTCTATGAATAATGAGTCCTTTGAATGATGATTTAAGAACCAGAGTAATTGGGCTTTGTATTATGAAGTTGATGTCTCAAATTATATTATAACATCATGATCGTTGATGGTTGTTTTGTTTTTTAATGCTTGGGATTGTGCATGTGGAGTTGGATGCTCAAGCATTATGGTTAGAAGTGGCCTTTCTGACTCTGTGGATTATAATGTCGATAATCTAATCCTGTCTATAGCAGTATGCTTGGTGAATGCATGACTACTTTGTTGAAGACTCCACTAGTATTAGTAACTACTAGTGGATGTAAAGGCAGAATACTGCTGATAGATACCGAGCTATGAGCAGAGTGTTTTGGGAGGTGTTTTCCTTCTGTTACAAGTCACTCTAGACGAGTGTTGATAATTTGGATCTTAGTAAATCTTTTAAGTAAACTAATAAGTTTTGAAAATTGTGAGTGACTTCACACCTAGTGTGCATGACATCTTGCCTACTCAAAAGGTCATGATACAGAGTGTGGTTATGAAAGAACATTATTTAGATGTGTCCTTGTGTTGTGAAGAATTCATAGTACTTAGATGTATTCTCAAGGAGTGAGAGTATCTGACTCTACTGAGGGAGTCAGGGTTCAGCATATGTGGGAAAGTGTTGATCTTCAACATGAAAGCATAAAGTTTTTCATGTGTTTTCATCTAGTTCTCAAGTTTTCATATTTAGCTGGTGCGTTGTTTATTCATAACAGGGGGAGTGATGTATTTGTCTGTCGATTGTTGCTGCAATGGTACACATATTATTTGTGTGTTGTTCAAACTTATGGAGATGTTATGCCTCTTATAAGGGAGTGATGTCAGACATCATGTTGTGATATTATGAAGTTATTGGTGATCTTGACAATGCATGGTTGGTTCTAGCCATGTGAAACTAGATGATAAATTAGAAGTTCACATATCTCTAGAGTGGTTAATGGTTGAGTCTGAGAGAATTTATTTTTCTCTACAGGTCACTTGAAGGACTCTCTAAGGGTCTTTATTATTGAGAGATGTCACAAATGTGATATTCTGATGTCTTGGTGTGTGCCACTAAGTCTAAGTGAAAGGAGAACACTTAGAATCCAGCAGAAGATAGTGTGGTTGAAGATGTGTTGGTTAGTGTTTGTGCTTGCAATGTCTAATTGGATGTCAGAAAATTATTCAGGACATGTTTCCTATAAGACCAACAAAGGATTTCTATGGAGACTTTGATCAAACACGTGTCAGAAGGTGTGTTTGACTATGGATGTGCATGTATTTGGACTGGTTCTTTTCTGCAGAAATAGTCCAAATCTATTAAAGACGTTCAAAGTTGTTCTGGGATGGTGCACATTGTTGTTTAGTGACAGTTTCTCCTCAAATAACGTTTCCTTTGACCATGATTATTACTACATTCAAGGATCTTTATTTCCCAAGTAAATGACCAACTATTTTTAGAGGGTTCTCCTATCCTCTTTCACCATACGTGTTTTCATCATCATAAGGGTTTTATTCGGATTTAGGCAAGTTGCGCCTGGGTCTGGTATTATGAAGGCTTCCTTTGCCAAGTTTTGGCTAAAAATAGGGAGAAAAGTGATGATCAAAGTGCTCTCCTGATTAATCTAAAGGCTACATTTACAGATCTGTCACAAATATGTTGGATAAGAAGTTATATCCTATGTTTGTATTCTTTTGTGACTTGTGATCTGAGTTATGAACACACTTGTGACATGTGTTCTGAGTTACAAAGAGTGGTGATTGATTTGTCTAGGTCGACTGGTGGATGTTGATCAAAAAGTGGTTAAGTAATCTCTTATGCCACCATTGGTCTTCTATGACAAGGAACGGTTCCTGATTTGAGGAGGAGTGTCAGTTATCTTCTTCCTCATGTACGCCAAATGACTTCAGGATTTTCTACTCCTTTTCTTGAAGGTGTTGTTTTTCGGTGATGGGTTTGGTACTGCAATAGAGCTTATTCAAAACTCTGAAAAGAAAATGTCGAACAAGATGTCCTGACATCTTATCTGAAGATTTACTCCATGGTGCTCTACTATTAAGTTCAATAGTTTTTAAAGACTGTTGTGGAAGAATTGTTTTAATTTGTTGTTGTAATTTGGGTTGTAATTTTTATTATTTGTTTTAGCAAATTTTTTCCAAAGGGGGGAGATTGTAAGTTCCTTAGTGTTAAGGTTGACATTATTTTTCGTAAAACAAATATAACAACAATATGTTAGATAGGATGTGTTAACTTGCTAACAGGAACATGTTTGAGCAAGAAGTCCTATTCTATGTTAGGACATGTTGAGTTGAAGTGTTTCAACATCTGGAACAACATGTCGGATAAGATGTCCTATGAAGGAGCATACGACATCGCGCCTGAGATAAGCTGAATTAGTGGATTCAGTTATGATTTAACAGATGCAGAATATTCTAGAAATATTATGCAATATTATGTGGCGCTGATTTAAAGGTCAAAGAAGAATCAATTCAGAATATTGAAAAATATGTAGTTTCTAAATATGGAGATATTTTAGGAAACTAATGATTGAAGGCCTTGTTTGTAGCAGAAGTTACTGTTTATTTGTAATAGCGAATGTGCTATGTTTTGAAGGCCCAAATCCAGCTGGGAATAGGTTATAAATAGAAGCTTTGTAACCTAGGATTGGTACCAGCCAAGAGTTATAAATATGTAATCATTAGGGTTGAGTCTGTAGCCACTCAGTTGGTGTAAGTGAACCACCCGGGTTGTGAGATGGTCAATATGTTCTTACTCAAAAACCTATAGGTAATGAGTTGAGTATTATTCTTGGAGAAAGCTTTAAAGAAACTCCAAGTTGTGTTCTTAGTTAGGAGTAAAGTTGTAAAAGGTGGAGTTTAACTTTAGGTCTTAGCTAGATATTGTCATGGAAGTGTGTCTCCATGTTTGTTCAGAATTGTTGTTGTCCAATCGCTGTTTGTGATTGAAGATGGATTGAGGAGGGCCTCATATCTAGCTGAGTCATAGATAGAAATATAATACGGGTAGTGATTAAGTGAGAAGTTGTAAATGGGGGAGTTTAGCTTCGAATTGATACTATCATAATGGATTTGTCCCTGGCTTGGTATGCTCCCAGAGTAGAAGAGTTGCTCTGAACTGTGTTAATAATTCTGGTGTGTTTTTTATGCCTTTCAGTACTATTTTATATGTTTATACCTTGCCTATTTGGTTAAGTCATATCAGATGTCCCAACATGTCATGGGACATATGAGTCATGTAATACCATAACTTCACATTTTTCAAGAAGTTCATAACTTCTGAACAATAGGTGTTATCAAAACACGATTACCTTACTTTTAGAAAGTCTACAACTTCTGAACAATGTGGGGTATCAAGGCTTGATTTAAACATATTTTTAGACAGTTCATAACTTCTGAAACATACCTTGTATCAGAGCCTATTTCAACCTTTGACTCGATCAGAATGTTCATACCTTCTGACCAATACATAGTATCAGGGCATAATTTGATTTAGAGAGTTCACAACTTCTAATGAATACAGTGTTCTCATATGCTTATCTCATCAAAGCATACTTCATGCATATTGATCTTGTCTTCTAATATGAAAATCAGTGAACTTTCACAAATTTCCTGAATCAAACATCAAACATATGGTTAGAAGCAAAAGAATTATATCATGTTTGGGCTCAAGATTCTGAGAGTAGATACTATCAAAAACATATACTCTTTCTCCCCCTTTGTTAGAAATAAAAAAGGATTTAAAAGAAAGAAGAAATATTCCATAAAAATATAAATGTTCGGGATAACTTCATGGAAATGAGCATTGAGGATGTCAACACACATTATACTAAAATGATAATATGACTAAAGAGCAAATAAGAAGAAATAAGCTTTTATTCATTGAAGGGAAAGGAGTACATACATGATACAACCAAGGAGAGACAACAAAAAAAACACCAAAGGCACAACACAAGCATCGAAATAGGTAACCACCCAACCAACTACACCTCAAGAACTTCACATATTTCTTCCATAAGAGCATTGACATGTCTAACAAGAATAACTTCTCCAATAATCCCAACCTTAGAAAAAAGTGTAGATAGAACTCTTCCAAAAGGGATAACAGACTGATGTTGATTTCTGGAAATAGTAATCGAGTCCCTAAGATAGTTGAAGATAGTTTGAGGCAGGTTGATCCTTACATGATGCACAATGAAATAGATGAGAAGTCTGTCATCATAAGACATAGTGTTCATTTTCATATTCCTTGGACGAAAGTTGGTTAGCAGTAGCTGAAGCCAAACCTTAGGAACAGGAAGGAGGTTCTCAGGATTAGTGGATTCAAATCTGATAGAGGTGTCATGAAGGGTAATGAGTCTTTTAACAAAGGAGTATTTGAATCAAAAGCGATCAACAATTGTCCCGTTTGAACACAACTAATCACAACAGTAATGGTTGACGGAGTAATGGTGATAGGGATACCGAAAATACTAGAGCTGATAGAGGCACCATTGGAACTTATAGAAGCATACTTCAAAAATTCTTTGACCAAATTTGGATAGATTGGTCCATGCAACATTACAACATACTTAGACCAAGATTTTACAATTATGCTTTTGGTTATGTTAAGTTTGTCACTGCTCAATCGAGGAGTGTTAGGACGTTATTCAAGAATGACTCCAAGGAGATCCTCATCGCCCTGAAAGGTTTTTGAAGAAATGATGAAAAAGAGAGAGATAGATTTATTAAGGATAGGATATGTAATATGGTGGGAGAACTGACTTGATTGTTTTGCGTTTGATCGCAATTGTTGTGGTTAGCAAGAGTCGCCACCAACTTTTCTTTTATCCAACAAAGGAAAGGTGAAAAGAATAGGAAAGACCTTTAGAGATGTTTTCTTGAGTTTGGTGGGTAGGTTATGAAAAGGGAAGGTATTAGCACCTTTTTCATCTGTAGTTTCCTACGGGCTCTTAGTTGCTTGCTAGATCACTTGCTTTTGTTTGAAAATGTGCTTTGTGGTGTGGGTTTGAAAATATTTTGAAAAAGTCTTTGTAATGATTCTCGTCTCTATAAGAATGCGTACAAAGTGTAGGTTTTGAAAATAGTTCAAAGAGATGTTTGTTGTGGAAGATGTTTTTGAAAGTGATTTTGAAAAGTGCCTTTATAATGATTCTCATCTCTATAAGAATGCGTACAAAGAGTTTTGACTTTTTGAAAATGTTTCAATTGAAAGTGTTGGTGTGAAAATGTTTTTTAGTTGTGGGAAAGCAAGCAACTATGAGCATCCTACCTACTCAAAAGGTCTTTGTTCTTTTCCTCCTCCTTTAGATGTTGCTATCTTACCATTGATTGATAAGAAGCCCTATCGTTGGATGTGAAGGGACGGGCGTGGGTCATTTGTATAGTCATAAAAAGCAACCTATGAGACGTTTTAGTAATTTTGTATAGGGACTAGATTGTTTACCAAAGGCAACATCGAGGGACATCGAGGGACTACGATCTTTTATCGAGGGTCTTTGCTAAAAACACCCATATTCGAGGGACATGACTATTTTCTGAGGCAACAAGTGAGATTATCCTAGAGGTGCATGTGTGTGAATTGTGTGCTTGATTGCATGCATTTTTGTCTTTGATTAGGGTGGTCTACTTGTTGGTTTTATCTTGCCATACACCCTAATTACTATCATTTATGAAAGCAATAAAATGCGTGTAATACGGTGGGAGAACTGACTTGGTTGTTTTGCATTTGATCGCAATTGTTACGGATAGCAAGAGTCACCACCGACTTTTCTTTTGTCCAATAAGGAAAGGGTGAAAAGAACAGGAAAGACCTTTTGAGATTATTTTCTTGAGTTAGGGGGGGGGGGGGGGGTAGGTTATGAAAAGGGAAGGTATTAGCACCCTTTTCATACGTATTTATCTACGGGCTCTTAGTTGCTTGCTAGATCACTTGCTTTTGTTTGAAAATGTGCTTGTGGTGTGGGTTTGAAAATATTTTGAAAACGTCTTTATAATGATTCTCGTCTCTATAAGAATGCGTACAAAGTGTTAGTTTTGAAAATAGTTCAAAAGGATGTTTGTGGAATGTGTTTTTGAAAGTGATTTTGAAAAGTGTCTTTGTAATGATTCTTGTCTATATAAGAATGCATACAAAGAGTTTTGTCTTTTAAAAATGTTTCAATGGAAAGTGTTGGTGTGAAAAAATGTTTTTGTTGTGAGCAAGCGAGAAACTATGAGCATGCTACCTACTCAAAAGGTCTAATGTTCTTTTCCTCCTCCTTTAGATGTTACTATCTTACCATTGATTTGGTAAGAAGCCCCATAGTTGGATGTGAAGGGATGTGCGTAGGTTGTTTGTATAGTCATAGAAGGCAACCTATGAGACATTTTAGCAATTTTGTATAGGGACTAGATCGTTTGCCGAAGGAAACATCGAGGGTTATCGAGGAACTACGATCTTTTATCGAGGGTCTTTGCTAAAATGTCCATATTCGAGGGACATGATTATTTTTCCGCGGCAACAAGTGAGATTACCCTAGAGGAGCATGTGTGAATAGTGTGTTTGATTGCATGCATTTTTGTCTTTGATTTTTGGGTTGTCTACTTTTTGGTTTTATCTTGCCATACATCCTAATTACTAACACTTGTATAAAGCAATAAAAATGCAGAAAATAAATATCCTACACTATTACAACCATATTGAATAGCAAGAAAATGTAAAGACAAAGCAAAATAAAAGAAAAGAAGAAGAGCTTTTCGATCGAGGCAACAGCATCCTTCGATTCTGCTCTTCCTGGCTTCTTTCGATTTGGCCTGGAAGTCAGCAAGTGCATGCATATTTTGTTTTGGCCTAGAAGTCAGCAAGTGCAGACATATTTCGATTCACCCTTCATCTGCTTCTTTTGATTGAGCTTGAAAGTCATCATGTGTAGGCATCTTTTGATTTAAACTTCTCCTGCTTCTTTCGAATGGGCCTGGAAGTCAGCGTGTATCGAAGTTTGTAACCTTCGATTCACACCATCTTTTAGTTTCTTTTCATTTGGGGATCAGATGGCAGCATGGAGTGAAGCCTAAGGATTCGATTCACACATCATTACTCATGTTTTCTTTCTTTTGGGCTTTAAATAGCAACATGGCCTGAGGCCATGCTAACATTGTCTCATGGCCAGGTTAGTTCTTAAACAATTTTTGATAAACCAAGAAACAAAACTAAAAGATTAGCAATGAAAACAAAACAGAGAAGGTGGAAACAAAACGAACTAAAGGGTAATGATGATGTCTTGAAATGAAAGGAAATGGTTATTTACATGTTATGCTTGAAACGAAAAAGCTTAAGTTTAAGAGAACTTACCTTGCTTGAAGCTGGAATGTGCATGTTGGACCTTGAGTGGCTGCCTTGAGTGTCCCTGGATTCAAAGGAAAGAAACAAGGGTAATGTTTCTAGTGCTGGATTCGAAAGAAGGAACCAAGTGTTGAGTTGGTGTTTCACTGGGTTCTGAATTCGAAGGGAAGAAACAAGTGTATTGTTTCGTTTGACTATGTGTTTGAATGTGTGTTAAGTGTTTGATAGTTTGAGAGTTTAGTGATTTTTCTCCACGCCCCAAAGTATTCTGGATGTGTTGTCCAGTCCATTAGAAGTGTTATGGAGCCTCTTATTTATAGGTGAAGTTGGCTGAGGTTTAGGAGGGAAAACAAAAGAATTTGAACAAAATGGGTAAACTGTTTTTGTAGCTTTCGAGGGGCAGTATTTGTATACCATTTTGGTGCAAGAATAGGGGCAGTATTGCAAGACTACCGTGCCACAGTTTTGGAGTGTTATGGCCAGTGTATCAGGCTTGGACTTGCAGCAAGCATCTTTGAATATTTCATCTTTTCATTTTGGCCTCATAGGTCCAACCTTCGACCAGACTCCTCTTCAGACAACAATATTTATTTTCAATCAAAGTGTCTTTTGAATGGGCCCTTTTTGTGCATACTTCGAAGGAGCCAAATGTGTGCCCCTTGAATGGGTTACCAAGATATGTCCTTCAAATGGGACATCCAAGTATGTCTTACAAGTCCTTCAAATGGGCCAACAATTGTGTGTTGAAGACTTTCAAGGGTAGAATTGAAGCAAGCTATTTCAAAGGTATATATTGTCCATTCGAAGCTAGTATGACAACAACCAATGCATGAGGGAAGTTCATGCCTTGTGATTTGAAACAAACAGTAAAGAAAACTTTGCTTCTTGAATCGAAACAAACACTGTAAGGGGCCATTGCTTTGTGAATCAAAGCTTGCATGCAGAAGGTCACTTGCTTTGTGGGAGCTAGCATGAAGGGAAGCCATCACCTTATGCAGGAAGGCATGCAGGAGGCCCTTGCCTTGTGCTTCATGTAGGAAGCCAATGCTGAAGGTGGATTCAAAGTAGGCATGGAGGGAATTATTTTTCCAATCTAAACAGGCATGCAGGCATCAAATGTTTAATCGAAGCAGGCATGCAGGAAACCATTGCATTGTGAACCATGTTAGGCCAATGGTGCAATCGAAGCTTGCATGCAGGAGGTTATTGCCATGGGCACCAACACAATCATATAGGAGGCAAAGGGTGAAATCAAAGGATGTATGCAGGAAGCCTAAATGCCCAAACGAGGCTTGTATAAAGATAGGTGTTGCCTGCCATGGATCGAAGCTAGTTATTTCGAAGGAAAACTTTTTCCATGTGGATCGAAGCATGCAGAAGGAAGGAGTTGCCTTATGGATCGAAGGAGACACAAAGGATGGATCGAAGAAGGCATTAAGGAGACCATGGTCCAATCGAAGCAATCTTGAAAGAGACTAAAGTACAAATGAAACAAAGGAAATTGAAGAAGGCTTGAATGAGACCAAATTCCAATCGAAACCTTGTGAATCGAAGTAAGCTTATTTTTTCTCCAATTTTGTCAAAAAGATTATTTTTATATGCTTTCCCCTTTTTAACAGTTTCCTCTTTAACTTGATGCTTGGAAATCCAATATGATTGTGTAGCTTTGGCCCAGTAGAAATCTTGTGAGGAAATTATTGAAGAATTGAGAGGGGAAAATTTGGGGTGCAACAGCTTCCCCTGTTCAATCTTCTTAAACCTGAGGAGTTAGATTGGCGAGTCCGCCATTCGTGACTTCAAGGTGGAAGATGATTGAAGACTAGAGTGCCCAGAAATTTACACTCAATGATGTGGTGGTTGATTGTGTATGGAATAGGCTTAAAAGATGCCATTTAGAGAGTTGTCAGAGATGGGCTTATAGATTCCACCCAAAAGTGATTGTTGACAAAAATTAGACTAAGTCTAAGCTTGACTTCAACTGGAAAAGAATCAGAATAAATATTTGGTTAATTTAGATTGAACCAGAAAAAGTGTCTATCGGGACGGAATCAGCAAAAACCATTGATCAATTTAAACTGAACCAGCAGAGGTCTTGAATAATTTTTAATTGGAAAAGCATCTGAATAAATCTACGAAGCAATTTAATTAAACCATAGAAAATGTCTACCAGAACAGAATCATGATAAACCATTGATCGGTCTAAACTGAACCAACTGAGGTCTTGAATATTCTTTAACTGGAAAAGAATCAGAATAAATATTTTGAGCGATTTAACTGAACCAGAGAAAGTGTCTACCAGAACGGAATCAGGATAAACCATTGATCAACTTATACTGTACCAGCAGAGGTCTTGAAGGAAATATTCGTCATGTAGATAGGCACCCAATCCTGTTTCGAGAATTGTTCTATAATCAATTGTTCACAGATAGTTGTCCTGTCTTGTTTCGGGTATTAATCTGGAACTTGCTTTTTTGTTGGATGTAGAGATAGTTGTCCTGTCTGGTTTCAGGTATTAATCTCTGATCTTAGAAAGAAAGATATTTTTCCTGGCTTGTTACAGGTATTAATCTTCAATCTGCTCATGCAGGTAGCTTTCTTGGCTTGTTACAGGTATTAATCTATAATCACTCATCCACAGATAGTTTTCCTATCTTGTTTTAGGTATTAATCTGGAACTTGCTTTTTGTTGGTCGTGGAGATAATTGTCCTTTATGGTTTCAGGTATTGATCTCTGACCTTAGAAAGAAATATAGTTTTCCTGGCTTGTTACAGGTATTAATCTTCAATCTTCTCATGTAAATAGATTTCTTGGCTGGTTTCAGGTATTAATCTATAATCAATCGTTCGTAGATAGTTTTATTGTCTTGTTTCAGGTATTAATCCGGAACTGTTGAAAATTGTTGAAGATAATTGTCTGTTTGATTGATCTTTCCTGAAAAGGTAAAGAATTAGCTGCATGCAATGTCATGATGTATGAAATGCATGGGGTAATGATATTCTCAAAATAAATGAGATCGTGTTGTATGCATTTGTCATGTATGTAATATGATGCATGAAATGTGAAATGTTGTTGGAATGTAACTTTTTCTTGGAAAATAAATCCTTGACAAATGTTGGGGAGTTTTGGGAAGTTAAATCCCGGAATGTCGTTGGGGAGGAAGAGTATGCACATCTTTAAACCTTGCTTAGAATGTTTCCACTAGGGATTCCCGTTTTGTTGTTTGAGGAGAAACCTGTTGGGTGATGTTAGCTTTGCTTGAGAAGCAAACTTTGTGGTGAGTGTTGATTCCTGCTTGGGGAAAGGAATTCAGGAGTTTTATTTGTCTGTTGCTCTATTGTGGAGTTATCTCTTGATGGAAGAGAAAGGAAGTTAACAAAAATTTAATTGTTATCTGGTTGGCTTCCAGGCTTTGTAGCAACTCACTAGGGATTATAGGAAAGTCTGATGGGGAAGAGGGGTTGTGGTCCCTTGACTTGTGATAGTCTGAGGGGAAAATTCAAGATGGGGAATCTATAGTTTGTTAGAGAAATAAACCCTGTTGTTAATCTGCTAGAGAGGTGTTTTCCTTAAGCATAAATCCTCGAGGATTCTTGAGATCAAACTCAGTTAGGGAGAAGTATTCAGAGATTAAAACTCTGGCTGGGGATTTCCTAGATCCAACATTGTGGGGATATTCATGAATTTGGCCTTGAGGGGTTTTCACCTTTATTCGTGAAGATTATTCTATGGGGATAACCTTATAGAGATGACTCTATGGAAATTTTGCTGGGGATCACCCTATGAAAAGGACTTTATGTGATATTTCTCACTGCCCCCTAGTAGCAGGTGTTGTAGTACTGCCAAAAAATGTTTGCTTGGTTGTACGTAACCCTTTGTTGGAACTTGTGTTCAATGCCCCAAGTGATTCAGATGCAAACCTGCCCCTGGTTATTCAACATCTCTTGAGAGATTTCTTGGAATCTCGACTTGACTGCCCGAAGATGATTTGGATAGTGACATGTCATGCCCCTTCTTATGGGGGAGTTTGTCATTTGGAAATGTCATCACATTTGAAGTGGTTCTATTCATTGAGATAGTTTTTGTTCAACTGGATATTCGTCGTGTGAAGTTCTTCGTTGTCAAACAATTAGCCATATGCAAACAACAATATTCAAATAATGCAAAGTTTATGCTTGTATTGAAGTTTTGAGAATGCAATTTTAGCAAGTAAAGAGTTTTGTAGGAATATGCATTCAACTCAGAATTTGCAGTAAGCCTTACAGGAGTCAGGATACCTTTGGTAACAATATGCTTTTAAACTAACCCATGCTTCAATTAGGACTTTTGAAGGGTTGTAGTTTGGCTTGGTTCACGGTTTAAGAAACAAAGGATAAGGCTCAAAGTGTATTTGTAGCTGCATGTTCTTCGTGATGTTCTACAGTCCCTAAACTCAATTAATTTTGTACGTTTGAATTCCACATGAGTCTAAATGATGTTTTGGTGATGATTCGGACAAGTTAAGTTTTTCGGAAGGCAGTCATTTTTGTAACATTTTTCATGTTGTCGAGGATTTGTAGTGACCTCTTTTTGATTTATTATCACTGATTTTTGCCTAACTGTTCTCGTTTTGAGATTTCAGTCAGCGGGATGCCCCAGTTTTTCTTTAGTCTCCTTCGTAGGTTTTGACTTAGTGGGCTTTTTTTTAGAGATAATGGCTTCCTATTTGAATAGGAAACCATCGCCGTCTTCGGATTCAGAAGGATGTTTTTGATGTCATTCGTTGTATACAAAGTGAAAGCTGGCGACTGGATGTGCATTTAAATTAACTGAGAAACTAACCCTTCCCTAGGTTTTAATTAAAGGTTTCAATTTGTGTGAAAAAGAAAAATCCTACTTCTTTGGCTCAAAGGGGTTGACTAGGGATTATCTTCCTTATAACTCCAGTGTTTAGGGTTTAAAAGAAACACGTGTACATCGTCAGCAAGGTCTGCTCAAAAGCAAACTGTATGAGATTATGGCATTGTTTTCGTCATCCTCCCTTTAAAGGTTTGCAACTTTTTGAAACAAGAGTTGAATATCATAAAGGGAGTAAAAAGCATAGTTTAAATGAAAATGAATGGATTAATTCAAGACAAACATAAGCAATGAATTAATGAAACAAAGTGTGACATTAATAGATAAGTGTTTGAACAACAAAAGAGATTACAATTGAAAATCCAAAAATGAAACAAATGCTCTCAATTTTGGCCATGATTTGGCATGGGAGCAGTGATCACATTGGGAGCCTCTGTAGGGTCGAACTCAATCTCCTTGGCATCAATCATGTTTTGAATCTTGTATTTCATAGCCCAACAATCGTTAGTATCATGCCCGGGACTGCCGGAATGATAGGTACATATTGCATTAGGATTGTAGTTAGGAGAAGAAGTTTTAGGGTTTGGATGAGGTCCTATCAGCGTAGTCAGATTCATCCTCAACATGTGTTGCAATGCTTGAGACTGTGGCATGTTGATGTTGGTAAACTGTCTTTTGGGTTCGTCTTGCCTTCGCTGGTTTCCCCGTTATTATTGTCACTGCGGTGTAGGACTAGAAATCAGGACTTCCCCCACATGTTGATCAGGGTCTCTCTTGTTACGATCCTTTTGGCCTTACACATCATTGGACGCTTTCTTCCCATTGTATGGCTTTTTCTGAGTATCAGAGGATGTAGCTCCTTGGATCTTTCCGCTTCTGATTCCGTTTTCAACTCGTTCCCCGGTTAGAATCAGCTCAGTGATCCCAGCTAAAGAGCTTCTAATTAGGTGATTGAAGAAAAGTCCTGTCAAAGTTCCCATGAAGATATCAATCAGCTCCATGTCAACAATGTTGGCTGCACCCTACTAGCCAGGTCTCCACTTTTGGGCATGTACTTTGAAGCTCTCGTTGGAACGCATGGTCATATTCTGCAACTGCACACGAGTTGGTGCAAGATCAGCATTGTATTGGTACTGCTTATAGAAAGCAGTAGCTAGATCTTCCCATGTGTGAATGTGGGAACTCTCTAATTTATATAAACATTCATGTTGCGTCTCATCTAAGCTCTCTTGGAAGAAATGGGCTCGGATGTAGCGGTAGAAATGTTCAAGACTAAGCCATTGGATTGACTAGACTTTATACAAATAAAAATAAAAATCGCCACTGTGCTTTATTGTTTCCAAAGGAATGGGAAAAGAACAAATAACCCGAAAAGAGGGGGAAATATTCAAGGTAAGGGGGTTTGTTATGCAAAGGGAAGGTATAAGCACCATAAACATCTACGGTACTCCACAAGAGCCTCTTTGTAAAATCTGTATATTTTGGCTATAAAAAAAAGTTGTATATATAAAAAAATAGATGGTGGAGGTGAGGAAAGAAATATATTTATTTTTATAATTTTTTCACCCGCCGCGGTTGTGAACCTTTAGTGCCTACGTACCACCTTTTCATGCAATAGGGGATCAGGGTACAGGTAGTTCCTCTTTTAAAAATTTAAAACACAAATGCGTTGGTTAATTTTATGAGATGAAACATCATTGTCATTGTCCGTATGGAAAACATACCTACTACCCACAATCATGAGAAAGGAGAATTTGCATCATCTCAAAGCGGAGGATATGGCTTGGATTTTAAAAATCAACAATGCCTCACTCATCACCCAAGTGGAAAATATCTCTCTTTACTACATATTGTAGAAGTATAGTTGTTTGCATCACTACAAGGATTGACAAGAGTTCAACCTTTTTTTTTGAGAAAAGTTTAAAGATAAAAGCCAAAGTGGCAAAATGGTTTGAAATGAGATTGATTGAATTTTAGTCTTCTCACAAAAAATGTCAAGGCGTTATTAAGTTGATTGGAATTTATTTATGAAAAATGTTTTGAAAATGCATGGACATAAGTCCAAGTTTATTATGAAAGTGGTTCAAGTTCAAAAACAAGAAGAGTTTTCAAAAAGGGAAAGAAGATTTTTGAAATTAAAGAAGATGGGAGGAGAAGAAGGTACTATCCTAAAGCAAAAGGTAAAATCTAGGGATAAGAACCATCTAACCAACAAGAAACCAATATTTGACATTATGAGCCAAGATAGAAATCCCATTCCTTGGATTGAAACCAATCAATCAAAGAAATACTAGACCTCTTGAGAAAACCAAACTTCAAGTGTATTAAGGCTTCACAAAATAATTGGGCAGAGTAACGGCTGTATACGGGTGAATTCTAGATTACAAACAAAAGGGTGTAATAAAAAAAACCTACACACAAAAACAAATAAGCAACCCAATGTCTTGAGGTAAACCTCAAGAACTCCAGACAAAATAATCAGATAAGATCTCCAAGATAGGTCAAGGTTTCTAATCCTAAGTCCAAGAAAAGTCCCATGCTCCATAATGCCAAGGATAGTAACCAAATAGTCCAAGCACCATTAAAGATTCTTTGGGGTTTATGTTGATTACTAAGTGTTTTAAGAAAGGAAAAGAAAAGATCAAGTGAGCAAAGTAAAAATGGCAAGAAAATAAATTCTCAAATGAGCAAAGATGAAAAGGGCATGAAATGTAAATGCTAAAAGTAAATAGTACATAAAGCATAAAAAAAATAAAAGTATAAGGTAAACAAGTCAATAATTAGTGGTTAGTTGGATGACCATCTTGAAGCTTGAATTTGGAACTCATTAGAGGATTGGTAGAACCAAATCCTCCACACAACAAGTTGCATTTGCTTTTTGTCAAGTATATCATCCATTTGGAATTCTCATAAGTACCATTTAATGATCAACGATGTTTAAGTGATCCTCGTTGACCAAAGGTGTTGTAGATCCATTAGAGGATTGGTAGAACCAAAGCCTCCACACAATGAATCTCAAGGTTATTGGATCAAAGAGATCAAATTAACATACTTGGGCTTGCAATCATATGTTTGTGCCACGAATGATCATTTATTCGAATCGGGACAAAATTTAGCGCTATGTTAACCAATCGTAAGTGGACTTATATAGAAGTCACACCTATTTTGAAGCCGGTCAATAGCAATCTATGCACCATTTGTTTTGAGACATGATATAGAGATCATGCTCCAACAACATCTAGTGCAATAAGAAAGGGATGAGATGAAGAGGGATGAGAAAATATACAAACCACATTTGAATTAAATTTTAACCAAACTATTATTAAAATCATTCATCCATTTTTGTGGATTTAAACTCAACACCATGGATCCAATGATGTTAATAAAGTTCATGATCCAAAATCTAACCCAAGATCAGTCAGAAAATAATCACAAAATAATATCAAATTTAATATACATAAAAAAAGATTTTTAAAAATATTTTAAAAATAGAAAATAATGAGAAAAATATCAACTATGTTCAAATTAATCAAGAAATGAAAAGTAAGACCATAGAAAAATCAGAAAAAAGGCCCAAGTAATTTTATAATTTTTTTGGTAATTTTTTAAAGTCAGAAACTATTTTTAAAATTAAAATAAATGGGTCAAATAAACAAAAAATGGTAAAAAATAGTAAAGTCAGAAACAAAAATAAAACGAGGTCATAAATATTTGTCACAATATCATTGGGTCATTCTATAATTTTTTCTGAATTTAAAAATGTATAAAAGTATTTTTAAACATTTAAAACAAATCAAATAAGTGTAAAATTTGTAAAAAATACCAAAACACAAAATTAAATTGTGAAAAAATAAAAATCAGAAAGAGAATAATCAAAAATATTTTTCATAATTTTTTCAGATTTTTTGGACTAAAAATGAATTTTCTATGATTTCTTGAAATTTAAAACAATTAAAATATAAAAATCAGAAAAAGAAAATAAAAGTAAAATATGTGGACCTTTGGATGAAAGTAAAAACGCGTTAGTAATCAAATCCAAGGGATCTGGCGCGCTGTGCATATCATAGTCATTAGTGAATATTGTACATAATCATTAATTAAATCAGAATTTGAAAAATACAGATGGCGCGCCTTCATTGGTTAGAAGATGACACGTTGGTCATCTTCAACCTCCAGCCATCATGAATTGCAGGTCTTTCAAACTGTAAAATCTGAAGCTCAGACCTATGCTATTCGCTTCGTCTCTTCAAGACGAAGAGAACCACACCCTCGCGCCAAATTTATATAAATTGTAGCTCAAGCAATTTGGAAGGAAAGTTTTGAAAAGGGATTTGAAATTTCATGGTCAAAACTTGTTTCCAGTAAAAGGTAAGTGTTGCGACTAGAACCAAGGCAATGAGAGCAACACAATGATATTATAGTATTGAAGAATTGATGAAGGAATCTACCTATTGAAGTTGAGTTGCAGAGCTCTGAAACTGGACTTCTATGGAGCAGTATAGGGCACGATTCTTGAATATAATTATATGGTTAGATTCAGGGAAGATCAAGGAAGGTGAATTGATGGAAAAATTGGATTGAAAAAGGGTCGAAAATGGATTTTGAAGTTACAGAAAATTAAGTTATGGAGCAGTTTTGGCAGGGTGATTCTGGCTATCCAAACTTGGGAAAACGAATGGGATAGTTCATTTATTTATAGGAGAAGAAAATGGGATCAAAAGGAAGAGTGAATGATGCGTTTTGAAGGGAATTCGTGCAAACCTGATGCACGAGTGAAGTGTGATCCAAACTTCACCAAAACTCATCCAATTCTTGCGTTTTGATGCACTAATCCACTTGGGAAAGTTGGCTAATCATGTTTAGACCCAAAACGCGTGTTAATTTAAGGTTTAGAGGTTGTAACATGAAATTCAAATTCTGACTTGCAAGGAAACTTCAATTCCAAGTTACCATTTTTGAAACAATGGCATTCTCAGCTCAAGGGGTCTTAAGGCATGATTCTTGATGCTTTAGAAAGATGAGGTTACAAGCTTTGCAATGGAAAAAAATGGAGTTAAATGGATGCTTGAGATGAATGTTGCATTGAGTCAAAGTTGAAGAAAAAGGGTTGACTTTCCATACTTAGAAATATTTCACATTCTTCTTCAAAAATGACCTATAATGTCTTGCATCCAAACATGGCCTTCCACTGAGTTTGTCCTTGACCAAAAAAGATGGCATGAAGTAGATCTCTTGAATGACATTTTGAAACTTGAATCATTCAAAATCTCCAAAATTTGAGCAAGTTATGACTTGTTGAAGTTGGAAAAATTTCATAAAATGACCTATAATCTTTTGTTTCCTTAAGGCAACTTCCATCCATTTTCTCACTTTTCACATAAAAGAAGGCATAAAGTTCATATCCTCAAGATAATTTTGGAAAAATAATGGGATCAAGGTGATAAAAATTGACCAAGTTATGATCATTTTAAGTCACTCATGTAAAATTGTGGATTCATCTGGATGACTTGTAATCTTTCTTCTTCACCAAGTTCCTTCCACATGAAAACTCCTTGGAACTTTTGAAGTGATTTGTTGATAACCCTTTGAAGAGGAGGATATCTTTGGAATCACTCAAAAATACCAAAGGGTGAGCAATATGTACTCCTTTGAAGTTCAAAACCCTAGATCCTAGATCAAGAAAATGCTTTGAGGAACTTTGACAAGTTTGAACAAACTTCTTGTACCAATATTCTCAATTTGTGAATAGAAGTTGTTAAGGATGATAATGAGGTATCATAGCTACCAAAAACACTTCCATATATTGAAATTTGAGAGAAATATGCGCTTGTGACCAATGGGAACAAAACCTTGTCCAAACATGAAAACTTCTCCAATCAAACCCCTTGTACTTTTGAGTCAAATATAATAACCTTGACATGTGATGAACCAAAGTAACCTTGCCATGCTAATTCTTCCAAAACGAATCCAATGATGAGGTTTGAACATCTCAATCTATATTGACAAGGGCATGGAAATAAACTCATGAACCCATAGGGTAGCTTGTTAAATCTCATTGCCTTCACCTACATGGATAACAAGCAAGACAAACCAACATTGCATTTTATTAGTTAAATGAAGAAAACAAAACAATATTCATGATCACAAAATAAACATAATTCAAGGTGCTTGGTAATCCCTCAAAAAGGGCAAAACTAAATGTAGGGAGGGGAACTAAGAATCCTAGTGTGATCTTGTTGTGAGTGAATGAACATGGTATGATGAAGGGATCTTAGGGGCAAAAATTGGGGTACAACAGCTTCCCTTATTTAAGTTTCTTCTATCCGGAGATACGAAGGTTAAAAATATTCGTGTCGACGCGATCAAAGATACTTAAATATAAAACAAACCCTATTTTTGGCCCTAAGATACCATTAAAATGCTTATGATCATGAATGCATATGAACAGGACCAAAGAGACGCAAAATAACACTGGGGATGTAACAATAATAAAGAAACAAAGGAGCACCCCCCACCAGGAAAATAAATCACTGGTGGACCTAGAGAACTGAATCAGAGAGGATGGTAGGATGGTCAAAGGACACACTAACTTCTACTTAAGGCGAACCTACCGACGTTTACTGAAGTTAGAGAGAAAGATAACAAACATCGACGTTCACTGCCAATGTCCTACCAACTTTCACTGAAGGTAGAAAGAGAATATATCATATCACCACCGTTCACTGACGGTGAACTACCAACGGTCACTAAGGGTAGCAAAAAGATAACAAACACCGACGTTCACTGCCGATGGTCTACCAACTTTTACTGAAGGTAGAAAGAGAATATATCATATCACCGCCGTTCACTGACGATGAACTACCAACATTCACTGAGGGTAGCAAAAAGATAACAAAAACTGACGTTCATTGCCGATGGTCTACCAACTTTCACTGAAGGTAGAAAGAGAATATATCATATCACCATCGTTCACTAACGATGAACTACCAACGTTCACTAAGGGTAGCAAAAAGATAACAAACACCGATGTTCACTGCCGATGGTCTACCAACTTTCACTGAAGGTAGAAAGAGAATATATCATAGCATCTTCGTTCACTGACGATGAACTACCAACGTTCACTGAGGTTAGAAAAAAGATAACAAGTTTCTCAAAGATTCTGGTGTTTCACCTAGAACGGGTCTCAACTTCTTCTTTAACCAAGGCACTCCGCCTAGAAAGGATAATATATAAGTTGTCTCAAATAAAGAGACTTGCTACTTGTTGTCATGGAGGGTTGTAAAAAGAGATGACTTTTTGGGAAGGAGGTATGACTTCCTGGGGAGATGCCATGATACTCTTGCTGAGGGGATAAAGTCTTCTTGTGCAAAATAAATGCACCAACCAAAACTTGGGGTTTTCAGCAATCCAAAGTGAATAACATTTCCGGGGAACCACAGATCCAAACTAGAAATAAACTAGAATGAAACAGTCAACCAAAATTCATCCTTTGAGAAATAAACTCAAGAAGGAAAACCAAATTTATCCAAACAAGGAGCTGTACCGGGAGGCTTGAAGCAAAAATCTTCTATGAGGGACAACTCAGTAGGGAAATTGAAAGAATATACGTTTTCTGCTTAAGTCCAACACTTCATTGAAAATAGGGAAACGTAACTCTTCAAAACAGGGTAATATGTCAACAAAATATTATTAAATGTCAATGAACAATGATATGTTAATTTTAGCTATGCATGATGTATGTATGAATGTATGAGTGCTATCGTGCGTATGTTGACAAAACAAATACACAATCATTGGGAACAAACAAGAAAAACCGCCTCAGGAACTAACAAAACTCGGCTAAACTTCATCCAAGATGATCATTCCAAGAAAGGTAAAGCCTAACTGCGGAAACAAAACCCACTGCCTGCTTTAACTTTACTAGGGAGAAACATAATCCGGAGGTAGACAAATCAAAGTGATGAAATAAACGGATATCGGGATAGAACATCCTTCTTCAGGCTTCATCAGGGAAACCAGTGTTTTTTCAAAAGTAACATGCCTACTGGAGATTGCAAGACAAGTCTCAAATAAAGCAGACTGACACCGAAACATCCAAACTTCGCTGGGGAATTCAAGCCTACTTCACTGGAGAAAAATGTGGATTGAAACTTCTCACCATGAAAACTCAGAAAAGAGGAGAAATGAATCCAACCTTAAACGAGGATAGCGGAATCATGAACCCAATACGGTGAAAATAACCCGAGTAAACCTTCTTGAGGGGAACAAAATCTTCTCAAAACAACTGGAGTTTGTCCATTCCTAGGATCAGCATTTTTGTTGTCATTGCTTCATCACAACTCTCAAAGTAAAAGTAAATTGTAAACATCTTTTTTTTTGAAAAATCAATTTTGTTATTTAATATCTTTGCTTTGAAAGTTACCATCAGTAATAAATGGAGTCTTTGCAAGCTAAATAAAATAAGAAACACAAAGAATTGGGTAAAAGCTCGAATTTAATTAATAGAATGGTAGTCTGCGAATGGCGAGACTCCATAGATGATTACAAAGTTTGAGAAATGGTAATACATAATAGAAAAGATACATTGAGATACAATGACCACTATCCCCCCTAAAAACTTTTGAAATCCTGAGCAGCAGCTTTTGTTGAAGTATGGTGAGGATCCGAGAAGATTGTTGCTTCAACGATCAAGTCTTGTCTGACGTAGTTACTTGCCAGGAAAATCCCTAACTTTTGCCTAAGCTACCCTTGCGGGTTTTCAACTTAGCGGAAAATTTATTATGTTTATGTCTCTAATTTTTGCTTAGACCGCCCTTTTGGGTTTTCGGCCTACCGAGACGCTCTTTTTTTGCCTAAGCCGCCCTTTTGGGTTTTCAACTCCTCGCCATCCATAGTTTCAAGAATTAATGCACCGCCAGAGAAGGCTTTCTTGACAACATATAGGCCTTTGAAGTTGGGAGTCCACTTACCCCTAGAATCGGTGTTGAAAGACATGATCTTCTTAAGCACGAGGTTGCCTTCTCTGACTTCACGAGGTTTGACCTTTTTATCAAAAGCTTTCTTCATTCTTTTTTTGATATAACTGGCTATGACACAAGGTTGTCATTCTCTTCTCCTCATTCAAATTAAATTGGTCAAACTTGTTCGGGACTCATTCAGCCTCCGTCAACTTAGTTTCCATTATCACACGCAACGAGGGAATCTCTACCTCGATTGGGAGTACAACTTCCATTCCATACACTAAGGAGAACGAGGTTGCTCCTGTTGAAGTGTGGCCAGATGTTCGATATCCATGCAGAGAAAAAGGGAGCATTTCATGCCAATCCTTATAAGTAATAACCATTTTCTGGATAATTCTCTTGATATTCTTATTAGCAGCTTCAACAACCCCATTCATCTTTGGCCTGTATGGAGATGAATTGTGATGGAAAATCTTGAATTCTTCACACAGTTCTGTCATCATCTTATTGTTCAAATTCGAGCTATTGTCAGTGATGATTCTGCTTGACACACCATACCGACATATAAGATTATTCTTGATGAAACGTACAACCACCTATTTAGTAACATTGGCATATGAAGCAGCCTCCACCCATTTGGTGAAGTAATCAATTTCTACCAAGATAAAATAGTGCCCATTAGAAGATTTGGGTTCTATTATCTCAATCATGTCAATACCCCACATAGAGAAAGGCCACTGGGAGGAAATCACATTGAGGAGTGTCAGAGGCACATGGACCTTGTCTGCGTAAATATGGCATTTATGGAACTTCTTTGCAAATTTGTAACAGTCAGATTCCATTGTCAGCCAATAATAACCTGCCCTTAGCATCTTTTTAACCTTCATGAATCTCATGCATCAACATGTCTGCTTCGTGTCTATCCACGCGTCTGAGCAAGACCATGTCATAATTTCTCTAGTATAACACATTTTCACTGAGGAAGAAACTGCCTGCCAATCTTGTCAATGTTTTTCTATCTTTCTTCGACGCATCAATCGGGTATTCCTGAGTCTGAAGAAAATGCTTGATATCATAATACCAAGGTTTTTCATATGTTACCTCCTCTGTTGTAAACACATGAGCGGGCCTATCCATCCTTCAAACCGTAATTCGGGGTATATCATTCCAAGTATTCACTTGGTACATAGAAGCCAGAGTTTCCAGAGCATCCGCCATTTGATTTTCATCTCTAAGGATGTGATGAAATTCAACTTTATTGAAGAATGGTAATAATATTCTAGCATAATATTTGTAAGGGATCAAGCCAGGGTGGAGAGTATCCCGTTCTCCTTTAATCTAATTTATTACCAAAGCTAAATCACCATACACATCTAGAATTTTGATTCTGAGATCAATAGCTTCCTCGAGACCCATGATGCAAGACTCATATTCTGCCATATTATTAGTGCAATCAAATGTTAACCTTGCAGTAAAAGGAATGTGTGATCCATGAGGAGTGACAATCACAGCACCAATTCCTTTACCATAAACATCACAACTCCATCAAATATCATACTCCAACGAGATTCCGGATCAGGACCTTCCTCAGGTAATGGTTCATCACAATCCTTCACTTTTAGGAACACCACATCCTCATCGGGGAATTCATATTCTGCAGACTGGTGATCCTCCACTGGTTGGTGAGCAAGATAATCTGCCAACACACTACTTTTAATAGCTTTTTAAGTGCGGTATTCGATATGATATTCAGATAACAACACCTGCCAGCGGGCAATTCTCCCAGTAAGAGCAAGTTTTTGAAAAATGTACTTGATTGGATCCATTTTGGAGATCAACCAAGTGGTGTGATTCAACATATACTGACGCAAACGCTTTACCGCCCAGGCCAAAGCACAACATGTTTTTTCCAGCATGGAATACCGCGACTCACAATCAGTGAATTTTTTACTGAGATGATAAACGGCGAACTCCTTCTTCTCTGTTTCATCCTGTTTTCCCAGAATACAACCCATGGATTTATCTAACACTGTCAGATACATAATTAACAGTCTTCCTTCTACGGGAGGGAGCAAGATAGGAGGTTCAAGCAGATATTCTTTAATACTTTCAAATTCCCTTTGGCAGTCATCCGTCCACACACAACCTTGATCTTTCTTTAACAACTTAAAGATCGGTTCACATGTTGTAGTCATGTGGGAAATGAATCTGGAAATATAATTCAAACGCCCGAGGAAACTTCTGACTTGCTTTTCAGTTCTTGGTGCTGGCTTTTCTTGAATTGCTTTGACTTTATCAGGCTCAACTTCAATTCCTTTCTGGCTAACAATGAAACCCAACAACTTCCCTGATCAAACACCGAAGGTGTATTTATTTCGATTCAAGCGGAGACGATACTTCCTCAAACGCTGAAATAGCTTCAACAAATATTCTATATGCCCTTCTTCAGTCTGGGATTTGGCAATCATATCATCAACATATACTTCAATTTCCTTGTGCATCAGATCATGGAATAGGGTTGTCATAGCCCTCTGGTACGTTGCACCAGCGTTCTTCAACCCGAAAGGCATCACTCTGTAACAAAATGTTCCCCAGGGTGTGATAAACGGTTTTTTTTTCCATGTCCTCTAGAGCCATTCTTATTTAATTATACCCGGAAAATCCATACATGAACGAGAATACTTTGAATTTTGTTGTGCTATCCACTAACATGTCGATATACGGCAATGGAAAATCATCTTTTGGCCTAGCTTTATTTAGATCTCTGTAATCTACGCACATGTGGACTTTTCCGTCTTTTTTTGGTACTGGGACAATATTGGAAATCCATTAAGGATACACCGACGTCACGATAAAACCAACATTAATTTGCTTTAGAACCTCCTCTTTGATCTTTACTGCCATATATGGGTGAGTTCTTCTCAACTTTTGTTTAATTGGCCGACACTCTGGCTTCAACGGCAAACGGTGCTCGACAATATTTGTATCTAGACCAGGCATATCTTGGTAAGACCAAGAAAAGATATCCACATACTCCTTCAACAAGTCAATCAACTTTCTCTTTGCATCGGGATGCAATGATGCTCCAATCTTGACCTCCTTTGGATCTTCTTCTGAACCCAAATTGATCACTTCCAAAGGCTCTTTATATGGCTGAATGGTATTTTCCTCGTGCTCAAGTAACCGTGAGACCTCTTCTGGAATCTCATCATAATCTTCTTCTTCATCCCCAAACACAGGACATTCAAAGTTGGGAGAGGGTGCAGGGTCATTGTATTCAACATGTTTTTTAGTTAATCTGCACATATGATTTATGATTGCTTTTAGAAACTGACACATATAATAAGTGATTATAAAGATTGTATTTCAGTGATTATTTATTTTGAAAGGTTTTTTTTTATTACCAATTTCCAAGAAAAAGCAGAAAATAAAGACATAATTTGGGAAGCAAAGACAACTTTTATTAATGATCTTAAAAGTCACAACAAACAGATAAGCCCTACAACATTAATACTTCCACCTTGGGCGGAGTAAAAGCTTTTCAAGAAAAAAAGATTCACAAATCAAATTACTTTGAAATATGTATGCAAGAGGGAACATCAATGGTGACCCAGTTATGAACCCTGACTCCGTGCGTCACATAATTCGGCATTTCCTGCTCTGCTTCATCCTCCTCAACAGCATTAACTCCAGAATCAGTTGGATAGAGGTAACCTCCGCTGCGGAAAACATTATGATAGCGGCTCATAGTAGACTTTGACTTCAAACTTTCGCCTTTTCTATTCTTTAAAGAGAACCCCAAGCCAATTCCGTTCTTGTTCACAGGTGGATCCACAATTCGTCCCCAGACTTCATTATGACCCTTACGCACAAACTGCTGCGCATCCTTCAGTAAGACCATGGAATTCTCATTTCTCCTTATGTTGTCAATGGATAAGGCTTAGAACTGGGTTCCAACAGTAGCTTCATCCGCTTCTACAATTCTAAAAGAGGATAAATCAGATATCAACAATGCCTGCTCCCCATTTATGATCACTACCTTCCCTTCACGCACAAACTTTAGCTTCTGATGTAAAGTTGAAGTGACATCCCCTGCTTCATGTATCCACGGCCGTCCTAGAAGACAACTATAAGTGGGAATGATTTCCATGACCTGGAAGGTTATCTGGAACAAATGTGGTCCTATATGGATAGGTAAGTCCACTTCACCGATGACAGATTTCCTTGACCCATCAAACGCCTTCACAATGATGCCACTCGGACGCATATGCGTTCCTTGATATTTCAACTTCACGAGAGTACTCCTTGGTATAACATTCAACGCGGATCCATTATCAATTAGCACATTGGATAATGAATCATTCTTGCAGTTCATAGAGATGTGGAGGGCCAGGTTGTGATTCCTCCCTTCATCTGGAAATTCATCATCACAGAAACTCAAGTTATTACATGACGTAATGTTTCCTATTACGCTACTGAATTGATCTATTGGCATATCACTCTCCACAAAAGCTTGGTCCAGTACCCTCATCAAGGATTCTCTATGAGCATAAGAGTTCATCAATAAAGCTAAGATAGATATTTTTGAAGGAGTCTGCAGTAGCTGATCTACAATTCTATAGTCGCTCATCTTAATTATCTTTAAAATATCATCCACTTCTTTCTCTAACGTAGCTCCACTAGTCTCTCCTATAGCCTTCTTAGGTTCATCATTCTCAACAATTTTCTTTCCAGTAGCAATATCTCTCCGAACAACCGGCGCAAACACACGACGGTTACGGGTCACCCTGCTATTTTCAGCTATATTTCCAATATCAGGCATTGGCTGGATGGGAACTTCCACTCCATCTTCTAAGATTATAGCGTGGTATTTGTAAGGCACAGCCTTATCTGATTTGTAGGGGATAGGACCTGGTAAACTAATCACCAATGGGGTAACAGCTGGCTTCTTATGATACTCCACTTCAAAATGGGCATGTGCACCAAAACAAGGCACGATGATATTTACCCCTTCTTCAACAAAATCAGTCATCAATAAGTCATTTTACAAAAACAAATCTTCGTTTGAAGAGAAATACTCATCTGTGGAGGCATACTCTTCATCTGACTCTTCTTCCGTTAAACAAACCTCAACCATATCAACCTCATGATAATCATCCCTCTGACCCGTAATCTTGATAGTTCCATTGTATAACAACAACTGAACACCCTTCTTCACGATTGAACATCCTCGGGGATCTCGATAACAAACTAGGCAAGATCCATATTGGTGTCCCACCTGACCAGCCGTATGGCAGAAGGTAGCATGCAACTGCACGAGATCTCATTCATATCCTCCATATAAAAAATTATGAATTCACCAGGACATCCGGAAACCATGTTCACTTCCTCTTCATACTTTGCCCTAGGCCTGATTATGTGGATGAGGCCCTCATCCATCATCTCCTATAAATCAGCCTTTATCTTCTCGCAACCCTGTATGTTTGTACTGCAAATAGCACAACCAAAATGGTCATGCGTATAATAGCTAAATTCACAGAGGTCTGCGTGCATTTTCACCAAATCTCCTCTAACTTGATTAATATCAAAAATCCCGAAGTCTCCTGGACAACCGACCACCATATTCATAACATTTACTACCCCGTGCTTGGGTAGAGGGTTATCTTTCACATTAGGTCCCACGTCCTTGAAAGATAGAACACCATACTTTACCAATTTCTGCACCTCAGTCTTCAAAGGATAACAATTCTCAACATTATGCCCTGGTGCTCCTTGATGAAAAGCACATGTTTGGTTTGCCTTGTAATACCAAGGCAATGGTGATGGTATGGCGGGAGGTGGTCGTGTCTGGACCAACTTCTTCTGAATCAATGCTGATAATAACTCTGTATAGCTCATGCGAATAGGGTCATAACTCTCCCTTCTCTGATTATACCCTTGATTCCCCTGCTGGGACGGTCTGTGATAAGCAACGGTAGTTGGAGCGACATTCATAACAGGAGTAATTGAGGCGACTTGCTGATGACGCTGATAATTCCTTCTAGGAGCGTTTACCCTCCTCTCTTGTATAACAACATTTGCATATCCTTCTTTCTTCTTGGTAAACCCATAAGATGGCTTCTTTACACCTCCAGATCCTTCACTCTTCGTCAAACGACCTTCTCTTACAGCCTCTTCTAAGCGGATACCCATTCCTACCATCTCAGTAAAGTCACTTGGTGCACTTGCTACCATCCTCTCGTAGTAGAAACCACCCAGAATTTTCTAGAAAATCTTAGTCATTTCCTTCTCTTCCATGGGAGGAATCACTTAGGCGGCTACCTCACACCATCTTTGTGCATACTCTTTGAATGATTCACTGTATTTATGAACCATGGCCCTAAGTTGGTCACGGTCAGGCGCCATGTCCATGTTGTGCTTGTATTATTTGATGAATGCTTCTCCCAAATCATTAAAAGTATGGATATTGGTGCTGTCCAAACTCATATACCCCTTCAACGTAGCACCAGTCAACCTATCCTGAAAAAAGTGAATCAGCGGACGCTGATCATCAGTATGGGTAGATATCCTCCTTACGTACATCACCAGATGAGCACGAGGGCAAGTGTTGCCCTTATACTTCTCAAATTCCGGGACCTTGAACTTAGCAGGTATCTTAATGTTCGGGACCAAACATAGCTCATTCACATTTTGTCCAAATAGCTCTTTTCCCCTAAGGGCCTTCATCTCTCTTTGCATCTTGTCAAACTGCTCTTGAAAATCATTCATTCTGTCATAAAGACCCAAGTCTTCACTCGGTGAAGGGAAAGGACAAGACACATCATCATTAACAAACGGAACCATATTCACCGAAGGAGGTGCAGCAGGAACAACATGCACCACTGGAGGTGCTGGAGTAAAAATAGTCTGAAACCTTCAGATGCGAAATTCTCTGGAATTCCCCATGGATAACCTTGAGGCATGTGATTCTGAACAACAACAGGAGTAGCAAAAAACGGGAACAGTCGGAGCTTCAGTAGTTGACCTTGTTAGTTGAGGTTGAACACTCGGTGGCTGATTCTGAGCAGCCACCAGAGCTTCCATCAGAGTAGTCAGATTGGCCATGTCGGACTTCAAAGATGAAACTTCCTCGCGCAGCTCGCGATTATCTTGTTCTAAGTTGTCCATCTTCTTTTTGAAATTAGCCCGAGTGTTGTAGTGATGAGTCATCTTGCTAAACAAAGTAAAGAAGCTTGGTAAGACACCTGGATATGCATAACAAATACAAGAAATATGTGCAATATGATGCATGATATGCAACGCACATGATTATTTTTACTTTGTTATTTAAAATTTCGAGGGATTTATAGATTTATAGACATATTACAAACATCAAAGTAATAACGCTTTTAAAATACTGAAATTTTTTATTATAATAACTCCAAAATGGATTACAAGTTTCAATGATCCCAAGTACAAGATGAAAATAAAATCTAAAACCCTGAGAAATAAAACTTGATGGAGATCACTCTATACGCTGGCGCTTCCCCATGAGCCTAGCAATCTGAGCCTTCAACCTCTGGTTTTCTTCCGCATATCTGGTGGCAACCTCCTTCCAATCATCTGAATTACGAAGTGAGTGATCAGCACCTGATTGAGGCTTAGGAGAAAATAAATCCCCTTGCCTCCCCATAGACTCTACCGCTTGACTCTCAAGGATCTCAATCAAGTCGTCTTTCTCCTTCAGGTCTGCTCTGTAGGAACTCTCTAAAGTTTGGAACTTGTTCTTCCAAGCATCCCTTTCCTGTTGCATCCTAACCAAAGCAAGTTACCGCTCTTCTAGATCATCTAATAATGGAGGAGTAGTCTTCACAAATAGATCAGGCATGGGTGTCTCCCGGGTATATGGCATCTTTAACTGAATGGCTCTCGATCGGATCCATTAAAGATATGGCTCCAAAGAAACAGCACCCCTAGGTCCCAAATCCTTCCTACTCTTATTATTAATGTGACGCCACGCCTTCGTAATCTGCTCTCTAGCTTCCCTATGGTCTTCTCCTTCCTTCAGAAAAAAAACTACTCAAATGAATACTATTCGTTTTATCCCTCATCAGATAACCAAGCCGTCGCCGTGCAAGAACATGGTTATAGTTATTCCTCCCTTTATACCAAGAAGAGGTACATTGGGAAAACTACCACAGCTGTCAATAATCTCTACATCCTGGTAAGCTTGATGATACCAATCAATGTCTGAGTGAGTAAGTTCCATGATCTTAGGAGCCCAAACTTGTCCACATTAGGAAATAAGAACAACCCGTAAGCAAGTAGAGCAAAAATGGCCTCAAAATAAATTGTACTCTTCATTATGGAAAAGTAACAAGCTTTCTCCAATAAGAAATGAGCTGGTAATCCTCTAATTCCCCCTTTAGTAGTCATATGGGCTTCCACCTTAGATTTCCCCAGATGAATCAAAGCAACAATATCATGTGGTTTTGGCTCACCAACCAAATCGGTAAAAGGAATACGATCGATAACAAGTAAATCCAATAGATAAGAATACTCCTCCAGTGTAGGCATCAACTGATAGTCGATAAAATTAAAGCAATGATACATCGGATCATAGAACTGGACCATGGTCGAGGGAATACCCTCCTTCATCTTCAGCTTCATGAGAGGAATAATGGACCCATACTTCTTCCGAAAGTCTGCAGAACACTCGATCTCGGGAATTAGACTGATCAACTCATCTATGTTGGGATCCTTGAAACTGTATTTTCCCGTCTTTCTCTTTCCATAATCCATGGTTATAAAGTACCTGAGATATTCACAAATAGTCAACCTTTAAATCCCTTGAAATATGGTTTCTTCAAAAGATGCTTATGGGTGCATGGATGCATGATGCAACAATCACACACAAGATCACACATATAGGGTTCATAGGTTCAACGTCACGAGCATGAGGTCGAAGGTACTACCCATAAGGTATTGGTCTAAAAAGTTATCACCTGCCGAACAAGGTTCTAGAGGTTTCCAAAGTCTACACCCTTCCTTCGGATATTACCAACTACCCGATTAACTCGGTAATTAGTAATATTCTCAAGAAAGACTCGTCCGAGCGTAGTATCGTGTGACAACTATTTCCGGATTACTCCATCATAGCTTTTGCACTACACCTAAAAGGCCAAGATGGGTTTGGTATACTACGGTCCTCAGTTTCAGCAGGCTCCCAGGTCGAAAGCAATACGTCTTCCCGATTACTCGGTAAACGACACTACATTCAAAGGGGCCTCCACTGAGTGGGCGATATCATGCCTCCTTTTTTTGGATTACTCCCTCAAAGTTAACATGACTATAATACCCGTCCAATCTTAAAGTTTGCCCAAGTCCGGGTATAGGACTTATGAGTAATCACCAAGTACCCTGAAAACCAGGAAAATCCAGACAAACATATATACAACATATAACACAAAAAACAGTAATAACACATATACAGATATAAACAAAGATAGGCTTAACCCACTTAGGGATAGACCAAAAAGAGGTAAATCTTTCCCCAGTGAAGTCGCCATTTTTCCGTAGCGGTAGAAATTTTCAAGACTAAGCCATTGGATTGACTAGACTTTATACAAATCAAAATAAAAATCGCCACCGCGCTTTATTGTTTCCAAAGGAACGGGAAAAGAACGAATAACCCAAAAATAGGGGGAAAGATTCAAGGTAAGGGGGTTGGTTATGAAAAGGGAAGGTATAATCACCCTAAACATCTACAGTACTCCACAGGAGCCTCTTTGTAAAATCTGTATATTTTGGCTATAAAAAAAGTTGTATATATAAAAAAAATGGATGGTGGAGGTGAGAAAAGAAATATATTTATTTTTATAATTTTTGCACCCGTCGCGGTTGCGAACCTTTAGTGCCTACGTACCACCTTTTCGTGCAATAGGGGATCAGGGTACGCGTAGTTCCTCTTTAAAAAATTTAAAACACAAATGTGTTGGTTAATTTTATGAGATGAAACATCATTGTCATTGTCCGTATGGAAAATATACCTACTACCCACAATCATGAGAAAGGAGAATTTGTATCATCTCAAAGAGGAGGATATGGCTTGGATTTTAAAAATCAACAATGCCTCACTCATCACCCAAGTGGAAAATATATCTCTTTACTACATATTATAGAATTATAGTTGTTTGCATCACTACAAGGATTGACAAGAGTTCAACCTTTTTTTGAGAAAAGTTTAAAGATAAAATCCAAAGTGGCAAAATGGTTTGAAATTGGATTGATTGACTTTTAGTCTTCTCACAAAAAAATGTCAAGGAATTATTAAGTTGATTGGAGTTTATTTATGAAAAATGTTTTGAAAATGCATGGACATAAGTCCAAGTTTATTATTAAAGTGGTTCAAGTTCAAAAACAAGAAGAGTTTTCAAAAAGGGAAAGAAGATTTTTGAAATTAAAGAAGATGGGAGGAGAAGAAGGGACTATCCTAAAGCATAAGGTAAAAGCTAGTGATAAGAACCATCTAACCAACAAGAAACCAATATTTGACATTATGATCCAAGATAGAATTCCCATTCCTTGGATTGAAACCAATCAAGCAAAGAAATACTAGACCTCTTGAGAGAACCAAACTTCAAGTGTATTAAGTCTTCACAAAAAAATTTGGCAGAGTAACGGCTGTATACGGGTGAATTCCAGATTACAAACAAAGGGTGTAATCACAAAACCTATACACAAAAACAAACAAGAAACCCAATGTCTTGAGGTAAACCTCAAGAACTCCAGAAAAAATAATCAGATAAGATCTCCAAGATAGGTTAAGGTTTCTAATCCTAAGTCCAAGAAAAGTTCCATGCTCCATAATGCCAAGGATAGTAACCAAATAGTCCAAGCACCATTAAAGATTCTTTAGGATTTATGTTGATTACTAAGTTTTTTAAGGAAGGAAAATAAAAGCTCAAGTGAGCAAAGTAAAAATGGCAAGAAAATAAATGCTCAAATGAGCAAAGATGAAAATGGCATGAAATGTAAATGCTAAAAGTAAATAGTACATAAAGCATAAAAAAAATAAAAGTATAAGGTAAACAAGTCAATAATTAATGGTTAGTTGGATGACCATCTTGAAGCTTAAATTTGGAACTCATTAGAGGATTGGTAGAACCAAATCCTCCACACAACAAGTTGCATTTGCTTTTTGTCAAGTATATCATCCATTTGGAATTCTCATAAGTACCATTTAATGATCAACGATGTTTAAGTGTTCCGCATTGACCAAAGGTGTTGTAGATCCATTAGAGGATTGGTAGAACCAAAGCCTCCAAACAATGAATCTCAAGGTTATTGGATCAAAGAGATCAAATTAACATACTTGGGCTTGTAATCATAAGTTTGGGCCACGAATGATCATTTATCCAAATCGGGACAAAATTTATCGCTATGCTAAGCAATCGTAAGTGGACTTATATAGAAGTCATACCTATTTTGAGGCCGGTCAATAGAAATCTATGAATCATTTGTTTTGAGACATGATATAGAGATCATGCTCCAACAACATCTAGTGCAATAAGAAAGGCATGAGATGAAGAGGGATGGGAAAATATACAAACCACATTTGAATTGAATTTTAATCAAACTATTATTAAAATCATTCATCCATTTTTGTCGAGTTAAACTCAACACCATGGATCCAATGATGTTAATAAAGTTCATGATCTAAAATCTAACCCAAGATCAGCCAGAAAATAATCACAAAATAATATCACATTTAATATACATAAAAAAGGATTTTTAAAAATATTTTAAAAATAGAAAATAATGAGAAAAATATCAACTATGTTCAAATTAATCAAGAAATGAAAAGTAAGACCATAGAAAAATCATAAAAAAGGCCCAAGTAATTTTATAATTTTTTTGGTAATTTTTTAAAGTCAGAAACTATTTTTAAAATTAAAATAAATGGGTCAAATAAACAAAAAATGGTAAAAAATAGTAAAGTCAGAAACAAAAATAAAATGAGGTCACCAATATTTGTCACAATATCATTGGATCATTCTATAATTTTTTCAAAATTTAAAAATGTATAAAAGTATTTTTAAACATTTAAAACAAATCAAATAAGTGTAAAATTTGTAAAAAATACCAAAACACAAAATTAAATTGTGAAAAAATAAAAATCAGAAAGAGAATAATCAAAAATAATTTTCATAAATTTTTCAGATTTTTTGGACTAAAAATGAATTTTCTATGATTTTTTAAAATTTAAAACAATTAAAATATAAAAATCAGAAAAAGAAAATAAAAGTAAAATATGTGGACCATTGGATGAAAGTCAAAACGCATTAGTAATCAAATCCAAGGGATCTGACGCGCTGTGCATATCATGGTCATTAGTGAATATTATACAGAATCATTAATTAAATCAGAATTTGAAAAATACAGATGGCGCGCCTTCATTGATTAGAAGATGACACGTTGGTCATCTTCAACCTCCAGCCATCACGAATTGTAGGTCTCTCAAACTGTAAAATCAGAAGCTCAGAGCTATGCCATTCGCTTCGTCTCTTCAAGACGAAGACAACCACACCCTCGCGCCAAATTTATATAAAGTATAGCTCAAGCAATTTGGAAGGAAAGTTTTGAAAAGGGATTTGAAATTTCATGGTCAAAATGTGTTTCCAGTAAAAGGTAAGTGTTGCGACTAGAACCAGGGCAATGAGAGCAACACAATGATATCAAAGTTTTGAAGAATTGATGAAGGAATCTACCTATTGAAGTTGAGTTGCAGAGCTCTGAAACTGGACTTCTATGGAGCAGTATAGGGCACGATTCTTGAATTTAATTATATGGTTAGCTTCAGGGAAGATCAAGGAAGGTGAATTGATGGAAAAATTGGATTGAAAAAGGGTCGAGAATGGATTTTAAAGTTACAGAAAATTGAGTTATGGAGCAAGTTTGGCAGAGTGATTCTGGCTATCCAAGCTTGGGAAAATGAATGGGATAGTTCATGTATTTATAGAAGAAGAAAATGGGATCAAAAGGAAGAGTGAATGATGCGTTTTGGAGGGAATTCGTGCAAACCTGATGCACAAGTGAAGTGTGATCCAAACATCACCAAAACTCATCCAATTCTTGCGTTTTGATGCACTAATCCACTTGGAAAAGTTGGCTAATCATGTTTAGACCCAAAACGCGTGTTAATTTGAGATTTAGAGGTTGTAACATGAAATTCAAATTCTGACTTGCAAGGAAACTTCAATTCCAAGTTACCATTTTTGAAACAATGACATTCTCAGCTCAAGGGGTCTTAAGGCATGATTCTTGATGCTTTAGAAAGATGAGGTTACAAGCTTTGCAATGGAAAAAATGGAGTTAAATGGATTCTTGATATGAAAGTTGCATTGAGTCAAAGTTGAAGAAAAAGGGTTGACTTTCCATGCTTAGAAATATTTCACATTCTTCTTCAAAAATGACCTATAATGTATTGCATCCAAACATGGCCTTCCATTGAGTTTGTTCTTGACCAAAAACGATGGCATGAAGTAGATCTCTTGAATGACATTTTGAAACTTGAATCATTCAATATCTCCAAAATTTGAGCAAGTTATGACTTGTTGAAGTTGGCAAAATTTCATAAAATGACCTATAATCTTTTGTTTCCTTAAGGCAACTTCCATCCATTTTCTCACTTTGCACATAAAAGAAGGCATAAATTTCACATCCTCAAGATCATTTTGGAAAAAGAATAGGCTCAAGGTAATAAACATTTACCAAGTTATGATCATTTGAAGTCACTCATGTAAAATTGTGGATTCATCTGGATGACTTGTAATCTTTCTTCTTTACCAAGTTCCTTCCACATGAAAACTCCTTGGAACTTTTGAAGTGATTTGTTGATAACCATTTGAAGAGGAGTATATATTTGGAATCACTCAAAAATACCAAAAGGTGAGCAAGATGTACTCCTTTGAAGTTCAAAACCCTAGCTCCTAGATCAAGAAAATGCTTTGAGGAACTTTGACAAGTTTGAACAAACTTCTTGTACCAATATTCTTGCTTTGTGAATAGAAGTTGTTTAGGATGATAATGAGGACTCATAGCTACCAAAACCACTTCCATATCTAGAAATTTGATAGAAATATGCTCTTGTGACCAATGGGAACAAAACCTTGTCCAAACATGACAACTTCTCCAATCAAACCCCTTGTACTTTTGAGTCAAATATAATAACCTTGAAATGTTATGAACCAAAGCAACCTTGCCATGCCAATTATTCCAAAACCAATCCAATGATGAGGTTTGAACTTCTCAAGCTATATTGACTAGGGCATGGAAATAAACTCATGAACCCATGGGGTAGCTTGTTAAATCTCATTGCCTTCACCTACATGGATAACAAGCAAGACAATTCAACATTGCATTTTATTAGTTAAATGAAGAAAACAAAACAATATTCATGATCACAAAAGGAACATAAGTCAAGGTGCTTGGTAATCCCGCAAAAAGGGCAAAACTAAATGTAGGGAGGGGAACCAAGAATCCTAGGGTGATCTTGTTGTGAGTGAATCAACATGATATGATGAAGGGATCTTAGGGGAAAAAATGGGGGTACAACACCAAAGTTTTTGATCAGTGGTGTATGGCTGAATCTTGCGGACATAAGATCTCAGATGCATCTTAGGACAAGAGACCCTGTCATAAGTGACCCTATCATATGTGACAAGAGACCCTGGTTGAATTTTGAATTTGGCGACTGAAATATCCCGAAAGTCCGATCTCAATGAACGAAGCATTGAGTATCAACCAGTCTTCGGTCGGAAACAAATCCGGCTATCTCGCTACTTCCTAATGGCCAAGTTGTTCAATTAAGGTTCTAAGGTCAGTTAGTGCTTCATGACACCACATATCAGCCCCGTATTCTCCTTGATTGACTCAGGGGCTACCGGTACAAACAAATGTGTCACACTAACATAGCTATCGCTTGAAACATGTTGATATACACTGCACTTCCCCCACTATTTATTGCTACTTACCTAAAAGGTTCCCCAGATCCGGGTGTAGGATCTTTAACAATAACCCAAACAAGGACCCAAAAATGTAAAACAAGCAAGTCAAACAAGGAAATAAAGTAAATGTGATCTAGCCCCAAGGTAACCTCACTTTTAAGTTTCTTCCCCAGCAGAGTCACCAGTTCTGTAATACGGTGGGAGAATTGACTTGGTTGTTTTGCATTTGATTGCAATTATTGCGGATAGCAAGAGTCGCCACCGACTTTTCTTTTATCCAATAAGGAAAGGGTGAAAAGAACATGAAAGACCTTTTGAGATTATTTTCTTGAGTTCGGGGGGTAGGTTATGAAAAGGGAAGGTATTAGCACCCTTTTCATTCGTAGTTATCTACGGGCTCTTAGTTGCTTGCTAGATCACTTTCTTTTGTTTGAAAATGTGCTTGTGGTATGGGTTTAAAAATATTTTGAGAACGTCTTTGTAATGATTCTCGTCTCTATAAGAATGCGTACAAAGTGTTGGTTTTGAAAATAGTTCAAAAGGGTGTTTGTGGAATGTGTTTTTGAAAGTGATTTTGAAAAGTGTATTTGTAATCATTCTCGTCTCTATAAGAATGCGTACAAAGAGCTTTGTCTTTTGAAAATGTTTCAATGGAAAGTGTTGGTGTGAAAAAAAAATTTATTGTGAGCAAGCGAGCAACTATGAGCATCCTACCTATTCGAAAGGTCTGATGTTCTTTTCCTCCTCCTTTAGATGTTACTATCTTACCATTGATTTGGTAAAAAGCCCCATCGTTGGGTGTGAAGGGACTGGCGTGGGTCGTTTGTATAGTCATAGAAGGCAACCTATGATACATTTTAAAAATTTCGTATAGGGACTAGATCGTTTACCGAAGGAAACATCGAGGGTCATCGAGGGACTACGATCTTTTATCGAGGGTCTTTGCTAAAACGCCCATATTCGAGGGACATGACTATTTTTCCATGGCAACAAGTGAGATTACCCTAGAGGTGCATGTGTGAATAGTGTGTTTGATTGTATGCATTTTTGTCTTTGATTTTTGGGTTGTCTACTTTTTGGTTTTATCTTGCCATACATCCTAATTACTAACATTTGTATAAAGAATAAAAATGCAGAAAATAAATATCCTACAATATTACAACCATATTGAATAGCAAGAAAATATAAAGACAAAACAAAACAAAAGAAAAGAAGAAGAGCTTTTCGATCCAGGCTGCAGCATCCTTCGATTCTTCTCTTCCTGGCTTCTTTCGATTTGGCCTGGAACTCAGCAAGTGCAGGCATCTTTCGTTTTGGCCTGGAAGTCAGCAAGCGCAGACATCTTTCGATTTACCCTTCGTCTGCTTCTTTCGATTGAACCTGGAAGTCAGCAAGCGCACACATCTTTCAATTCACCATTCGTCTGCTTCTTTCGATTGAGCCTGAAAGTCAACATGTGTAGGCATATTTTGATTTAAACTTCTCCTGCTTCTTTTGAATGGGCCTGGAAGTTAGTGTGTATCGAAGTCTGTAACCTTCGATTTGCACCATCTTTGTTTTCGTTTCTTTTCATTTGGGGATTAGATGGCAACATGGGGTGAAGCCTAAGGCTTCGATTCACACATCCTTACTCATGTTTTCTTTCGTTTGGACTTTAAATAGAAACATGGCCTGAGGCCATGCTAGTATTGTCTCATGGTCAGGTTAGTTCTTAAACAATGTTTGATAAACCAAGAAACAAAACTAAAAGATTAGCAATGAACACAAAACAGAGAAGGTGGAAAAAAATGAACCAAAGGGTAATGATGATGTCTTGAAACGAAAGGAAATGGTTATTTACATGTTATGCTTGAAATGAAAAAGCTTAAGGTTAAGAGAACTTCCCTTGCTTGAAGCTGGAATGTGTGTGTTGGACCTTGAGTGGCTACCCTGAGTGTCCTTGGATTCGAAGGAAAGAAACAAGGGTAATGTTTCTAGTGCTGGATTCGATAGAAGGAACCAAGTGTTGAGTTGGTGTTTCACTGGGTTCTGGATTCGAAGGGAAGAAACAAGTGTATTGTTTCGTTTGACTCTGGGTTCGAATGTGTGTTAAGTGGTTGAGAGTGTTTGATAGTTTGAGAGTTTAGTGATTTTTCTCCACGCCCCAAAGTCTTCTAGATGTGGTGTCTAGCCCCTTAGAAGTGTTATGTATCCTCTTATTTATAGGTGAAGTTAGCTAAGGTTTAGGAGGGAAAATAAAAGAATTTGAACAAATGGGTAAACTGTTTTTGTAGCTTTCAAGGGGCAGTATTTGTATACCATTTTGGTGCAAGAATAGGGGCAGTATTGCAGGACTGCTGTGCAGTAGTTTTGGAGTGTTATGGCCAGTGTATCAGGCTTGGACTTACAGCAAGAATCTTTGAATATTTCATCTTTTTGTTTTGGCCTCATAGGTCCAACCTTCGACCAGACTCCTTTCAGACAACAATATTTATTTCCAATCAAAGTGTCTTTCAAATGGGCCCTTTTTGTGCATCCTTCGAAGGAGCCAAATGTCTGCCCCTTGAATGGGTTACCAAGATATGTCCTTCGAATGGGACATCCAGGTATATCTTACAAGTCCTTCAAATGGGCCAACAATTGTGTGTCATTGCATGTTAAAGACTTTCAAGGGTAGAATTGAAGCAAGCTATTTCCAAGGGATATATTGTCCATTCAAAGCTAGTATGACAATAGCCAATTCATGAGGGAAGTTCCTGCCTTGTGATTTGAAAGAAACAGGAAAGCAGCCTTTTCTTCCTGAATCGAAACAAACATTGTAAGGGGGAATTGCTTTGTGAATTGAAAGTAAACCAAGCAGGAGGCCAATGCCTTCTGAATTGAAGGAAAACTGCTGGAGGCCATTGCCTTGTGTCTGTTGGCACGAAGCAGCCAATACTCAGTCGAAGCTTGCGTGTAGGTGGCCCTTGTCCAATCGAAGCTTGTGTGCAGGAGGCTACTGCTTTATGAATCAAAACAAACATGTAAGGCCAATTTTGCAATTGAAGCTTGCATGCAGAAGGTCCCTGCTTTGAATCAAAGGAAGCCTTTAGAAGGCAATTTCCTTCTGAATCGAAGGAAGCTTTCATAAGTCATTGCCTTCTTAACTGAAAGAGACTAGTAGGAAGCCATTGACTTTTGAATCATAGGACACCAACATGAAGCCCCTGTCTTCTTAATCGAAGGAAGTTGTTTCAAAGGGAAACAAAGCCCAGTCAAATCTTGTGGATTAAGCCTGCTCGAAGGAAGTTAAAGGATCAATCGAAACCTCTGGATCGAAGCAAACTATTTTTCTTCAATTTTGTCAAAAAAATAATATTTATCTCCTTTGCTCTTTCAATTAAAAAAACAAATATACTTGTGCAATCTTGAACTTGTGAAAAAATGTATCGAGAAATGAGAGGGAAAATTTTAGGGTACAACAGCTGCCCCTGTTCAATCTTCTTAAACCTGAAGAGTTAGATTGGCGAGTCCGCCATTCGTGACTTGAAGGTGGAAGATGATTGAACACTAGAGTGCCCAGAAATTTGCACTCGATGATGTGGTGGTTGATTGCATAGGGAATGGGCTTAAAGATGCCATTTGGAGAGGTGATGGAAATTTTTCGGAGATGGGCTTATAGATGCCACCCAAAAGTGATTGTTGACAAAAGTTAGACTAAGTCTAAGCTTAAATTCAAAGTGGAAAAGAATCAAAATAAATCTTTGGTCGATTTAAACTAAACCAGCAGAAGTACCTACTGGAAAAAGTATCGGAATAAATCTTTGAAATTTAAACTGAACCAACAGATGTCTGCGTTTGTCTTTAACTTGAAAAAAATCAGAATAAATCTTTGGTCGATTTAAATTGAACCAGAAAAAATTTCTACTAGAAAAGTATCAGAATAAATCCTTGGTCGATTTAAACTGAACCAGAGAAAGTGTATACCGGAACAGAGTCAGGATAAACCATTGATCGATCTAAACTGAACCAACAGAGGTCTTGAATAATCCTTAACTGGAAAAGAATCAGAAAAAATCTTTGGAGCGATTTAACTGAACCAGAAAAAGTGTCTACCGGAACGGCATCAGGATAAACATTGATCAATTTAAACTGAACCAGCAGAGGTGTTAAATAATCTTTAACTGGAAAAGAATCAGAATAAATATTTGGAGAGAATTAATTGAACCAGAGAAAGTGTCTACGGGAACGGATTCAAGATAAACCATTGATTGATTTAAATTGAACCAACAGATGTCTTGAATAATATTAAATTGGAAAAGAATCAGAATAAATCTTCGGAGCGATTTAACTGAACCAGAGAAAGTGTCTACCGGAACGGAATCAAGATAAACAAATGATTAATTGAAACTGAACCAGTAGAGGTCTTGAATAATCTTTAATTGGAAAAGAATTAGAATAAATATTTGGAGTAATTTAACTGAACCAGAGAAAGTGTCTACCAGAACGGAAGCAGGATAAACCATTGAATAATTTAAACTGAACCAACAAATGTCTTGAATAATATTTAATTGGAAAAGAATCAGAATAAATCTTTGGAGCGATTTAACTGAACCAGACAAAGCATCTACTGGAAAAGTATCAGAATAAATCTTTGGAGAGATTTAAACTGAACCAGCAGATGTCTGAATAATCTTTAACTGGAAAAGAATCAGAATAAATCTTTGGTCGATTTAAACTGAACCAGAAAAAGCGTCTATTGGAAAATATCATAATAAATCTTTGGAGCGATTTAAACTGAACCAACAGATGTCTGAACGAAGTGTTTTTCATGTAGATAGTCACTTTACCCTGTTTCAGGATATGATCTACAATAAATTTTCTCACAAATAGTTATCCTGTCTTGTTTTAGGTATTAATCTGAAACTTGCTTTTGTTGGTTGTTGAGATAGTTGTTCTATCTAGTTTCAAGTATTAATCTCTGATCTATGCGAAAGAAAGATAGTTTTCCCGTCTGGTTTCGGGTATTAATCTTCAATCTGCTCATGTAGATAGTTGTCCTGTCTGGTTTAAGGTATTAATCTATAATCATTCGTTCGCAGATATTTTTCCTGTCTTGTTTCAGGTATTAATCTGGAACTTGTTTTTTTGTTGGTGATTGAGATAGTTTCCCTGTCTAATTTCAGGAATTAATCTTTGACCTTTTGAAAAAATTGTTGATGATAGCTATCTGTTGATTGATCTTTCCTGAAAAGGTAAAGAGTTAGCTGCATGCAATGTCATGATATATGAAATGCATGGTGTAATGATGTTTTCAAAATAAATGAGATTGTGTTGTATTCATTTATCATGTATGTAATATGATGCATGAATGTGAAGTATTTGTTGAAATATAATTTTGTCTTGGAAAATAAATCCTTGACAAGTGTTAGGTAGCTTTGGGAAGTTAAATCTCAGACTGTTGTTGAGGATGAAGAATGTGCACATCTTCAAACCTTGTTTAGAATGTTTCCACTGGGAATTCCTATTTTTGTTGTTTGAGGAGAAATCCGTTGGGGAATATTGGCTTTGGCTTGAGAAATATTTATGGAGAATGTTGATTTCTGCTTGAGGGAAAAGAGTTGAGAAGTTTTAGTTGTTCATTCCTCTAGTGGGGAGTTTTCTCTTTATTGGAGAGAAAGGAAGTTAACAACTTGTTAGGGATAAAGAAGTTGATTGTTATCCTGTTACCTTCCAAGCTTTGCAGCAACTCACTGGGGCTTGTAGAAAAGTCTACCAGGGAAGAGGGATTATGGTCTCTTGATTTGTAGTAGTCGGAGAGGAAAACTCAAGATGGGGAATCTGTAGTTTGTTGGGGAAATAAACCCTGTTTGAAGAGAAAATTTGACAAACTTCTGGGGAGGTGTTTTCTTTTGGCAGAACTTTTTAAGAATTCTTCTTGAGACCAACTCGGCTGGGAAGAAGCTTTTCCAGAGATTGAAACTCTGGTTGGGGATTTCCTGGATCCAACTTTGTGGGGATATCCATGAATTTGGCCTTGATGGGTTTGCACCCTTATTCGTGAAGATTATTCTGTGGGGATGACTTTGTGGGGACTTAACTGGCGAACACCCTATGAAAAGGACTTTGTGGGAATTTGGCATTGCCCCTAGTAGTAAGTGTTTGTAGTACTTCCAGGAAATGTTTGCTTGGTCGTATATGACCCTTTGCTGGGATTCATGTTCAATGCCCCAAGTGGTTCAAATGCAGACCTGCCCTTGGTTATTCAGCATTCCTTGAGAGATTTCTTGGAATATCGACTTGAATTCCCCATGATGATTTGTACAGTGACATGTCATTCCCCCTTGCTTATAGGATATTTGTCATTGAGAGTGTCTTCCACTTTGAAGTGGTTCTGTTTCTTGAGAATTTATGTTCATTAGATATTCATCGTGTGAATTTCTCTGTTGTCAAACAATTAGCCATATGCAAACAACGATATTCAAATAATGAAAAGTTTATGATTGTCTTGAAGTTTTGAGAATGCAGTTTTAACAAATAAAGAGTTTTGTAAGAATATGAATTCAATTCAGGATTTGCAGTAAGCCCTACAGGAGTCAGGATACCTTTGGTAACAGTATGCTTTCGAACTAACCCATGCTTAAATTAGGACATTTGAAGGGTTGTAGTGTGGCCTGGTTCACGGTTTAAGAAACAAAGGATAAGGCTCAAAGTGTATTTATACCCGCCCATTCTTCGTGATGTTCTTCAGTCCTAAACTCAGTCAATTGTGCGTTTGAATTCCTATTGAATCTGGAATGATGGTTCAGATATTTGGAAGTTTATTTGAGAAGGCAGTCGTTCCTGCAACATTTTTCATGTTGTTGAGGATTTGTAGCGACCTCTTTTTTTATTTAATATCCCTGATTTTTGCCTGACTGCTCTTGTTTTGAGAATACAGTCAGCGGGATTCCCCAGTTTTTCTTAAGTCTCCTTCGTAGGTTTTGAATTAATGGGGTTTTCTCTTGAGAGATAATGACTGCCTATTTTATAGGGAACCATTGTTGTCTTTTGTTTCATAAGGATGTCATTCGTTGTGTACGAAGTGAAAGCTTGCGACTGAATGCGCATTTAATTAACTGAGAGACTACCCTGCCCCAGGTTTATGATTAAAAGGTTTCAATTTGTGTGAAAAAGGAAACTCCTACTTCTTTGGCTCAAAGGGGTTGAATATGGATTATCTTCCTTATAACTCCATTATTTAGGGTTTGAAGGAAACGCTTGTACATCATCAACAAGGTCTGTCCAAAAGCATACTGTATGAGATTATGGTATTGTTTTCGTCATCCTTCCTCTAAAGGCTCGCAACTTTTAAAAACAAGAGTTGAATATCATAAAGGGAGTAAAAAGCATAGTTTAAATAGAGTGAAAATGAATTGATTAATTCAGGACAAACATATGCAATGCATTAATGAAATAAAGTTTAATATTAATAGATAAGTGTTCAAACAAACAAAATAAATTACAATTGAAAATTCGAATAAAGAAATGTTTCTCCGCCTAAATTGATCACTTCAGATGGTGTGCCTTTAAGGGGTGACAAAAGAACTCCAATTGACCATCTTGTGTGAATTCCAACGTTCCTTTGTCGATCAGGTTTTGAATCTTGTACTTCAGTGCTCAATAATCATTTGTATCATGCCTAGGATTGTCGGAATGATAGGCACACCTTACATCGGGATTGTAGTTAGGAGAAGAAGTTTTGGGGTTTGGATGAGGTCCTATCTACGTAATCAGATTCATCCCCAACATGTGTTGCAATGCTTGAGACGGTGACATGTTGATTTTGGTAAATTGTCTCTTGGGCTCGTTTTTCCTTTGTTGATTTCCCCAGTGACGTTGGTGAGGTTGTTGTTGGGCTCGTGACATAGTAGAAATTTGGAAAGGTCTACTATCCACCAAGCCAACTTCTTGTCTTATCAGGGGCTGATTAAAGACTTGATCCCCAGCCTCTACTATTTTTTTCATACAGTTGCATCCGTCTTGATGAAGCTTGTTGACGAGGGCTCTCAGCTCTTCTTGTCCCTGAGACAAGTTTTGGATAAGATCCATCTGGCTCACCATCTGTCCCATCATCTGGATCTTCATTGTGGGTATCTCATTTTGTGGTCGTTCCAACTGGTCATCCTTGTTGTCCTCAGGATTCTTCATGGACATGCTCCAAGTGAGGAGTGATTTCACTTCTTCTTGCCCCTTGGATAGGTTCAGGAACATTTCTTGAAGATGAGCAATTTGAGTCTAAATGTCCTTGATAGCCTGTTCTAGAGCCATCTCTACTGAAATAAACAGTAAGCAGATGAGAGGCCTGTGTGGGGAAAACCTGTTATGATGACATGCATGATATGTGGATGCAATGTTTTCAAGGATCTCGCAGGGTAAACACAAGAAGATGTTAGAAGTTTAACTTTGATCACAACTTTGATCACAACTTTGAAGCGAGAACTTCATATCGGTGGATGTCCTTCCACAAGAATCAATCTCACCATGTCAAGTGGGTCACAACCCTTGACTCAAATTACCATGCTTTGGTCTTTGATGGTGTTTGGTTAGAGGAGAATAAATGCTCTTGCTCCTTGATGGACGTCTGGTTCAACATGAGCCTGTATCGCAGGCCCTTGAGATCCTTGAAATGGTTATTGAAAATGCTATGTTATAATGTCATGATGTTTATGTACAAGTATGAAAAGCAAGCAAGTTGTCATGTACAAATAATCATATACACACAATGCAAACAAGTCCTTAGGTTTAGGCTTGCTTAGAGTTTGTAGGTAAGTACCCTCTTGAAGTTTAGTTGGCTCAACCTGTCCTTGTAATAGTGATCGGGTTCTAGGGAATCTCAATATCACTGATCTTTCTTCATCGGGCATTCTTTCAGCGCAAGCCTCTTTATTGGCGACCGAAATATCCCGAAAGTCTGATCTCAATGAGCGTAGCGTCGAATATCAACCAGTCTTCGGTCAGAACTAAAGCCGACTATCTCACTACTTCCTAATGGCTTAGGATGAGTCAATTAAAGGTTCTAAAGGCCAGTTAGCGCTTAATGACACTAAGGAAGCCTAATTTTATCCTTGACTGACTCAAGGAACATTAGTACAAGCCAAAGTATCACGCTAACGTAGCTATCACTTTGTCCATATCGGTATATGCTGTACAGTTCCCATGATTTATTACCACTTACCTAAAAAGGTGCCCCAGATCCTGATGTAGGATCAAAACAAAGCCCAAACAAGGAACCATAATGTAAAGCAAGCAAGTCAAACAAAGAAAGCAAGTAAAGGTGATCTAGCCCTAAGGTAACCTCACTTTTAAGATATCCCCATCAGAGTCACCAGTTATGTAATACGGTGGGAAAACTGACTTGATTGTTTTGCGTTTGATCGCAATTATTGCGGTTAGCAAGAGTCGCCATTGACTTTTCTTTTATCCAACAAAGTAAAGGTGAAAAGAACAGGAAAGACCTTTAGAGATGTTTTCTTGAGTTCGGGGGGTAGGTTATGAAAAGGGAAGTTATTAGCACCTTTTTCATTCGTAGTTTTCTACAGGCTCTTAGTTGCTTGCTAGATCACTTTCTTTTGTTTGAAAATGTGCTTTGTGGTGTGGGTTTGAAAATATTTTGAAAACGTCTTTGTAATGATTCTTGTCTCTATAAGAATGCGTACAAAGTGTTGGTTTTGAAAATAGTTCAAAGAGATGTTTGTTGTGGAAGATGTTTTTGAAAGTGATTTTGAAAAGTGCCTTTGTAATGATTCTCGTCTCTATAAGAATGCGTGCAAAGAGTTTTGACTTTTTGAAAATGTTTCAATTGAAAGTGTTGGTGTGAAAATGTTTTTTAGTTGTGGGAAAGCAAGCAACTATGAGCATCCTACCTACTCAAAAGGTCTTTGTTCTTTTCCTCCTCCTTTAGATGTTGTTATCTTACCATTGATTAATAATAAGCCCATCGTTGGATGTGAAGGGACGGGCGTGGTTCGTTTGTATAGTCATAGAAGGCAACCTATGAGACGTTTTAGCAATTTCTTATAGGACTAGATCATTTACCGAAGGAAACATCGAGGGACTACGATCTTTTATCGAGGGTCTTTGCTAAAAACGCCCATATTCGAGGGACATGACTATTTTCCGAGGCAACAAGTAAGATTACCCTAGAGGTGCATATGTGTGAATTGTGTGCTTGATTGCATTCATTTTTCTGTTTGATTAGGGTGGTCTACTTGTTGGTTTTATCTTGCCATACACCCTAATTACTAACATTTATGAAAGCAATAAAAATGCGGAAAATAAAGGTCCTACGCTATTACATGTTTTTTTTGGGGGATGGGGTATACAAGTGTACTAGTGGGGGTTGCAAAAAATAAAAGTCCTAATTATTACAACCATATTGAATAGCAAGAATATATAGAAAATATAAGACAAAAATAGTGTAAAAAAGAGAAAGAAAAGCATCTTGGATCGAAGAATGTGCCCTTTGATTGCCACATTTTGCCTTCTTTCGATTGGGCCTGCAACTAGTGTTGCATCCTTTGATTCACACTCCCTATCCTTTAGTTTGGTTTGCCACTGTGAAGCAGTAAGGGGTGAAGCCTAAGGCTTCGATTCACATGAAACTTTTTCTTTTATTTGAGTCTGTACAGGTTAGTTCTAACATACACTTGGACAAGAAAAGCATACAATCGAAAGGACAAAAATAAAAAGTGAACAAATATTATTTACATGCTTGAAATGAAAGGGTTAAGGTAAGAGTGAATTACCTTGCTTGAAGCTAGAATGTGTGTGTTGTACCTTGAGTTGCTTCCCTGGATGCTTTTAGATTTGAAAGAAAGAAACAAGTGTTATGTTTCTAATGCTGGATTCGAAAGAAGGAACCAGGCGTTGGTTTGCTTCTGGATTAGAAAGAGAAAAGAAATATGTGTTGTGTTTCTAGTGTTGGATTCAAAAGAAACGAAAACAAGTGTGTGGTCTTTTGATTCTGAGTTTGAGATTTGTTAAGTGTTTAATGATTTTTCACACAACCAAAGTTTCTCCAACTACCAAAAGCCCCCCAAGATGTGTTATGGAACATCTTATTTATAGATGAAGTTAGCTGAGATTTGGGAGGGGAAAAAAAGAATTTGAACAAATTGAGTATGCTGTTTTTGTAGCTTTCGAGGTGCAGTATTTGTATCCTAAATTGGCGCAAATACAGAAGCAGCGCAGCAGGACTGCTGTGCAGCAATTTTGGAGCGTGATGGCCAGTGCAGCGGGCTTAGACTTGGAAGCACATAGGACTCTGGCCAGCAAGCATCTTTGAATATTTCTCTTTCGTTTTGACCAACTAGGTCCATGCTTCGACCAGACCCCTCTTCAGAAAACAATATTTGTTCCCAACCAATATGTGTCCTTCGAATGGGCCCTTTGTGCATCCTTCGAAGGGGCTAAATGTGTATCCTTTTATTGGACAATATGTGTGTCCTTCGAAGGGATCACATGCAATTCTTTGAATGAGCTAGTAAGACATATCCTTCGAATGGGACACCTATGTGTTCCCTTCAAGTCCACCAGTACATGTCCTTCAAAGGGGCCACCAACTATGTGTGTTGGAGGTTTTTAAGGGTGGAATCTAAGCAAGCTTATTTAAAGGGGAGATATTGTCCAGTCGAAGCTAGTGTGAACATAGCCGATACCCTGTGGGTGCTAGCATGAGGGAAGTTTCTGCCTTGTGAATTTGAAGCAAGTAGATAAGAAGCCCTTGCTTCCTAAATCGAAACAAACAATGTAAGAGGCCATTGCTTTATGAATTAAAAGTAAACCAAGCAGGAGGCCAATGCCTTCTGAATCGAAGGAAAAATGCAGGAGGCTATTGCCTTGTGCCTGCTGGAACGAAGAAGCCAATAATCAGTCGAAGTTTGTGTGCAGGTAGCCCTTATCCAATCGAAGCTTGTGTGCAGGAGGCTACTACTTTATGAATCAAAACAAACATGTAAGGCTAATGGTGCAATCGAAGCTTGCATGCAGGAGGTCCCTGATTTGAATCAAAGGAAGCCTTCAGAAGGCCATTGCTTTCTAAATTGAAGGAAGCTTTCAGAAGGTCGTTGCCTTCTTAATCGAAAGAGACTAGTAGGAAGCCACTGACTTTTGAATCGAAGGACACCAACAGGAAGCCCTTGTCTTCTGAATCGAAGAAAGTTGTTTCAAAGGGAAACAAAGCCCAGCCGAATCTTGTGGATTAAGCCTGCTCGAAGGAAGTTAAAGGCTCAATTGAAACCTCTGGATCGAAGCAAGCTGTTTTTCTTCAATTTTGTCAAAAAAATCAAATTTATCTGTTTTTCTCTTTCAATTAAAAAAACAAATATACTTGTGCAATCTTGAACTTGTAAAAAAATGTCTTGAGAAATGAGAGGGAAAATTTTGGGGTACAACAGCTGCCCCTGTTCAATTTCCTTAAACCTGAAGAGTTAGATTGGCAAGTTCGTCATTCGTGACTTGAAGGTGGAAGATGATTGAACACTAGAGTTCCCGGAAATTTGCACTCGATGATGTGGTGGTTGATAGCGTAGGGAATGGGCTTAAAGATGCCATTTGGAGAGGTGATGGAAAGTTTTCGGAGATGGGATTATAGATGCCACCTAAAAGTGATTGTTGAAAAAAATTAGACTAAGTCTAAGCTTGACTTAAAAGTGGAAAAGAATCAGAATAAATCTTTGGTCGATTTAAACTGAACCAGCAGAAGTACCTACTGGAAAAAGTATCAGAATAAATCTTTGAAATTTAAACTGAACCAACAGATGTCTGCGTTCGTCTTTAACTGGAAAAGAATCAGAATAAATCTTTGGTCGATTTAGACTGAACCAGAAAAAATGTCTACTGGAAAAGTATTAGAATAAATCTTTGGTTGATTTAAACTGAACCAGAGAAAGTGTCTACCGGAACGGAATCATGATAAACCATTGATCAATTTAAACTGAACCAGCAGAGGTCTTGAATAATCTTTAATTGGAAAGAATCAGAATAAATCTTTGGAGCGATTTAACTGAACCACAGAAAGTGTCTACCGGAACGGAATCAGGATAAACCATTGATCAATTTAAACTGAACCAGTAGAGGTCTTGAATAATCTTTAACTGGAAAAGAATCAGAATAAATTTTTGGAGCGATTTAACTGAACCAGAGAAAGTGTCTTCCGAAACGGAATCAGGATAAACCATTGATCGAGTTAAACTAAACCAACATAGGTCTTGAATCATCTTTAAATGGAAGAGAATCAGAATAAATCATCGGAGCAATTTAACTGAACCAGAGAAAGTTGTTACCAGAACGGAATCAGGATAAACAATTGATTGATTTAAACTAAACCAACAGAGGTCTTGAATAATCTTTAACTGGAAAAGAATCATAATAAATCTTTGGAGCGATTTAACTGAACTAGAGAAAGTGTCTACCATAATGGAATCAGGACAAACCATTGATCAATTTAAACTGAACCACCAGAGGTCTTGAATAATCTTTAACTGGAAAAGAATCATAATAAATCTTCGAGCGATTTAACTGAACCAGCGAAAGTGTCTACCTGAACAGAATCAGAATAAACCATTGATCGATTTAAACTGAACCATTAGAAGTCATGAAAAATCTTTAACTGGAAAAGAATCAGAATAAATCTTCAGAGTGATTTAACTGAACCAGAGAAAGTGTCTAACAGAACAGAATCAGGATAAACCATTGATTAATTTAAACTGAACCAACAGAGGTCTTGAATCATCTTTAACTAGAAAAGAATCAGAATAAATCTTTGGAGCGATTTAACTGAACCAGAGAAAGAGTCTACTGGAAAAGTATCAGAATAAATCTTTGGAGAGATTTAAACTGAACTAGTAAATGTATAAATAATCTTTAATTGGAAAAGAATCAGAATAAATCTTTGGTCGATTTAAACTGAACCAGAAAAAGTGTCTATGGAAAAGTATCAGAATAAATCTTTGGAGCAATTTAAACTGAACCAGCAGATGTATGAAGGAAGTGTTTGTCGTGTAGATAGTTACCCCGTCATGTTTCAGCAATTGATCTACAATCAATTTGCTCACATATATTTGTCCTGTCTTGTTTCAGATATTAATCTTAAACTTGCTTTTGTTGGTCATTGAGATTGTTGTTCTATCTGGTTTCAGGTATTAATCTCTGACCTATGCGAAAGAAAGATAGTTTTCCCGTATGGTTTCGAGTATTAATCTCCAATATGCTCATGTAGATAGTTGTCATGTCTGGTTTCAGGTATTAATCTATAATCAATCGTTCGCAGATAGTTTTCCTATCTTATTTCGGGTATTAATCTGGAACTTGTTTTTTTATGGGTCATTGAGATAGTTTCCTTGTTGATGATAGCTATTTGTTGATTGATCTTTCCTGAAAAGGTAAAGAGTTAGCTGCATGCAATGTCACGATGTATGAAATGCATGGCGTATTGATGTTGTAAAAATAAATGAGATTGTGTTGTATGCATTTATCATGTATGTAATATGATGCATTAATGTGAAGTATTTGTTGAAATGTAATTTTGTCTTGGAAAATAAATCCTTGACAAGTGTTGGGGAGCTTTGGGAAGTTAAATCCGGACTGCTATTAGGGATGAAGAATGTGCACATCTTCAAACCTTGTTTAGAATGTTTCCACTGGGGATTCCATTTTTTGTTGTTTGAGGAGAAATCCACTGGGGAAGATTGGCTTAGGCTTGATAAATCTTTGTGGAGAATGTTTATTTATGATTGAGGGAAAAGAGTTCAGGAGTTTTAGTTGTTCGTTGCTCTAGTGGGGAGTTATCTCTTGATTGGATAGAAAGGAAGTTAACAACTTGTTGGGGATAAAGAAGTTGACTGTTATCCGGTTGGCTTCCAAGCTTTGCAGCAACTCACTGGAAAAGTCTACCGGGGAAGAGGGGTTGTGGTCCCTGGATTTTTAGTAGTCGGAGAGGCAAGCTCAAGCTGGGGAATCTGTAGTTTGTTGGGGAAATAAACCCTGTTTGAAGAGAAAATTTGACAAACTTGTGGGGAGGTGTTTTCTTTTGGCAGAACTCTTTGAGGATTCTTCTTGAAACCAACTCAGCTGGGAAGAAGGTTTCCAGAGATTGAAATTATGGCTAGGGATTTCCTGGATCCAACTTTGTGGAGATATCCATGAATTTGGCCTTGAGGGGTTTGCACCCTTATTCGTGAAGATTATTCTGTGGGGATGACTTTGTGGGGACTTGACTAGGGAACACCCTATAAAAAGGAAATTGTGGGAATTTGTCACTGCCTCTAGTAGTAAGTGTTTGTAGTACTTCCAGGAAATTTTTTCTTGGTCGTATGTGACCCATTGCTGGGATTCATTTTCAATGCCACAAGTGGTTCAAATGCAGACCTGCCCCTGGTTATTTAGCATTCCTTGAGAGATTTCTTGGAATCTCAACTTGACTGCCCCAAGATGATTTGGATAGTGACATGTCATACCCCCCTTGCTTATAGGAGATTTGTCATTGAGACTGTGATACGGTGGCAGAACCGACTGTAATACTGGTTTGCGTTTTTTGTTCGCAAAAGTCGCGGTAAGCAAGTGTCGCCACCGACTTTTATTTTATCCAATCGGGAAAAGGAAAAAGAACAAAAAAAAAACCTTTTTCGAGATGTTTGAGTACGGGAGGTAGATTATAGAAAGGGAAGGTGTTAGCACCCTTTCTATTTGTGGTTTTTTATGGGCTCTTAGGTACTTGCTCATTTTGAAAACTGCTTGTGTGTGCTTATTTTGAAAAGTTTTGTTTTACTTCGTATTGACCCTTGTTTCTGTCCTCAAGAGTGTTACGAAGTTGTTTTTGAAAACTTTGTTTGGAAAGTGTTGGTGTGAAAAAGTTTTTGTTTGTTTGAGCAAGTACTTAAGAACTAATCTACCTACTCGAAAAAGTCTGTTCGTTTTCCTTTAGACAGCGCTATCATATTATTAAGGAATAGGTAGCATCGTCGTTGGAGTTTTAAGGGACATTCGAAGGGACAAGTACGATCAAATAAGCAATGTTAGATAATTTTAGTAATTATCCTAAAGTCTTAAAGATCTTTTTTTGAGGCAACATCCAAATGGGTCATTTGAGATCTTTTGGGACTAGAGGACGACCACTAACAAACCCTATACTTCATGACCGTTTACCGAATGCAACCAGAGTGGAGTAAACCCTAGGAGTGAGCATGTGCGAGTGTAATTTTCAATTAATTTATCTTTGCACATTTAAGGTTTTCTACCGTATTAATTTTCAGTTTGTCTTTCCATACAATTCTATTAACATACATCTAAGCAGTTTATAGTTTGCGGAAATTAAAGCGAGAAAGTTAAAGTCCTAGCTATTACAGGGCTTTTGCAGATACATAATTATTTTGACTGAAAATAAAACGCGAAAATTTAAACCCTAATTACTATTACAAACTCGGAGCAGTTACAATAATAGAAAAAGAATTTAAAGGTACGCGCGGCAAATTAAATGGGAGGGAATAAATTAGGAAACCTAAAACTCTAATTGAAAAAATATTTTGTTATTTTTTTGAGAAAAGATTAGGTTACGTACAAATTAAACCCTAATTTCTAATTATTTTAGATTATATAAAAAAGGAATTAAATTTCCCTAACTTTAATTAAACTAATTAATTAGAGAAATAAAATATTTTTATGAAAAATGATTTTTGATGTTTTTGTGATTTTTGATTTAATGAAAAAAAATGATTTTTTGGGTTATTTTGTAAAAAAGAAAATAATTAACAAAATAATTAAAATAAGAAAATAAAATAGAAAGGAAAGAGATTTGGGCATGTGTTGTAAGTAATCTAGGGGGTATGTTGCTGAATTGTTTAGGCCCAAGAAGGCTGAGCCCAATCCTACGCTTGATTCTGTGCTGCTCCCTTCTGATGGTGTACCATGGTCTTTCATGTGTGGGACGTTGGATCTGATTGGAGATGAATCCAATGGATGGATGGTGGTAGTGCATGATGGACGTCTTGTAGCGTAATGCATGGAACCTGCGTTCAAATGTTAAAAAATAAAGAAAATTGCTGGGACCTGGGATCGAGCCCAGGTCCTCCCACTCAATACAACGCGCGCCTTGCCATCTGGGCTATCATGTTTATTTGTTAATATGATAAGACTAATATATATTATATAAAACAAAGTGAATGAACGGAAAAATGCGCGAAATTTGAATTTCCCAATCAGGCTGGGACACGCCATCGTCTTCCACACAGATCAGTCGCTTTAGGTTTGGGAGTTTTACCTACGGCCAAACTCCATGGCTATAGCACTGCAAGTTTCAAAAATCAACAGCAAGCATGATAAATTAATTCTAAGCACATGGATCAACTCGTCTTGATGCCACGAGCATCATGATACCCTTTTCTTGGGCCAGTTTAACCTGTGCAAGGAAACCCTAAAACGGTCAAACAAACCCTAAAACAGCCAAACAAACCCTAGCCATGGTATTCATCAATATATGCATCAAACCGTAAAATTAAATAAACCAAAACATTCCAAATGATGATACAAATACAATGCTATGCTTAAAAGTGAACAACTATGTGTAAACTGCAAAATCAAAATCAAGTTTGGATATGCAAACCGTGGGTCTACAGGGAGTTATTCTGGGCTTCTCAGGACGTGCAAATGGTGTTGTTAGCTTCAGGAGATATCCAGGAATGGATTTGTGGCTTTGAATAGCTTTGAATCTTCCTCTAAGCTTGAAACTGATCCACACTTTTTCTTCAAAAAATTGAGTTTTGTTTGGGGTTCTCACGACTGCAATCCTTGTTCTTTTGGCTTGAGTATGTTCTATATATGTAGTAGGACGGATTAGGGTAACAAAAACATATTCAATCTCTTGGAATCGTGAAGATTGGATTTGATTTTTCTCTTATATCATATCTTTCTAAATGCCTCCAAATCATGCCAATTTTGATTCAATTTGCCTTGATTTTATTTTGTGTGATTAATCGAACTTGAATAGATTTGATTCCTACAAAAAAATCAAATTAAATTCAATCTTTTGTATTTTTTGCCATTTATTTGATTTAATTTGAATTTTAAATAATAAAAAATAAAAATAAAATAAATAATGAAGAAAATAATGTGTGGATGCTGATTTGGGTCGTGGACCATGTTTCCAACAAGATACAATCCTGAAACGCTAGGCCCATTTGACAAAAAAAATGTATTTTTGAGCACATTTGACTTTTGGCAATTTTGCAAAAATGGTCAACTTTGACAAGGCATATCTCCTCCAATTTTAACCCTAGAGAGGTGTTTTTGGACTTTTTAGAAAGCTTAGGATGTCCCCTAAACAACCCTTTTGGTTTCGTCTCAATTGGGTCTTCCATATTCATGTAATAAGCTTTGACCCAAAAGGTGTTTTTGTTGACTTTTCAAAAGGACCTATAATGTAGAAATTCATATATTTTCATGAGTACATATTTTGAACTTATGGGATGAAGATGAGTTGTAGGTAATTTCATCTTCTTCAAAATGAGCCTTGGATGGAAAATTTCTGATAAAGTATGAAGAAGTTATGCCTGGTCAAAGTTTGGTTGACTTTTCCTAAGAAACCCTAATTTAACAACTTTTGGGTTTTGATGAATTTGGGGAATTGCTTGAGGAATCATGATCAACACTTGATCAAATTATGGATATCATGTTGATGTTGACCAAAAATCTTGAAGTTTGACTGTATATGGGCCACAGTTGACTTTTGACCTAGTATAGTTGATTTTCAGGCATCTGGGCAATTGACTAAGCAAACTTCTTGTGCAAGGCATGAAACTTGACATGGATGATCTTGATAACATATTAGGATCATGGAAAGCATTTGGGACCCTTGGACTTCAACCATATTGATGAGGAGTGAAACCCTAGTTTGAAGCTTGTTGCCTTAGGAGGAGGATTTGTCTTGTCATCCTTGAGCAATTGAGGACCTCTAGAGGCATGTCTTGAGTGAAATGATAGGGAAAATTTTGGGGTACAACAGAGAGTATCTTCCACTTTGAAGTTGTTCTATTTCTTGAGAATTTATGTTCATTGGATATTCATCATGTTAATTTCTCTGTTGTCAAACAATTATCCATATGCAAACAACGATATTCAAAAAATGCAAAGTTTATGCTTGTCTTGAAGTTTTAAGAATGTAGTTTTAACAAATAAAGAGTTTTGTAAGAATGTGAATTCAATTCAGGATTTGCAGTAAGCCCTACAAGAGTCAGGATACCTTTGGTAACAGTATGCTTTCGAACTAACCCATGCTTCAATTAGAACTTTTGAAGGGTTGTAGCGTGGCCTGGTTTATGGTTTAAGAAACAAATAATAAGGCTCAAAGTGTATTTTTACCCACCTATTCTTCATGATGTTCTTAAGTCCTAAACTCAGTCAATTGTGTGTTTGAACTCCTATTGAATCTGGAACGATGGTTCAGATATTTGGAAGTTTATTTGAGAAGGCAGTCGTTCCTGAAACATTTTTCATGTTGTTGAGGATTTGTAGCGACCTCTTTTTTTATTTAATATCCATGATTTTTGCCTGACTGCTCTTGTTTTGAGATTACAGTCAGCGGGATGCCCCAGTCTTTCTTAAGTCTCCATCATAGGTTTTGACTTAATGGGATTTTCTCTTGAGAGATAATGACTGCCGATTTGATAGGGAACCATCACCGTCTTTTGATTCAGAAGGATGTCATTTGTTGTGTACGAAGTGAAAGCTTGCGACTGAACGCGCATTTGAATTAACTGAGGGACTACCCTGCCCCAGGTTTATGATTTAAAGGTTTCAATTTGTGTGAAAAAGGAAACTCCTACTTCTTTGGCTCAAAGGGGTTAACTAGGGATTATCTTCCTTATAACTCCAATGTTTAGGGTTTGAAATAAATTCTTGTACATCATCAGCAAGGTCTATCCAAAAGTATACTGTATGAGATTATGGTATTGTTTTCGTCATCCTCCCTTTAAAGGCTCGCAACTTTTAAAACAATAGCTGAATATCATAAAGGGAGTAAAAAACATAGTTTAAATAGAGTGAAAATGAATGGATTAATTCAAGACAAATATATGCAATGAATTAATGAAATGAAGTTTAACATTAATAGATAATTGTTCAAACAAACAAAATAAATTACCATTGAAAATTCGAATAAACAAAAGTTTCTCTGCCTAAATTGGTCACTTCAGATGGTGTGCCTTTGAGGGGTGTGTTTACTATGGAAAATGGTAAGCAACCGCTGGTCCTCCTAGAGTACTAAACTGAGGGTAACTTGCGAGATCGACCAGTTGATCTCAAGATGCATGCTAAGAGTTTTTACTATCACACATATTCCGTCGAAATATTAGTCAAGGGAGATGCTTTCTTTTGACTGGGGAAACGGGTGTAATGGTTTTCCACACTATGATTTAATTGACTGACTGGTGACTCGTGACCGACAAAAGATATTCATACAAAAGAGAGACTCACTAAACTAACTGACTGGTGACTCGTGACCAACAAATAGTGTTGAATTGTTTATGTGAAATAGAAGATAACGTATAGATCTTACTTGACAGTAAAGAGAAAACAAATAAATTACTCAAAAATATAATTGAAATATAAAGGACTTGCATTGAAATAAAAATGGTGATTCACGTACATCAAGCACTTTTCACTCTTGATTTCGTGACACTCGGAATGACAGAGTTTGACAAGTGATTTGAGAGTACAAGTGAACACACCCGCAAACTATACTAAATCTTCCTATTTATAGTGTTTATAATGTAACTACGTAGATAAAATCTATGGCTAATATTAACATCTTGAGGTAACTGCTTCACTAGATATTGCCACCTATTTGGCGCTCAAACACATCGTGGATTGTTGGTAGCTGCTCATGATTTTGAAGTTCCACCTATTTGGCGCTTGAACACGTCGTGGATTGCTGGTAACCGCCCATGATTCCTCTAAACCTCTTGATCGTAAACCGCTTATGCCTTGCTTCGACACATTCTTTCTGAAAAAGAATAACCACACTTCCTCTAAGTCCAAGAAAACTTTTTTTGTCGACTAAAACCATTTTCGACCAAGTCCTTATCTTTTACCCTTTGGTCGACTAAACCAATTTTGACCTCTTGACATATGTTCTTTTATTTCTTCCTAGTCGAAGTAGTACAATTTTTACAGTTTCAGTGTGACTCCTTTCAAGCATTACCTCTAACTTAATAAAACCGGCATTTCAAGCACTGGCTCCCGTTTCCCAAAAAAAACCTTATTTTGGAGGATGACTCTTAGCTTATGTGAATATCTTCATTTACTATATGTACTTGAATACCTTAAGATTTTCCAAGGTAACAAAATGCCCCCCAGAGATGCCATTTTCAAATTTCGACTAATATGAGATAATGGCATCTCTGAAGCGTCGGTTTCACAATTCGACCAAATCGTTTCCATTTCTCTAAAAATGAACATTATTGTTCTGTCTTTTCTGTGACGTCACGTAATCATGGTAGCATATCACACTTTTCAGTTTCGAGACGTGTGACATTAATTTTTTTCCATCATTGCACTTTTAGTGGGAAACATGGCCCACTAACTCACATTGATCTTGCGGCACGCGTCCCACAAATTGATGTGATTTGAACTTGGGAAATCACAAAAGATTTTTCCCATCATTTCCTCTTTCCTCAGGGTCTATAAATACCCTTATTTCTAATTTGTTTCTATTTTTCTTCACTTCTTCAACCCTTGCTTTTAGAAAAAGCCAAGAAACTACACACCATCGTTGTTCTTCATCTTCATCCTCCTTCAAACCTTTTACAATGGTGAATGTTAAATATCAAACTTCCTCTCTAGCAATCGTTCTTCAATTGTGCCTTGTCGACGGCAAAGCTTATGTGTCGGAACCTCCATTTGCTGAGGAGAAAGCCAAAATCTGGAAATCTCAGGTACCTATCCCTTTCTCTCTTGAGGAGAAACCCTTAGCCTTTTTAGGACCACTTCCTACTGATGCACCCTCTGAAATCTATGTAGATGATAAGGAGGCGTTTTTTCCTACTAGTACTACTACCAGACCCATCATCTCTTATCCAAACCCTATATCGCTTAAATATATTGACAGGAACTTTAGAACTGCTCCACCTCTGTGTTGCCCTAAATTTTGTGCTTGGATGGCACGTTTAGAAACTGTCAAAGGAGACCAATGGAAAAGGATGGATATTTATACCCTGCTAGAACTTTCTCGATGTGGTCAACCTTACTTTAGTGGAATCCTCCTAGCTGCCATACATTTATGGGAGGGATCGACCAACACCTTTCATACTAAATGTGGTATGATCACTCATACCATGTTCGACGTTGCTGCCATCATAGGGCTAAAACCATCTGGCATAGTTTTCAACTATAGAGATGCTGAACTTGTGCCACTAAGGTTCGATGTGGGTGAAGCTGGAAAGCCAACATATAATAATTTCATCGACCATCATGCTCAAACCTCTGGTCCTATAAATGATGAAGAGCATGTGGCGTTTCTAACCTTATGGCTGTCTCGCTTTCTTTTTTGTTCCAGATCGATAAAGGTGGCCAAACAATTTTCTTATCTGGCTACCCAATTGCATATGGGTGAGAATGTTGCTTTAGGCCAGCTAATTTTGGCCACTCTCTATGTAGCTTTGACTGATGCTGCTAACCAAATAAAGCATTTTGACCCTAATAATTCAAAGAAAAGAACGTCTTAGTCCATGGTCCTTTTTGGCTCATGCAGCTATGGTTGAATTCCACTTTCTCTGAGGAGATTATGCCCTTTATAAATATAAAGGTAACATGCCCTCCATCTCAAAGCCATATCATTTGGCAACGCCTTCTCCCTCTGACTCCTATCGACAAGGGCTCCCTAAATCCTGAAGTCTTCAGACTGTTGTTTACCATTATGTTGACAAGAGTCGATTTCACACCCTCGATAGCCCCATTTCATGATAGACAAGATGGCCCATAGTGGTTTATTAGGGCTTTTACACCTGCAAGAGAAGAGGAAAAGAAAAATTCCTTAATCCTCTGGAGGCGTTACTTAACTGCCCAATTCTTATCTACTGTGATTATCGGTGTGAACTTGGGTTTGGTCGCTTATCATCCTAACTTGGTGGCTCGACAATTTGGACTCTGTCAACTTGTTCCTAAGTCTTTGTTCAATTCTCACGAGCTGCTGGTAGACATCATAACTGACCAACCCTTTGAAATGATCAAGGATGATATAGGGAATCTATGGGCACAAAGACCCACACTCACTCTCACTCCTTTCCAACCGTCTTTCTACTGCACCAAAGAATTTGAAACTTGGTGGCAGTCATATTTTGTTACATTCATTGGTGATTCTAATGCCAAGCTGACTGAACTAACTACAGCTTTCTCTAATTTGCAGGAAAAAGCGACCAAGTGTAAGATTACTCACATTAAACAAATTCGAGCTTTCCATAATTACTTCTAAATTATGTATCCACCTAATGATCTTCTTCGGACCATCTATGAGGCTGCTATCGAATTAAAGGAGAAGGTAACCGATAGAATCTCGACACTAAAAATCCATGATTATGCGAAAGATAAATATATTTACTCTCTTCATTTTGGAAACATCAAATTTCCCAATTTTCCATCCAATCCTTTGGCCTTCGCCTTTGGCCCACCTATTCCTGATTAGTGGTATTGCTCTATACCGGATATGAAAAATGCCTATAAGACAAAGGCCGATAGAGTGGTATCAACGAAGTATTACCTACCTAATTATTCGGGGCATCTTCATTATGATCTCTGATATGCTAGAGTACTTTCGACTACACAAATTGGTAACGATTTCTGGAAAGCTTACCCCCATGCCTATTTTACTTTGGTTGCTTATCTGATTGTTTTACACTTGTATTATAGCTATACCAATAGATCAGGTGGGTGTCGTTCTTGTCGGCAAACAAAAACCTTCGACGCGTCAGGTTTAAACTTCAACTTTCTGCCAACTATCATTCTTGATTTGGCATATATGACTTAGCTTAATTTTGTAGATCATTCCTGACCACACACCCTCCGAAGATGAACCCATTTCTTCTTCACTCAAGAAGGCTTCTTCGGTGGGTGTATTTATATACTTCTTGTCTCTATGTCGTTTACGCCCTAAACTTGTATTAATATTTTCCTTGTTTTCCATAGTCAAAAACGCTCAGCAGATTTGGCTACTCCCTCTGACAAATCCAAAAGGTGCAAGAAGGACAAAGAGCATACTTCTGAGAGGGCTAAGGTATATTTCGTTGATTTAAAACTTCCATTATCGACTAACACAATTGCTTCGACTTATATCTTTCTCTGATACTTATCCATCACCTGATGTTCAGCCCTCTCAACACTCCCACAAATCCAAAAGCCATAAGAGGAAAAAAGATTCCTCTACTGAAGGCGAGGTGGCAAAAAAGAAGAAGAAGACAAAGGTACCTGTATCCCAGGGTGCTGAAGAAAAGGTTGGCTTAAAACTTGTTGATGAAATAGAGGAGCCAGCTGATGTCGAAATTCCTCTTATTACAAGAAGGAGACGTAACGTGGTCTTGGTTGAAAATCCTGAAACCACCTCGAATTTAGGTGCAGACACCATTGTGGTGGACACAGCTCTGGTTACTCCGACTCGTGCTCCTAGGGTTGATGAAGTTCAAAGCCCAATGAGAGATCTTACTGATGTTTCATCTAAGAATGAGTTTGTCGATCTTAATCTGTCGACACATGTATTATCTGGTTGTTTTCTAGTTTCTTTCATTTTTTGTTTGTTGAATTTGTTTTGTCTAATACCTTTTCTTGATTTCTTTAGGTTAATATCTCCTATCAATAACAATGTGTACCTGACTATACCCCTTTGTCAGAAGCTTATTCCCTTCACCATCATGAGAATCTTGACATTGATGATGGTGAGTTTATCGACTTGACTATTCCGTCTACTCTCAATGACTCTGACTCAGTCACTAGTCCTGCCAAACATTAGGGTTATAGTTCGACTAGTTCTAATTCTATCCTTTCAGATTCCCTGTAGGGTTCAGAAGCAAATAAAAATGTCACCACCTCTCGAATTCTGCCCCCTCCTGAAAGCACACAAGGTGCGCCTCTCGTTTCTTCTGGGAGAACAAAGGTCGACTCACCCACTAAACTAAAACACCTAGGAGTCAATCCTTCTGGTTTAGAAGCAATTGCTAGGTTGCGTCGCTTTGTGAGTTCTCGCACTCTTTGTTCTGACTCCAATCTATATCAAGCATATAATGACAAGATGAGTCCTGAAGCAGTTAAAGCCAAAAACCTGATGATTAAAATTCGGACTCATGCTTTGAATCCTGATCTGCCTCATCTGCTCCATTCTGATCCAACTCTTGGCCCAGAACTCTCAAACGCTCTTACTCAAATGAAAGAACTCAATATGTCCAAATTATCCAGGTTGATGATAACGGTATTTGAGAAAATTTTCATTCCTCTACGCCAAAATGTTGAAAGTCTTCTGGCAAATGAGGAAGCGATTGAGTCGAAGGAAGCCTTGTGAAAGAGAAGTTGGATATGGTGCAAGTTACTGAAGAAATTAATGATTTGTTAGCAATGATTGAAAAGAAGAAACAAGAACTGATTCCCAAACGAAACAGAGCTGCTAAAATACGTGACCATATTTCTGCTCTCAACAAGGAATTAGAATTAATCGCCAAGAAAGAGGAAGAGATTAACAATGTGATTAATCTAACCTAAGAAAAAGCTGAGCAAATGGATGTGGATGCCGTGGCTATAAGTGACGCGATTTCTTCTGTCGAAACAGAGCTTGAAACACTTAAGATTCAGGTAGAAGGTTTTGAATATCAGGCCACCAACCTCCATGGTGAACTGCGGTCATTCCAAGCCAAATTTAATCATTGTACCAACAATCTTGTAACTTCTTCATGGCTTTAAGCCAAATTTTAACGAACCATTTCTTTGTTTGTTTTATATGTATCTTCCACGTTTTATACGTGTTTTGAATTTTCTGGTCTCAACAAAATTTTACCAACTCGTTGGTTCGACGAATATTTATTCCGTCGGGATTTTTATTTCTTGAAGGATGGGCTTATACTTTTTTAAGTACTTTCCATTTACCCTTAAGATCTGTCGATCTGAGGCTAACTCCTCAAGCTCATAGGCATTATTTGAAAAAACTTGTATCACCTTAAAAGGTCCTTCCCAATTTGGGGACCATTTCCCTAAGACTCTATCATTTTTGTCCATAGGTAATATCACTTTCCATACTAGATCATCGACAGCAAATACTTTATCCTTTAATTTTTTGTTATAAGCTCTGGCAACTCTTTATTTCTGTCTTATTAACGAATCAAGGGCCAACATCCTTTCTTCATCTATGTCGACAAGCTCGTCTGCCATCATATTCCAGTAATCCTCATGTGATACAGTGGCAAAACCGACTATTATACTGGTTTTCATTTTGTATTCACAAATGTTGCGATAAGCAAGAGTCGCCACCGACTTTTATTTCACCCAAGAAAGGAAAAGGAAAAAGAATAGAAAAAACCTTTTTCGAGAGTTTTCAGAGTACGGAGGGTAGATTATAGAAAGGGAAGGTGTTAGCACCCTTTCTATCCATTGTTTTCCATGGGATCTTAGGTACTTTCTCATTTCGAAATTGCTTGTGTGTGTTTTGAAAAGTTTTTGTTTAACTTTGTGGTAACCCTTGTATTTGTCCTCAAGAGTGTGACGAAGTTGTTTTTGAAAACTGTTTTGAAAGTGTGGGGTGTACAAATTTGTTTTTTGAGCAAGTACCTAACAATTATCTACCTACTCGAAAAAAGTTGTTCTTTTCCTCCTATCCCTTAGACAGTGTTATCCTACTATTAGTGAGTAGGTAACCCTAGTCGTTGGATGTTGAGGGACTTTCGTAAGGGACGTACTGTCACTAAGGCCACAAGGCAAGATCTCTTAGTAACTGTCCTAAAGCCCTAAGATCACTTTTATACCGAGGCAACAGTCGAGAGGGTCATCGAGGGACTAGTGATCTCTAGACTTAAGGACAACCACTAAGAATTCTCGCGTTTCAAGAATTGTGACTCTAATTCGAAGGCAACCGAGTAGGAAATACCCTAAGGGTGAGCATGTGCAAGTGTGCTGCATTTCGTTCATTTATCTTGCGAATTTAGGGTTATCTATGTTCAATTAAACATTATCTTTCATGCAACCCTATTAACCATTCATCTAAGCAGTTTATTGTGCGAGAAAATAAATAGCGGAAAGATAAATTTCCTAGCTATTACGAGGCTTCGGGGCAATTACATAAACGACTGAAAAGTAAAGTGCGGAAATTATAAACCTTAATTAAACTATTACAAGCTGGGAGCAATTACATAATTATAAATAATAATCGTACGGCAAAATAATTACGCGCGGGAATTAAAATTGGAAAAAAAGTTCAAGAAACCCTAAAAAAACTAATTTGATTATTAAAATATTTTTTGGATTTGTTTTTATGAAAAAAGATTTGAAATTTAACCTAATTGTATAATTAATTTTAGTTAATGAAAAAAAAAATTGATTAAAATTAAGAAATTAATTAATTTACAAAAACTAATCTAGAAAAAAACTAAATCCTATTTTTTTTGTGATTTTATGATTTTAGAAAAAAAATAATTTAAAAAGAAATTAAACTTAAATAATGAAAATAAAATAAAAAAGATTAAAAAGGTTTAGAAAATGGGCCTGAGGGGGGTGTAGGCCCAGAATGGAGGTGAACTGCATGAATTTATCCAAAGCTCAGTCTTGTCGGTCCATTGCTATGCTGGATCAGGTGTTGTGCTTGCTGGGATGTCCACCATGGAGACGCAGCCTGGAAGCATTGGATCTGGCGCCATAAATGATCAATGATGATGATATGGAGGCGTATGCTGTATGCACATGTGATGATGGCATGAGATCTGCAAGGAAATATTGAGAAAACACAAAATGCAGGAGGCAGGGATCGAACCACTGACCACCTACATGCGTGTGCTGAAAAACCTTCCCTTGTACCATTGAGCCATTTGTCATTTGTGTATATAAATAAACAAAATATATCATATTGGATAAATGGTCAGTAGCAATAAAATGGGCGCCAAATTCAAATTAGTCAACCAGGATTTAACACGCAATCGTCTTCTTCAGGGGACTGTCATTTTAGATAAGAGACCTTTACCCACGGACAAGAGTCATCACTAAAGACCTGCAAATCACCAAAATTCACAACAAGCAATATAAATGCAATTTAAAACCATGGATCCACTGGGTTTGATCCCCTGAGCATGATGGTACACATGGTTAGGTCTAATTTTTCCTGTATGCAGAGTTCCCAATTCGGGACCTCAAACCCTAACAATGGCATATCATGCATACTGCCCCTAAACACGAATTCAACTACACATAAAGCTTCTAGGCATCCATATAAACACAAATATGCAATCAAAATAGATTAACAATGAAAGAATGCACGAATACGAATTTGAAAAAATTGACAAACCGTGATGATGTTATGTGATGATTCTTGGAGCTTTGATGCGTGCAAATGATGTTATTAGCTTCAGGAGGTTCCCAGGATTGGATTGTTGTCCTTGAAACACCTTGAATCGCCCTCTAAATCAGAATTCGATCACCACTTTTTTTGTCAAAAGTTGGATTTTTTCTGGACTTGTGGAGGTAGCCTTTTTGTGTCCATTAGGGCTGGCATTCTTGTCTATATGTATGAGAATACATTAGGTCAACAAAACTGGAACAAATCTTGGAGATTGATGAGAAAGAGATTTTATTTTCAACTTGATTCTTTTCTTTCTAAACTTGGACAAAACATGATATTTTCATTCCAATCATCCCTTGCACTATTTATTTGATTTGCTAGCTGTTCATGGAGTCATAATGTGCTCACAAAATCAAATCTTTGATTTTATTTGATTATTTTACTATTTAAATTGTTTTATTTTGATTTAAATGGATAAAAAATCAAAATAAATAATAAAAATAATAAAATAATACAATAATAGGTGGATTAGCTCAGGGGTCGTGGGCCATCTTAGGAACAAATTTCAAACAAGAAAACATGGGCCAATTTAGAAAAAAAATCATTTTTGATCAATATTGACTTCATGCACATTTCCAAAAATTGGTCAACTTTAGCAATGCATATCTCTCTCATTTTTAACCCTAGAAGGGTGCTCTTGGACTTTTTATAAAGCTTAGGATGTCCTCTAAACAACCCTTTTGGTATCATCTCAATTGGGTCTTCCATGTTTATGTAAGGAGCTTTTACCCAAAAGGTGTTTTTGTTGACTTTTTGAAATGACCTATAATGTCTGAACTTGTATCTTTTGATTGAAGCGTTTCTTGACCTTGGGCACTGAAGAGAAGTTATAGGAAATTGGATTCTCTTCAAAATGAGCCTTGGTTGGAAAATTTCTGATAAAGTATGAGAAAGTTATGCCTGGTCAAAGTTTGGTTGACTTTTCCTATAGAAACCCTAAATTGTCATTTTTGATGAGTTAGGAGCATTTCTTGAAGAATCATGATCAACCCCTGATAAAATTATGGATATTACTTCAAAATGTTGATGTTGGCCAAAAATCTTGAAGTTTGACTATATGTGGTCCATAGTTGACTTTTGACCTAACACAGTTGATTTTCAGGCATTTGAGCAGTTGACTGAGCCAACTTCTTGTGCAAGGCATGAAACTTGACATGGATGATATTGAGGATATATTAGGGCAATGGAGACCAATTGGGACCCTTGTAACTCAAACATCTTGATAAAAATGGAAACCCTAGTTTGAAGCTCATTGTCTTAGGAGGAGGATTTGTCTGGTCAATCCTTAGGTATCTTTAAGCAAGTTACGGACCTCTAGGAGTATGTTTTGAGTAAAATGAGAGGACAAATTTTAGGGGTACAATAGTTGCCCCTGTTAAATCTTCTTAGACATGAGGATATAGATTGGCTTGTCTGCCTTTCGTGATCTGAAGGTGGAATATGATTGGACACTAAAGTGCCCAGAAATTTGCACTCGCATGAAGTGAGTGTCAGTCGATAATATCGGGAATGGGCTTACATATGCCATTTGGAAGGCGATGGAGAGTCGTAGGAGATGGGCTTAAATATGCCATCCAGAAAACATATTGATTGCATAAGAGATTCCTTTGCGAGAATTTCTGTAACTGCCGTTGAGGAGAGCTTCACCAGGGAAGGTTGATTTATGTCTTGGGAAATAGAGGCTAGGAACTTCGGTTGTCTGCTACTCTACTGGGAAATTAACTCTTGATTGAGGAGGTGGAAGTAAACTACATATCTGTTCAGGGTCTAAACTGCACAGCGACTTACTGGGGAAATATGAAATCGTCCATGTCTGGTCGGGTCCAGGTCTTACAGTGTTGTAAACTGTTGTCCGGAGATAAAAGAGAAGGAACTTGGATAGTAGGGTCATTTCAAAATTAAATTCTGGATGGCAGGGCTATGAGAAGGAACCTGGATAGTAGGGTTACTTCTAAATGAAAGCCTGGATAGTAGGGCTGCTGAGAAGGAACCTGGGTAGTAAGGTTGCTTCGAAATGAAAGCATGGATAGTAGGGCTATGAGAAGAAACCTGGATCGTAGGGTTACTTCGAGATGAAAGCCTAGATAGTAGGGCTATGAGAAGGAACCTAGGTCGTAGGGTTGCTTAGAAATGAAAGCCTGGATGGTAGGGTTGTGAGAAGGAACATGGATCGTAGGGTTACTTTGAGATGAAAGCTTGGATAGTAGGGCTATGAGGAGGAACCTGGGTCGTAGGGTTGCTTCGAAATGAAAGCCTGGATAGTAGGACTATGAGAAGGAACCTGGATCGTAGGGTTACTTCGAGGTGAAAGCCTGGATAGTAGGGCTATGAGAAGGAACCTGGTTCCTAGGGTTACTTTGAGATGAAAGCCTGGATAGTGGGGCTATGAGAAGGAACCTGGGTCGTAGGGTTACTTCGAGATGAAAGCTTGGATAGTAGGGCTATGAGAAGGAAGATGAGTCGTAGGGTTACTTCGAGGTGAACGCCTGGATAGTAGGGCTATGAGAAGGAACCTGGGTCATAGGGTTACTTCGAGATGAAAGCCTGGATAGTAGGGCTATGAGAAGGAACCTGGGTCGCAGGGTTACTTCGAGGTGAAAGCCTGGATAGTAGGGCTTATGATAAGGAACCTGGATATTAGGGTACTTAGTGATGAGTTTGGGTAAAACTGCATCTGAACCGGGAAGGAACCTGAGTAAGGTTGCTTCGTGAGGAGTTTGGGTAAAACTGCATCTAAACTGAGAAGGAACCTGGGTAAGGTTTCTTCATGAGGAGTTTGGGTAAAACTACATCTGAACCGAGAAGGAACCTGGGTAAGGTTTCTTCGTGATGAGTTTTGGTAAAACTGCATCTGAACAGAGAGGGAACCTGGGTAAGGTTTCTTTGCAAGGAGTTTGGGTAAAACTGCATCGGAACCGAGAAGGAACCTGGGTAAGGTTACTTCGCGAGGAGTTTGGATAAAACTACATCGGGAAATTGTAAGCAGGAACCTGGGTAGGTTTGCTTCAGGATAAGTATGAGTAAAAAATTCAGAAGGAACCTGGGTAAGGTTATTTTCGGATAAGTCTGTGTAAAACTTTAGAAGGAACCTGGGTAAGGTTATTTCGGGATAAGTCTGTGTAAAAATTTAGAAGGAACTTGGGTAAGGTTACTTCGGGCTAAGTCTGTGTAAAACTTCAGGAGGAACCTGGGTAAGGTTACTTAGGTCTAAGTCTGTGTAAAACTGCATAAGGAACTTGGGTAAGGTTACTTCGGGATAAGTCCGTGTAGGGCTATGGGAAGGAACCAGGATTGTAGGGTTAATTCGGGATGAGTCTGGGTAAAACTACATCGGGAAATTGTAAGAAGGAACCTGGGTAGGGTTGCTTCGTGATGAGTTTGTGTGAAACTTTATTTGGAAACATATGAGAATGGACTCGTGTAAGATTTTTCAGGATAAACCCGTGTGAAGCTGCATTTAGGAGAGACCTGTGTAAGATTGCTTCGTGACGAACCCGTGTAAAGCTGTATTTGGTCGCACAAATAATTACTCTGTTTAGTTTCAGGAGATAATCATGGACCTGCTGTAAATTTTTGATGATAATTATCTTTCTTGAAAAGGTACATGATTAATTATATGTGATGCATGAAATGCATTGTATGATGATGTTCTCAAAATAAATGAGATTATGTTGTATGCAATATGTGTGCGCACGTCATGATGTATGAACATGAAATGCTATTGTGACATATCCGAATCTGGGAAAATAAATCCCTGACCGCTGCTGGAGAGTAGTGGAAATTGAATTCCTGACCGTCGTAGAAAAAGTGGTTCTTCTACTTCCGTTGGGGATGGAGAATGGACATGACTATGCCGTGGATTTTCTCCCGTTTATGAATATTTTGTCGTGGAGAGACTTTGCTTGAGAATAACTCCTGCGGGGGAATAACTCTGTTGGAAGGTGAACTTCCATAGCTGAAGTAATAAGCTCTGTTGGGGATTGAGATTCTGTATTCAGAGAAATAAACTCTGCTCGGGAAAAAACTATATGAACCGCTTGCGATTACAAAATTTGGTTGGGGAACATAGATGTCGATTCTCTGAAGAAACTTGGTTGGGGATAGTAACTCCTGTTTGGGGAAGCCGATGTCAAAAATTTAGTTGCCTCTACTCTGGGATGTGTAGATGTTACTGGGACGCATGCTGAGGATACGACAATGACTTTGCATCAAGACTTTTCTGCCCCTGTACCTACTGGAGAAAGTGTTTGCGGAGGCTTTGTGGATTGAGTGTTATCCCAACTCATGAGGTGCTTGGTAACTGCCGATCAGAATGATAAGCCTTCTACTGATAGGTAAGTGACAAGATGACGGGACATGGTCGTACGCTTTAACCCCTAACTTTTACTTGGACCGTCTTTTCAGATTTTCAGTCCACCGGGATAACCTTTTTTGCCCAAGCCGCCTTTTCAGGTTTTTGACTTGCCAGGTGTACATATATTTTTAGTTTTTATCCCTAATTTTTTCCTAGGCCAGTCAACCTAGCGAGTCTTTTCTCATGCGTAGTATTTTCTGACTATGTCCACGTTCACCGCGTACGGAGAATTTTCCTTGTCCATAGTTTTGTGTGATAGTACTGTCAAAAATGTTTTATTGATGGCACATGATTCGTTGCTGGAATGCGTGTGTAATGCCCTAGGTGATTCGGATGGAGATTTGCCCCTGGTTATCTGGCACTTTTGGAGAGACTTCCCCAGGTGTGTTAGACATCATGTCATGCCCCTTGCTTATGGAAGACCTATTATTGGAAGTGTTTTTACCGTTGAGGTGACTCTATCCATTGAGAGGATGTTTGTTCATTGAATATCCATTGTGCGGATTTATCTGCTGTCAAACAAATAGTCATATGCAAACAATGTCATTTAAAGAATTCAAAACTCATGTTCGTCTTGAATTTCTTTTTGAAAATGTGTTTTGTGTAGTAAAAGAAAATCTGCAAGAATGTGATATCAACTCAGGATTCGTAACAAGTCTTACAGGAGTCAGGATACCTTTGTAACAATATGCTTTCGAACTAACCCATGCTTCAGCTAGGACTTTTAAGGGTTATAACGTGGCCTGGTTCACGGTTTAAGAAACAAAGGAAAAAGGCTCAAAATTTATTTGTACCCACCCGTTCTTCGTGATGTCCTTCAGTTTTATGCTCAGTTAATTGCGCATTTAGAATCCTAGTTGGGTCCTGAAGTATTATCCTTGATGTTCTGGTGATGGTTCGGATACTGAAAGTTTGTTTTAAATAGGCAGTCATTTTTGTAATCTTCTTTCTGTTGAGGATTTGTAGGACCTCTTTCTTTTTTGATTTTGTTATCCCTTCTTTTGGATGAACTGTTTCTAATGTGTTTACAGTCAGCGAGATGCCCCAGTTTTTTTACTTAAGTTTCCTTCATAGGTTTTGACTTAGCGAGCTTTTCTTTTGAAAAATAATGACTGCATGTTCTTAATGATTATGCAAAACCATCACCGTCTTCTGATTTGGAAGGACGTCTTTGAGGCTATTCATTGTGTGCGAAGTGGAAGATTGTGACTGAGTACGCCTCTGAGTTACCTGAGAAAACTATCTTTCCCCGGGTTATGGTTAAGGGTTTTTAATTTGTGTGAAAGAAAAAATACTACTTCTTTGGCTCAAAGGGGTTAACTGGGGATTATCTTCCTTATAACTCCACTGTTTGGAATTTGAAACAATGCATGTACATCGTCAGCAGAGTCTGTTCAAAAGCATACTGTAGAGATTATAGTATCGTTTTCGTCATCCTTCCTCTAAGGCTTAGAGATTTTAATCGAGAGTTGAATATCACGAAAAGGAGGTATAAAGCAGTTTAAGCATAGTGAAAACAGATTAATTCAAGACAAACATGTGTAATGCATTAATGAAATAACAAATTTTTGACATGACAATAATTGTTCGAATAAGCAATGAAAATACAACTTGAGAATTCAAATGAACAAAAATGCTTTCAATCCTAGCCATGTTTTGGAAAGGGAGCAGTGAGCACGTTGGAAGTCTCAGGAGGGTCGAATTCGATCTCCTTGGCGTCAATTATATTCTGAATCTTGTATTTCAGCGCCCAACAATCGTTAGTATCATGCCCCAGGCTGCCAGAATGATAAGCATATCTTTTATCCGGATTGTAGTTAGGAGAGGAAGTCTTAGGGTTTGGATGAGGGTCTATCACTGTAATCATATTCATCTTCAACATGTGTTGCAATGCTTGTGACAATGGCATGTTGAGTTTGGCAAACTGCCTTTGAGGTCTTTCTACCCTTGGCTGGTTGTTCCGTTGTTGTGGTCGTTGTGCGCATGCTGAATTAGAGACCAGTACAACCCCCACAGGTTGGTGGTAGTCTGCCTTATTACGCCCCTTTTGACCGTGCACAGCATTGGCTTCCCTCTTACCACCAAATGGCTTCTTCTCAGCACTAGAAGATGCAGCCATCGGGATCTTCCCGCTTTTGATACCATTTTCAATCCTCTCTCCTGTCAGAGCCATCTCTGTGAACCCGGATGAGGAACTCCCAATCAGCAAATTGAAGAATGGTCCTGTCAGAGTGACCATGAACATGTCTACCATTTCACGATCAGTCAGAGGAGGTTGTACTCTGCCATCTAAATCCCTCCATTTTTGTGCATATTCCTTGAACCCTTCTTTCGAGCCCATGGACATATTCTGCAGTTGCACTCGAGTTGGTTCCAAGTCAGCGTTGTATTGGTACTGCTTGTACAAGGCAGTAGCCAAGTCTTCCCAGGTATAGATGTTGGTTCCTTACAACTGATAGAACCAATCCAGTTGAGTGTCAGCCAAACTCTCTTGGAAGAAATGGACCTATAACTTCCAGTCAGCAGTGTGAGGCTGGATCTTCCTCACATAGGATCTTAAATGCAACTTAGGGAAGGAGATATCGTCGTACTTGGCGAATGTGGGGACCTTGAACTTTGGTGGGATGACAATCCCAGACACCAAACCCAGCTCTTTAAAATCCAACCCTGGTATTCTCTAGATCTCCATTGCGCTCATACAATCCTCTAGCTGTTTATATCTATCCTCGGCCGGAGGATACTGTTCATCATTGTAATCAGTGTCATTATCAGAAACCTCTGGGATAGGGTCTTCCTCCCTTGTTTCACCCTCTTGGTTCTCCCCTTCTTTGGATGAAGAAGTCAGATCAACCGTTTGCTTCAACAGTCCCCTAAATCTTCTGCCCAGACTTAGGACACCAATGGTATTCTTCTTCTTTTTATTATTCTCTTTCAGAATAAGGGCCTTCAGATCATTCTGCCCCTTAGCCAAGGCTACAAACATTTGTTGAAATTGGGAATTTTTTTCCTGGAGGTCCTTGATACTTTGTTCAGAAGACATTATTGCTGAAATAAACAGCGAAGACGACGAGAAACATGTTATGAAACCTGTGTATGCAATGTCATGGGTGATATGCGTATGCAATGTTTTCAAGGATCTCGCGGGGTAAACAAGAAATGTCAGAAGTTGAATTTTGCATCTTTGATTGAAGAACTTTGTATCGTTGAGAGTCTTCCTACGAGAGTCAAGCTCACCATATCAAGTGGGCCATAGCCCTTGACTCGAGTTGTCCTGTTTTGGTCTTTTAACGGCATTGGCTAGAGGAAAATAAATCCCCTTTCCCCTTGCTAGACGTCTGATTCACCATAACCTGCATCACAAACCCTTGAGATCCTTGAAATGGTCAAGGAAATGTTGTGGCATGATGTTATGATGTGTATGTTATGCATTAAGCAAAGATGCAAGGTGACAAACACAACCCTGCAAAGAATTCAAGTTGTTAGACAATGAAGGCAAACAAGTCACACAAGCAGCCTTAGGTTTAGGCTTGCATGGGGTTTGTAGGTAAGTACCCTCTTGAAGTTTAGTTGGTTTCAAACTTGTCTTAGAAAAGTAACCGGGTTCTAAGTATTCTCAATATCACTGATCATCCTTTATCAGGCGTTGTTTCAGCTCATGCAATCTTTTCTTGCGACCGAAATATCCCAAAAGTCTGATCTCGATGAGTGTAGCATCGAGTATCAACTAATCCTCAGCTTTATACCAAGGCCGGATATCTCACTACTTTCTAATGGCCAAGTTTGTTCAACTAAGGTTCTAAAGTCCATTAGTGATTCACGACACCACGCGGCGGCCCCGTATTCTACTCGTTTCCACACGAAGGATACCGGTACCAACTAAAGTGTCACACCAACACAGCCATCGCTTCAACCATATCGGTCTACACCGTACAATCTCCACGATTTATTGTTGTTTACCTAAAAAGATGCCCCAGATCCAGGTATATGATCTTCAACAATACCCAAGCGAAAAACCTTAAGGATAAAGCAGACAAAACAAACAAGAAAGCGATTTTTAAAAATGAACTAGATCCAAAGGTATACCCCACTTTATATTTCCCCAGCAAAGTCACCAGTTCTCTGATACGGTGGCAGAACCGACTGTTATACTGGTTTGGGTTTCGTATTCGCAAATGTTGTGATAAGCAAGAGTCGTCACCGACTTTTATTTCATCCAACGAAGGAAAAGGAAAAAGAACATAAAAAACATTTTTCGAGAGTTTTCTGAGTACGGGATATAGATTATAGAAAGGAAGGTGTTATCACTTGTTGTACCCTAAAATTTTCCCTCCCATATTTCTCAACAAATGTCATGAGAAGTCCCCCAAACTGCTCAAGGAAGTTCAAGAGTTGACCAGACAAGCTCCCTCCTAAGGCAGTCTACCTCTAATTAGAGTTTCATTTTTCATCAAGATGCTTGAATCCAACGGATACCAAATTCTCACCATTGTCCTAATATGTTCTCAAGATCATCCATGTCAAGTTTCAAGCCTTGCAGAGGAAGTTTGCTCAGTCAACTGCTCAAATGCCTGAAAATCGATTATGCTAGGTCAAAAGTCAATTGTGGCCCACATACAGTCAAACTTTAAGATTTTTGGTCAACATTCTCATTTTGAAGTATTATTCATCATTTGATCAAGGTTTGATCATGATTCCTCGAGGATTGCTCACAATTCATCAAAACCCAAAAGTTGCTAAATTAGGGTTTTGTAGGAAAAGTCAACTCAACTTTGACCAAGCATAACTTTCTATTACTTTATCAAAAATGACCCATCCAAAGCTAATTTTGAAGAGTATGTAATTCCTTACAATTCATCTTCATCTCCCATGTTAAAAATATGCACTCACAGGAAGATATGAATTTGGACATTATAGGTCATTTTAAAAAGTCAATAAAAACACCTTTTGGGTCAAAGCTTCATACATGAACATGGAAGACTCAATTGATATGATAATAAAAGGGTTGCTTAGAGGACATCCTAAGCTTTCTAAAAAGTCCAAGAACACCTCTCTTGGGTCAAAATTGAGAGAGTTGTGCATTGGCCAAGTTGACACTTTTTGCAAAATTGCCAAAAGTCAAATGTGTCCAAAATTGCATTTTTTGCTAAATGGGCCTAACTTTTATGCTTGCATTGAGTTTGTAATGTGATCCACGACCCATGAGCCCTTCCACTTGTCATTCTTTTATTTTTGTTATTTATTTTTATTTTATTTCATTTAAATCAAATAAAATCAATATAAAATAATGAAAATATCAAAAATCAATTAAACCTTGAGATTTTGTGCATGATTAGAGTCATTATATAGCTGGTGATAAGATCAATTCGTGCAAGGCTTCATATGGACAAGAAAAGATTGAAAATGCTTGTTTTGGAAAGATTTGGTGCAGGGAATAAATCATTGGTCAATCTTCATAAATGGAAAAGATTTGATGCAAACGTTTACCCTAATGCACTCTATTATAGATATGGAACAAAGGCAGACCAAAGAGAGGAGTTTTGGAAGCGTGAAAAGGAAGAGGAAAAGTTCAAATTTTTCAAAGAAAAGTGCTGATCAAATCTTGCTCTGTAGGCCATTTCAAGCGCTTCAAAAGAGCAATTCATATTCTTGGATCATCCCTGAAGCCAACAAGATCGTTTGCAAGGCCTGAGACACTCAGAATCACCCTACGACATTCATACGGTTTGCTTGATTTCTTGAAATCGAATACACTAATTCTTGCATATTGAGCATATTTGATTGGCATATTTATAACCTTTGAGATGTTTGCAACGTGATACCATGATTCAATTGCATTTTTAACACTTGTATGTGCAGATGCCATGGCTAGGGTTTGTTCGTTGTTTTTAGGGGTTTTTTATGCAGGAGAAATTGGGCGTTGATAATGGTACCATGATGCTCGTGATATTGAAACGAGTTGATTGTTACCATTAGGTTTCATTTATCATGGACGTACATGATTTTGAAATAAGGGGCTATACCTACGCTTGATGTCTGTAGGTAAAAGTCACAAAACCTAACACGACGGTTGGGAGGAAGGAGATGGATGTGTGGCACCCCCTGGTTGGGTGATTTGAATATTCGCGCGTTTTGAGTTTCAATGTTTTGTTTTTATTATATTATAATTGGTTTTGATTATATATACAACTAAATCAGCCAGCTCAGTTGGCAAGCGTGCAAGGGAAGAATGCATAAATACCTGGGTTTGATCCCCAGGTCCCAACATTTACTTCATATTATTTTTCTTTACATGATCAGGTGCGCTAGTATCCCATGTGTCCACCATGCATCATCAGCATCTAACCATCAGATCATCAACAAGCCAGATCCAACGTGCCAGCTTTCAAGGTCTACCATACACTCTAGTCAATGCCCATACCAGATCCTACGCATTGACCAGGCCTAATGCTTGTTAGGCCAGAAAATCATATTTGCACCCCCTAGTGTGCTATTTACCACAAGCCCATCTCTTCACTTTTTTATTTCTTTTAATTATTTTGCTTAATTATTTGGCTTAATTATTTTAATTAACAAAATTAGTCTTTTTTTCACAAAATCATAAAATCAAGAGTTCACAAAAATTAGAATTAGTTTTTTTTATCAAATTTAATTTAATTTAGTTTATTTTAATTTAGGGAAATTTTAACTTGTTTTTAATTAAAACTAATTAGCAAATTAGGTTTAAACTCTGGATTTAATTTTTCTTAAATAAAATAAAAATACAAAAAATAGGTTTTAGAATAAATCAATTCATTTTTTTCTTAAAATTAAAATTAATTAGAATTAGGATTTTCTTCTTTTTTTAATGTAATAATTTCTCTATTTTCTTGAATAAACAAAACAAAATAAAAACCCTTTTTTGAACTAGTCACAATTAGGTTTAAGTTAAGGTTAAAACCCTAATTATCTTGTATTCGATTCATCGCGCGTGTTTATTGTTTTTGCAATATTGATGTAACTGTCCACAGTATGTAATAGTTTAATCTAGGACTTTCTTATATTTATCGTCTTTTGCGGGTTTTTGGCTATGTAATCAATCCCCTCCCCGAAGCCTTGTAATAGCATAGGTTTACCTTCTCGCATTTTAATTCTCGCAAATATTAATTGTTTAGATGTATGGTAATAGGATTGTATGACAAGATTGCATGAAATTTAATACAGTTAGAAAAACCCTAATGTGCAAAGATAAATAACTGAAACTAATTACTCACACATATCACTCTTAGGGTATACTCTCACTTCGTTTGCCTTCGGTAAACGATCATTAAGTATAGGGTGTCTTAGTGGTTTCCCTCCTGTCTAACAAAGATCAAATGTCCCGTTCTGAAATGTTGCCTCAAAAATGTTGCCTCGGAAATGTTGCCTCGGAAATGTTGCCTCGGATATGATCTTAAGACTTTAGGGTTATTACTAAGACGTCCTAACATTGCTTTAGTGATCGTACGTCCCTTACGAATTGACCCTTACAACTCCAACGACAGTGCTACCTACTTTTCAATAGTAGGATAGCGCTGTCTAAGGGAAACAAGAATAGAAACAATCTTTTTTTGAGTAGGTAGATACTAGTAGGTACTTGCTCAAATCAAACTTTTTGCACTTATACATTTCAAAACAATTTTCAAAAACAACTTCGTCACACCTTTGAGGACTGATACAAGGGTTATCACGAAGTCAAACATTTTCAAAACAAAGCACAAACACAAGAAATTTTAAAAGATGAGCAGGTACCTAAGAGCCCATGGAAAACCATGGATAGAAAGGGTGCTAACACCTTCCCTTTCTATAATCTACCCCCCGTACTCAAAATCTCGAAAAAGGATTTTTTTCTGTACTTTTTTTCCTTTCTGATTGGATGAAATAAAAGTCGGTGGCGACTCTTGCTTACCGCGACATTTTGCAAACAAAAAACGCAAAACGCAAACCAGTATTTAACATTCGGTTCTGCCACCGTATCACATAACTGGCGACCCTGCTGGGGAGTTATAAGTGGGGTATACCTTAGGATCTAGTTCATCATAATTGCTTCTCTTGATTGTTTTGATTGCTTTACTTTTAAGGGTTTTGTTTGGGAGTTACTATAGATCCTAACCCGGATCTGGGGACACCTTTTAGGTAAGTAGCAATAGACTGTGAGGGAATTGTATGACATAGACCGATACGGTTGAAGCAGTAGCTATGTTGATGTGGCACATTGGTTGGTACCGGTATCCCTTGTGGTGAAACGAGGAGAATACAGGTCCGCTGCGTGGTGTCGTTAAGCATCAACTGACCTTAGAACCTTTAATCGACCAACTTGGCCATTAGAAAGTAGTGAGATAGCCGACCTTGGTGTAAAGCTGAGAACTGGTTGATACTCGATGCTACACTCATTGAGACCATACTCTCAAGATAGTTCCGGCTGCAAGAAAAGATCGTGTGAGCTGAAACCATGACCGATGGAGGATGGTCATTGATATTGAGATCCTCTAGAACCCAATTACTTTTTTCTAGGACAGGTTGAAACCAACTTAACTTCAAGAGGGTACTGCCTTTGACCTTATGCAAGCCTTAAACCTAAGGGCTTTATGTGATTTGATTGTGTTTGCAATATCTGTGTTTGTAATATCTGTGTTTTCTATACCTGTGGTTTACCATGACATCATGCATCATAACATGGAATTCATATTTCATTATACTAACCATTTCAAAGACCAAGGGAATTTATCTTTGTGCTGTTTTGCAGATTATGGCTTCCGTGCGTAGAAATACCATCCGAGTCAACTTTGTGCAGATACCTGCCCAAATTAAAGAGCTAACCTCAAGATTTTCTAAGACTTCTATGTTCATTAAGAGACATGGTCAACTTCTTAGCCTGGTCACCTCAAATCTTGATGAGCAGATTATGAGTGTACTTTTCCAGTTCTTTGATCCTGTGCATCATTGCTTCACCTTTCCGGATTACCAGCTGGTTCCCACCTTGGAAGAGTTCTCTCACCTATTGGGCATATCCATCCTCGAACAGGTACCCTTCACAGGTATAGAAGAGGTTCATAGACCAGAAGACATTGCCTCAGCTCTGCATCTGAAACGGGCTAATGTAGTATCCAATTGGGAAACACGAAGTAGGGTCGAAGGTTTTCTAGCTAAATTTCTGATAGACCAGGCTCAGCTATTCTGGGATAATTTGGATTTTTAGGCTTTCTAAGATATCTTGGCTCTCCTTATCTATGGGTTGGTTCTCTTCCCGAATCCAGATTCCTTTATAGATGTGAACGCTGTCAAGATTTTTCTTTCTCGCAATCCTGTGCCAACCCTACTGGGTGATATCTTGCATGCCCTTTATACTTGTTCCATGCAAAGAAGAGGGACTCTTATGTGTTGCATGCCGCTGCTGTCGAGGTGGTTTATTTCACACCTCCCTAAGTCTGTGTTGAAGAACGAAGAAGGTTTGGGTTGGTCCTACAGGATAATTTCACTTACCCATACAAATATTCTTTGGAGTTCCCGGGCTATGGAAGACACTGCTGTTATTGACTGTTGTAGGGGATACCCTAATGTCCCATTTCTTGGAATCAGAGGGGGTATAACTTACAATCCTTGCCTAGCTTTGCGACAATTTGGTTGTGCTCGGAGAGATGGTCCCCATGAGCTACTTCTTGAGGATATTGCATTTGACTACAAGGAGGACGTTAAGGAGCACCGCCGGAGGTTTATACGAGCTTGGGGAATGGTGAACAGATCTGACCCCCAAGAGTTGGTAGCAAGGACTTCCCTTCCTATGCAGCCTTACCTCCAATGGGTCTGAGCTCGTGCCCAGAAGCTTGGGATGCCCTATGAATCCGTATTTCCAGTGATTGTGGAGCCCACCAATAAAGAGGGCATTCCTTACACGGTTCTTTACCCTTACATGCACACTGATCCTAGGGAGTTGCAGAGGTCTTGGATTCAGCTGAAGGATGAGATGGTTACTTACCGGGAAAAGTACCATGAGCAAGAAAGGAAGATTTTGAAGCTCACCAGGCAGCTCGAGGAAGAAAGAGTGATCAATGACTACATCGGCACAAAAAGGAAGCGTCCATGGGACTTTTGATTTTGCTTTTTCTAGTTTTTAGAGTTTGTTTACTTCACTTCTTTGTAACACCTTAAAGGCATTGTTGAACCTTTCAAAGTTAATCTAATAAAGTTTGTTTATTTTTTGTTTGCAAATTTAAATCTCCCAAAGTCTCTGAAATCATTACATGCGCATCCCATTATCATGCACATCATTACAGGTACCATTACAGGTTTCTCATCTTCTTCGCTGTTTATTTCAGCAGAAATGTCTTCTGATCAAGCCATCAAAGATCTTCAGGCACAGAACGCCCAATTCCAACAGATGTTCCTAAGTCTGGCTAAAGGGCAAGAGGACCTGAAGACCCTTATTCTGAAAGAGAAGAAGAAGAAGAAGAAGGTTGGTATTCTGAACATGGGTAGAAGATTCAGAGAAAGGATAAGACAATCAGCTGATCTGACCTCCTCATCCAAAGACGAGGAGAACCAAGAAAAGGTAAAGGACCCTAGTCCAGCAGTTTCTGATAACGATACGGATTACGATGATGAGCAATATCCTCCTACTGAGGATAAGTACAAGCAGCTAGAAGACCGTCTGAGTGCTATGGAGATTCAGAAGATCCCTGGTTTGGATTTCGAAGAACTAGGGCTGGTGTCGGGAGTGGTGATCCCTCATAAGTTCAAAGCTCTGGCTTTTTCCAAGTACGATGGAGTATCCTGTCCAAAACTCCATCTCCACTCTTACGTAAGAAAAATCCAACCCCACACCGCTGATAGAAATTTGTGGGTACAATTCTTTCAAGATAGTCTGTCATGGACTCAGATTGAATGGTTTTATCAGTTAGAAGGAGACAGTGTCTGAAACTGGGAAGACCTTGCTGCTGATTTTTATAAGCAGTATCAGTATAACGCTGACCTTGCTCCCACTCGTACTCAGCTCCAGGGTATGTCTATGGGTGCAAGTGAAGGTTTTAAGGACTACGCTCAAAAGTGGAGAGACTTGGCTGGAAGAGTCCAACCCCCTTTGTTTGATAGGGAGTTGGTTGACATGTTTATACGGATGCTATCTGGTCCATTTTTCGATCATCTGATCGGCAGTTCGTCATCAGGGTTTATTGAGTTGATTTTGACTAGAGAGAGAGTAGAAGTTGGCATTCAAAGTGGTAAAATACAGAAGGATGCTTCATCAAGTGCAATAAAGAAGCTTTTCACCGGTAAGAAGGAAGCTAGTGTAGTCTACGGCCCAAGGGGCCAAAGCAGACCTGAACACCGTCAAACGGTAAATCCTGTAGTGATATCAAGACCCGCAATTGCTCCAGAATGCAACAATAAGCAAAAGGTGGAAAGACCACAACGGCAGTTTACCTGCATCAACATGACTTTGGATGAAGTTCTGCCTCATTTGTTAAAGTCCAACTTGGCAACCTTGAAAGAGGCTCCCAAGAATCCCAACATTTCTTCTCCCAGATACAATCCCAATGCCCGCTGCGCCTATCACTCTGAAAGTCCAGGTCATGATGCAAACGGCTGCTGGGCTCTGAGGAATAAAGTGCAAGATTTGCTGGAAGCTAAAGAGATTGAGTTTGATGCTCCGGAAAAGCCCAACGTTATAACTGCTCTTATTCCCAAACATGGTCGTGGAGTCAATGATGTGGACACCGATTCATTTGTAACCTTTGTGGAAGAGATCTCTACTCCTTTGATGATGGTTAAGAAGAATTTTTTGTTGGCCGGTTTATTTCCAGGTTGTAGTGAAGGTTGCCACATGTGTTCAATTCTGCCTTTCGGTTGCTGTTTATTGAAGTCAGGTGTTCAGCGCCTGATGGATAATAAGGAAATTTTGTTTGAGAAGACTATGATTCCGTTTAAAGATGTTTCCTATTGTACCCCAAAATTTTACCTCCCATATTTCTCAAAACATTTCAAGAAAGATCTTCAAATTGCTCAAGGAAGTCCAAGGATTGACCATACAAGCTCTCTCCTAAGGCAGTCTACCTCAAATTAGGGTTTCATGTTGCATCAAGATACTTGAGTCCAAGGGATACCAAATTCTCACCTTTGTCCTAATATGTTCTCAATATCATCCATGTCAAGTTTCAAGCCTTGTTGAGGAAGTTTGCTCAGTCAATTGCTCAAATGCCTGAAAATTGGTTGTGCTAGGGCAAAAGTCAATTGTGGCCCACATACAGTCAAACTTCAATATTTTTGGTCAACATCCTCATTTTTAAGTATTATTCATCATTTTATCAAAGGTTAATCATGATTCATCAAGGATTGCTCATAATTCATCAAGACTCAAAAGTTGCTAAATTAGGGTTTTGTCGGAAAAGTCAACTCAACTTTGACCAAGCATAACTTTCCTATACTTTATGATAAATGACCCATCCAAAGCTCATTTTGAATAGGATGAAATTATCTACAATCCATCTTCATCTTCCAAGTTCAAAATATGCACTCACAAGAAGTTATGAATTTTGACATTATAGGTCATTTTGAAAAGTCAACAAAAACACCTTTTTTGTCAAAGATTCATACATGAACATGGAATACTAAATTGAGATGATACCAAAAGGGTTGCTCAGAGGACATCTCAAACTTTCTAAAAAGTCCAAGAACACCTTCAAAGAGTCAAAATTGAGGAAGTTATGCATTGGTGAAGTTGACCCTTTTTGCAAAATTGTCAAAAGTCAACTATGCCTAAAATTGCAAATTTTGCTAAATGGGCCTAACTTTTTGCACTTGTTTTGAGTTGGTAGCATTGTCCATGAGCCCTAGCTCTTGCCACTTGTCCTTATCTTGTTTTTATTATTTATTTTGATTTTTATTTGAATTAAATCAATTTTAATCAAAACAAATCATGAAAAAAATCTAAAACATTGAAATCTCAAGATCTTGTACATGTTTCAGGTCCTATATCCAGCTAGCATAAGATTGAATTCGTGTAAAGCCTTGGTGTGCACAAAAAGATTGAATTTGGCCTATTTTTGGAAGGATCTTTAAGTGAATCAAATCTAAATCAAAATCAATAATGGAGAAAGATTGAGATCATGTTTGCAACCCTAATCCAATCCTCAATACATAAGGAACATTTGCAGACACAAATCAAGAGGTTAGAGAGGCGCAAGAACAAGAACCAAACTTGAAAAAAACACAAAAAAGTGTTGAGTCGAATTCATAGTCCCAGGCATTCTCAAGACCTTATAGCCATCCCAATCGCTTCCTGGGATCACAAGGAACCTATACCAATCAAGAACAAGCAGTTTCAGACGCTAGAAACCACTGTAAGGCCGTCACAACATTGAACTTTTTTTGAATTCGATTTGCATAATTCTGGCACTTATAGCATGAGATAATCATATATTTTCGTTCCTTAACACATTTGCAAGCTTTCTGTAACATTTAATTGCGTTTTCATGGATTGTATGAGATTTCACCATTGCTAGGTTTTTTGGCTCGATTTAGGATTTTTGTGTGCAGGCAAAATTGGCCCATAAAAAGGGCCTCATAATACTCAGCAAGTCCAGACGAGTTGATCCATGGCATTAGATGTCATTTATCATGCCCATGGAGGATTTTGAGAAATTGCAGGGATGTAGCGACGAACATATGTCCGTAGGTAAAAGTGTTTCACTTTTAGCAACGGAGCGAGGTTGGGGATGAACTGTGTGGCACCACCTTACTGGGCCATTTGAATTTTGGCGCTTTTTTCCCATTAACTGACATATATTATAAATTATTAATTATTATTATTATTATATGTACAACAAAAACAGCTAGCGCAGTTGGTTACAAGGTGAGTGCAAAAGGCATCAGGACCTGGGTTCGAATCCTAGGTTCCCCATTTATTTCACATATTTTGTCTTTCCATGATCCAGCGCGCACACAAGGCCAAGGACCACCATAGTCCATCATCATCCCATCAGCCATGTGTCCAGAAGGCCGGATCTGAAGGCTAGCATACGAAGGACCATCACGGGACCTAGTCAACACAAAGCATGGTAGCCTAGAAGTCAACATGGACCTCAGATTTTTGGGCCCAAGGCTTGCTATATACACCCCTCCAAATTACTTTTCCAGACCCAGTTTTCTATTTTATTTTCTTTTTATATTTCCATTATTTAGTTTATTTATTTATTTTACTAACATAATATGAAAATTCTTTTTATCAAAAAATCATAAAAAATAATATTTTTCACCCACTTAGACTTAGGTTTATTTTTTATCAAAAAAATTACTTAATTTAATTAGGTTATTTAATCTTAGGGTAATTTTAATTCCTTTTGTAAATAATTAAAATTAATTAGAACAATTAGGGTTTTAACTTAATTATATTTTATTTTTCTTAAAAACAACCAAAAGCACAAAAATAGGCCATTTATTTATTTTCTTTAATTAATTTAATTAACTAATTAATTCCGTATTTAATTTATAAAAAAACCTAATTATTTTTCTTAAAAACAATTAAAAACAACAAAAACATTTTTTTCTTTCAATTAGGTTAGAAAGGGTCAAAACCCCTCATTTCTTATCGTTCTTAATTTCCTCGCGCGCGCTTTATCATTTTATTTTTATTCTATTAATGTAATTGCTTACAAGTTGTAATAGCTTAATTAAGACCTTTTACTTTCATTTATCGTTTTTTTAAGGGTTTGTTTTTTGCTATGTAAATACTCGAAGCCTTGTAATAGCGTAGCTTATTTTTCGCACTTTAACTTCCATAAAATATTAACTGTTAGATGTATGAATAATTAGGGTTGCATGACAAGAATGTATGATTAACTTTAAAACGGTTAGCAAACCCTAAATGTGCAAAGATAATAATCTGAAATTGAATCACTCGCACATGCGCACTCCTAGGGTATACTCTAACTTCGGTTGCCTTCGGTAAACAGTCATTAGGTATAGGATATTTTAGTGGTCACTCTCTTGTCTAAACAAAGATCAAAGTCCCATTCGAAAAAGTTGCCTCAGAATGGTTGCCTCAGAATTGTTGCCTCGAATAATTGATCTAAGACATTAGGGTTACTACTAAGATGTCCTAACATTGCTTTAGTGACCGTACATCCCTTTTCGAATTGACCCTTAACAACTCCAACGACGGTGCTACCTACTCGCTAATAGTTGGATAGCGCTGTCTAAAGGAAACAAACATAGAACAATTCTTTTTTGAGTAGGTAGATTAGCTTTTAAGTACTTGATCAATCCAAACAAACTTTTTCACACTTACACTCCTTTCCAATAAAGTTTTCAAAAACAACTTCGTAACACTCTTGAAGTCAGAAGCAAGAGTTAAATCAAAGTCAAAACAAAAACTTTTCAAATCACACAAACACACAGAAGCAATTTTGAAAATGATGAGAAAGTACCTAAGAGCTCGTGGAAAACCACAGATAGAAAGGGTGCTAATGCCTTCCCTTTCTATAATCTACCCCCCGTACTCAGAAAATCTCGAAAAAAGGAATTTTTCTGTGCTTTTTTTCCTTTCCTTGTTGGATAAAATAAAAGTCGGTGGCGACTCTTTCTTACCGTGACATTTTGCAAATACAAACGCAAAAACACAAACCAGCATTTCAAAACAGTCCGGTTCTGGCCACCGTATCACAGAACTGGCGACTCTGCTGGGGAGTAATAAGTGGGATATACCTTAGGATTAGTTCATCATATTGCTTCTATTGTTTGATTTGATTGCTTTATCTTTGTGGGCTTTGTATCGGAGTTACTATAGATCCTAACTCGGATTTGGGGAACACATATTAGGTAAGTAGCAATAAACTGTGAGGGAACTGTACGGCGTAGACCGATACCGTTGAAGCAGTAGCTACATTGATGTGGCACATTAGTTGGTACTGGTATCCCTTGTGGAGAAACAAGGAGAATACGGGGCTGCTATATGGGTCGTTAAGAATCAACTGACCTTAGAACCTATAATTGACCAACTTGGCCATAGGAAGTAGTGAGATAGCCGGTCTCGGTGTAGAGCTGGGAATTGGTTGATACTCGATACTACACTCATTGAGACCATACTCTCGAGATAGTTCTGGCCGCAAGAAAAGATTGTGTAAGCTGAAACCATGACCGATGGAGGATGGTCAGTGATATTGAGAACCTCTAGAACCCGGTTAATATTATTAGGACAGGTCGAAACCAACTAAACTTCAAGAGGGTAGTACCTAGACTCCATGCAAGCCTGAAACTTAAGGGCTATTGTGTGACTTGTGTGCCTTTACCATGTTTGTTACCTTCTATACCTGTTGTGTGTTTTATCATGACATCATGCATCATGACATAGCATGCATACTTCATTAGACTAACCATTTCAAAGACCGAGGGGATTTATCTTTGTTTTGTTTTGCAGATCATGACTTCTATACGCAGAAATACCATTCGAGTTAACTTCGTACAGATACATATTCAGCTCAGAGAGTTAGTCTCAAAAGTTCCTGATACTTATTCATTTGTTAGAAGACATGGTCATCTCCTTAGTTTGGTCACTTCAAAGTTGGATGAGCAAATGATGGGCGTGTTGTTCCAGTTCTTTGATCCGTTGCATCACTGTTTCACCTTCTCGGATTATCAGCTAGTCGCTACTTTAGAGGAGTTTTCTGATTTACTAGGCATATCTATCCTCGAGCAGACATCCTTCACAGGTTTGGAGGAGGTTCCTAGACCCGAGGACATTGCTTCAGCCTTACATCTAAGAAGGGCTGATGTAGTATCCAATTGGGAGACCCGGAGCGGGGTTAAAGGTTTCTTGGCTAAGTTTCTAATGGATCAAGCTCAACAGTTCTGGGATAACCTGGATTTTCAAGCATTTGAAGACATCTTGGATCTCCTCATCTACGGCTTGGTTCTTTTCCCGAATCCAGTTTCCTTCATTGATGTGAATACGGTTAAGATCTTCTTGTCTCGTAATCCAGTATCTACTCTCTTGGGTGATATTTTGCATGCTCTCTATACCTGTACTGTGCGAAGAAGGGGGACCCTCATGTGTTGCACGCCGCTGCTGGCGAGGTGGTTTATTTCGCACCTCCCCAAGTCTGTATTGAAGAATGAGGAAGGTGTAGGTTGGGCTTACAGAATCATGTCCCTTGCTCATACGGACATCCTTTGGAGTTCTAAGGATATGGAAAGAGTAGATGTCATTGATCGATGTGGGGAGTACCCTAATGTTCCATTGCTTGGAATTAGAGGTGGAATAACCTACAATCCTTGTTTGGATTTACGATAGTTTAGACGCGCTCGGAGAGACGGTCCCCATGAGTTACTTCTTATAGATATTGTCTTTGACTACAAGGGGGACGTGGATGAGCATCGCCGAAGGTTTATACGGGCCTGGGGCATGGTGAATAGGTCTGACCCTCACGAGCTAGGACTAAAGAATGCCTTATGAAGCTGTTTTCGAGCCCGTGCTCAAAATCTAGGAATGCCTTATGAAGCTGTTTTGCCGGTGATTGTAGAGCATACTAATGAAGAAGGTGTTCCTTATACAGTCCTCCATCCCTATATGCCTACTGATCTTGGGGCATTGAAGAGATCTTGGATCAATTTAAAGGAAGAAAGGGATGCCTACCGAGAGAAGTATCATGAGCAGGAGAGGAAGATCTTAAGGCTTACGAGGCAACTTGAGAATGAAAGTATAATCAATGATTATTTCAGCATGAAGGGAAAACGACCATGGGATTTCTGATGTCTTTTATTGTTTCTAGTTTAGATTTGCTTTTCAGTTATTTCTTTTGTAACGCCTTAAAGGCATTGTTAAACATTTTACAGTTTTAATCTAATAAAGTTTGTTATTTCTTGGTTTGTAAATTTGAATCTCCAAAAGTCTTTGAAATCATTTCATACGCATTCCATTACCATGCACCTCATTACAGGTACCATTACAGGTTTCTTATCTTCTTCGCTATTTATTTCAGCACAAAATGTCTTCTGAAACACCCACTGATCAAGCCATCAAAGCTCTTCAAGATCAGAATGCTCAGTTCCAGGAGATGTTCCTGAACCTGGACAAAGGACAACAGGATTTGAAGACTCTTATCCTAAAGGAGAAAAAGAAGAAGAAGAAGAAGAAGAAGAAGAAGAAGGTGGTTCTGCTGAATATGGGTCACAGATTTGGGAATAGGTTGCGACAGGAAGCTGATCTGTCTCATTCATCTGGAGGAGGAGAGAATCAAGAGGAAGGAAAGGGTCCTAGTCTTGTGGTCTCTAATAATGACACTGACTTTGATGAAGAACAGTACCCTCTTGTTGAGGATAGGTGTGATCGGTGGAAATAGAACTGACAGTTTTTTAATGCTGGTTCGCGTTTGCGTTTGTTTTCGCAAAATATCGCGGTAAGCAAGAGTCGCCACCGTCTTTTATTTTATCCAACAAGGAAAGGACAAAAGCACAGAAAAATTCCTTTTCGAGATGTTTCTCGGGTTCGGGAGGTAGATTATAGAAAGGGAAGGTGTTAGCACCCTTTCTATCCATGGTTATCCACGGGCTCTTAGGTACTCGCTCATTGTGTTTTCAAAAGAGTTTTGCTTTTCTTGTGTTCGTGGGTTTTGAAAAGAGTTTTGTTTGAAAACTTCGATTTAACTCTTGTGTCGGTCCTCAAGAGTGTATGAAGTGTTGTTTGAAAACTTTGTTTGAAAAGTGTAAGTGCGAAAAGTTTGTTTTGTTTTGAAAGAGCAAGTACCTAATAACCTCTACCTACTCAAAAGGAATTAAACTGTGTAAATGTCCTTTAGACAATGCTATCCTACTATTGAGAAGTAGGTAGCACCGTCGTTGGAGTTTTCGATTAAGGGACGTGTGGTCACTAAACAACGTTAGGACGCCTTAGCGGTAACCCTAATGTATTAGATCATTTTTTTATCGAGGCAACCGTTTCGAGGCAACTTTGATCTTTAGACAGGAGGGCAACCTCTAAAACTTCCTATACTCAATGACCACGTTCGAGGCAACCAAGTGAGGCGTACCCTAGGAGTGGCATGTGCAAATGTGTCAATTTTCAGTTATGTTATCTTTGTACATGTTGTGGTGAGCTACGGTTGATTTTAATTTAGGATAGATCTTGTCATGAATAGCCTATTATTCATACATCTAGCAGTTAATGGTTTGCGAAAAATAAAACTAAGCTATTACAAGGCGTCGGGTATTTACATCGCCAAAAACAAACCCTTGAAAAAGTAAATTGCGGAAATTAAATAAAAGCGGTAAATAATCCTAATTAAAACTATTACATCCTCGGAGCAAATACAATTATATGGATCAAAATATGAATCAAAAAAATCATACGCGCGAGAAAAATTGAATCGGAGAGTTTTAGGGTTTTGACCCTTTTTTAGGAAAGCATGTTTTTATTTTTTTTTTAATTAAAGAAATCAGTCTAAATTAATAATTAAATTGATTAATTAAAATAAAAATATTTTTGGTTTTTTTTTTACTTAAGGGAAATAAAATGAGAATGGTTAAAAGTTATTAAAACCTAATATTCTAATTAATTTTAAATTATTGCAAAAAAATGTTAAAATTAACCTAATTAGAAACTAAATTAATTATTTATTTATTTATTTACAAAAATAATGAAATAGGGAAATTAATAAAAATATAGTTTTTGAGGTTTTCTGATTTTATTAGGAAAATATTAATTATTTTAGTTAGTAGTTAATTAAAAATAAAAAAATAAATCAAGCAAATAAATAATGAAAGAAAATAAAAAAAAAGGGCAAACTCAGGGGGTTTGGGCCCAATTTTGGAGGTGAATCTGGAAATTCTTGGCCCATTAACATTCCAGCCTCATTTGACTTTCAGAATCTTCCGCACGCTTGTTGACTGGAGACCATGGTGAGGACCCCATTCTGGCCATTGGATATGGATCTGAGACCACTTGGCATATTGACAATTGAGGCGCATGATGGTCTGCATTCTAGGCGCTACATGGGAACACCTGAAAACAAAATTGAATAATATTTTGGGGGACCTGGGATTCGAACCCAGGTCCTATTGCTCATTGGATGTTCGCCCCTGCCACTACACCACTATGCTGCTTTTGTAATAATAATACACAACAAATAATATGTATCAAATAAACACTTATGCCTGGAAAAAATAAAAAATAAAAAGCGCGTTGATTTCAAACCGCCCAATGGGAGGGAGACGTGTGGTCGTCTTCTTCCCCAAACCCTGTGTTTTTTCCTGCGGATTTGATTCCGCATCAAAATCCGTGGCTTATTTCTAAAATCCACCCTAGGCTATGAATATACCATCTAAGGCCATGGCTGACCTCGTCTCTCCCTCCTGAGTATTCCTATACCAATTATTGGGGCCAATTTTCGCTCCATCAAAAACACCTAAAAAGCAAGAATATGAACCCTAGAATCGGGCATCACGATACAGGGCATAAAAACAAAATTGAATATTGCAGTTATGTTAGAAATCAAATAATAAACATGAATATGCCAATGTTTTGAAGAAAAAGTGCAAGAATTGGAAGTTGGGATTCCATGTTCAGAGGTCCATTCGTGATGACTTACAGTGTGATATAGGTGATGAAAAAGCCTGGTTTTGATTGCTATAGCACCACTGGTTGTCAAGGAAGGGAGTTACGTTCTTCTTTTTGTCTGAAAGCACCTCCAATATCGCTTTTGGTCTCACACTTTTTCAAGGATTTTTCAGTTTTGGTATGGCCGTTTTAATAGAGCTTAGGTCGTGAATTATGTTTGTGTGGCTTGTGTATGTATAAGGCAATGATTTTAGGTCAAGAGTTGGGCCAATATCCATGTACATTCAAGGTTTAGGATTTGATTTTATCACCATTGTTAACCTTTCCAAAAATAGGCCAAATCTGATATTTTGTGCACAAATAAGCCTTAGCACGAGTTGGTTGGTTGTCACATGATGTTTGCAAGTTGTACAAATCACAAAGATCCCTTTTCAATAATTTTTGGATTTTATTTGATTTAATATTGATTAATAATGAATTAAATCAATAAAAAATGAAATAAAATAGAAAAATAAATGTTTGGTCATGAAATTAAGCATGGGACACGTGTGTGGCATGACAAGACTAAATCAAGTGGAAAAAAGTGGGCCCTTTTGTCAAAAATTGGAATTTTGAGGATAGTTGACTTTTGGCAAATTTGGAAAAATGCCCAACTTCAACAATGCATAACTTCCTCAATTTTGAACTTTTGGAGGTGTTCTTGGACTTTTTTAGAAACCTTGATATGTCCTCTAATCAACCCTTTTGGTCTCATCTCATTTTGATCTTCCATTCTCAAGTTATAAGCTTTGGCACAAAAGGTGTTTTTGTTGACTTTCAAAAATGACCTATAATGTCCAAATTTGTAACTTCTTGTGAGTGCATTTTATGATCTTGGGGTATGAAGATGGATTGTAGGGAATTGCATCCTATTCAAAATGAGCTTTGGATGGGTAATTTATCATAAAGTATGAGAAAGTTATGCTTGGTCAAAATTGAGTTGACGTTTCCTGCAAAACCCTAATTTAGCAACTTTTGAATCTTGATGAATCTTGAGAAATCCTTGATGAATCATGATCAACCCTTGATCAAATGATGAATTATCTTTAAAAATTAGAATGTTGACAAAAAATCTTGAGGTTTGACTATATGTAGGCCACAGTTGACTTTTGACCCAACACAGTCGATTTTTGGGCCTCTTGAGCAATTGGCTGACCAAAGTTTCTATGCAACGCTTGAAATTTGTCATGGATGAACTTAAGAACATATTAATACATTGGGGAGAACTTGAAGCCATTTGGATGTAAGGACCTCTATGCAAAACAAAACCCTAATTTTGAATTGACTGCCTTAGGAGATGATTTGACTGTCCAACCCTTGAGCCAACTTGAGCAACTTGAAGATTATTCTTGACATGTCTTGAGGAATATGGGAGGGCAAATTTTGGGGTACAACAGTTGCCCCTGTTCAATTTTCTTAAACCTGAGGATATGGATTGTCTTTCGAGCCTTTCGTGATCCGAAGGTGGAAGATGATTAAACACTAAAGTGCCCAGAAATTTGCACTCGCATGGAGTAGTATCAGCGTTATGATGTCGGGAATGGGCTTACAGATGCCATTTGGAGAGATGGTGGATAGGAGGATGGGCTTATAGATGCCAACTGGAGATTGTTGGTAGGTATTTTTGTCTTCGTTGACGGGTTGTCTTTATTGTCGGGTTGTCTCTATTGACGGGTTGTCTTTATTGTCGGGTTGTCTCTATTGACGGGTTGTCTCTATTGACGGGTTGTCTTCATTGACGGGTTCTCTCTATTGATGGGTTAGTATCAGAAAAATCTTTAGGAATCGATTTAACTGGATTTATCTTCTTTGACTGGATTAGTATCAGAAAAATCTTTAGGAATCAATTTAACTGGATTTGTCTTCTTTGACTGGATTAGCGTCAGAAAAATCTTTAGGAATCGATTTAACTGGATTTGTCTTCTTTGACTGGCTTGCCTCAGAAAAATCTTTAGGAATCAATTTTAACTGATTTTGTCTCCATTGAGTGGCTTGCCTCATAAAAATCTTTAGGAATCGATTTTTTAACTGATTTTGTCTCCATTGACATAATTTGAGAATCTAACTGCATCTTTCCTGAAAGGTAAAGGTCAGTCATAGGCAATGCATGATATAGATCGAGCAATGATATTCTCAACATAAATGAGATTGTATGATATGATGCGTATATGCATGTATCATGATGTATGAAAATGTGATGTTTTAGCTGGGGAAAATAAATCCCGGATAGCTGCTGGAGAATGATGTTGAATTCTTCGTTTCCGCTGGGGATGATGAACGAAGATGATTGTGAGAATAAACCTGCAGGAGAAAAGAATTCCGTTGGGGAATAAACTAGTGAAGAAATTACTCTGCGGGGAATTACTCTGTGGGAAGAGATGCTTTGCTGAGATTTTAACGATAACCCCGCTAGGGATTCCGTTGATAAGCTCTGTTGGGGATTTTGATGATGAACTCCGTTGGGGATAGAAAGAAATTCGCTGGGGATGATCTTTCAGTTGCAACTTGCTGAGGATAACCCAGTTAGACTCTTGTGGGGATAACCTTCTGAATATGGCTGGGGAGATACATTTGTACTCTGCAGGGGACGAGCTTCCAGAATCTACTGGGGAAGACGATTTAATTCTGGCGAGGAAGCTTTTTTAGACTGCGCTGGGAAATGGCTCTACTGGGGATATCTTGTATTCCGCCGGGAAACATTCTTATACTCTGCCGAGGAATATTAAGACTGCCAGGGATACTCCTACGCTTGTCGGGGAATATCTTTATACTCCGTTGGGGAATACTAAGACCTTTTGGGAATACCGAGCCTTTTTGGGACTGACGGTAGACTATCTCTGCTTGGGGGAGAGTATTTGCTGAATCCTTCGTAGTTGCAAGTCTCAGTGGGGAGAGCTACCATTACTGTCTTACTCTGCGGGTAGTGACGATATCTTGGTCATATTCTTCAGCCGAACCTACCTTGGTACCTTGGTGGACAGAGCAACTAGACCTCTCAGACAATTCTTATTGCCCCTACTTCTGATATCACCCGTAATTAGTCCTTTGTTTCGCATGCAAATATTTATGAGCAGCAATTAATGTCAAATGCATATATCAAAAATGAACATTGGACGTTTTTTGCAAAACAAAACAAATAAAGGAAAAAACAATTTGTAATTTGTCTGAAAAATGAACTTGTATTGATTTTGAAGTTTGCCTGAAAATATGCATTTTTGTACAAGAGGCTGACGTCCTAGTAAGAGAATGCCGCCGAGAATATAGAATTTATACAATTTGTGAAAAGAAAACAAAACAGCTATGTGAATAGTCCCACTGGGTTCCAACTCTGCTATTGCCCTTATATCTTCAAGCATCTCATCACTTTGCTGCTTAGTTGAAGATGAATCTGATTGACTGGTGTCGTCTGAGCCTGGTAGTCGATACCGAAGTCCGGATGCAAGGTGATCCAATGAGACATAGTGTTACGCCTTAATCCCTAACTTTTGCCTGGACCTCCCTTTCGGGTTTTCAGTCCACCGGGATACCCATTTTTGCCCAAGCCGCCTTTTCAGGTTTTTGACTTGACGGTTGTACAGATTTTTTTAATTTTCATCCCTTATTTTTGCCCGAACCCTTTTGGTTCGCCGGGAAGCCCTTATTTTTGCCTGGACCGCCCTTTCGGGTTTTCAGTCCACCGGGATACCCATTTTTGCCCAAGCCGCCTTTTCAGGTTTTCGACTTGACGGGTGTACAGATTTTTTTTATTTTCATCCCTTATTTTTGCCCGAACCCTTTTGGTTCGCCGGGAAGCCCTTATTTTTGCCTAGGCCAGTCAACCTAGCGGGTCTTTAATTATGCATAGTATCTTTTCACTATGTCTGCATTGGCGGGGTGAGGAAGGTCGTCACCATCCATGGTGGTTAGAATCATCGCTCCTCCTGAGAAGATGTTCTTAACCACAAATGGCCCTTCGTGCGTAGGGGTCCATTTGCCCCTGGGGTCACCTTGAGGTAGAATGATGCGCTTGATTACCAGGTCCCCGACTTGATACTCTTGTCGTCTGACTTTCTTGTTAAATGCCTTGATCATCCGTTTTTGGTACGTCTGACCATGGCAAATAGCAGTGAGTCTCTTTTCGTTGATTAGGTTTAGTTGATCAAGCCTGGTCTGGATCCAGTCGTCTTCGCTTAAGCCTGCATCTTTCATGATCCGAAGAGAGGGTATATGAACTTCAATGGACAGGACTGCCTCCATGCCATATACCAAGGAATAGGGTGTTGCCCCTGTTGATGTCCGTGCTGAGGTACGGTACCCATGAAGAGAAAATGGTAACATCTCGTGCCAATCTTTGTAGGTCACTGTCATCTTCTGCACAATCTTCTTAATGTTTTTATTAGCTGCTTCTACAGCCCCATTCATCTTCGGCCGGTAGGGAGAAGAATTATGATGCTGTATCTTGAATTGCTCGCAGAGCTCAGTGATCATCTTGTTGTTAAGATTGGTACCATTATCCGTAATGATCCTCTCTGGTACCCTGTATCGACAGATCAGGTTGTGCCGAATGAATCGTGCCACGACGTTCTTGGTTATGGTGGCAAAGGAAGCTGCTTCAACCCACTATGTAAAGTAATCAATCGCTACCAGGATGAAACGATACCCGTTGGATGCTGTAGGTCTGATCTCGCCGATCATATCAATGCCCCACATTGCAAAAGGCCAAGGTGCTGTCAAGATGTTCAACAAAACTGGAGGAATGTGCACCTTATCAGCATAGACCTGGCACTTGTGACATGTCCGAGAATGCTGATAACAGTCGGCTTCCATTATGGACCAGTAATATCCTACCCGAAGGATTTTCTTTGCCATGGTATGTCCACTGGAATGAGTTCCGAAAGTACCTTCATGCAGCTCTGTCATGATCCTTTCTGCTTCAATCTTATCCACACAACGCAGTAAGGTTGAATCATGGTTACGTTTGTAAAGAATGCCATTGCTGATGAAGAACTTTGCCGCGAATCTTCTCAAAAACTTCTTGTCATTAACAGATGCACCCTCGGGGTATTCTTGAGCTTCAAGGTACCTGTTTACTTCATGATACCAAGGCTTTTATGTTACCTCTTCTGTCTCAAGATCACAACAGTGTGCAGGTTCATCCAATTTCCAAATAATGATCCGGGGAGCCTCGTTGTCCCACTTGAATTTGAACATAGAAGACATCGTAGCTAGCGCGTCCGCCAACTGATTCTCCTCTCTTGGGAAATGTTCAAAGGTTATCTCCACGAAATGGGGAAGCAACGTCAATACATACTCCTTGTAAGGAATAAGATTTGGGTGTTTCGTATCCCATTCTCCTTTGATCTGACTGATCACGAGAGCGGAATCTCCGAAGACACTCAGAAACTTGATCCTTAGGTCAATTGCAGCTCGAAGACCCATGATGCATGCTTCATACTCCGCCATGTTGTTGGTGCAGTTAAAACACAGTCGGGCGGTGAGCGGAGTATGAGAGCCCTTAGGAGATATAATCACAGTGCCAATACCGTTACCCAAAGCGTTTGAAGCTCCATCAAAGTGCATAGACCATCGGGATCCTTCCTCAGGTCCTTCGTCCGGTCCAGGTATCTCGCAATCAGGTACTACCATGATATTCTAGTCTGGAAATTCGAAGTTCATAGACTGGTAATCATCCACTGCCCGATGTGCCAAATGGTCTGCCAACACACTTCCCTTGATTGCTTTTTGAGTCGTGTACTGGATGTCATATTCAGTCAAGATCATCTGCCATCTTGCTATTCTTTCGGACAAGGCAGGCTTTTCGAAGATATACTTGATTGGATCCATCTTTGAAATCAACAGAGTAGTGTGAGTCAACATATATTGTCTTAGCCGGCGAGCAGCCCATGCCAAAGCGCAACAAGTTTTCTCGAGTAGTGAGTATCGGGTCTCACAGTTGGTAAACTTTTTGCTAAGGTAATAAATAACATGCTCTTTTCGGCCAGACTCGTCATGCTGACCCAGCACACACCCCATTGAATTGTCAAGTACTGTCAAGTATAAGATTAGAGGTCTCCCTTCAACCGGTGGCATAAGAATGGGTGGCTCTTGGAGATACTCTTTGGTTCTTTCGAAAGCGGCCTGACATTCATCGTTCCAACGTACTACTTGATCTTTCTTCAGTGGCTTGAAGATTGGTTCACAAGTAGCAGTTAGGTGCGAGATGAATCGGGCAATGTGGTTCAGCCGTCCTAGAAAGCCTCTGACTTCTTTCTCTGTCTTGGGAGCTGGCATATCTTGTATGGCTTTCACTTTGGCAGGGTCCACTTGAATACCTTTGTCGCTTACGACGAAACCTAGTAGTTTTCCAGATCTAACCCCGAAGGTGCACTTGTTCGGGTTTAATCTCAGCTTGTACAACTTCAACCGGTCAAACAGCTTCTGTAGATGGTCAAGGTGTTCCTCTTCAGTTTGGGACCTTGCAATCATATCGTCGATGTATACTTCAATCTCATGATGGATCATATCATGAAACAAGGCAACCATGGCACGCTGATACGTTGCCCCAGCATTTTTCAACCCAAAAGGCATGACCTTGTAGCAAAAGGTACCCCATTGAGTAACAAAAGTGGTCTTCTCCATGTCTTCGGGAGCCATCTTTATCTGATTATAACCGGAGAAACCATCCATGAAGGAGAATACCTTATGCTGAGCAGTGTTGTCAACCAGAACGTCGATGTGAGGCAGAGGGAAGTCATCCTTGGGACTTGCTCTGTTCAAATTCCTGTAGTCAACACACATTGAGACCTTACCATCTTTCTTCGGTACCGGAACCACATTGGCAACCCACTGAGGGTAAGAAGTCACTGCTAGAAAACCGGCATCAAACTGTTTCATAACTTCGGTCTTGATTTTCTCAGACATCTCTGGACGCATACGGCGGACCTTCTGTTTTACCGGAGGGCAGTCTTCCTTGGTAGGCAGGCGATGAACCACGATGTCAGTATCCAACCCAGGCATATCTTTGTAGGACCAGGCAAAGATCTCGACATAGTCATGCAACATCTGAATCAACCGCTGTTTCACACTAAGCTCCAGATTTGCACCGATCTTGACTTCCTTCTTGTCTGTCTCAGTACCCAAATTTACTGTTTCCACTGGCTCTTCATGTGGCTGAATGGCCCTCTCTTCCTGAAGTAGCAGTCTTGCAAGCTCACCAGGCACTTCGCAATCATCTTCACCTTCGTCTTCGGCTAAGTTGATCGGATTTTCGAAGTCATAACTGGCAGTAGCAGAGTCGTTACCAGTGAGATCCAGAGTGGATTGTGACCTGTATATGTGAGTGTGTGTAAATAGATGTTTTGCAATATATAATAAAGAAAGACAAGGAGCGCAAAATTTGAAATGCAAGAAACGTCCAATGCTTTTTATTAATGATATATGAAAATGGCACACAAAAGCCCTCACAAATGAAGCCACGGTGCCCCGGGTAAGACACCGGGCCATAAAGTTTCAAAACATTGTCTGTTACAAATTCAAAACAAAAGAGTTCATTACTGAGTAACAAAAGTAATAGGGATGAAGTCCTTTGCCGTCCAGTTGTTTGGTCCACCGTTGGTCGTAGGGTAGATCCAGTTGTCGAATTCAGATTCCTCCACGTCATCTTCGATGGCATTTACTCCCGAGTTGCTGATGAACACAGGAGGTCTTCCAATCCTTGTACTACGAACAGCCTTCTGAGCTTCTGCAGTGAAACCCAAACCAAACTTGTTAGTCTTCTGAGTGAAATCAGGAAGTCGGCCCCAGTTTGCACACTCACCCTTCTCAATAACAGCCCGGACATCCTTTAAGGAAGCCATCTTCAAAGGAGAATCTTCAACCACAGTCTCAGTTGATGCCAGTGTCTGAGGAACCTCTTCAAAGTGTTGAAATGGGGTCTCAATGAACTCCCCATCCATCTCTATGTACCGGAACGAGTTGAGGTGGCTGACCATGTACTCTTCCTCCCCTTGTACTGTCATAATCTTTCCTTTGACCGGGTACTTCAGCTTTTGATGGAGTGTTGAGGTCACAGCTCCAGCTTTATGGATCCATGGACGACCCAGCAAACAAGAATAGGATGGCCGAATGTCCATCACGTAGAATGTAGAATTGAAGACCTGGGAACCAACCTTGATTGGAATATCAACCTCACCATGCACCATCCTTTTAGACCCATCAAAGGCCCGGACAACAATGTTACTTGGCTTTAGCTCCAACCCTTCGCAATCCAACCTGTCTAGAGCTTTCTTGGGCAAGACGTTCAACGAGGACCCCGTCTCAACCAACACATGTGCAAGAGTATTGCCCCTGCATTTAATGGAGACATGCAGGGCATCGTTATGGTTCTTCCCTTTAGTGGTCAGATCAGCTTCGGAGAAACCCAAACCATTATCAGCAGTTAAATTGGCCACACAATCGGTAAACTGATCAGCTGATGTCTCTTGTGGCACGTGGGCCGTCTTCAGGAAGGTAATCAGAGCCTTGGCATGGGCCTCTGAACACAACAACAGTGATAACATAGAAATCTTGGATGGGGTTTGCCCCAGTTGCTCAACTACATTATAATCACTCTTCTTAATGATCTTTAGAATCTCTTCCATCTCCTGTTTGGAAGCTTCAACATTGATGGTTTTTGGTGCCTCCGTCTGGGCAGGCATATCAGTGGCGATCCCTTTGGCCCGAGCGTCGGATGACTCGGCGACAGGGGTAGGAATAGGAACTTGATCAGGAATGGAAGTAGATACATTTACAGGTGAAATGACAACAGGTCTTCGGGAAGCTGGTGGAGCAATATCAGGTGAGAAAAGTATATCACTGCGGGTGACTTTGGCATGCCCAGTAATGTTGCTGACGTTGGTATCAGCATCAAACTCTTGCTTGACTCCAAGAACATAAACATCTGCCCCATAGTGCCAAGGGACAGCTTTGTCAGAGGTTTAGGGAATAGGCCCCGGAACAGTGATGATTATGGGTGCAATCTTCTGAACAGGCATAATTCTAACAGGCTTCCTCGAGGGAGCCTTGGGAGAATTGTTGAAAATGGTAACAATAGAAACTTCTTCAGTAGGGGTGGCAGGAACAACAATCTTCTCAAACAGGATCTCCTTGTTATCCATTAGGTTTTGGATGCTTGACTTCAAAGATGGGCAACCAGTAGGTGAAACAGAACACAGGTGGCAACCTTCACCATATCCCGGAAATAGACCGGCTAGCAACAGGTTCCTTTTGACGGTCATCAGCGGGGTAACAATATCATCCACAAAGGCTACAAACAGGTCTTCCTCTACAGCATTCACTCCATGCTTGGGCATGGGAGCAGTCACAACATTAGGCCTTTCGGGTGCCTCAAACTCAATCTCTTTTGCATCAATCAGGTCTTGGACCTTATTCTTCAAAGTCCAACAATCATCTGTATTATGCCCCGGGCTCTCAGAATGATAAGCGCAGCGGGTGTTGGGGTTATACTTTGATGATGTAGTATTCGGATTCTTTGGGGCTTCCCTTAGAGTTACCAAATTGGTCTTCAGCGACTGTGGCAATATCTGAGACAAAGTCATGCTGAGACGAGTGAATTGCCTTCTAGGTCTCTCTTCCCTTTGTTGGTTGTGATGCTGAGGAGCACCGGCAGGTTTCGAAATAACAACCGCGTTGATAGATTGGCGGTGTTCCGGTCTACTCTGTCTTCTTGAACCGTAGACAACACTGGATTCTTTCTTGAACGGCTTCTTCTCAGTGCTCGATGAGGCACCCTTCTGTATTTTCCCACCCTTGATACCTGCTTCAATCCTCTCACCAGTCAAGATAAGGTCTGTAAACCCGGCTGAAGAGTTCCCAATCAAATGGTTAAAGAATGGACCAGACAGGGTCCCCAAAAACATATCAACAAGTTTACGATCAGTTAAAGGTGGCTGCACCCTTCCGGCAAGGTCTCTCCATTTTTTAGCATACTCTTTAAATCCTTCACCCGTCCCTATTGACATACCCTGGAGTTGGGTACGCGTAGGAGCAAGGTCGGAATTATATTGATACTGCTTATAGAACGCAATAGCCAAATCTTCCCAGTTACGGATACTGGCTCCATCCAGCTGATAGAACCACTCAAGCTGAGTCCCTGAAAGACTGTCCTGAAAGAAATGGATCCACAAATTCTTATCAGCTGTGTAAGGCTGGATCTTCCTTACATATGACCGGAGGTGCAACTTTGGACAGGAAGCTCCGTCATACTTGGAAAAGGTAGGTGCCTTGAATTTATGGGGAATCACCACCCCAGAGGATAGACCTAGGTCTCCGAAGTCCAGCCCGGGCACATTCTGTATCTCCATAGCGCTCAAGCGGTCCTCCAACTGTTTGTACCTATCCTCAGCAGAAGGATATTGTTCTTCATCATAATCCGTCTCGTTGTCAGAGACTACGGGGCTAGGAACCCTTCTCTCTTGTGGACTGTCTTTCCCTCCGGATGAGGTGGTCAGATTAACCTCATTCTGCAGTCCATTTCTAAACCTGCGTCTGGTGTTGAACAGGACGGTCCTCTTCTTCTTCTTCTTCCTCTCTTTCAGAATTAGGGTCTTCAAGTCCTGTTGACCCTTAGCTAGGCTCATAACCAACTCTTGAAACTGGGCATTCTGGGCCTGGAGGGCCTTGATAGCTTGCTCAGTGGAAGATTCAGTAGACATGATGATTGCTGAGATAAACAGCGAAGAAGATAAGTGACCTGTAAAAAGGGTACCTGTTATGCATATTATGAATGGTATGCTATTTATGTAATGCATTCAAGGGTTCGAAAATTCAAATTCGTTGCAGATAAAAAAGAACACACGTCATATTAAGAAGTAATCTGTTTAGTACATAAGTGCCTCATGGGCGAAATGTTACAAAATACTTAATGTAAAAAGACATTGCGCATCCTTTTTGGAGCGATGTAAGTGTTGAGGGTCTCTTCCTCGTGAAGTCGGCGGGTGAGCTCCAAAACCTTCTTCTCACCGGCATGTAAGCTGGCTTCAAAAGCATTTCGTTCTTCCTTGAGTTGGAACCAACTCTTTTGCATTTCTTCCCATGATGTTGGCATGTCAGGATGTAGAATGGTGTATGGAACCTCTCCTTCCATAATAGGCTCTTTGATCACGGGGAGAATGTGAGGATATGGCATCATAAGATTCTGGGAGCGGGTTCGTACCCACTTGAGGTAAGGCTCAAGGGGGATGGAATTATTGTGCCCCAGTGTCTTACTATCTACCTTGTTAGGCATCCTCCAAGCTCTGATGAACCTTTGTCGAAGTCCTTGCGCATCGTTGTCGAAGTCAAAAACTATGTCCGGAATCAACATGTCATGAGGGCCATCCCTCTGAGCATATCCAAATTGTCTCAAAGCCAGACATGGGTTGTAGGTAATGCCTCCTCTAATTCCAAGTAGAGGAACATTAGGAAATTCTCCGCAACGATCAATGATAGTGACATTTTCTCTGGACCGAGAACACCAATGTACATCAGAATGTGTGAGGGTCATCAATCGTTGTGACCACCTTAAACCCTGCTCGTTCTTCAAAACTGATTGTGTAAGGTGAGAAATAAACCACCTTGCCAGGAGAGGAGTACAGCACATGAGAACACCTCTTTTTCTCATTGTTCGTGTGTAAAATGAGTGGAGGATGTCCCCAAGCAATGTAGGTATGGGATTCCTGGACATAAAAATCTTGACAGCATTCACATCTATAAGTTGATCAGGATTTGGGAACAACACCAACCCATAGACAAGGAGTGCCACAATCTCTTCAAAGGCTTGTAGATCAAGAGAATTCCAACATTCTTGTGCCTTCTCAAACAGGAACTTTGCCAAGAATCCCTTGATACCACTTCTGATTTCCCAATGCCCCTTGATGTCAGATGGTTGCAGACGTAATGCTTGAGCAACATCTTCAAGTTTTTGTTCCTTTTCCGTACCGTTGTAGGGTAGTTGACTAAGAATAGGGATTCTCAGAAGTTAAGAAAACTCCTCCAAAGTAGGCACCAATTGATAATCAGGGAATGTAAAACAGTGGTGTAAGGGGTCAAAGAACTGGAAGAGAACTTTTATCATGTCTTCTTCAATGTTGGTGTTGAGGAGTCTACCAAGTTTTTCACTGAAGAGAGAGTTCTCGGGAATCCTGGATGTAAGCTCCTTGAGTTAAGGAGGGATCCTTACAAGGTTGACTTGAATTGTTTTCCTGCGGAGAGACTCCATGTCCTACAAAACAAGAACAAAGATGAAGATCCAAACCCTTGAAATGGTTAGCAAATGCATATGATGCTTTATGATGTTATGCACATGTATGCAAAAGTAAGCAAGTGTATATACAGACAGTCATATTCACACAAAGCAAACAAGTCCTTAGGTTTAGGCTTGCATGGGGTTCGTAGGTAAGTACCCTTTTGAAGTTAGTTGGCTCAAAACCTGTCCTATAAATAGTAACCGGGTTCTAAGGAGCTCAATATCATTGGATTGTTTCTATGTTCATTGTTTTGATTTAGCCACTTAACTAGCGACCAAAATATTCCAAGAAAACAACCCTCAATGAGTGTAGTATCGAGTATCTACCAACTTCGGACTGCACCAAGGTCGGTCATCTCACTACCCCTAAAAAGACCAGGATGGTCAAGTAAGGTTCTAAGGTCAGTTGATGCTTCACAACACCACGCGGCGGCTCCGTACTCTCCTTGACTTGACTCAAGGGTTACCGGTACTCACCAAAGTGCCACATCAATGTAGCTACTGCTTCATCTATGTCGGTATACCCCGCACAGTTCCCTCACAGTTTGTTGCTACTTCTAAAGGGTATCCCCAGATCCGGGTTAGAATCTATAGAACTCCGATACAAACCCACAAAATTTAAAGCATACAATTGAAAACACAAGTGATCTAATCCTAAGGTACACCTCACTTATGTATCTCCCCAACAGAGTCGCCAGTTCTGTGATCGGTGGAAATAGAACTGACAGTTTTTTAATGCTGGTTCGCGTTTGCGTTTGTTTTCGCAAAATGTCGCGGTAAGCAAGAGTCGCCACCGTCTTTTATTTTATCCAACAAGGAAAGGACAAAAGCACAGAAAAATTCATTTTCGAGATGTTTCTCGGGTTCGGGAGGTAGATTATAGAAAGGGAAGGTGTTAGCACCCTTTCTATCTGTGGTTATCCACGGGCTCTTAGGTACTCACTCATTGTGTTTTCAAAAGAGTTTTGCTTTTCTTGTGTTTGTGGGTTTTGAAAAGAGTTTTGTTTGAAAACTTGGATTTAACTCTTGTGTCGGTCCTCAAGAGTGTATGAAGTGTTGTTTGAAAACTTTGTTTGAAAAGTGTAAGTGCGAAAAGTTTGTTTTGTTTTGAAAGAGCAAGTACCTAAGAACCTGTACCTACTCAAAAGGAATTAAACTGTGTAAATGTCCTTTAGACAATGCTATCTCACTATTGAGAAGTAGGTAGCACCGTCGTTGGAGTTTTCGGGTCAATTCGATTAAGGGACGTGTGGTCACTAAAGCAACGTTAGGACGCCTTAGCGGTAACTCTAATGTCTTAGATCATTTTTTTATCGAGGCAACTTTGATCTTTAGACAGGAGGGTGACCTCTAAAACTTCCTATACTCAATGACCACGTTCGAGGCAACCAAGTGAGGCGTACCCTAGGAGTGGCATGTGCAAATGTGTCAATTTTCAGTTATGTTATCTTTGTACATGTTGTGGTGAGCTACGGTTGATTTTAATTTAGGATAGATCTTGTCATGCATAGCCTATTATTCATACATCTAGCAGTTAATGGTTTGCGGAAAATAAAACTAAGCTATTACAAGGCGTCAGGTATTTACATCGCCAAAAACAAACCGTTGAAAAAGTAAATTGCGGAAAATAAATAAAAGCGGTAAATAATCCTAATTAAAACTATTACATCCTCGGAGCAAATACAATTATATGGATCGAAATATGAATCAAAAAAATCATACGCGCGAGAAAAATTGAATCAGAGAGTTTTAGGGTTTTGACCCTTTTTTAGGAAAGCATGTTTTGATTATTTTTTTTAATTAAAGAAATCAGTCTAAATTAATAATTGAATTGATTAATTAAAATAAAAATATTTTTGGTTTTTTTTTTATTTAAGTGAAATAAAGTGAGAATGGTTAAAAGTTATTAAAACCTAATATTCTAATTAATTTTAAATTATTGCAAAAAAATGTTAAAATTAACCTAATTAGAAACTAAATTAATTATTTATTTATTTATTTACAAAAATAATGAAATAGGGAAATTAATAAAAATATTGTTTTTGAGGTTTTCTGATTTTATTAGGAAAATATTAATTATTTTAGTTAGTAGTTAATTAAAAATAAAAAAATAAATCAAGCAAATAAATAATGAAAGAAAATAAAAAAAAAGGCAAACTCAGGGGGTTTGGGCCCAATTTTGGAGGTGAATCTGGAAATTCTTGGCCCATTAACATTCCAGCCTCGTTTGACTTTCAGAATCTTCCGCACGCTTGTTGACTGGAGAGCATGGTGAGGACCCCATTCTGGCCATTGGATTTGGATCTGAGACCACTTGGCATATTGACAATTGAGGCGCATGGTGGTCTGCATTCTAGGCGCTACATGGGAACACCTAAAAACAAAATTGAATAATATTTTGGGGGACCTGGGATTCGAACCCAAGTCCTATTGCTCATTGCATGCTCGCCCCTGCCACTACACCACTATGCTGCTTTTGTAATAATAATACACAACAAATAATATGTATCAAATAAACACATATGCCTGAAAAAAATAAAAAATAAAAAGCGCGCTGATTTCAAACCGGCCAATGGGAGGGCGACGTGTGGTCGTCTTCTTCCCCAAACCCTGTGTTTTTTTCCTACGGATTTGATTCCGCATCAAAATCCGTGGCTTATTTCTAAAATCCACCCTAGGCTATGAAAATACCATCTAAGGCCATGGCTGACCTCGTCTCTCCCTCCTGAGTATTCCTATACCAATTATTGGGGCCAATTTTCCCTGCATCAAAAACACCTAAAAAGCAAGAATATGAACCCTAGAATCGGGCATCACGATACAGGGCATAAAAACAAAATTGAATATTGCAGTTATGTTAGAAATCAAATAATAAACATGAATATGCCAATGTTTTGAAGAAAAAGTGCAAGAATTGGAAGTTGGGATTCCATGTTCAGAGGTCCATTCGTGACAACTTACAGTGCGATATAGGTGATGAAAAAGCCTGGTTTTGATTGCTATAGCACCACTGGTTGTCAAGGAAGGGAGCTGCGTTCTTCTTTTTGTCTGAAAGCACCTCCAATATCGCTTTTGGTCTCACACTTTTTCAAGGATTTTTCAGTTTTGGTATGGCCGTTTTAACAGAGCTTAGGTCGTGAATTAGGTTTGTGTGGCTTGTGTATGTATAAGGCAATGATTTTAGGTCAAGAGTTGGGCCAATATCCATGTACGTTCAAGGTTTAGGATTTGATTTTATCACCATTGTTAACCTTTCCAAAAATAGGCCAAATCTGAGATTTTGTGCACAAATAAGCCTTAGCACGAGTTGGTTGGTTGTCACATGATGTTTGCAAGCTGTACAAATCACAAAGATCCCTTTTCAATAATTTTTGGATTTTATTTGATTTAATATTGATTAATAATGAATTAAATCAATAAAAAATGAAATAAAATAGAAAAATAAATGTTTGGTCATGAAATTAAGCATGGGACACGTGTGTGGCATGACAAGACTAAATCAAGTGGGAAAAAGTGGGCCCTTTTGTCAAAAATTGGAATTTTGAGGATAGTTGACTTTTGGCAAATTTGGAAAAATGCCCAACTTCAACAATGCATAACTTCCTCAATTTTGAATTTTTGGAGGTGTTCTTGGACTTTTTTAGAAACCTTGAGATGTCCTCTAATCAACCCTTTTGGTCTTATATCATTTTGATCTTCCATTCTCAAGTTATAAGCTTTGGCACAAAAGGTGTTTTTGTTGACTTTCAAAAATGACCTATAATGTCCAAATTTGTAACTTCTTGTGAGTGCATTTTATGATCTTGGGGTATGAAGATGGATTGTAGGGAATTTAACCCTCTTCAAAATGAGCTTTGGATGGGTCATTTCTCATAAATTATGAGAAAGTTATGCTTGGTCAAAGTTGAGTTGACTTTTCCTACAAAACCCTAATTTAGCAACTTTTGAATCTTGATGAATCTTGAGCAATCCTTGATGAATCATGATCAACCCTTGATAAAATGATTAATTATCCTTCAAAATGAGAATGTTGACAAAACATCTTGAGGTTTGACTATATGTAGGCCACAGTTGACTTTTGACCCAACACAGTCAATTTTTGGGCCTCTTGAGCAATTGGCTGACCAAAGTTTCTCTGCAAGGCCTAAAATTTGTCATGGATGAACTTAAGAACATATTAAGACATTTTGGAGAACTTGAGGCCATTTGGATGTAAGGACCTCTATGCAACACAAAACCCTAATTTTGAATTGACTGCCTTAGGAGATAATTTGACTGTCCAACCCTTGAGCCAACTTGAGCAACTTGAAGATTATTCTTGACATGTCTTGAGGAATATGGGAGGGAATTTTGGGGTACAACAATAGGTATAAGCAACTTGAGGACCGGTTGAGTGCAATAGAGATTCAGAAGATACCTGGTCTGGACTTCGGAGATCTGGGACTGGCATCTGGGGTGGTGATCTCGCACAAGTTTAAAGCTCCTGTCTTTGCTAAGTATGATGGAGTATCTTGCCCAAAGCTTCATCTCCGCTCATACGTCAGAAAATCCAACCCTACACTGCCGATAGGAATCTGTGGGTCCATTTATTTCAAGATAGTCTATCAGGGACTCAGCTTGAATGGTTTTATCAATTGGAAGGAGCTAATGTCCACAACTGGGAGGACCTTGTTGCTGCTTTTTACAAGCAATACCAGTATAACGCCGGCCTTGCTCCCACGCGTACTCAACTTCAGGGTATGTCTATGAGTACAAGAGAAGGCTTTAAGGACTATGCTCAGAAGTGGAGAGATCTGACCGGAAGAGTCCAACCCCCCTGTCTGATAGGGAGTTGGTGGATATGTTTCTTGGGACTTTGTCTGGTCCATATTTCAATCAATTGATCGGTAGTTCATCGTCTGGGTTCACTGAATTGATTTTGACTGGGGAGAGAATGGAAGCTTGCATTAGAAGTGGCAAGATACAGAAAGGTGCTTCATCAAATACAGAAGAGAAGCCTTTCAAGAAAGAAGCTAGTGCCGTTTACAGCTCAAGGAGCCAAAACCGACCTGAGCACCGCCAAGAAGTGAATGCAGTTGTAATATCAAGACCTACAATTGCCCCACAATGCAACAATCAATAAAGAGTAGAAAGATCACAAAGACAGTATACTCGGCTCAATATGACCTTATCTCAAATTTTACCGCAGTTATTGAAGACTAACCTGGTAACTCTGAGGGAAGCTCCGAAGAATCCCAGTATCACATCTCCGTTGTATAATATGAATGCCCACTGTGCTTATCACTCTGATAGCCCGGGGCATGATACAAATAACTGTTGGGCCTTGAGGAATAAGGTGCAACATCTGATTGAAGCTAAAGAGATCGAGTTTGACACACTGCAAAAGCCTAATGTCATGACTGCTCCTATGCCCAAGCATGAAATAAATGCTATAGACGATAATTCATTTGTGACCTCTGTAGAAGACATTTCCACTTCGTTGATGACAGTGAAGAAGAATCTATTATCGGCCGGTTTATTTCCGGGCTGTGGCGAAGGGTGCCACCTATGTTCCATCCTACCTGCTGGTTGCCATTTATTGAAGTCAGGTGTTCAACGCCTGATGGATAACAAAGAGATCTTGTTCGAGAAAACTTTGATTCTGTTGATTCCTATTGAAGATGTTTCCATAATAACCATTTCCGCCAATCCTTCCAAGGCTTCCTCGAGAAAGCCTGTTAGGATTACATCCGTTCCGAGAGTTGCTCCATTGATCATTATTATTCCTGGTCCTATCCCTTACACTTCGGATAAGGCTGTCCCGTGGCACTATGGGGCCGATGTGTATTATCATGGGATCAAACAAGACTTGAAGGTTAAAGAGGCTGATACCGATGTCAGCAATATTGTCGGGTCTAGCAAGGTCACCCGAAGCGGAAGACTCTTCTCTCCTGAGATTTCCCCTCCAACTGTTCGAAAGCCTGTTGTTATTCCATCTTCCAGTACATCATCTACTGTCCCAGTTTATATTCCAATTATCACCTTTGTTGCCGAGTCATCTGACGCTCGGGGAAAAGAGATCACAGGTGAGCCTGCCCAGATGGAGGCACCTAAGAAGATTGTTGTAGAAACCTCTAGACAAGAGATAGAGGAAATTCTGAAGATTATCAAGAAAAGTGACTACAACCTAGTCGAGCAGCTTGGTTAAACCCCATCGAAGATATCCATGTTATCTTTATTGTTATGCTCGGAAGCCCATGCAAAGGATTTAATTGCTTTCCTTAAAACTGCGCATGTGCCGCAGGAAACATCTGTTGATCAATTCAAAGACTGTGTGGCTAGTTTGACCGCTGACAACGGGTTGGGTTTCTCCGACGTAGATCTGACTGCTAAAGGAAGGAATCACAATGACGCTATGCATGTTTCGATCGAGTGCAGGGGCACTACTCTGGCCCACGTACTGGTGGATACTGGGTCCTCATTAAATGTCTTACCCAAGAAAGCATTAGACCGGCTAGACTGTGAAGGGTTGGTTCTGAAGCCAAGTAATATTGTGGTTAGGGCCTTTGACGGGTCCAAAAGGATGGTGCATAGGGAGGTGGTTGTCCCTGTTAAGGTTGGTTCCCAGACTTTTGCATCTATATTCTATGTGATGGACATTTGACCATCTTATTCTTGCTTGCTAGGTCATCCATGGATTCATAAGGCTGGGGGAGTGGCTTCTACGCTCCATCAGATGTTGAAATATCCAGTGAAGGGGAAAATTGTTACAGTACGAGGGGAAGAGGAGTACATGGTGAGTTATCTTAACTCCTTCCGGTATGTGGATATGGATGGGGAGTTCATTGAAACTCTGTGTCAGAATTTTGAAGAGGTCCCCCAAACTCTGGCGTCGACTGAAACTGTTGCTGAAGAATCTCCGATGAAGATGGCTTCCCTCAAGGATGCCAGGACTCTAATAGAAAAAGGTGGGTGTGCAAATTGGGGCCAACTCCCTGACTTCGCACACAAGACTGACAAGTTTGGTTTGGGTTTTACTGCAGAAGCTCAATAGGCGGTTCGGCGCGCGCGTATTGGAAGACCTCCCATGCATATCAGAAATCCGGAAGTGAATGCAGTTGAAGATGACAAAGAAGAGTCGGAGTTTTACAGCTGGATTTACCCGACTGTCGGCGGTGGTTTGAACAATTGGACGGCAAAGGACTTTGTGCCCGTTTCTTTTATTACACAGTAATAGACTTTTGTTTTGAAGTTTGTAACAGACAGTTTAAAACTTTACGGCCCGGCGCCTTGCCCGAGACACCGTGGCTTTGTTTGTGAGGGCTTATTATGTGTCATTTCCATATATCATCAATAAAGCATTGGACGTTTTCTTGCATTACAAATTTTGCGCTCCTTGTTTTTCTTTTCTATCTTGCACCTTTATCAAAATAGCTATTGTCTTACACACACTCACATATCATAATACAGGTCTACATCCACTCTGGATCCCACTGATAACAACTCTGCTACTGCCAGTTATGACTTCGAAAGTCCGATCAACCAAGTCGAGGATGAAGGTGAGGATGATTGTGAAGTTCCTGGAGAACTTTCTAGATTGTTACTTCAGGAAGAGAGGTCCATACAGCCCCATGAAGAGCCAGTGGAATCGGTGAATCTGGGTACAGAAGAAGACAAGAAAGAGGTCAAGATCGGTGCAAATCTGGAGTCTAGTGTCAAGCAACGGTTAATGCAAATGCTGCGTGACTATGTTGAGATCTTTGCTTGGTCTTATGAAGATATGCCTGGGTTGGAAACTGATATTGTGGTACACCACTTGCCAACCAAAGAAGACTGTCCTCCAGTGAAGCAGAAAGTTCGTCGAATGCGCCCAGAGATGTCTGAGAAAATCAAAGCTGAGGTCATGAAACAGTTTGATGCCGGTTTTCTAGCAGTTACTTCTTACCCGCAGTGGGTTTCTAACGTGGTTCTGGTGCCGAAGAAAGATGGTAAGGTTCGAATGTGTGTGGACTATAGGGATCTGAACAGGGCAAGTCCCAAGGATGATTTCCCACTCCCTCATACCGATGTTCTGGTCGACAACACCACACATCATAAGATCTTCTCCTTCATGGATGGTTTTTCTGGTTACAATCAGATTAAGATGGCTTCCGAAGACATGGAGAAGACAACCTTTGTTACGCAGTGGGGTACTTTTTGCTACAAAGTCATGTCGTTCGGATTGAAGAATGTTGGGGCAACGTATCAGCGCGCCATGGTCACTTTGTTCCACGACATGATTCATCATGAGATTGAGGTATACGTTGACGACATGATTGCAAGGTCCCAAACTGGAGAGGAACACCTTGACCATCTTCAGAAGCTATTTGACAGGTTGAAGTTGTATAAGCTGAGGTTAAACCCGAATAAGTGCACCTTCGGGGTGAGGTCTGGTAAGCTGCTGGGTTTCTTCGTTAGTGATAAAGGTATTCAAGTAGATCCTGCAAAGGTGAAGGCTATACAGGAAATGCCAGCTCCCCGAACAGAAAAATAAGTCAGAGGCTTTTTGGGACGTCTGAACTACATTGCCCGATTTATTTTGCACCTGACTGCTACTTGTGAACCAATCTTCAAGCTGTTGAAGAAAGACAAGTGGTAAAATGGAACGATGAATGTCAGACCGCTTTCGAAAGGATCAAAGAATATCTCCAAGAGCCTCCTATTCTGATGCCTCCAGTTGAAGGAAGACCTTTGATCTTATACTTGACAATACTAGACAATTCAACGTGGTATGTGCTGGGGTAGCATGACGAGTCTGGCCGAAAAGAGCATGCTATTTACTACCTTAGCAAAAAGTTTACTGACTATGAGACCTGATACTCACTGCTTGAGAAAACTTGCTGCGCTTTGGCATGGGCTGCTCGCCGGCTGAGACAGTATATGCTGACTCACACTACTCTATTGATATCAAAGATGGACCCAATCAAGTATATCTTCGAAAAGCCTGCCTTGTCCGGAAGAATAGCAAGATGGAAGATGATCTTGACTGAGTATGACATCTAATATACGACCCAAAAGGCAATCAAGGGGAGTGTGTTGGCAGATCATTTGGCGCATCAGGCAGTGGATGATTACCAATCTATGAATTTCGAGTTTCTGGATGAGAGCATCATGTCGGTGACTGACTGTGAGACACCTGGACTGGATGAAGGACCTGAGGAAGGATCCCGATGGTCTATGTATTTTGATGAAGCTTCAAACGTGTTGGGTAATGGTATTGGCGTCGTGATCATATCTCCTGAAGGCTGTCATACTCCATTCACCGCCCGATTATGTTTTAACTACACTAACAACATGGCGGAGTATGAAGCGTGCATCATGGGTCTGCGAGAAGCTATTGACTTAAGGATTAAGTTCTTGAGTGTATTCGGAGATTCCGCTCTAGTGATCAGTCAGATCAAAGGCGAGTGGGATACGAAGCACCCAAATCTTATCCCTTACAAAGAGTATGTATTGACGTTGCTTCCACATTTTGAAGAAATAACCTTTGAACACTTCCCAAGAGAAGAGAACCAGTTAGCGGACGCGCTAGCTACCATGTCTTCTATGTTCAAGGTCAGGTGGGACAATGAAGCTCCCCAGATTACCATTGAGAGGTTGGACGAACCCGCACATTGCTGTGATATTGAGACTGAAGAGATAACAGATAAACCCTGGTTTCACGAGGTAAAGAGGGATCTTGAGGCTCAAGAATACCTCGAGGGTGCATCTGTTAATGATAAAAAGTTTCTAAGGAGGTTCGCTGTAAAGTTCTTCATCAGTAACAGTTTTCTTTACAAATGTAACCATGATTCAACCTTACTGCGATGTGTGGATAAGAATGAGGCAGAAAGGATCATGACATAATTACATGAAGGTACTTTCGGAAATCATTCCAGTGGACATACCATGGCAAAGAAAATCCTACAGGAAGGATATTATTGGTCTACTACGGAAGCCGATTGTTATCAGCATTCTCCGACTTGTCATAAGTGTCAAGTCTATGCTGATAAGGTGCACATACCTCCAGTTCCTCTGAATGTCTTGACAACACCTTGGCCTTTCGCAATGTGGGGTATCGATATGATTGGTGAGATCAGACCTACTGCATCCAACAGACATCATTTCATCCTGGTGGCTATTGATTACTTTACGAAGTGGGTTGAAGCAGCTTCCTTTGCTACAGTAACCAAGAACGTCGTGGCATGGTTTATTTGGCACAATTTGATCTGTTGATATGGTGTACTAGAGAGGATCATTACGGACAATGGTACAAATCTCAAAAATACGATGATCACCGAGCTCTGCAAGCAGTTCAAGATACAGCATCACAACTCTTCTCCCTACGGCCGAAGATGAATAGGGTTGTTGAAACGGATAATAAGAACATCAAGAAGATTGTGCAGAAGATGACAGTGACATACAAAGATTGGCACGAGATGTTACCATTTGCTCTTCATGGGTACCGTACCTCAGCGCGGACTTCAACTGGGGCAACACCTTACTCTTTGGTGTATGGCATGGAAGCAGTCTTACCTATCGAGGTCCAAATACCCTCTCTTCGTATTATGAAGGATGCAGGTTTGAGCGAGGACGATTGGATCCAGACCCGGCTTGATCAGCTGAACTTAATCGACGAGAACAGACTTACTACTATTTGTCATGGTCAGACGTATCAAAAGCGAATGATCAGGGCATTTAACAAGAAAGTCAGACGACAAGAGTATCAAGTTGGGGATCTGGTGATCAAGCGCATCATACTGCCGCAAGGTGATCCCAGGGGCAAACGGACTCCTACGTACGAAGGGCCATTTATGGTTAAGAACATCTTCTCAGGAGGAGCTATGATTCTAACAACCATGGATGGTGACGACCTTCCTCACCCCGTCAATGCAGACATAGTTAAAAAATAATACGCATAATCAAAGACCCGCTAGGTCGACTGGCCTAGGCAAAAATAAGGGCTTCTCGGCGAACCAAAAGGGTTCGGGCAAAAATAAGGGATGAAAATGAAAAAATCTGTACACCCGGCAAGTCGAAAACCTGAAAAGGCGGCTTGGGAAAAAAAGGGTATCTCGGTGGACTGAAAACCCGAAAGGGCGGTCCAGGCAAAAATTAGGGATTGAAGTGTAACAATATGTCTCATTGGATCATCTTGCAACCAGACTTCGGTATCGACTATAAAGCTCGGACGGCACCGATCAATCTGATCTACCTTCAACCAAGTAGCAAAGTGATGAGACGCTCAAAGACATAGGGGAAATAGCAGAGTCGGAACCCAGTGGGATTGTTCACATAGCTGTTTTCTTTCTTTACACAAATTGTATAAATTCTGTTTGTTTGGCGGCGTTCTCTTACTAGGACGTCAGCCTCTTGTACAAAATTTTTATTTACAGGCCAACTTCAAAATCAATACAATTCAATTTCACAAAGAAATTTCAAAATCATTTTCCTTTTTCTGTTTTGTTTTGCAATAACGTCCAATGTTCATTTTTGATATATGCATTTGACAATAATTGCTGCTCATAAATATTTACATGCAAAACAAAAGACGATTACTTGTAATATCAAGAACAGGGGCAAACAAGAAATGTCCAAGATTTACAATTGCTCTGTCCACCAGGTATAAGGATAGACCTAGTTGGAGAATATGACTGAAGGTACATTCACTCCCCGCAGAGTAAGAGAAGGACAGTGGTGTTAATTCTCCCCAGTTGAGATTCACAATCGTAAATGAATCGGTAAGATTCTCCCCAAGCAGAATTCATCTTTCCCCAACAACGGAAGACCATCCCCAGTGGAGTTTATTTCTTCCACAAAACAAAAAGTTTATCCCCGACAGAGTTTATCATCGCCAGCAATGGTAATTCATCCCCAGCCGAGGTTATTTCTCCAAGTCAGTGGATCTTCTAACAGAGTATCTCTTCCCCACAGAGTCATTTTCTCGCCAATATATTCTCCATCAGGATTATTCTCCCAATCATCTTCGGTCGTTATCCCCAGCGAGCGAAATTCTTTATACTCTTCAGCAGCAATCCGGGATTTATTGTCCCCAGCTAGAGAATATCATAAAAAACATTGCATGTCCATACATCATGACATGCGCATACGCATCATACAGCACAATCTCATTTATTTTGAGAACATCATTGCTTGATACATATCATGCATTACATACAGCTAACATTTACCTTTCAGGAAAGATACAATCAAATTCTCACCAAGTTCAAGCTATGAAGCGTGGATCCGACCGGATAGTATCTTGATTTCTACATTATATTGTGAAGCCCAGATTCGACCGATTAACAATATCAAACACCGCGAAGCCTGGAATCGACCAGATAGTGGTTTATCTTTAAGCTATGAAGCCCAGATTCGACCGGATAATAGTTTAATCCCCAGCAAGCCGTGAATCCCGGATTACGACTGGATAACAGCTAAGCAAGTTACCATGAAGCCTGGATTCGACCAGATAGTGGTATATCTTAAACACAAGCCGTGAAGCCCGGATTACGACCGAATAATAACTCAGCAAGTTATTGTGAAGCCTGGATTACGACCAGATAGCAATACAAGTTTCTGTGAAGCTTGGATTACGACCAGATAGCAGCCAAGGATAATATGAAGCCTGGATTACGACCAGATAGTGGTATATCTTTAATACAAGTTATGAAGCTCGGGTTCTACGGGATAGTATCTTGATTTCTCCAAACACCATGAAGCTTGGATTCGACCAGATAATGGTATGATACATCGTAAAGCCTGGATTACGACCAGATAGAGGTAAAAGACGATGAAGCCTGGAATACGACAAGATAACAGTGAGGGACATTGTGAAGCTTGGATTTCAACCAAATAGCAGTTTACCCGGCCAATTACTATGAAGCCCAGATTCGACCGAATATTAGTAGGCCCAAAAAATCAAATGGAAGCCCGGATGCGACTAGATAACCACTTGATTTCTTCTGAAGCCTAGATTACAACCAGATAAGAAGTGAGGTATTGTGAAGCCTGGATTACGACCAGATAGCAGTACAGAACACCATCAAGCCTGGATTCAACCAGATAATGGTATAAAGCATCGTGAAGCCTGGATTATGACCAGATAACGATAAAAGGACTGAAGCCTGGATTACGACCAGATAACAGTATAAGACACTGCGAAGCTTGGATTTCGAACAAATAGCAGTTTACCTGGACAATTACTAAGAAGCCCGGAGTCGACCGGATATTAGTGTGCCCTAAATTCAAGTTGAAGCCCGGAGGCGACCGGATAACAACTGAATTCCTTCTGAAGCCTAGATTACGACCAGATAAGAATTGAGAAATTGTGAAGCCTGGATTACGACCGGATAGCAAGTTTAATCTCATCTCCCCAGTAAGTCACTGTAAAGCCTGGATTATGACCAGATAGCAGTCGGTCTTATCACTATGAAGCCTGGATTACGACCAGATAGTATTTCATGTTCACCTCTTCAACTAAGAGATGATTCCTCAGTAGAATAACGGACGACCGAAGTTCCTAAAATTCAACTTTTCTCAAAACAGAGACGATTTCCCAATAGAATAACGGACGACCGAAGCTCCCAAAATTCTATTTCTCTCAAGACAAAGATCAACATTCCCCAGCAGAATCTTCTTCAACAACAGGTATACAAGCTCTCGCTAAGGAATCTCTTATGCGATCGACACTTTTCAGATGGCATCTTTAAGCCCATCTACCATCATCAATCTCCAAATGGCATCTATAAGCCCATTCCCGACATCACAAGACAATTACTATTTCATGCGAGTGCAAATTTCTAGGCACTCTAGTGTTCAATCATCTTCAACCCTCAGATTACGAAAGGCAGACAAGCCAATCTACATCTTCAGGTTTAAGAAGATTGAACAGGGGCAGTTGTTGTACCCCAAAATTTTCCCTACCATATTTCTCAAAAAATTTCAAGAAAGATCTTCAAATTGCTCAAGGAAGTCCAAGGATTGACCAGACAAGCTCTCTCCTAAGGCAGTTTACCTCAAATTAGGGTTTCATGTTGCATCAAGATACTTGAGTCCAAGGGATCCCAAATGCTCACCTTTGTCCTAATATGTTCTCAAGAGCATCCATGTCAAGTTTAAAGCCTTGCAGAGGAAGTTTGCTCAGTCAATTGCTCAAAGGCCTGAAAATCGACTATGCTAGGGCAAAAGTCAATTGTGGCCCACATGCAGTCAAACTTCAAGATTTTTGGTCAACATCCTCATTTTGAAGTATTATTCATCATTTTATCAAAGGTTGATCATGATTCATCAAGGATTTCTCATAAGTCATCAAGACTCAAAAGTTGCTAAATTAGGGTTTTGTCGGAAAAGTCAACTCAACTTTGACCAAGCATAACTTTCTCATACTTTATGAGAAATGACCCATCCAAAGCTCATTTTGAAGAGGATGAAATTCTATACAATCCATCTTCAGCTCCCAAGTTCAAAATATACACTCACGAGAAGTTATGAATTTTGACATTATAGGTCATTTTGAAAAGTCAACAAAAAAGTCCAAGAACACCTTCAAAGAGTCAAAATTGAGGAAGTTATGCATTGGTGAAGTTGACCCTTTTTGCAAAATTGTCAAAAGTCAACTATGCCTAAAATTGCAAATTTGCTAAATGGGCCTAACTTTTTGCACTTGTTTTGAGTTGGTAGCATGGTCCACGAGCCCTAGCTCTTGCCACTTGTCCTTATCTTGTTTTTATTATTTATTTTGATTTTTATTTGAATTAAATCAATTTTAATCAAAACAAATCATGAAAAAAATCTAAAACATTGAAATCTCAAGATCTTGTACATGTTTCAGGTCCTATATCCAGCTAGCATAAGATTGAATTCGTGTAAAGCCTTGGTGTGCACAAAAAGATTGAATTTGGCCTATTTTTGGAAGGATCTTTAAATGGATCAAATCCAAATCAAAATCAATAATGGAGAAAGATTGAGATCATGTTTGCAACCCTAATCCAATCCTCAATACATAAGGAACATTTGCAGACACAAATCAAGAGGTTAGAGAGGCGCAAGAACAAGAACCAAACTTGAAAAAAACACAAAAAAAATGTTGAGTCGAATTCATAGTCCCAGGCATTCTCAAGAGCTTATATTCATCCCAATCGCTTCCTGGGATCACAAGGAACCTATACCAATCAAGAACAAGCAGTTTCAGACGCTAGAAACCAATGTAAGGCCATCACGACATTGAACTTTTTTTGAATTCGATTTGCATAATTCTGGAACTTATAGCATGAGATAATCATATATTTTCGTTCCTTAACACATTTGCAAGCTTTCTGTAACATTTAATTGCGTTTTCATGGATTGTATGAGATTTCACCATTGCTAGGTTTTTTGGCTCGATTTAGGATTTTTGTGTGCAGGCAAAATTGGCCCATAAAAAGGGCCTCATAATACTCAGCAGGTCCAGACGAGTTGATCCATGGCATTAGATGCCATTTATCATGCCCATGGAGGATTTTGAGAAATTGCAGGGATGTAGCGACGGACATATGTCCGTAGGTAAAAGTGTTTCACTTTTAGCAACAGAGCGAGGTTGGGGATGAACTGCGTGGCAGCACCTTACTGGGCCATTTGAATTTTGGCGCTTTTTTCCCATTAACTGGCATATATTGTATATTATTAATTATTATTATTATATGTACAACAAAAACAGCTAGCGCAGTTGGTTACAAGGTGAGTGCAAAAGGCATCAGGATCTGGGTTCGAATCCCAAGTCCCCCATTTATTTCACATATTTTGTCTTTCCATGATCCAACGCACACACAAGGCCAAGGACCACCATAGTCCATCATCATCCCATCAGCCATGTGTCTAGAAGGCCAGATCTGAAGGCTAGCATACGAAGGACCATTATGGGACCTAGTCAACGCAAAGCATGGTAGCCTGGAAGTCAACATGGACCTCCGATTTTTGGGCCCAAGGCTTGCTATATACACCCCTCCAAATTACTTTTCCAGGCCCAGTTTTCTATTTTCTTTTCTTTTTATATTTCCACTATTTAGTTTATTTATTTATTTTACTAACATAATTTGAAAATTCCTTTTATTAAAAAATCATAAAAAATAATATTTTTCACCAAATTAGACTTAGGTTTATTTTTTATCAAAAAAATTACTTAATTTAATTAGGTTATTTAATCTTAGGGTAATTTTAATTCCTTTTGTAAATAATTAAAATTAATTAGAACAATTAGGGTTTTAACTTAATTATATTTTCTTTTTCTTAAAAACAACCAAAAGCACAAAAATAGGCCATTTATTTATTTTCTTTAATTAATATAATTAACTAATTAATTCCGTATTTAATTTAAAAAAAAACCTAATTCTTTTTCTTAAAAACAATTAAAAACAACAAAAACATTTTTTTTTCTTCTTTCAATTAGGTTAGAAAGGGTCAAAACCCTCATTCCTTATCATTCTTAATTTCCTCGCGCGCGCTTTATCATTTTATTTTTATTCTATTAATGTAATTGCTCACAAGTTGTAATAGCTTTATCATTTTATTTTATTTTTAAGGGTTTGTTTTTGGCTATGTAAATATCCGAAGCCTTGTAATAGCGTAGCTTATTTTCCGCACTTTAACTTCCGCAAAATATTAACTATTAGATGTATGCATAATTAGGGTTGCATGACAAGAATGTATGATTAACTTTAAAACGGTTAGCAAACCCTAAATGTGCAAAGATAATAATCTGAAATTGAATCACTCGCACATGCGCACTCCTAGGGTATACTCTCACTTCGGTTGCCTTCGGTAAACGGTCATTAGGTATAGGATATTTTAGTGGTCGCTCTCTTGTCTAAACAAAGATCAAAGTCTCGTTCGGAAAAGTTGCCTCGGAATGGTTACCTTGGAATTTTTGCCTCGAATAATTGTTCTAAGACATTAGGGTTACTACTAAGACGTCCTAACATTGCTTTAGTGATTGTACGTCCCTTTTAGAATTGACCCTTAACAACTCCGACAACAGTACTACCTACTCACTAATAGTGGGATAGTGCTGTCTAAAGGAAACAAACATAGAACAATTCTTTTTTGAGTAGGTAGATTAGCTTTTAAGTACTTGCTCAATCCAAACAAACTTTTTCACACTTACACTCCTTTCCAACAAAGTTTTCAAAAACAACTTCGTAACACTCTTGAAGACAGAAGCAAGAGTTAAATCGACGTCAAAACAAAAACTTTTCAAATCACACAAACACATAGAAGAAATTTTGAAAATGATGAGCAAGTACCTAAGAGCCCGTGGAAAACCACAGATAGAAAGGGTGCTAATACCTTCCCTTTCAATAATCTACCCCCCGTACTCAGAAAATCTCGAAAAAAGGAGTTTTTATGTGCTTTTTTTCCTTTCCTTGTTGGATAAATAAAAGTTGGTGGCTACTTTTGCTTACCGCGACATTTTGCGAATACAAACGCAAAAACGTAAACCAGCATTTCAAAACAGTCCGGTTTTGGCCACCATATCACATTGTCATTATCACCATTTCCGCCAACCCTTCCAAGGTTTCCTCGAGAAAACCTATTAGGGTTACACCCGTTCCAAGAATTGCTCCATTAATAATCACCGCTCCAGGTCCCATCCCATATACCTCAGATAAGGCTATCCCATGGCATTACGGTGCTGATGTATATTACCATGGAGTTAAACAATATTTGAGGGCTGAAGAAGCCGATATGGATATCAGTAATATTGTTGGGACAAGCAAGGTCACCAGAAGTGGAAAACTCTTTTCTCCCGAGATTTCCCCTCCGACTTTCCATAAACCTGTTGTCATTCCGTCTGCTAGTACATCAACTACTGTCCCAGTTCCCACTCCAGTCATCACCCCTACTGCCGAGCCATCTGGGACTCGGGGCAAAGAAATCACGGGTGAGCCTGCCCAAACGGAGGCACCTAGAAAGATCACTGTAGAAACCTCTAAACAAGAAATAGAAGAAATTTTGAAGATTATCAAGCAGAGCGACTACAACGTAGTCGAGCAGCTGGGGAAGACCCCGTCAAAAATATCCATGTTATCCTTGTTGTTGTGTTCTGAAGCCCATGCAAAGGCTTTAATTGCATTCCTCAAAACTGCACATGTGCCGCAAGAAACTTCAGCCGATCAGTTCAAAGATTGTGTGGCTAGCCTGACTGCTGACAATGGGTTAGGATTTTCAGATACGAATCTGAATGCTAAGGGGAGAAATCATATTGATGCTTTGCATGTCTCGATCGAGTGCAGAGGCACCACTATGGCCCATGTGCTGGTAGATACCGGGTCCTCATTGAATGTTCTGCCAAAGAAAGCGCTAGACCGTCTAGATTGTGAAGGTTTAATTCTAAAGCCGAGTAACATTGTGGTAAGGGCTTTTGATGGATAAAAAATAATGGTGCACGGGGAGGTGGACATCCCTGTCAAAGTGGGCTCTCAGACATTTTCATCCACCTTCTACGTGATGGATATCAGACCATCATATTCTTGCTTGCTGGGTCTTCCTTGGATTCATAAGGCTGGGGCAGTGACTTCCACGCTTCATCAAATGCTAAAATACCCGATGAAGGGAAAGATTGTCACAGTACAAGGTGAAGAGGAGTATATGGTGAGTCATCTAAGTTCTTTCTGCTATGTGGAGATGGACGGGGAATTTATAGAAACGCCTTGTCAAAATTTCGAAGAGGTCCTTCAGACATTGGCTTCAACTGAAGTTACCACAGGCAAACCTCCATTGAATGTGGCTTCTCTCAAGGACGCCAGGGCTGTAATTGAAGAAGGTGGGTGTACCAATTGGGGTCAGCTCCCTGATTTCACTCACAAAATTGACAAATTTGGTTTGGGCTTTACTACAGGGGCTCAGAGGGCAGTTAGGCGCGCACGCATCGGAAGACCCCCTCTACACATCAGCAATCAGGGAGTTAATGCAATCGAGGAAAATGAAGAGGATTCAAACATCGACAGCTGGATCTATCCTACAACCAATGGTGGACTAAACAACTGGATGGGGAAGGACTTCATACGTGTTTCTTTTATTCCGCAGTAATTGACTTTTTGTTTTAAGATTTGTAATAAACAGTTTGAAACTTTACGGCCCGGTGCCTTGCCCGAGGCACCTTGGCTTTGCTTGTGAGGGCTTATTATTTGTCATTTCATATATCATTAATAAACCATTGGACGTTTCTTGCATTACAAATTTTGTGCTCCTTGTTTTTCTTTTTCTGGCTCTCGCTTTATCAAAACAGCTATTCGCTTACACACACTCATGTATCATACTGCAGATCCATATCCACTCTGGATCCCGTTGATAACAACTTTTCTACTGTCAGTTATGACTTCGAAAATCCGATCAACCAAGCCGAGGACGAAGGTGAAGATGATTGTGAGGTGCCTAGAGAACTTGCTAGACTGTTACTGCAGGAAGAAAGGGCCATACAGCCTCATGAAGAGCTATTTGAGTCAGTGAATTTGCGTACAGAGGAAGACAGGAAAGAGGTTAAGATAGGGGAGAATCTGGAGCCTAGTGTCAAGCAACGATTGATACAAATGCTACGCGACTATGTTGAGATCTTTGCTTGGTCCTACGAAGATATGCCTGGTTTGGACACTGATATTATGGTTCATCGCTTGCCGACTAAAGAAGACTGTCCTCTGGTAAAACAGAAGGTCCACCGTATGCGCCCTGAGATGTCAGATAAAATCAAGGCGGAGGTCATGAAACAGTTCGATGCAGGGTTCTTAGCTGTCACTTCTTATCCGTAATGGGTTGCCAATGTCGTAACGGTACCAAAGAAGGAAGGTAAGGTACGAATGTGTGTGGATTATAAATATTTGAATAGGGCAAGCCCCAAGGATGACTTCCCACTTCCTCACATTGATGTTCTGGTCGACAACACCACGTAGCACAAGATCTTCTCCTTCATGGATGGTTTTTCTGGCTACAACCAGATCAAGATGGCTCCTGAAGACATGGAAAAGATAACCTTCGTTACACAGTGGGGCACCTTCTGTTACAAGGTAATGCCTTTTGGGTTGAAGAATGTTGGGGCAACTTATCAGCGCGTCATGGTCACTTTGTTCCACGACATGATTCACCATGAGATTGAGGTTTATGTTGATGACATGATAGCTAGGTCCCAGACTGAGGAAGAGCACCTTGATCATCTCCAGAAACTGTTCGACAGGTTAAAGATGTACAAGCTGAGGTTAAATCTGAGCAAGTGTACCTCCGGGGTAAGGTCTGGTAAGCTTCTGGGTTTTGTTGTTAGTGATAAAGGTATTCAGGTGGATCTTGCAAAGGTGAAAGCCATACAAGAGATGTCGGCTCCCCACACGGAAAAAGAAGTCAGAGGTTTCTTGGGACGTCTAAATTACATCGCCAGGTTCATTTCACATCTGACTGCTACTTGTGAGCCAATCTTCAAGCTGCTGAAGAAAGATCAAGTGGTAAAGTGGAATGAGGAATGCTAGACCTCTTTTGAAAGAATCAAGGAATACCTTCAAGAGCCACTAATTCTGATGCCTCCAGTTGAAGAAAGACCTTTGATTTTATAATTGACAGTGCTAGATGGTTCAATGGAGTGTGTGCTGGGGCAGCATGACAAGTCTGGCCGAAAAGAGCACGCTATTTACTACCTTAGCAAAAAGTTTACCGACTGTGAGACCCGATACTCATTGCTCGAGAAAACTTGCTGCGCTTTGGCATGGGATGCTCGCCGGCTGAGACAGTATATGCTGACTCACACCACCTTGTTGATATCAAAAATGGATCCAATCAAGTATATCTTTGAAAAGCCTGCCCTGTCCGGAAGAATAGTGAGATGGCAGATGATCCTAACCGAGTACGACATCTAATACACCACCCAAAAGGCAATCAAGGGGAGTGTATTGGCGGATCATTTGGCGCATCAGGCCGTGGATGACTACCAATCCATGAATTTCGAGTTCCCGGATGAGAACATCATGTTCGTGACCGACTGTGAAGAACCTGGACCGGATGAAGGACCTGAGGAAGGATCCCGATGGTCTATGTATTTTGATGGAGCATCAAACGCATTGGGTAATGGACTTGGCGCTATAATTATATCTCCTGAGGGCTGTCATACTCCATTCACTGTCCAATTATGTTTTAACTGCACCAACAATATGGTGAAGTATGAAGCATGTATCTTGGGTCTTCGAGCTACTATTGACCTGAGGATTAAGTTCTTAAGTGTATTCGGAGATTCTGCTCTAGTGATTAGTCAGATCAAAGGCGAGTAGGATACGAAGCACCCAAATCTTATTCCTTACAAAGAATATGTACTGACACTGCTCCCACATTTTAAGGAGATAACCTTTGAACACTTCCCGATAGAGGAGAACCAGTTAGCGGACGCGCTAGCTACCATGTCTTCTATCTTCAAAGTCAGGTGGGACAATGAAGCTCCCCAGATTACCATCGAGAGGTTGGACGAACCCGCATATTGCTAGGACATTGAGACTGAAGAGGTAGCAGATAAACCCTGGTTTCAAGAGGTAAAGAGGTATCTCGAGACTCAAGAATACCCCGAGGGGGCATCTGTTAATGATAAGAAGTTTCTGAGAAGATTCGCTGCGAAGTTCTTCATCAGTAATGGTATCCTTTATAAGCGTAACCATGATTCAACCTTACTGCGATGTGTGGACAAGAGCGAGGCTGAAAGGATCATGGCAGAGCTACATGAAGGTACCTTCGGAACTCATTCCAGTGGACATACCATGGTGAAGAAGATCCTACGGGCAGGATATTATTGGTCCATTATGGAAGCTGATTGTTATCAGCACTCTCGGACCTGTCATAAGTGCCAAGTCTATGCTGATAAGGTGCGTGTACCTCCAGTTCCTCTAAATGTTTTGACAGCTCCTTGGCCTTTCTCAATGTGGGGCATCGATATGATCGGTGAGATCAGACCTACTGCGTCTAATGGGCATCATTTCATTCTGGTGGCTATTGATTATTTTACAAAGTGGGTTGAGGCAGCTTCCTTTGCTACAGTAACCAAGAACGTCGTGGCGCGGTTTATCCGACACAACCTGATCTGTCGATATGGTGTACCAGAGAGGATTATCATTGACAATGGTATAAATCTCAACAATACGATGATCACCGAGCTCTGCAAACAGTTCAAGATACAACATCACAACTCTTCTCCCTACCGGCCGAAGATGAATGGGGCTGTTGAGGCGGATAACAAGAACATCAAGAAGATTATGCAGAAGATGACGGTGACATACAAAGACTGGCACGAGATGTTACCATTCACTCTTCATGGGTACCGTACCTCAACACGGACATCGACAGGGGAAACACCCTACTCTTTGGTGTATGGCATGGAGGCAGTCATACCCATCGAGGTCCAGATACCCTCTCTCAGGATTATGAAGGATGTAGGTTTGAACAAAGACGACTGGATCCAAACCCGACTTGATCAGCTGAATCTAATCGATGAAAAAAGGCTTACTGCTATTTGTCATGGTCAGACGTATCAAAAGCGAATGATTAAGGCATTTAACAAGAAAGTCATACGTCAAGAATATCAAGTCGGGGATCTGGTGATCAAACGCATCATACAGCTACAAGGTGATCCCAGGGGCAAATGGACCCCCACATACAAAGGGTCATTTGTGGTTAAGAACATTTTCTCAGGAGGAGCTATGATTCTAACCACCATGGATGGTGACGACCTTCCTCACCCCGTCAATGCAGACATAGTGAAAAAATACTACGCATAATCAAAGACCCACTAGGTCGACTGGCCTAGGAAAAAATAAGGGCTTCCCGGCGAACCAAAAGGGTTCGGGCAAAATTAAGGGATGAAAATGAAAAAACTGTACACCCGGCAAGTCGAAAACCTGAAAAGGTGGCTTGGGAAAAAAAGGGTATCCCGGTGGATTGAAAACCCGAAAGGGAGGTCCAGGAAAAAATTAGGGATTGAAGCGTAACACTATGTCTCGTTGGATTATCTTGTAACCAGACTTCGATATCGACTATCAAGCTCGGACGTCACCAATCAATCTGATCTACCCTCAACCAAGCGGCAAAGTGATGAGACGCTCGAAGATATAAGGGCAATAACAGAGTTGGAACCCAATGGGATTGTTTCACATAGTTGTTTTTCTTTCTTTTTCACCAATTGTATAATTTCTACCTTTCGACAGTGTTCTATTACTGGGACGTCAGCCTCTTGTACAAAACAGCTATTACAGGCCAACTTCAAAAATCAATACAATTCATTTTCACAAGAAATTTCAACTTGTTTTTCTTTTTGTGTTTTGTTTTGCAAGAACGTCCAATGATTCATTTTTGATATATGCATTTGAAAATAATTGCTGCTCATAAATATTTACATAAGAAATAAAAGACGATTACTCGTAATTCCAGGAACAGGGACAAACAAGAAGTGTCCGAGTCTTACAGTTACTCTGCCCATCAGGTACAGGGACAGAACCAGCTGGAGAACATGAGAAGTGGTACATACACTCACCACAGGGTAAGAAGTATCCAAAGACAGTGGGGTTAACTTTCCCAACAGGGCATAACTCTCCCCAGCTAAGGTTCACATTTGCGAGTGAATCAGTAAAAAAATTTCCCAAGCAGAGTTTATTTCTCTCACAAGCAGAAATTTAATCTCCGACAAAATTCATTATCACCAGCAACGGAAATTCATCCCCAGTTGAGTTTATTTCTCCAAATCAGCATGATCCATCGACAGAGTATCTCATCTCCGACAGAGTTATTCCCCGCAGAGTTATCCTCAGGCAGGGTCTCTTCCGGCAGAATATTCGCCAGCCAAGGGGAAATCTCCAGCACGGTTATCTTTGTTCACCATCCCCAACAGAGGTGGAGGAACTATGGTTTTCATGGCAATCATGGATTTATTTCCCCCGATTCCGATTATCACGTCAGCATTTCATGTTCATACATCATGGCATATGCATACACCACATATAACATGGTCTCATTTATTTTGAGAACGTCAACACACAATGCATCTCATGCATCACATATAACTAACCCTGTATTTATTTCAGGAAAGACATTATTATCAACAATTTCCAACAAGCCTATGACCAACACTCGAAGCTAAACAGAGTAATCATCAGCGCAACAAAAGCAGCCCTACTACCCAGGCTTTCATATCGAAGTAACCTTACTATCCAGGTTCCTTCTCACAACCCTACTACCCAGGCTTTCATATCGAAGTAACCCTACTATCCAGGTTCCTTCTCACAGCCCTACTACCCAGGCTTTCATATCGAAGTAACCCTACTATCCAGGTTCCTTCTCACAGCCCTACTACCCAAGCTTTCATATCGAAGTAACCCTACTATCCAGGTTCCTTCTCACAGCCCTACTACCCAGGCTTTCATATGGAAGTAACCCTACTATCCAGGTTCCTTCTCACAGCCCTACTACCCAGGCTTTCATATCAAAGTAACCCTACTATCTAGGTTCCTTCTTACAGCCCTACTACCCAGGCTTTCATATCGAAGTAACCATACTATCCAGGTTCCTTCTCACAGCCCTACTACCCAGGCTCTCATATCGAAGTCACCCTACTATCCAGGTTCCTTCTCACAGCCCTACTATCCAGGCTTTCATATCAAAGTAACCCTACTATCCAGGTTCCTTCTCATAACCTTACTATCCGGGTTCTTCCTCTCTTATCCCCAGACAGCAGTCCACAACACTGTAAGACCGAGACCCGATTAAACACAATTGATTTCACATTTCCCCAGAAAGTCGCAGTGCAGCATATACCCCTACCAAACATACAGTTTACTTCCGCTTCCCAAACCGTAATTATTCCCCAGTAGAGTAATGGACAACTGAAGCTCCTAAAACTCTATTTCTCCCAAGACAGAGACTAACATTCCCCAACGTAGTCCTCCTCAACAACAGGTATACAGGATCTCGCAAAGGAATCTCTTATGCGATCGACGCTTCCTCGGATGGCATCTTTAAGCCCATCTTCGACAATTCTCTAGCAACTTCCAAATGGAATCTATAAGCACATTCTCGATGCCATAAATCAAGTATCACTTCATGCGAGTGCAAATTTCTGGGCACACTAGTGTTCAATCATCTTCCACCTTCAGATCACGAAAGGCAGACGAGCCAATCTACATCCTCGGGTTTAAGAAGATTGAACAAGGGCAGCTGTTGTACCCCAAAATTTTCCCTCCCATATTTCTCAACAAATGTCATGAGAAGTCCCCCAAACTGCTCAAGGAAGTTCAAGAGTTGACCAGACAAGCTCCCTCATAAGGCAGTCTACCTCTAATTAGGGTTTCATTTTTCATTAAGATGCTTGAATCCAAAGGATACCAAATGCTCACCATTGTCCTCATATGTTCTCAAGATCATCCATGTCAAGTTTCAAGCCTTGCAGAGGAAGTTTGCTCAGTCAACTGCTCAAATCCTGAAAATCGACTATGCTAGGTCAAAAGTCAATTGTGGCCCACATACAGTCAAACTTCAATATTTTTGGTCAACATTCTCATTTTGAAGTATTATTCATCATTTGATCAAGGGTTTATCATGATTCCTCAAGGATTGCTCACAATTCATCAAAACCCAAAAGTTGCTAAATTAGGGTTTTGCAGGAAAAGACAACTCAACTTTGACCAAGCATAACTTTCTCATACTTTATAAAAAATGATCCATCCAAAGCTAATTTTGAAAAGGATGTAATTACATACAATTCATCTTCATCTCCCAAGTTTAAAATATGCACTCACAGGAAGATATGAAGTTGGACATTATAGGTCATTTTGAAAAGTCAATAAAAACACCTTTTGGGTCAAAGCTTCATACATGAACATGGAAGAATCAATTGAGATGATACCAAAAGGGTTGCTTAAAGGACATCCTAAGATTTCTAAAAAGTCCAAGAACACCTCTCTTGGGTCAAAATTGAGAGAGTTATGCATTGACCAAGTTGACACATTTTGCAAAATTGCCAAAAGTCAAATGTGTCCAAAATTGCATTTTTTGCTAAATGGGCCTAACTTGTATGCTTGCATTGAGTTTGTAATGTGATCCAAGACCAATGAGCCCTTCCACTTGTCATTATTTTATTTTTGTTATTTATTTTGATTTTATTTCATTTAAATCAAATAAAATAAATATAAAATAATGAAAATATCAAAAATCAATTAAACCTTGAGATTTTATGCATGATTAGAGTCATTATACAGCTGGTGACAAGATCAAGTTGTGAAAGGCTTCATATGGACAGGAAAAGATTGAAAATGCCTGTTTTGGAAAGATTTGGTGCAAGGAATAAATCATTGGTCAATCTTCATAAATGGAAAAGATTTGATGCAAACTTTTACCCTAATGCACTCTATTATAGATAGGGAACAAAGGCAGACCAAAGAGAGGAGTTTTAGAAGCGTGAAAAGACGGAGGAAAAGTTCAAATTTTTCAAAGAAAAGTGCTGATCAAATCTTGCTCTGTAGGCTGTTTCAAGCGCTTCAAAAGAGCAATTCATATTCTTGGATCATCCCTGAAGCCAACAAGATCGTTTGCCAGGCCTGAGACACTCAGAATCACCCTACGACATTCATACAGTTTTCTTGATTTCTTGAAATCGAATACACTAATTCTTGCATATTTAGCATATTTGATTGGCATATTTATAACCTTTGAGATGTTTGCAACGTGATACCATGATTCAATTGCATTTTTAACGCCTGTATATGCAGATGCCATGGCTAGGGTTTGTTCATTGTTTTTAGGGTTTTTTATGCAGGAGAAATTGGGCGTTGATAATGGTACCATGATGGTCGTGAGATTGAAACGAGTTGATTGGTACCATTAGGTTTCATTTATCATGCACGTACAAGATTTTGAAATGTACAGGGGCTATACCTACGCTTGATGTCTGTAGGTAAAAGTCACAAAACCTAACACGACGGTTGGGAGGAAGGATATGGATGTGTGGCACCCCCTGGTTGGGTGATTTGAATATTCGTGCGTTTTTGAGTTTCAATGTTTTGTTTTTATTATATTATAATTGGTTTTGATTATATATACAACTAAATCAGCCAGCTCAGTTGGCAAGCGTGCAAGGGAAGAATGCATAAAGACCTGGGTTCGATCCCCAGGTCCCAACATTTGCTTCATATTATTTTTCTTTATATGATTAGGTGTGCTAGTATCCCATGTGTCCACCATGCATCATCAACATCCATCCATCAGATCATCAACAAGCCAGATCCAACGTGCCAGCATTGAAGGTCTACCATACACTCTAGTCAACGCCCATACCAGATCCTGTGCATTGACCAGGCCTAATGCTTGTTGGGCCAGAAAATCATATTTGCACCCCCCAGTGTGCTATTTACCACAGGCCCATCTCTTCACTTTTTTTATTTATTTGTTTTTAATTCTTTTAATTATTTTGCTTAATTATTTTAATTAACAAAATTAATCTTTTTTTCACAAAATCATAAAATCAAGAGTTCACAAAAATTATGATTAGTTTTTTTTATCAAATTTAATTTAATTTAGTTTATTTTAATTTAGGGAAATTTTAACTTGTTTTTAATTAAAACTAATTAGCAAATTAGGTTTAAACTCTGGATTTAATTTTTCTTAAATAAAATAAAAATACAAAAAATAGGTTTTAGAATAAATCAATTCAATTTTTTCTTAAAATTAGAATTAATTAGAATTAGGCTTTTCTTCTTTTTTTTAATGTAATAATTTCTCTATTTTTTTGAATAAACAAAAAAAAAATAAAAACCCTTTTTTGAACTAATCACAATTAGGTTTAAGTTAGGGTCAAACCCTAATTATCTTGTATTCGATTCATCGCGCGTGTTTATTGTTTTTGCAATATTGATGTAACTGTCCACGGCATGTAATAGTTTAATCTAGGACTTTCTTTTATTTATTGTCTTTTGCGGGGTTTTGGCTATGTAATCAATCCCCTCCGCGAAGCCTTGTAATAGCATAGGTTTACCTTCTCGCATTTTAATTCTCGCAAATATTAACTGTTTAGATGTATGGTAATAGGATTGTATGACAAGATTGCATGAAATTTAATACAGTTAGAAAAACCCTAATGTGCAAAGATAAATAACTGAAACTAATCACTCGCACATATCACTCTTAGGGTATACTCTCACTTTGGTTGCCTTCGGTAAACGATCATTAAGTATATGGTGTCTTAGTGGTTTCCCTCCTATCTAACAAAGATCAAATGTCCCGTTCAGAAATGTTGCCTCAGAAATGTTGCCTCGGAAATGTTGCCTCGAATATGATCTTAAGACTTTAGGGTTATTACTAAGACGTCCTAACATTGCTTTAGTGATTGTACGTCCCTTACGAATTGACCCTTACAACTCCAACGACAGTGCTACCTACTTTTCAATAGTAGGATAGCGCTGTCTAAGGGAAACTAGAATAGAAATAATCTTTTTTCGAGTAGGTAGATGCTAGTAGGTACTTGCTCAAATCAAACTTTTCGCACTTACACATTTCAAAACAATTTTCAAAAACAACTTTGTCACACATTTGAGGATTGATACAAGGGTTATCACGAAGTCAAACATTTTCAAAACAAAGCATAAACACAAGCAATTTTAAAAGATGAGAAAGTACCTAAGAGCCCATGGAAAACCATGGATAGAAAGCGTGCTAACACCTTCCCTTTCTATAATCTACCCCCCGTACTAAAAATCTCGAAAAAGGATTTTTTTTCTGTATTTTTTTCCTTTCCGATTGGATGAAATAAAAGTCAGTGGTGACTCTTGCTTACCGCAACATTTTGCGAACAAAAAACGCAAAACGTAAACCAGTATTTAACAGTCGGTTCTGCCACCGTATCACATCACCCTTTCTATCCATGGTTTTCCATGAGCTCTTAGTTACTTGCTCATTTCGAAATTGCTTGTGTGTGTTTTGAAAAGTTTTTGTTTAACTTCGTGGTAACCCTTGTATCTGTCCTCAAGAGTGTGACGAAGTTGTTTTTGAAAATTGTTTTGAAAGTGTGGGGTGTAAAAATTTGTTTTTTGAGCAAGTACCTAACAGTTATCTACCTAATCGAAAAAAGTTGTTCTTTTCCTCCTATCCTTTAGACAGTGTTATCCTACTATTAGTGAGTAGGTAACCCTAGTTGTTAGATGTTGAGGGACTATCGGAAGGGATGTACGGTCACTAAGGTCACAGGGCAAGATCTCTTAGTAACTGTCCTAAAGCCCTAAGATCAATTTTATACCGAGGCAACAGTCGAGAGGGTCATCGAGGGACTAGTGATCTCTAGAATTAAGGACAACCACTAAGAATTCTCGCGTTTTGAGAATTGTGACCGTAATTCGAAGGCAACCGAGTGAGGAGTACCCTAAGGGTGAGCATGTGCAAGTGTGCTTGATTCTGTTCATTTATCTTGTGCATTTAGGGTTATCTATGTTCAATTAAACATTATCTTTCATGCAACCCTATTAACCATTCATCTAAGTAGTTTATTATGCTGGAAAATAAATAGCGGAAAGATAAAGTTCCTAGCTATTACAAGGCTTTGGGGTAATTACATAATTAACGACTGAAAAGTAAAGTGCGGAAATTATAAACCCTAATTAAGCTATTACAAACTGGGATCAATTACATAATTATAAATAATAATCGTACGGCAAAATAATTACGCGCGGGAATTAAAATTGGAAAAAAAAAGAAACCCTAAAAAAACTAATTTGATTATTAAAATATTTTTTGGATTTTTTTTATGAAAAAAGATTTGAAATTTAACCTAATTGTCTAATTAATTTTAGTTAATGAAAAAAAATTGATTAAAATTGAGAAATTAATTAATTTACAAAAATTAATCTAGAAAACAAAACTAAATCCTATTTTTTTTTTTGGTGATTTTCTGATTTTAGAAAAAAAGATTTAAAAAGAAATTAAACTTAAATAATGAAAATAAAATAAAAAAGATTAAAAGGGTTTAGAAAATGGGCCTGAGGGGGGTGTAGGCCATGAGTGGAGGTGAACTGCATGGATTTGTCCAAAGCCCAGTCTTGTTGGCCCATTGTTGTGTTGGATCAGGTGTTGTGCTTGCTGGGACATCCACCATGGAGACGCAGACTGGAAGCGTTGGATCTGGCGCCCTAAATGATCAATGGTGATGATATGGAGGTGTATGGTGTATGTACATGTGATGATGGCATGAGATCTGCAAGAAAATATTAAGAAAACACAAAATGCAGGAGACAGGGATCGAACCCCTGACCTCCTGCACGCGCGCGCTGAGAAGCCTTCCCTTGTACCACTTAGCCATTTGTCATTTGTGTATATAAACAAATGAAATATATTATATTAGATAAATGTTCAGTAGCAATAAAATGCGCGCCAAATTCAAATTAGCCAACCATGCTTTGACACGCAATCGTCTTCTACAAAGGATTTTCGTTTTAGATAAGGGACCTTTACCCACAGACAAGAGTCTTCATTAAAGACCTACAAATCTCCAAAATTCATAACAAGAAATATAAATGCAATTTAAAACCATGGATCCACTGGGTTTTATTCCCTGAGCATGATGGTACACATGGTTAGGTCTAATTTTTCCTGTATGCAGAGTCCCGGATTTGGGAACTCAAACCCTAGCAATGGCATATAACGCATCCTGCACCTAAACACGAATTCAACTACACAGAAAGCTTCTAGGCATCCATATAAACACAAATATGCAATCAAAATAGATTAACAACGCAAGAATGCACGGATACGAATTTGAAAAAAGTGACAAACCGTGATGATGTTATGCGATGATTCTTGGAGCTTTGATGCGTGCAAATGATGCTGTTAGCTTCAGGAGGTTCCCAGGAGTGGATTTCTGATCTTGTGGAGGTAGCCTTTTTGTGTCCATTAGGGCTGGCATTCTTGTCTATATGTATGAGAATACATTAGGTCAACAAAAATGGAACAAATCTTGGAGATTGATGAGAAAGAGATTTGATTTTCAACTTGATTCTTTTCTTTATAAACTTGTCCAAAACATGCTATTTTCATTCCAATCAGCCCTTGCACGATTTATTTGATTTGCTAGTTGTTCATGGACTCATAATGTGCTCACAAAATCAAATCTTTGATTTTATTTGATTATTCTACTATTTAAATTGATTTATTTTGATTTAAATTGATAAAAAATCAAAATAAATAATAAAAATAATAAAATAATAGGTGGATAAGCTCAGGGGTCGTGGGCCATCTTAGGAACAAATTTCAAACAAGAAAACATGGGCCCATTTAGAAAAAGTCATTTTTGATCAATATTGACTTCATGCACATTTCCAAAAATTAGTCAACTTTAGCAATGCATATCTCTCTTATTTTTAACCTTAGGGGGTGCTCTTGGACTTTTTATAAAGATTAGGATATCCTCTAAACAACTCTTTTGGTCTCATCTCAATTGGGTCTTCCATGTTCATTTAAGGAGCTTTGACCCCAAAAGGTGTTTTTGTTGACTTTTTGGAATGACCTATAATGTCTGAACTTGTATCTTTTGATTGTGGAATTTATTGACCTTGGGAGATGAAGAGAAGTTGTAGGGTATTTGATTCTCTTCAAAATGAGCCTTGGTTGGAAACTTTCTGATGAAGTATGAGAAAGTTATGCCTGGTCAAAGTTTGGTTGACTTTTCCTATAGAAACCCTAAATTGCCATTTTTGACTTTTGATGAGTTAGGAGCATTTCTTGAGGAATCATGATCAACCCATGATAAAATGATGGATATTACTTCAAAATGTTGATGTTGATGAAAAATCTTGAAGTTTAACTGTATGTGGGCCACTGTTGACTTTTGACCTAACACGGTTGATTTTTAGGCATTTGAGCAGTTGACTGAGCCAACTTCTTATGCAAGGCATGAAACTTGACATGGATGATCTTGAGGATATATTAGGGCAATGGAGACCAATTGGGACCCTTGGAACTCAAACATCTTGATAAAAATGGAAACCCTAGTTTGAGGCTCATTGTCTTAGGAGGAGGATTTGTCTGGTCAATTCTTAGGTATCTTTGGGCAAGTTGAGGACCTCTAGGAGTATGTTTTGAGTATAATGAGAGGTCAAATTTTGGGGTACAACAGCTACCCCTGTTCAATCTTCTTATACCTAAGGATATATATTGGCTTGTCTGCCTTTCGTGATCTGAAGGTAGAAGATGATTGGACACTAGAGTGCCTAGAAATTTGCACTCACATGAAGTGACTGTCAGTCGATAATATCGGGAATGGGCTTACAGATGCCATTTGGAAAGCGATGGAGAGTCACCGTAGATGGGCTTAAAGCTGCCAACCAGAAAAGATATCAGTCGCATAAGAGATTCCTTTGCGAGAATTCCTGTAACTGTCGTTGAGGAGAACTTCACTGGGGAAGGTTGATTTATGTCTTAGGAAATAGAGGCTAGGAGATTCAGTTGTTCGCTACTCTACTGGGGAATTAACTCTTGATTGAGGAGGTGGAAGTAAACTACATATCTGGTCAGGGTCCAGACTGCACATCGACTTACTAGGGAAATATGAAATCGTCTGTGTCTGGTCGAGTCCAGGTCTTACAGTGTTGTAAACTGTTGTCCAGAGATAAAAGAGAAGGAACTTGGATAATAGGGTTATTTCGAAATGAAAGCCTGGATAGAAAGGCTATGAGAAGGAACCTGGATAGTAGGGTTACTTCAAAATGAAAGCCTGGATAGTAGGGCTGCTGAGAAGGAACCTGGGAAGTATGGTTGCTTCGAAATGAAAGCCTAGATAGTAGGGCTATGAGAAGGAACCTGGATCGTAGGGTTACTTCGAAATGAAAGCCTGGATAGTAGGGCTATGAGAAGGAACATGGGTCATAGGGTTGCTTCAAAATGAAATTCTAGATAGTAGGGCTATGAGAAGGAACCTGGATCGTAGGGTTACTTCAAGGTGAAAGCCTGGATAGTAGGCCTATGAGGAGGAACCTGAGTCGTAGGGTTGCTTCGAAATGAAAGCCTTGATAGTAGGACTATGAGAAGGAACCTGGATCGTAGGGTTACTTCGAGGTGAAAGCCTGGATAGTAGGACTATGTGAAGGAACCTGGGTCGTAGGGTTACTTCGAGATGAAAGCCTAGATAGTAGGGCTATGAGAAGAAACCTGGGTAGGGTTACTTCGAGGTGAAAGCCTTTATAGTAGGGCTATGAGAAGGAACCTGGGTCATAGGGTTACTTCGAGATAAAATTCTAGATAGTAGGTCTATGAGAAGGAACCTGGGTTGTAGGGTTACTTCGAGGTGAAAGCCTAGATAGTAAGGCTTATGGGAAAGAACCTGGATAGTATGGTTACTTCATGATGAGTTTGGGTAAAACTGCATCTAAACCGGGAAGGAACCTAGGTAAGGTTGCTTCTTGAGGAGTTTAGGTAAAACTGCATCTGAAACGAGAAGGAACCTGGGTAAGGTTGCTTCGTGAGGAGTTTGGGTAAAACTGCATCTGAACCGGGAAGGAACCTGGGTAAGGTTTCTTTGTGAGGAGTTTGGGTAAAACTGCATCTGAACCGAGAGGTAACCTGGGTAAGGTTTCTTTGCAAGGAGTTTGGGTAAAACTACATCGGAACCGAGAAGGAACCTGGGTAAGGTTGCTTCGCGAGGAGTTTGGGTAAAACTACATAGGGAAATTGTAAGCAGGAACCTGGGTAGGGTTGCTTCAGGATAAGTCTGAGTAAAAAATTCAGAAGGAACCTGGGTAAGGTTATTTCGGGATAAGTATGTGTAAAACTTCAGAAGGAACCTGGGTAAGGTTATTTCAGGATAAGTCTGTGTAAAACTTCAGAAGGAACTCGGGTAAGGTTACTTTGGGCTAAGTCTGTGTAAAACTTCAGGAGGAAACTGGGTAAGGTTACTTCGGGCTAAGCCTGCGTAAAACTTCAGAAGGAACCTGGGTAATGTTACTTCGGGATAAGTCCGTGTAGGGCTATGGGAAGGAACCTGGATTGTAGGGTTACTTTGGGATGAGTCTGGGTAAAACTACATCGGAAAATTGTAAGAAGGAACCTGGGTATGGTTGCTTTGTGATGAGTTTGTGTGAAACTTTATTTGGAAACGTATGAGAAGGGACCTGTGTAAGGGCATGTAAGTTAGAGAATACTTTGTTAATGCTAAAGCCCATTTACCAATTCGACTATGTAAAATTGGTTTGGGTAACATGTGCTTAATAATATCGAAATGAGAAGATACATACACATCAACAGGCTTTATATATTACTTTAGTTTAATACAAGAGAAATACAAGCAAAGGCATAGCTTTTCTATATCACTATACCTAGTCTCAGGATTATTTAGCATTCGACTAAGATAATACACAGGTCTCTCGATACCTTTTTCATCCTGTTGGACTAACATACTACCTATAGTCGCATTTGAGGCTGAAATATATAACCTCATAGGCCCATGTCTAACAGGAGGTGCCAATATTAGAGGCTTTACTAAGTAGTATTTGATTTTGTCGAAAGCCTCTTGATTCTTCTCTTGCCAAACTAAATCTTCATTTTTTAGTCGAAGTAGTGGTGAAAATACTTTGGTTTTTCCACTTAAGTTGGATATGAACCTCCTTAGGAAATTTATCTTGCCCAACAAAGACTGAAGTTCCTTTTTGGTCGACGGTGGTTTGATGTCCATGATGGCTTTGGTCTTACTTTGATTTACTTCTATGCCTTTTTTATGCACCACAAAGCCAAGAAAAATCACCTGCCTGCACACGAAAAGCACATTTCAATGGATTCATTTTTAATTCATGTTTTCTCATACTTTCGAAAGACTTTCGAAGTTGTTGCAGATGAGTTGGTTTACTGTTTGACTTTATTACAATATCATCAATGTAAACTTGCATGAAATCTTCAATAAAATCATGGAACATAGAATTCATTGCCCTTTGATATGTCGCTCCGGAATTTTTTAAACCGAATGGCATGACAACCCATTCATAGGTTCCCAGTGCCCCATGGTAGCGAAACACCTTCTTCGACACATCTTCGTCTGCAATAAAAATTTGGTTATAACCAGAATAACCATCAAGCATACTTAGATATTCAAAACCAACAGCCGAGTCAACCAACATTTCTTCCATAGACATAGCATACTCATCTTTTAGGGTGGAAGCATTTAAATCTCTAAAATCTATGCATACCCTTAATTTTCCATTTTTCTTAATTACTGGCACTATGTTTGCCAACCAGTCGACATACCTTACAGTTCTTATGAATCTGCTTTTGAGGAGTCTTTCTACCTCCTCTTTGATTTTCGACATTATAGCTGGAGCGAAACGTCTGGGCGTCTGCTTTACTGGTTTCTTTCCAGCTTTTATTGGTAATTTTAGTTCTACCAAGTCCCTGCTTAAACCTGGCATTTCATTATAGTCCCAAGCAAAACAATCTTTAAATTCTTTTAATAAAGATATTACCTCATATTTCAACTTTGGGCCGATGTTGGCGCTGATATAAGTTGTTCTTTTATCCCCCTTTTCGCCAAGATCTATTTCTTCTAAAGGGTCTTATGGCTGCATCTTTTCTGGTGCCATTGGGTCCTTTTCGAAGCCTAAGGGTTCTTCGTCATATATGCGGTCCATACGCTGCTAATCGATGTTTTCTTCGACTGTCTCTATTATATCTGGTAGCTTTGGCTCAATAGCTAAAGTATCTCCTTCATCTAGAACTTGTGTTTTATTGGCTTCGACAGCTATATTTTCTTCAGCTTCCTGTGCCGAATTTATTTTACTTTCGGTAATATATGCTGAAATCCTATTTAGAGCATCTAGCTCAGACATCATCACTGATGTCTCCCCAGCCGGTCGGCCGGTTAGTACATTATGGATCCTCAAGAGGTTCCACATCCCAAATTAAACCATGGGTTTCATGTAACTTCAATGAAACAAAAAATTCATCAAGGTTGGCATATACATCTTCATCAGGTTAACATGGGGAAATATTAGCTAATTTCATGTCGAACTGCTTCTTTCCGACATTGTTCACGTCTGCCATAAAATACCCTTGATCAGCTTCAATATTCTTGACTGTGCCATCTATTGTACCCCAATTTTTGCCCCTAAGATCCCTTCACCATACCATGTTAATTCATTCACAACAAGATCACACTAGGATTCTTGGTTCCCCTCCCTATATTTAGCTTTGCCCTTTTGAGGAATCACAAAGCACCTTGAATTATGTTCTTTTGTGATCATGAATATTATTTTTGTCTTGATTTCTTCTTTTAACTAAATAAAATACAATGTTGGTTTGTCTTGCTTGTTATCCATGTAGGTAAAGGCAATGGGATTTAACAAGTCACCCCATGGGTTCATGAGTTTATTTCCATGCCCTAGTCAATAAAGCTTGAGAAGTTAAAACCTCACCATTGGATTGGTTTTGGAAGAATTGGCATGACAAGGTTGTTTTGGTTCATCATATTTCAAGGTTATCAAATTTGGTTGAAAAGCACAAGGGATTGATTGGAGAAGTTGTCATGGTTGGACAAGATTTTATTCCATTTGGTCACAAGTGCATATTTATATCAATGTTCAAGATATGGAAGTGGTTTTGGTGGCTATGAGTTCTCATTATCATCCTTAACAACTTCTATTTACAAATCATGTGTGTTGGTACAAGAAGTTTGTTCAAAATTGTCAAAGTTCCTCAAAGCATTCTCTTGATCTAAGGATATAGGGTTTTGAACTTCAAAGGAATATATCTTGCTCATCTCTTGGTATTTTTGAGTGATTCTAAATACATATTTCTATTCAAAGGGTTATCAACAAATCACTTCAAAAGTTTCAAGGAGTTGTCATGAGGAAGAGACTTAATGAGGAAGAAAGATTACAAGTCCTCCAGATGAATCCCCAATTTTCCATGTGTGACTTCAAATGATCATAACTTGGTCAATTTTTATCACCTTGAGCCCATTAATTTTCCATAATGATCTTGAAGGTGTGAACTTTATGCCTTCTTTTATGTGCAAAGTGAGAAAATGGATGGAAGTTGCCTTAAGGATGCAAAAGATTATAGGTCATTTCATGATTTTTTTCCAACTTCAACAATTCATAACTCTCTCAATTTTTGGATATTTTGAATGGTTCAAGTTTGAAAATGTCATTCAAGATATCTACTTCATGCCATCTTTTTTGGTAAAGAGCAAATTCCAAGTGGAAGGCCATGTTTGGATGCATGACATTATAGGTCATTTTTGAAGAAGAACTTGAAATATTTCTAAGTATGGAAAGTCAACTCTTTTTCTCCAACTTTGATTCAACACAACTTTCAGCTCAAGCATCCACTTGATTCCATTATTTTTCCAATGCAAAGCTTGTAACCTCATCTTTCTAAAGCATCAAGAATCATGCCCTAAGACCCCTTGAGCTGAGAATTCCATGATTTTGAAATTGGTAACTTGGAACTGAAATTTCCTCACAAGTCAGATTTTGAAATCTTTGTTTTGGCTTCTAATCATAAGTTTTCCACGCATTTTTTCCTCTAAACATGTTTAGTGAACTTCCAGAATGGATTAGCACAACAAAACACACGTTTTGGATGAGTTTTGATCAAGTTTGAAGTCACACTTTTCTTGCTTGCAACTTCACACGATTTCCCTCCAAACTTCATCATTTCACACACTTGAACATTCCATTTGATTCCCTATAAATAGAGGGTCATTCCCCCATTCATTTTCTCAAGCTTGGATAGCCAGAATCACCCTGCCAAACTTGTTCCACAACTCAGAATTCAGTAACTTCAAAATCCATTCTCAAACCTTTTTCAATCCCAATTTTTCCATCAATTCACCTTCCTTGATCTTCCATGAAGCTAACCACATAATTACATTCAAGAATTGTTCCCTATACTGCTCCATAGAAGTCCAGTTTCAGAGCTCTGCAACTCAACTTCAATAGGTAGATTCCTTCATCAATTCTTCAAAACTCTGATATCATTGTGTTGCTCTCATTTCCCTGGTTCTAGTCGCAACACTTACCTTTTACTGGAAACACATTTTGACCATGAAATTTCAAATCCCTTTTCAAAACTTTCCTTCCAAATTGCTTGAGCTACAGTTTATATAAATTTGGTGCGAGGGTGTGGTTGTCTTCGTCTTGAAGAGACGAAGCGAATGGCATAGGTCTGAGCTTCTGATTTTACAGTTTGAGAGACCTGCAATTCGTGATGGCTGGAGGTTGAAGATGACGAACTTGTCATCTTCTAACCAATGAAGGCGCGTCATCTGTATTTTTCAAATTCTGATTTAATTAATGATTATGTACAATATTCACTAATGACCATGATATGCACAGCGCGCTAGATCCCTTGGATTTGATTACTAATGCGTTTTTACTTTCATCCAATGGTCCACATATTTTACTTTTATTTTCTTTTTCTGATTTTTATATTTTAATTGTTTTAAATTTCAAAAAATCATAGAAAATTCATTTTTAGTCCAAAAAATCTGAAAAAATTTGAAAAATATTTTTGATTATTCTCTTTCTGATTTTCATTTTTTCACAATTTAATTTTGTGTTTTGGTATTTTTTACAAATGTTACACTTATTTGATTTGTTTTAAATGTTTAAAAATACTTTTATACATTTTTAAATTCTGAGAAAATTATAGAATGATCCAATGATATTGTGACAAATATTGGTGACCTCATTTTATTTTTGTTTCTGACTTTACTATTTTTTACCATTTTTTGTTTATTTGACCCATTTATTTTAATTTTAAAAAATAGTTCCTGACTTTAAAAAAATTACCAAAAAAATTGTAAAATTACTTGGGCCTTTTTCTGATTTTTCTATGGTCTTACTTTTCATTTCTTGATTAATTTGAACATAGTTGATATTTTTCTCATTATTTTCTATTTTTAAAACATTTTAAAAAATCATTTTTTATGTATATTAAATGTGATATTATTTTGTGTTTATTTTATGGCTGATCTTGGGTTAGATTTTGGATCATGAACTTTATTAACATCATTGGATCCATGGTGTTGAGTTTAACTCCATAAAAATGGATGAATGATTTTAATAATAGTTTGATTAAAATTTAATTCAAATGTGGTTTGTATATTTTCTCATCCCTCTTCATCTCATCCATTTCTTATTGCACTAGATGTTGTTGGAGCGTGATCTCTATATCATGTCTCAAAACAAATAGTGCATAGATTTTTATTGAACGACCTCAAAATATGTGTGACTTCTATATAAGTCCACTTACGATTGCTTAATATAGCGCTAAATTGTGTCCCGATTCGAATAAATGATCATTCGTGGCCTAAACTTATGATTGCAAGCCCAAGTATGTTAATTTGATCTCTTTGATCCAATAACCTTGAGATTCATTGTATTGAGGATTTGGTTCTACCAATCCTCTAATGGATCTACAACATCTTTGGTCAACGCGGACCACTTAAACATCGTTGATCATTAAATGGTACTTATGAGAATTCCAAATGGATGATATACTTGAAAAAAAGCAAATGCAACTTGTTGTATGGAGTCTTTAGTTCTACCAATCCTCTAATGAGTTCCAAATGCAAGCTTTAAGATGGTCATCCAACTAACCACTAATTATTGAATTTTTTACCTTATACTTTTTTTATGCTTTATGTACTATTTACTTTTAGCATTTACATTTCATGCCATTTTCATCTTTGCTCATTTGAGCATTTATTTTCTTGCCATTTTTACTTTGCTCACTTGAGCTTTTATTTTCCTTTCTTAAAACACTTAGTAATCAAAATAAACCCTAAAGAATCTTTAATGGTGCTTGGACTATTTGGTTACTATCCTTGGCATTATGGAGCATGGGACTTTTCTTAGAATTAGGATTAGAAACCTTGACCTATCTTAGAGATCTTATCTGATTATTTTGTCTGGAGTTCTTGAGGTTTACCTCAAGACATTGGGTTGCTTGTTTGTTTCTGTGTGCAGGTTTTTGTGATTACACCCTTTGTTTGCAATCTGGAATTCACCCGTATACAGCCGTTACTCTGCCCAATTTTTTTGTGAAGACTTAATACACTTGAAGTTTGGTTCTCTCAAGAGGTCTAGTATTTCTTTGCTTGATTGGTTTCAATCCAAGGTAGGGGAATTCTATCTTTGCTCATAATATCAAGTATTGGTTTCTTGTTGGTTAGATGATTCTTATCCCTAGCTTTTACCTTATGCTTTAGGGTAGTCCCTTCTTCTCCTCCCATCTTCTTTAATTTCAAAAATCTTCTTTCCCTTTTTGAAAACTCTTCCTGTTTTTGAACTTTAACCACTTTCATAATAAACTTGGACTTATGTCCATGCATTTTCAAAACATTTTTCATAAATAAACTCCAACCAACTTAATAATGCCTTGACATTTTTTGTGAAAAGACTAAAAGTCAATCAATCTCATTTCAAACCATTTTGCCACTTTGGCTTTTATCTTTAAACTTTTCTCAAAAAAAGATTGAACTCTTGTCAATCCTTGTAGTGATGCAAACAACTATACTTCTACAATATGTAGTAAAGAGAAATATTTTCCACTTGGGTGATGAGTGAGGCATTGTTGATTTTTAAAATCCAATACATATCCTCCACTTTGAGATGATGCAAATTCTCCTTTCTCATAATTGTGGGTAGTAGGTATGTTTTCCATACGAACAATGACAATGATGTTTCATCTCATAAAATTAACCAACGCATTTGTGTTTTAAATTTTTAAAAGAGGAACTACGCGTACCCTGATCACCTATTGCACGAAAAGATGGTACGTAGGCACTAAAGGTTCGCAACCGCCGCGGGTGAAAAAATTATAAAAATAAATATATTTATTTCCTCACCTCCACCATCCATTTTTTTTATATATACAACTTTTTTTATAGCCAAAATATACAGATTTTACAAAGAGGCTCCTGCGGAGTACCGTAGATGTTTAGGGTGCTTATACCTTCCATTTGCATAACCAACCCCCTTACCTTGAATCTTTCCCCCTATTTTTGGGTTATTCGCTCTTTTCCCATTCCTTTGGAAACAATAAAGCGCGGTGGCAATTTTTATTTTGATTTGTATAAAGTCTAGTCAATCCGATGGCTTAGTCTTGAACATTTCTACCGCTATAGAAAAATAGCGACTTCACAGGGGAAAGATTGACCTCTTGTTGGTCCATCCCTAAGTGGGTTAAGCCTATCTTTGTTTATATCTGTATATGTGTTATTACTATTTTTTGTGTTATATGTTGTATATATGTTTGTCTGGATTTTCCTGGTTTTCAGGGTGCTTGGTGATTACTCATAAGTCCTATACCCGAACTTGGGAAAACTTTAAGATAGGACGAACGATATAGTCATGTTAACTTTGAGGGAGTAATATCAAAAAAGGAGGCATGAGATCCCCCACTCAGTGGAGGCCCCTTTGACTGTAGTGTCGTTTATCGAGTAATCGAGAAGACGTACTGCGTTCGATCTGGGAGCCTGCTGAAACTGAGGACTGTAGAATACCAAACCCATCTTGGCCTTTTAGGTGTAGTGCGGAACCTATGACAGAGTAATCTGGAAATAGTTGTCACGCGATACTATGCTCGGACGAGTCTTTCTTGAGAACATTACTAATTATCGAGTTAATCAGGAGGTTGGTAATATCCGAAGGAAGGATGTAGACTTTGGGAACCTCTAGAACCTTGTTCGGTAGGTGATAACTTTTTAGACCAATAACTTATGGGTAGTACCTTCGACCTCATGCTCGTGACGTTGAACCTATGAACCCTATATATGTGATCTTGTGTGTGATTGTTGCATCATGCATCCATGCACTCATAAGCATCTTTTGAAGAAACCATATTTCAAGGGATTTAAAGGTTGACTATTTGTGAATATCTCAGGTACTTTCTAACCATGGATTCTGGAAGGAGAAAGACCAGAAAATACATGTTCAAGGATCCCAAGATAGATGAGTTGATCAGTCTAATTCCCGAGATCGAGTGTTCTAAAGACTTTCGGAAGAATTATGGGTCCATTATTCCTCTCATGAAGCTGAAGATGAAGGAGGGTATTCTCTCGACCATGGTACAGTTCTATAATCCGATTTATCATTGCTTTACTTTTCCCGACTATCAGTTGATGCCTACACTGGAGGAGTATTCTTATCTATTGGATTTACCTGTTACCTGAAACCACCCGGCCGGAACCTGTCATCTGGATGTAGTGAAACATCAATGAAGTCGCCACCAAACGTCTTTTATCCCGCCGAAAGGGAAAGGTAAACATCGAGAAAACCTGAAGAGGGAGAAATCACGGTCTTTCGACCGAGAGATCAGGTAAGGGAGTCTGTTACGCGAGGGGAAGGTATTAGCACCTCACACGTCTGTAGTACTCTACGATATCCACTCTTGTTGTCTAATCTAATGGGTGTGGTCAAATCCTATGTCTATGGCTTAAAGCTGAAAAGGGAATACATGTGAAAGAAACAAAAGAAAACAATGTAGGGAAAATAAAAGTTATGCTCGGTTGGACCCTACCCCTTTGCCTACGTATCCTTTCTAAGGAATCATAGCAGTCGTAGTTCGGCTTATATATTTTGGTTGGTTTGTGTTTTTTAGTTAAGACAATAAAAACAGTCAAGATGGCAAAACATCAAATAAAACAATAAACAAATGAGATGGTAAAACATCGGCTAAATAAACAAAGTAACATGTCAAAGATGGCGAAACATCAAATGATAAAACATCACACCTAACAATGATATCGAGAATCAAAGTAGGATAACAAACATGTGCGATGGCGAAACATCAGCTTCAAGCAAATGTGCAATGGCGAAACATCAAATGATAAAACATCACACCTAACAATGATATCGAGAATCAAAGTAGGATAACAAACATGTGCGATGGCGAAACATCGGCTTCAAACAAATGTGCGATGGCGAAACATCAATGAAACGGATAGCAAAATATCACACCTAACAATGATATTGAGCATCAAAGTAGGATAACAAACATGTGCGATGGAGAAACATTGGCTTCAAACAAGTGTGTGATGGCGAAACATCGGCTATAAGATAACAAGGTAGCATGATAGAGATGGCAAAACATCAATAAATCGGATGACGAAACATCACACTTAACAATGATATTGAACATCAAAGTAGGATAACAAACATGTGTGATGGCGAAACATCGGCTTCAAACAAGTGCGCGATGGCGAAACATCGGCTGCAAGGTTTAAAAACAAAGCCAAAAGGCGCACAAACAAATGAGATTGATTTGTATCTTTTACCTTGAAGAAGGGTTTGAGTTTATTAGAGTTGTTTTATGACTTGCCAAGAAAACAGTTTTTGTTTTAAGATGCAAAATGCAAAGGAAGGAAAAATAACTAAGGGAAACTAGCCTAGCATTATCCCTAATGTTATCATACAATGGTTGACCCTAAGGTTGAGGATAAAGGAAAATACTACCCTATGTTAGCATACATGGATTCCTACCTTAATCAACATGTTAAAGGAAGCTTAACAAAACTATCCTATAGGGAATAGGAAATGAGAGCGATGTCTTGATCTCAATTTCTAAATTGAGTGACTCATCGATCAACAATTAAAGAAAGAAAACAATAAACATCCTATAGGGAACATGCACTGAGAGCGAAGTCGTGATCTCAATTTCTAAATTGAGTGACTCATCGATCAACAATTAAAGAGGAAAAACAATAAACATCCTATAGGGAACATGCACTGAGAGCGAAGTCGTGATCTCAATTTCTAATTGAGTGACTCATCGATCAAAAGCAAACACAACACATGTATCAAACAAAAACAAAGGGTCTCCTGACATATATCAGCAACAGAGATCCCATCATGCAACATGGAACTATACAACATGAAAATAGAAGAAAGGAAATAGTGTAATACCAAACGGATAGCTATCCGTAGCAACTGAACAAGAATAAAAGAAACCCAGAGAACTTTAAGCAAGCTGGCATCAGCAGATAAATCAAGTCAGAAATTATGCCATCAGGATGTAAGTAATGAGATTATCAGATATGAACAGATCCCATGGGTAATGTATAGCATTGATAATCACATGTATATATCCTGCATAGACTATCAAATATGCCAAGCACAAGAGTAGTGCCAATATAATAAGTTGTGTTCCACAAATAAAGTGAAACACAGTAGCCTCAAGTCAAAAATGGAAAACCTTTCTCAAAGTACCTCGCACATTCAACAGCCAAGTTAGTATTCCCATAAATTGAATGATGACTCACACAAAGGGGTGGATAATGACACCATAATGAAATGAGAAAACATGATAACAACTATCAAAACATTAGATATGATAGACAAAAAGAAAGCAGGCATATGCATAATTTGGTCAAAAGAATCAGAGGAATGTTGCTCCTTTCTATCACCATATTGAATTGACAATTGAATATCAATCAAGGATCATTGGAGCTTGAGAAGAATGCAATAAAAGACCATGAAGTCCAGTAGCAAACACAATTCAATCATACTCAATTAATTCATCACTGCTCACAAGCATAATAGAAGAGGAATCCCCCACAATGCATCAAAAGGTTCAATCACTCAAACATGGGGCATTAAGTGAAATGACTTGAGTTTATATGGATAAACAGAACCAACATGATCATTAGGTGCCCAATCATAGACCTCACTCAAGTTCATTGGCCATCAAACAAATTGCAACAGGATATGCAACATTAATTGGGTACCTTCACTTCAAAAATACATCAAAAATAGAAAATGATTTCAATAATTCAAACCAAAAATTTCTTAGCATCTTTGAAGTGTGTAGAAGTCAGAAAGCAAGTCTTAAGTTCATGAATGGTTGAGGAGGGAATCAAATGAGGCCCAAAGTTCAAAACTAGTTGGCAAAACTACCAAAAGTAGACAAGTTTTCAAAATAATTCATGGAAAAATATCAAACCAAGTCAAATATTTCAAGAAAAATGGTTTTCAGATCCTCAATACATTCATGAACAATAATCAAGACTTAAATTCCATTGAAAATCCAGGGCATAATGGTTTTGAAAATGAAACTTGCACAATAAGAAACAAAACCCTAATTTTTGACTTTTAATCTTAAATATTGAATAGATAAGATCAAAATTCAAAAAAATCAGAACAAATATACATCAAATATGAAAAAACTCAAGAGGTAAGAATACCTATTTTTCCATATAATTTTGATTAAAGAAAAGTCAAAAATAAAAATCAAATTCAAACAATTAATAAATTAAACAAATATTCACATCTCAAAATAAAACTCTAATAAAAAATCAGAAAAATATCCAACCAAAATTATATTCAAATATTAGAATTAAAAACACACATCCCTGATTTTTTGTGGAATTTTTGAATTAGAGGAAATATTAAAATAAAAATCAAACAAACAATTAACAATTAAACTATTATTTAAAGGCAAAAATGCAAACCCAAGCCAAAATTCACAAAAAGGTCAAAATAAAATTGTATTCAGATTCTATGAATAAAAACAAGCTTTCATGATTTTTTTTAGGATTTTTGAATTGAAGGAAGTATTAAAACAAAAATTATTAAACAAATATTTCAAATAAACTTCTCAAATTAAATTTCGAATAAAAATAGAAAAAATTCTAAACTAAAATCAGAATCAATTTTTACATTATTTTATGAGTCCAAAATATTTTTTGTGGAATTTTTTAGATCAAATAAATATTAAAACAAAAATAATCTTTAAACAAACAATTATTTAAACCTATGAATTTTTTAAACCAACAAAACATTTTTAAAAATTCCAAAAAAAAATGAAAAATACTAGAAATTATTATTGGCCTATGGTAATTTTTTCATGATTTTTGAAAATGTTTTGATCACAAAATAAAATCAAACATAATACCAAATAAAACAAATAATTCAAATAAGACAATTATTCAAATGGACCAATCAAATGGCGCCACCACATCATCTTCAACCTCCGGACCAACTCAAAAACGCGCGCAAGACTTGCTCCTAGGGCTCATGTTCAGATCCATCATACATGCTCATTTCTCCATCAAAATTAATGAAATCAAGTGCAAATTAAAGCTGACATATCATACTTCATTATGTCTTTCAAATCAAATCGAATCATCAACTATATCGTTCACAATCAAGCCACGAATATGAGCAAAATCATTCTGAATCAAAAATTTCAAAGCAATCAATCATGCACAAATCACTGAATCAAACATTATAAAGCTTCAGAAACATTCAAACAACACCAGTGAACACTGATCCAAGCTCAAACACACCAATAAACAAATACATCTCGAAAATCAAAGTTTAGGATTATTACCTCCAGGCAAAAAGTGTTCTACTGTCTCCTTCACTCCAGGTGCAAACAAATGGTGCTAACTTGAACTACTCCCTTCACTGAAGCTGAATCCACAAGAATTTTGAAGAAAACACCAAGGAATTGAGAGAATCGAAGCCAGTTGCAGAAGAATGGTAGAAAACTCAGATCTGAAATTCTTGTAATGGGAGCGTCTCCAGTGTAAAACAAGGCTTGCCTCTTCTTATATAGAGTTAATAGAGGAGCATAGAAGTGGAAATGTAACCCCAAAGCCGTTGGAGGGAAGGATTGGAAGTTTTGGCCAAAAATGAGCATGCACATGGAATCTGCATTTCACTTGTGCATTTGCTTTCCTTTTGTGCGTTTTGTGAGCCAAATGAAGTCAGAAAATCATGCCCAAAGTGCCATCTCATGATTGCTTGAAATGAGACAGTGTTGGTGAATTTACAATTTTGAGCAAGTTTTGTGATTTTTCAATCCAACAAGTGCAAAACCAAATGAGGCACGAAATGGTGAGTGTGATGGGCCTCAGCATGTCACAAATTGCTCATGGGCTTGATTAGGAGCAAAAGGAAGGGCTAAAGCTTGAGTTTGCAAGAAATGGCCATTTTGCATATTTGTCAAGTTTCAATAAAATGCCTCAAAATTCCAAAGTCCATAACTTGCTCATATTTTTTAATTTGGACACAAATGAGTACAATTTGTAAAGGTATTGAAAAGATATACAATCCCTTAGTTTTCAGTTTTTGCAATTGAATCCATTAAGGTCCTCAAAATTTGACATGAAATTCACTAAATTTAGAAAATGACCTATAATTTTGTGACTTCCAAGCTTTATAACTCTTGACTCTTTTCCAATTTGGACATGAGACCAAAAGGAGATAAAATATCATCCTATTATCTTTCCAAGCATGTTTCATTTGCATTTTTTTGATCAAAGGTGAATAAAATATGAATTTTTGAAGTTAAGTCCTTATTTTCCAAAAAATAGAAACTTTTAGGGTTTCTTCATGAACAAGTTTCAATCCAAGCCTCAATCCTTTTGATCCAATGATCAAAATGGACTTGAAATATGAAAATTACATCCTTGAATTGATGGTTGACCAAAAGTTCACTTGGTCAACCTTGACTTTGACTGATTTTGAGCAAAATGACCATTTTGCCCCTTTGAATCAATTGATCCACTTCCTTTCAAAATTGATGATCAAAACTTCAAGCATATGATTTTCCAAATATATAGAGGCCATGTGAAAAGTTTCACTTCAAAATTCTCAAGAAATCTTGATAAAATCCTAAACCCTAGTTTTGGTTAACCCCTTAGGAGACTGATGAATCATCTTCAAAACTTCAAATCCTCTGGGTATCTTGGCCAATTTCTTGTACAAAAACTTTCCAAATACCAATGAGATGTTGTAGCTTCCAAATCAAGATTTGTACATTGATCAGTAGCCTTGCTCAAACAAAACCCTAATTTGACTGGTGAATCAAAAGAGTGATTCTTCTTATAATCAAACACAAACTTCAATCCTCTGATGATCCAAAGAGATGGATAAAATATATTGAGATATGCAATAACTTTTGAGCTTGAAAGATCTAGAGGTTTAGATGATAAGATTCTACTTGAGCAACTTGTCAATGCAATCAACCTTCAAAGCTTGAGGAAGACTTGATAACCAAAGTACTTTGATCCCATCACAATGTATGAATGCAATGCAATATGATATTCATGATGAAACATAAGCCTAAATCAAGAGGGTAAATTTTAGGGTGCAACAGCTGCCCCTATTCAAATATCTTTAACATGATGAGTGAGAAAAGTGACAACTTTCGAGCGCTCAGAGTTGAAGATGATTGAATACAAAAGAACCCGAAAATTTACACTCTTGAAAAAGAGAGAACAAGAAGTAGAAAACCCCCAAGACATGCGTCAGAATAAAGCTGTAACGCAGATTGAAACAGAACAAAAACAAAGAAGAGTAGACGCAACTAAACTTCCGGACAAATGTGTCATGGAAAAACTGGACTTCAAAAAGGGTGAGATAAAACTCAAACCATAGAGTATAGGAGAAACTAAACTCTGGAAAAGAAAACGTACGCGGGTGAGGAGGAGAAACTCTGAGCTCGACCCAAAGCAAAGTGGCTAGAGTGCGTGATTCTAGGAGCACTTGCTAATCTCAACTAAGATAGACAGTATGAAGGAACTGAAAGAATCCCAGAAAAGAGGAACAAAAGCGAGACGAAACTCGACTCAATAACCAGTTAGACGAAACTAAACTAGATGAGTACCAGGACGAAACTGGATTTCACGCACTGGTAACAAGGTGAAACTCGACCCATAGCAAAGTGATGAGAGTGCATGTTTCTCAGAGCACCTGCATGGTCTCAAATCAATGGATAAACAGTGATGAAAACTGATAGAAGGATCCAAGGAACTAAAGATACAGATTTCAAACCAGGGACGCAGTACGAACACTGCACTCGGTAAACGAACACCGTCAAAGGGTCCAAGGTATGAAAGAAAAAACGAGACGAAACTCGACTCAAAAACTAGTTAGGCAAAAATAAACTAGATGAGTACCAGGACGAAACTGGATTTCATGCACAGGCGACGAGGCGAAACTCGACCCAAAGCGAGAGTGATGAGAGCGCACATTTCTCAGAGCACATGCTGGTCTCAGATCAATGAATAAACAGTGATGAAAACTGATAGAAGGATCCAAGGAACTAAAGAGACATATTTCAAACCAGGGACGCAGTACCAACACTGCACTCGGTAAACAATCACCATCAAATGGTCCAAGGTATGAAAGCAAAAACGAGACCAAACTCGACTCAATAACTAGTTAGGAAAAACTAAACTAGATGAGTACCAGGACGGAACTGGATTTCACGCACAAGGTGAGGAGACGAAACTCTGAGCTCAACCCAAAGCAAGGAGATTAGGGCGTACACCTAAAAACCTGCTGAAAGCGAATATCAGGACGAAACTGGTATTCGAAAGGTGCATCAATAGACATTGGAATGAACCGGAGAGGGTAGTGAAGACTAAACCCGAGAAGACCGCGCCAGGGCGAAACTAAACTACAGTCAAGAGTAGACACTCAAACAAACAAATGATTGACGCCAAAAGGATATTGGTATGGGGAGGGAACCGAGATAATGAGGACGAAGACCTCGCTGGGGATTTGATTTGAAGTATTAGCAAATTCACTAGGGATAACAGAAACAATAATGGCTTATATTCCGATGCATGTTTGAATTCTTTTTATATAGTGCAATGCTCCATATAATGGAAATGCTACACGTTTTGGTAGATGCAATGTAATGATGCATGTTTAAAAGTTTCACTGAGGAATGGCCAATTGAGAAGCCAATAACCAAGAAGTCAGAATCTGACAAGACATGTAAAAATAAATTGCAAAATCCAAAGGAGAGGAGAAAATATGGGGAACCGCTAGAGAGGGAACCTCGAAGAGATGAAGCTTCGCGGGGAATAACAACCGAGAAACCAGTAGAAACGGGCCACAAACATTGAGAGGAGCTGAAAAAATAAATTGCAAACCCCTAGAGAAGATCAGATCGACACTGTAGCTTTTGGAGAAGATTAGACATTGAGGGAGAAGATCAGGGAAAGACTGTAATCTCTGAAAAAGACAGTGCACGACCATGTTGAGGATGACACCAAGACAAAAAAAACCGACGTGAGGGGTGAAAACCTTTGCTGGGGGAACAAAGCTCTGCTGAGGAAATGGGTCTTCACCGGGGAGACAGAACTCTGTTGAAGATTTTTGTTGGAGAGATTTTTCTTGAAATGCAACCATTGGATGGATCATGTAGATAGTCACACAGTATCGACTTACTGGGGATAAAAGAAAGATCTTAACATAAGGATGCCCCAGTCAACAGATCGGCTGGGAAATGAGAAGTCACTATGAGGGATCTCTGTTGGCAACTCCATTGAGGATATGCGACATCCTCAAATCCGGGGTCTCAGAATGAAGCCTTTAAAAGAAGATTCCTGGGGAAACAAAACTTTGCTGCGGAAATGAAATTTCACTGGGGATAGGTAAAGTCCTATCCATACATGGGATCTGTCTAAAAGAAGAAAACCAAATATCCCTTTCCTGACAATCATTAAGCTCTTTACAGGTGTTCAACGTGTAAACTCTTTTTTTGATGTTAAACAAATGTTTTGCATGCAGAAAGATGTTTATTTTAGGAATGACAGACCTGATGCGATGATTATTTAAGCCTTAAAGTTGAAAAACCTTAACAAAGTGTCGCATCTCTGTTGTGAATGAATCACTGGCTAGAGTGCAAAAATTTCAAAACTTTTCTTCCCCTTTTTTTTTAAAAAACGAGTTAATATGCGGGTGATAAGATACCAACATGGATATGCAACACATATTTGGGAGTTTAGGAAACGTTATCCTGTTGTAGTATGCTTTCGAGTTAAACCCTTGTTTCAGTTAGGACTTTTAAAGGTTGTAATGTGGCCCGGTTCAAGGTTTTTTTAGAAAAAAAGTTTTTCAAGACTCAAGTTATTTGGTTCCCACCCCCTTCATGATATTCTCTTGTCCTAAGTTCAGTTGACTTATCACAAGCATTCATCTTTCGAAAGGATTTGTAATGATTGAGTGATCACGACAAGTTCTCCAACATGATTGTCACTTAACTTTTGCTGCTTTTATTTTTGATATTATTGTTCCTCTTCTTTTGATGAAAATTTTATTGAATAATCTTCTTTCTTTCTTTTTTTGGCCTTTTAGGCTCTTCTTTTCCCTAACTTTTGCCTGGATATAATCTTTTGAATTTCAATTTTGGGAGTCCAGCGGGATGCCCTAACTTTTTCCTAAGCGACTTGTTTTCAAGTTCCGACTTAGCGGGGCTTTTTGTTTCTTTCTTATTCATACTTTCCACTTCGAACAAGTCAATGTGACTTTAGGTCTTTGAACTTTTTTTTCTTTTTTTTCGAAGAAAACAAATGCCTCATTCCTTGGTCGGCGAGGGATATACATTATTGTATCGATTCGATCTCGACCTCAGGACATTGTGCGGAAATGAACATCATGGTTTAGAGATTTTTTTTTTATCTCATGATGCGAAAGATAAAATGTGGTAATCCTCAGATGGGACATTCCTCCTGAAATTTGAATGCTTGGTCACATTAACTGAACATCTACCTTGCCCCTGGTTTTAAAAAAAAAGTTTGTTTTTTTTAACGGAAAAGAAACTCCTACTTCGAAGGTTCAGAGGGGTCAACGAGGGTCTAACTCCCTTATATCTCCGGTGTTTGGGGATTGAAACAATGCTTGTACATTGTCAACGAGGTTCTACTCAAAAGCATACCACTACAGTCATCGTTTTTAGATAAACTCCTTCCTCCAAACTCTCGGCTAAGCAAAAGAATTGGCACAGTTGGTATCAAAATGCCCGAAAAATCGATTAAAGAGTGATACTGGATGGATTAAGTAAAATGAAACAAATTTCTTCAAGGCAAAAATATTCAACGCATTAAGACTGACATTCGGCCATAAACAAAATCCTATATGCAGACAGTTCTAAAACAATCAATCAAGATAACACATGAAAGTGCGGAAGAAACGTAATAAAAGCCATTATGGGGAAGAAATATCTCCAACTAGGTTCGCCGATCTCACGGGCCTGCCGTAATCTTGATATTACCCTGACCCATGACCTTTACAAACAACACGGAGCTGTGAAACAAATTGGCAAGGCATCCACCAGTAAGGTGAATGAGAATCCTATCAATCAGAGAAACAAACATGCCCCTTGCACAGTAGTAGTTATGTTTTTTATCCGTATTTCAAGCGATCAACTAACCATGACTTAGATTACCATTTCCGTGTAAGGCACACGAAGTTTATATGCACATGCTTATCAAAAATATTGGACGTTTTTGCAAACAAAATAGTAAAAAGGGAGAACAGAAACGTATACGTATACTTGAAAGAAGATATTCTATTGATTTCGAGAAATCAACCTGTGAAAAAGGTATTTACATTTGGAAGCAAGTAATTACAAAATCAAAGCAAACCAGTGTTTACAAATGGCAATGTGAATGTGAGTATCCATCAAGTCCTGACTCTGCTATGACTCTTATGACTCTCACGCTTTCATCTTCCTACTTTCAGATAGATCATTCTTGGATTAGCTTCGAGCTTATGCCAGGTGACGGAATGAAGGAAAAAAACAAAGGATCTCATGCTGAGCGTAGTCATTTGCTTTAAGTCCCTAACTTTTGCCTGAATTTCCCTTTCGAGTTTTCGATTCACCAGGACACCCTCTTTTTGCCTAAACCGCCCTTTAGGGTTTTCAGTTTAAAGGGTTTTTTTATGCAAAGTATTTCTTAACTACGTCAGCATTCACAGGGAGAGGGAAGTACTCTCCATCCATAGTCGTGAGCATCATCGCTCCTCTAGAGAAAACTTTTCTGACCACGAAAGGACCTTCATAAGTCGGAACCCACTTGCCCCTGGGATCTCCCTGGGGGAGAATTATCCTTTTTAGCACAAGGTCACCTGGCTTGTAACACTGAGGTTGTACCCTTTTATTAAAAGATTTCCTCATCCTTTGCTGATATACCTGACCATGACACACAATCGTCAACCTCTTCTCGTCAATAAGTTCCAACTGATCCAGCCTATTCTGTACCCATTCACTTTCATCCAGCTCAACATCCCTCATGATCCTAAGAGAAGGAATCTCGACTTCTACCGGCAATACTGCTTCCATGCCGTAAACCAATGAAAATGGGGTTGCCCCAGTCGAAGTATGCATAGTGGTGCGATAACCATGTAAAGCGAAAGGCAACATCTCATGCCAATCTTTATAGGTTACCACCATCTTTTGTACGATCTTCTTGATATTCTTATTGGCCGCTTCGACAACACCGTTCATCTTTGGTCGATATGGGGAAGAGTTATGATGCTTGATTTTGAAGGACTCACAAAGCTCCTTCATCATTTTGTTGTTCAAATTACACCCATTATCGGTAATGATCTTTTCAGGCACTCCGTAGCGACAGATAATATTGTGCTTAATGAATCAAGTTACTACCTTCTTGGTGACATTGGCATAGGATGCAGCTTCGACCCATTTTGTAAAATAAATGATGGCAACCAGAATGAAACGGTGCCCGTTGGATGCAGTCGGTTCAATTTTACCGATCATATCAATTCCCCACATCGCAAACGGCCAAGGGGAAGTCAATACATTCAAAGCTACGGGCGGCACATGCACTTTATCAGCATAGACTTGACATTTGTGGCAAACCCGTGCATGATTGTAATAGTCAGTCTCCATGGTGGACCAATAATAACCTGCTCGCAAGATCTTTTTAGCCATGGTATGCCCGTTGAAATGGGTCCCGAAATCACCTTCATGTATCTCCTCAATGATTTTAGCTGCTTCTTTCTTGTTCACACATCTGAGCAGTAAACTGTTATGATGCCTTCTATACAACACACCACCACTGAGAAAGAACTTGGCTGAAAATCTTCTCAAGAACTTCTTATCTGTAAAGGATACCTCTTCAGGGTACTTTGTGTTTCAAGGTATCATTTAACATCATAAAACCAAGGATTACCATCTGATTCCAAACTAGCCTCAAAATATAAAGCTGGCTCACTCAAACTTCTGATAGTAATGAAAGGTGCCTCATTAGCCCACTTAACCTTGAACATGGAAGACAAAGTTTCTAGTGCATCAGCTAGATTGTTTTCTTCTCTGGGAATGTGCTCAAATGTGATCTATTCGAAGTACGGAATCAGCTTCATAACATGCTCACGATACGGAATTAGGTTCTGATGGCGAGTCTCCCAATCTCCATTAATCTGGCTGATAACAAGATTGGAACCCCCGTAAAGTTTCAAAAATTTGATACGCAGGTCAATCGCCGCTTCAATGCCATAAATGCAAGCCTCATATTCGGCCATGTTGTTAGTGCAATCGAAACAAATACGAGCCGTGAAAGGAATGTGGTATCCCTCAGGGGAAGTGATGATAGCTCCGACACCGTTGCCCATGGCATTGGAGGCACCATCAAAAACAAGCCTTCAACGTGATCACGGCTCGGGTCCTTCGTCTGGGTCTGGCATGTTACAATCTCGAATATCCACAATTTCCTCATCTGGAAAATCAAACTTCATCGGTTCATAATCGTTCACGGGCTGATGAACAAGATGGTCGACCAGTACACAACCCTTAATTGCTTTTTGAGTAGTGTATTGGATATCATATTCGGTGAGTATCATCTGCCAACGGGCTACCCTTCCTGTAAGAGCTGGCTTCTCAAAAATGTACTTGATTGGATCCATTTTGGATATCAAGTAGGTGGTGTGAGTTAACATGTATTGCCTCAAACGTTTGGAGGCCTAGGCAAGCGCACAACAAGTCTTTTCCAGCAATGAGTACCTCAACTCACATTCCGTAAACTTCTTACTCAAGTAGTAGATAGCCTGCTCTTTCTTCCCTGTCTCGTCGTGCTGACCGAGGACACAACCTATTGAGCTCTCCAACACAGTTAGATACATGATTAGTAGCTTTCCTTCCACTGGCGGCATGAGTATCGGAGGTTCCTGCAAATACTCCTTTATTTTGTCAAAGGCCCTCTGACAATCCTCATTCTATTTCACTATCTGACTTTTCTTTAACAACTTGAACAAAGGCTCACAGGTGGTTGTGAGATGAGAAATAAATCTAGAAATGTAATTTAACCTTCCCAAGAAACCACGTACTTCCTTATCTGTCCTTGGTTCAGGAATTTCCTGTATCGCTTTTACCTTGGTTGGGTCCACCTCAATACCTTTTTCACTTACAATAAAACCCAACAGCTTACCGGATCTCACCCCGAAGGTGCACTTATTCGGATTCAACCTTAGCAAGAACTGCCTCAGTCTCTCGAACAATTTTTCCAGATGAACAAGATGTTCCTCTTCCGTGTCTGACTTAGCAATCATATCGTCCATATAAACCTCAACCTCTCTGTGAATCAAATCATGAAAGAGAGTGACCATGGCGCGCTGATATGTTGCCCCGACATTTTTTAAACCAAACGGCATCACTTTATAGAAGAAGGTTCCCTAAGGCGTGATAAATGTTGTCTTCTCCATATCCTCCAGAGCCATCTTAATTTGATTGTAACCCGAAAAACCATCCATGAACGAAAACACTTTGGAATGAGCAATATTATCGACCAACGCATCAATATGCGGAAGAGGGAAGTCATCTCTAGGGCTGGCCCTGTTCAAATCCCTATAATCCACGCACATCCTGACCTTACCATCCTTCTTGGGCACAGGCACAATATTTGCAATCCATGGTAGATAATTGATGACCTTTAAGAAATTTGCGTCCAACTGCTTCTGGACTTCCTCTTTGATCTTCTTGGACATCTCAGAATGAGTTCTCCGAAGCTTTTGCTTGACAGGGGAACAACCTTCTTTGAGCGGTAGTCGATGCACCACTATGTCTGTATCCAACCCAGGCATATCCTCATAAGACCAAGCGAAGATATCAGAATACTCACAGAGTAGCTTAATCAATCTGACCTTTACATTTTATTCGAGATCTGCCCTTATCTTGACTTTCTTCTTACCTCTTTTGTGTCGATATTCACTACCTCAATCGAATCCTGATTCGGCTGGATAACCTTCTCCTCTTGTTTTAACAATCTTGCTAATTCCTCAAGAAGATCACAATCCTCATATGCTTCTTCTTCAGCTTGATAAATAGGAGTATCAAAGTCATAATGAGCCATAGCAGAGTCGTTATCAATATGATCGATGGTGGAAGTGCATCTACATGAATGACATTTTGGCGTTTTTAGTGATAGTGTGTGAAAAGAGAAGCATTGCCATTTAAATAACAAAAAGAAATGGAGCAAAATTTTGAATGCAAAAACGTTCTTTATTTCATGATAAACTTGAAAATAAACACGGTGGCCCTACACAAATGATTCACCATGCCTTGGGCAGAGCGTAGGAATTATGATATGATAATAAAAGAAAACAGGAAAATTACTCCTCAGCGCTTGAAACTTTGATAACATCCACGGAAGTCCAATTGTTGAGTGTATGGCCTGGAATAATCGGGCGAATCCAATCTTCGACATTGTAGCCATAAACCCTATCTTCGCCAACTGCATTGACGTGTCCTTCTAGAGCAGCATAAGGACGGGAAAACTTCACAGGAGTAGATAAACTAGATGCTCTGGGAGCTGCACTCTGCTGACCTGGGCTAAAACCAAGACCAAATTTATCAAATTTTGGGGTAACGTCCAGCACCTGACCCCAACCTTCAAGGTTACCATTTTCCACCACAGCTCTCGCATCCTTGAGAGAAGACATGACAGTTTCAGGTTTCCTTTTCTGCTCTGGAGGAGGAAAATTGACAGCATGGACTGTCTCAAACGCTTGAAACAGAGTCTCATGTATCTCGCCTTCATCTTCAACATAGCGGAATGATGTTAAATGACTCACGATATACGCTTCCTCGCCGCACACAGTTATCACGTTTCCCTCTGCAGGATACTTGAGTTTCTGATGAAGAGTAGAAGTGATTGCCCCTGCTCTATGAATCCACGGCCGCCCCAACAAACAACAATACGCCAGTTGTATATCCATCACAAAAAATGTAGTCGTGAAGGTGCGAGGACCAACCTTGATTGGTAACTCCACTTCCCCAAACATTGACCTTCGAGACCCATCAAACGCCTTCACCATCAAATCACTAGGGCGCAGTTCCAGTCCAGAATAATCAATCTTTATCAATGCTGACTTCGGTAGTACATTCAAAGATAACCCTGTGTCCACCAAAACCCGGGATAAAGTAGTGCCCCTGCACTCCATTGAAAAATGCAACGCTTTTTTATGGTCTTGCCCTTCCGGAGGAATATCAAAATATGTGAAGCCCAAACCATTCCCAGCAGATATGTTAGCACAAACATTCTCAAACTGATTGACTGTTATCTCATGTGGCACGAACGCATTCTTTAACAACTTCATCAAAGCATTTGTTAGGTTCTGAATAAATCAACAGAGACAAGATAAACATCTTAGAAGGAGTATGGCTCAGATGATCAATTATGCTATAATCACTCTTTCTGATAATTTGCATTAACTCTTCAACCTCATCGAGAACTGAAGAAGCTTTTGGTATCGGAATTGGTTGAGTCACATTGGCCGGTGTAACCCTCGGGTTACCAATCACCGCCTGCTATTTTCCTTTTTCTCTTGAAAAAGCATCTGCCGCATCTTTCACATTGGAAGGACAAAATACTCTCCCGCTTCTAGTCATTTGACCCATGCCAGAAAAATTATGAACTTCCTCTTCATTATCTTCAGAACTTTCTTCCTCAGACGAACGGGCACTTACTTCCTGCTTCACCCCATGGTAATAAACATCAGCACCGTAATGTCATGGGATGGCCTTCTCACTGGTATACGGCATGGGACCAGGTACCACAATCATCAAAGGAGGCGCCCTATATAGGGTAGGAATATGCACAGGGGTGTAAGGAATAGATACCACAGCAACATCATCTTCGGTAACCTTACGGTAGCTTGGTTTTCTATCGAACTGTAGGGAACCCTCCTTTTCATCAACTAGATACCGGCTTTTAAATCATCACAGCCCTTCAGTTGCTCTATACACTTGGCACACTCAGAAGTACAACCCGGGAAGATAGAATTGTCAAGCAAATACCTCTCAACATAGCATAACGGAGTAGTTACTTGTTCCACATTCATGATTAAATTCAACATTTCACCATTATCATCAATCATATTAACAACACCCCCTCCATGCCTAGGCATTGGATTCTGAGTAACATTTGGACCAACCACTAGAGTAAACTCAATTGCCTTAGCATCCAACAAGTCTTGTACTTTTCACTTCAACGCAAAGCAATTGTCAGTAGAATGACCAACTCCGCCTGAATGGAATTCACATCTTGTGTTAGCATCATAGTTAGGAGGAAGTTTTGCGGGTGGTGGTGGCATATTTCTCAAACCGATCAACTTTAAATCGAGAAAATGGTGGAGTGCTTCAGTAAGAGATACTGGCAAGGGATTGAATTTTCTAGGCTGTCTCAGCTGTTGATTATTATACTGATGGGGAGCATCTTGTTGTCTCTATTGTTGAGGCACTGTATTCGGTCTCTACTATGGAAGAGCATTAACAGGAATAGAAACAACATTGATTTGTTGGTGTTGACGATCCTCTTTTCTTCCTCTATGAGAGTAAACAGCACTTGCGTCGCCTTCCCTTTTCTTAGGGTAAGTGTTGAATGGTTTCTTACTTCCCCCTGATGAGCCACTAGAACCTCCAATCTGAATTTTCCCCAATCTCAAACCTACCTCAATTCTTTCACCAGCCATAACCAAGTCTGCAAATCCTGCCGAAGTACTTCCTATCATGTGCTCATAGAATGGCCCTTGCAAGGTACTCATAAACATATCAATTAGTTCTCTCTCCATGAGTGGAGGTTGAACCCTCGCAGCCAACTCACGCCACTTCTGAGCGTATTCCTTGAAAGATTCTCTTGGTCCCTGTGACAAATTCTGTAACTGAGTGCGATTAGGCGCCATATCCATATTGTACTGATAATGTTTGACAAAAGCCCGAGCAAGATCATTCCAACAATGAATATGGGTTTTCTCCAACTTCATGTACGACTCCAGGGATGCCCCAGATAGGCTATCCTAGAAAAAGTGAATCAAAAGCCCCTGATCCTCAATATGCACCGACATCTTCCGGAAATAAGCAGTTGCATGAGTAACAGGACATGACGTTCCGTTGTACTTTTCAAATACAGGAGTCTTGAACTTTGAAGGAACTTTCACCCCAGACACCAAACCGAGATCATTAGCATCCATGCCAAGGACTCCTTGCCCTTCCACAGCCTTCAAACGTTCTTCTAACAACCAATACTTCCTATCCTCAACCTGACTTTCCGGCTCTGAACGCCGAACAGAAAACTGATCTTCATCCTGGTCAAAGTCATAATCCTGCTCCTGATAGTTCCTTACACCGCCCTGATTATCTATTCTGTTCCCCACAAGACGAGGTCCCGGAGATGGGGGAAACTGCCCTACGTTGCGTACAAAAGGGTTTCCAGGCATCCCGTGAAAATTTCCAACAGGCTGATCTTGCACATCCCCCAATCCTACAGAAATATCCTGATAGAGCCCTTGATTTCCACCATCCCCTGGATAGCGGCGCTGGTTGTTGACAATGGCATCCAGTTCCTCCTATCAGCGATTCACATTGGTGATGACCTCCATGAACTGAGTCATCTGAGTAGCCATCTGGGCCCTCATTTCAGCGAGTTCAGCTTGAACTTGTTCCATCTGTCTTGGAAAATTGTTTCTGGTGGAATACCGATGAGTAGTCGTCTTGAATTCTTAATAAGAAAAGCAGAAGAATAAGAACACCGTCTTGAGATAACCTGTAATGTTATGAAATGCATGATGTGCATGATATGTTTGTCATTTCTAGGTATTCAAGAGTCCTTTTATTCATCAATCACGGCGTGCAACCAAAGATCATACATACAATCAAAGGGAAAAAAGGACAATAAGACAAACATTCAATTATTTACAAACAAAAGAAAAGATATTCAAGTGTCTTCGGACATTTTAAGAGTGTAGTGATAAACAACAAAATACATGTTTCAAAGTAAACTTAACAAAAACTGAATAATAAAAACAAACAGTGGTCCCTTCCAACAATCCTGGGGGTGACCAAATACACCAAAGGTAAGTAACAAAACTAAATCTCCGGAACAAGACACACTTCAAGATGTTAACAATACTCTTCAAGCCTGGCTTTCTCCTTCAAAAGTTATGATGCGACTTCTTTACTTTCTTGAAACCGATCCTCTGCGACACGCCTCTGGGCAACTTCCCTCTTAAGTTGAGCATCCTTGTCTTTGAGTTGTTTCTCCAAATTTTAAACCTTCTTCCTGTAGCTATTTTCATATGCCTGAAGCTTCTAGCACTATTGCTGGGTTTTACTCAACTCTTTTTCCGTCTCAGCATGAGACCTCTTCCTAAAAGTGGTTGCATCAGAAGTTTCCCCTTGAGTTTCTTTGAGTTTGCGAGCTAAGTCGGCCCTTTCTTGATCTACCCAATAAAGTTTCATCCCTGCCTCACGGCCTTTTGCACGAAGTTGAATGTTCTCAACATGAACCTGGGTGAACACCTCGGTAGGCACCGTGTTACTCAGAACAGTAGGAGGTTGCTCACATATAGGAGTCGACCTTGCAAATGGTAACCGTAAAATCTCAACCCTGGCTGTAATCCATTCTAAGTAAGGAACCCTAGCAATAGGAACCTTCTTGCCCAAAGTAGTTCTATCCTTCTTGTGAATTCCCTTCCAAGCACTTGTCACTCTTTTCAACATCATAGGATCACTACCTCTAACAAAATACACTGATTCAGACACCTCCTCAACCTTTGGCGGTCCATCCATTGCATATCCCAATTGAAGATAAGCAAGCACATGATTATAGTTGATACACCCCTTAGTTCCTATGAGGGGAACATTAGGGAAATATCCGCAGCTAGTGATAATACTTCGTACTTCCCCCATGTCATAATTCCACCGGATATTAAATGAAGTAAGGTTGACAAGTCTTGATGACCATCAGAGATAATGTCTGGTATCCATGAAAGGGCCACTTACCGGTAGGTGCAACTTAAACCATTGATACAACATCGAATGACATAAACTTACATTACCTCCTTTTCCATGCCTGAAATGAATGGTGTAAAGAGTATCTGCCAAGAGTGTCGGTACTGGGTTCTTATTTCTAAAAACATAAATAGCCGCCAAATCCACAAAATTTCTCTTGCGAGGGAAGAGGACGATCTCGTATATCATGAGAGAAAACAAAGTGCTGAAGTCACTCCAATTCCCTTTCTTTTCCCAGTCTTCAGCTTTCTTCACTAAGAAATCCAAATAAAACCCTGTAGTATCCTCACTTGATTTCCAATTGTCTTTCACCTCTTTCCAACTGAAATGAAGAATTTCAGCAATAACTTCTAACTTCGGCTTCTCCGGCACTCGGAAAAAAGGAACTTCATCGGACAACTTGATATTAAGTAGGTACGTGTACTCTTCTAGTGTGGGAACTAGTTGATAATCTTGAAAAGTAAAACACCGTAATTCCTTGTCATAGAACTGGAGGAGGGTGATCAAAGCCATTGGGTCAACTGGAGTGTTAAGGATTAGTAACAAATTGCCAAAAAATTTGTTGAAATTATTCAGAACATCACCCTTCAGATAAGAACTCAACCTCCTCAATTCGGACATATCAATAGCAGAAATCTGATAAGAGAATGTATGCCTGGTGGGCTCTTTAACAAGGACTGAAACAAACTCATCTGACGGGAGGCCAGCCATTTCTGATGGAAAGAAGACTCTCGAATGTCCCTGGAAGATGACATGCATATGCTAGTTTTTTTTATACATCATTTTTTAGAAATAAATATGCTATGATGCAACATGACAGGATCAAAGTTTCACACTGGATAATGGCTGGACCATTATAGAACAACACCACTCAAGATCAAAAGAAAATCCCAAAGCTTCAAAACTATCATGGGAACCTGAGTCACCTTCACAACACAAAGTCACCAACAGTACCTGTACCTGTAAGAAAAGTTTTCCCGCCCCTCTCACGGGTGTAGTCTAGGTCAAGGTAAGGTTAAAAGCTAAATCAGAGTACAGAAGCTCGACTGTCGGTATCATCATACGATAACACCTATTCAAACTACCTCTGAAGTCATGGGTCTCATGGTCAGGTCTACAAAGCATCCGCCTCATAGCTTCCATGGCCACTATATTCCTAGTTCATATGGAATTAACTCATAGCCTGGGCATGAGGCCTTTTACCTCATGGAAAAACCCATCCACCAAGAAAAACAAAATCCAAACAGTCCAGCCAGATCCAGTATACAGAAAGTAAAGCGCACATAGGATGCAATGCAAACAGATAAATATTCAAAGCAGTAAAAATAAACACCTAAAAATAAAACAAACAAGAGCTAGGATCAACTCCGGGATGGACCAGCAAGAGGTCAATCTGTCCCCAGTGAAGTCGTCAGCTGAAACCACCCGGACGGAACCTGTCATCTGGATGTAATGAAACATTAATGAAGTCGCCACCGAACGTCTTTTATCCCGCCGAATGGGAAAGGTAAACATCGAGAAAACCTGAAGAGGGATAAATCATGGTCTTTCGACCGAGAGATCGAGTAAGGGAGTCTGTTACGTGAGGGGAAGGTATTAGCACCCCACACGCCCGTAGTACTCTACAGTATCCACTCTTGTTGCCTAATCTAATGGGTGTGGTCAAATCCTATGTCTATGGCTTAAAGCTGAAAAGGGAATGCATCCGAAAGAAACAAAAGAAAACAATGTAGGGAAAATAAAAGTTATGCTCGGTTGGCCCCTACCCCTTTGCCTACGTATCCCATTTAAGGAATCAGAGAAGTCGTAGTTCGACTTATATATTTTGGTTGGTTTGTGTTTTTTAGTTAAGACAATAAAAACAGTCAAGATGGTAAAACATCAAATAAAACAATAAACAAATGAGATGGTAAAACATCGGCTAAATAATAACAAAGTAACATGTCAAAGATGGCGAAACATCAAATGATAAAACATCACACCTAACAATGATATCGAGAATCAAAGTAGGATAACAAACATGTGTGATTGTGAAACATCGGCTTCAAGCAAATGTGTGATGGCGAAACATCAAATGATAAAACATCACACCTAACAATGATATCGAGAATCAAAGTAGGATAGCAAACATGTGTGATAGCGAAACATCGGCTTCAAACAAATGTGCGATGGTGAAACATCAATGAAACGGATAGCAAAATATCACACCTAACAATGATATTGAGCATCAAAGTAGGATAACAAACATGTGCGATGGAGAAACATCGGCTTCAAACAAGTGTGCGATGGCGAAACATCGGCTATAAGATAACAAGGTAGCATGACAGAGATGGCAAAACATCAATAAATCGGATGACGAAACATCACACCTAACAATGATATTGAGCATCAAAGTAGGATAACAAACATGTGCGATGGCGAAACATCGGCTTCAAACAAGTGCGCGATGGCGAAACATCGGCTGCAAGGATTAAAAACAAAGCCAAGAGGCGCACAAACAAATGAGATTGATTTGTATCTTTTACCTTGAAGAAGGGTTTGAGTTTATTAGAGGTGTTTTATGACTTGCCAAGAAAACAGTTTTTGTTTTAAAATGCAAAATGCAAAGGAAGGAAAAACAACTAAGGGAAACTAGCCTAGCATTATCCCTAATGTTATCATACAATGGTTGACCCTAAGGTTGAGGATAAAGGAAAATCCTACCCTATGTTAGCATACATGGATTCCTACCTTAATCAAGATGTTAAAGGAAGCTTAACAAAACTATCCTATAGGGAACAGGAAATGAGAGCGAAGTCGTGATCTCAATTTCTAAATTGAGTGACTCATCGATCAACAATTAAAGAAAGAAAACAATAAACATCCTATAGGGAACATGCACTGGGAGCGAAGACGTGATCTCAATTTCTAAATTGAGTGACTCATCGATCAACAATTAAAGAGGAAAAAACAATAAACATCCTATAGGTAACTTGCACTGAGAGCGAAGTCGTGATCTCAATTTCTAAATTGAGTGACTCATCGATCAAAAGCAAACACAACACATGTATCAAACAAAAACAGAGGGTCTCATGACATATATCAGCAACAGAGATCCCATCATGCAACATGGAACTATACAATATGAAAATAGAAGAAAGGAAATAGTGTAATACCAAACGGATAACTACCCGTAGCAACTAAACAAGAATAAAAGAAACCCAGAGAACTTCAAGCAAGTTGGCATCAGTAGATAAATCAAGTCAGAAATTACGCCATCAGGATGTAAGTAATGAGATTATCAGATATGAACAGATCTCATGGGAAATGTATAGCATTCATAATCACATGTATATATCCTGCATAGACTATCAAATATGCCAAGCACAAGAGTAGTGCCAATATAATAAGTTGTGTTCCACAAATAAAGTGAAACACAGTAGCCTCAAGTCAAAAATGGAAAACCATTCTCAAAGTACCTCGCACATTCAACAGCCAAGTTAGTATTCCCATAAATTGAATGATGACTCACACAAAGGGGTGGATGATGACACCATAATGAAATGAGAAAACATGATAACAACTATCAAAACATTAGATATGATAGACAAAAAGAAAGCAAGCATATGCACAATTTGGTCAAAAGAATCAGAGGAATGTTGCTCCTTTCTATCACCATATTTAATTGACAATTGAATATCACTCAAGGTTCATGGGAGCTTGAGAAGAATACAATAAAAGACCATGAAGGCCAGTAGCAAACACAATTCAATCATACTCAATTAATTCATCACTGCTCACAAGCATAATAGAAGAGGAATCCCCCACAATGCATCAAAAGGTTCAATCATTCAAACATGGGGCATTAAGTGAAATGAATTGAGTTTATATGGATAAACAGAACCAACATGATCATTAGGTGCCCAATCATAGACCTCACTAAAGTTCATTGGCCATCAAACAAATTGCAACAAGATATGCAACATTAATTGGGTACCTTCACTTCAAAAATACATCAAAAATAGAAAAGGATTTCAATAATTCAAACCAAAAATTTCTTAGCATCTTTGAAGTGTGTAGAAGTCAGAAAGCAAGTCTTAAGTTCATGAATGGTTGAGGAGGGAATCAAATGAGGCCCAAAGTTCAAAACTAGTTGGCAAAACTACCAAAAGTAGACAAGTTTTCAAAATAATTCATGGAAAAATATCAAACCAAGTCAAATATTTCAAGAAAAATGGTTTTCAGATCCTCAATACATTCATGAACCATAATCAAGACTTAAATTCCATTGAAAATCCAGGGCATAATGGTTTTGAAAATGAAACTTGCACAATAAGCAACAAAACCCTAATTTTTGACTTTTAATCTTAAATATTGATTAGATAAGATCAAAATTCAAAAAAATCAGAACAAATATACATCAAACATGACAAAACTCAAGAGGTCAGAATACCTATTTTTCCATATAATTTGAATTAAAGAAAAGTCAAAAATAAAAATCAAATTCAAACAATTAATCAATTAAACAAATACTCACATCTCAAAATAAAACTCTAATAAAAATTCATAAAAATATCCAACCAAAATTATATTCAAATATTAGAATTAAAAACACACATCCCTGATTTTTTTGTGGAATTTTTGAATTAGAGGAAATATTAAAATAAAAATCAAACAAACAATTAACAATTAAACTATTATTTAAAGGCAAAAATGCAAACCCTAGCCAAAAGTCACAAAAAGGTCAAAATCAAATTTTACTCAGATTCTATGAATAAAAACAAGCTTGCATGATTTTTTTGAGGATTTTTTAATTGAAGGAAGTGTTAAAACAAAAATTATGAAAAAAATATTTCAAATAAACTTCTCAAATTAAATTTCTAATAAAAATAGAAAAAATGCTAAACAAAAATCAGAATCAATTTCTACATTATTTTATGAGTCCAAAATATTTTTTGTGGAATTTTTTAGATCAAAGAAATATTAAAACAAAAATAATCTTTAAACAAACATTTATTTAAACCTATGAATTTTTTACACCAAGCAAAACATTTTTAAAAATTCCAAAAAAAATATGAAAAATACTAGAAATTATTATTGGCCTATGGAAATTTTTTCATGATTTTTGAAAATGTTTTCATCACAAAACAAAATCAAACATAATACCAAATAAAACAAATAATTCAAATAAGACAATTATTCAAATGGACCAATCAAATGGCGCCACCACATCATCTTCAACCTTCGGACCAACTCAAAAACGCGCGCAAGACTTGCTCCTAGGGCTCATGTTCAGATCCATCATACATGCTCATTTCTCCACCAAAATTAATGAAATCAAGTGCAAATTAAAGTTGACATATCATACTTCATTATGTCTTTCAAATCAAATCGAATCGTCAACTATATTGTTCACAATCTAGCCACGAATATGAGCAAAATCATTCTGAATCAAAAATTTTAGAGCACTCAATCATGCACAAATCACCGAATCAAACATTATAAAGCTTCAGAAACATTCAAATAACATCAGTGAACACTAATCCAAGCTCAAACACATCAATAAACAAATACATCTCGAAAATCAAATTTTAGGATTATTACCTCAAGGCAAAAAGTGTTCTACTGTCTACTTCACTCCAGGTGCAAACAAATGGTGCTAACTTGATCTACTCCCTTCACTGAAGCTGAATCCACAAGAATTTTGAAGAAAACACCAAGGAATTGAGAGAATCGAAGCAAGTTGCAGAAGAATGGTGGAAAACTCAGATCTAAAATTCTTGTAATGGGAGCGTCTCCAGTGTAAAACAAGGCTTGCCTCTTCTTATATAGAGTTAATAGAGGAGCATAGAAGTGGAAATGTAACCCCAAAGCCGTTGGAGGGCAGGATTGGAAGTTTTGGCCAAAAATGAGGATGCACATGGAATCTGCATTTCACTCGTGCATTTGCTTGCCTTTTGTGCATTTTGTGAGCCAAATGAAGTCAGAAAATCATGTCCAAAGTGCCAGCTCATGATTGCTTGAAATGAGAAAGTGTTGGTGAATTTGCAATTTTGAGCAAGTTTTGTGATTTTTCAATCCAACAAGTGCAAAACCAAATGAGGCACGAAATGGTGAGTGTGATGGGCCTCAGCATGTCACAAATTGCTCATGGGCTTGATTAGGAGTAAAAGGAATGGCTAAAACTTGAGTTTGCAAGAAATGGCCATTTTGCATATTTGTCAAGTTTCAATAAAATGCCTCAAAATTCCAAAGTCCATAACTTGCTCGTATTTTTGAATTTGGACACAAATGAGTACAATTTGGAAAGGTATTGAAAAGATCTAAAATCCCTTAGTTTTCAGTTTTTGCAATTGAATCCATTAAGGTCCTCAAAATTTGACATGAAATTCACTAAATTTAGAAAATGACCTATAATTTTGTGACTTCCAAGCTTTATAACTCTTGACTCTTTGCCAATTTGGACATGAGACCAAAAAGAGATGAAAGATCATCCTCTTATATTTCCAAGCATGTTTCATTTGCATTTTTTTGATCAAAGGTGAATAAAATATAAATTTTTGAAGTTAAGTCCTTATTTTCCAAAATTAGAAACTTTTAGGGTTTCTTATTGAACAAGTTTCAATCCAAGCCTCAATCCTTTTGATACAATGATCAAAATGGACTTGAAATATGAAAAGTACATCCTTGAATTGATGGTTGACCAAAAGTTCACTTGGTCAACCTTGACTTTGACTGATTTTGACAAAAATGACCATTTTGCCCCTTTGAATCAATTGATCCACTTCCTTTCAAAATTGATGATCCAAACTTCAAGCATATGATTTTCCAAATATATAGAGGCCATGTGCAAAGTTTCACTTCAAAATTATCAAGAAATCTTGATAAAATCCCAAACCCTAGTTTTGGTTAACCCCTTAGGAGACTGATGAATCATCTTCAAAACTTCAAATCCTCTGGGCATCTTGGCCAATTTCTTGCACAAAGACTTTCCAAATACCAATGAGATGTTGTAGCTTCCAAATCAAGATTTGTACATTGATCAGTAGCCTTTCTCAAACAAAACCCTAATTTGACTGGTGAATCAAAAGAGTGATTCTTCTTATAATCAAACACAAACTTCAATCCTCTGATGATCCAAAGAGATGGATAAAATATCTTGAGATATGCAATAACTTTTGAGCTTGAAAGATCCAGAGGTTTAGATGATAAGATTCTACTTGAGCAACTTGTCAATGCAATCAACCTTCAAAGCTTGAGGAAGACTTGATAACCAAAATACTTTGATCCCATCACAATGTATGAATGCAATGCAATATGATATTCATGATGAAACATAAGCCTAAATCAAGAGGGTAAATTTTGGGGTGCAACACCTGCCCCTATTCAAATATCTTCAACATGATGAGTGAGAAAAGTGACAACTTTCGAGCGCTCAGAGTTGAAGATGATTGAATACAAAAGAACCCGAAAATTTACACTCTTGAAGAAGAGAGAACAAGAAGTAGAAAACCCCCAAGACATGCGTCAGAATGAAGCTGTAACGCAGGTTGAAACATAATGAAAACAAAGAAGAGTAGACGCAACTAAACTTCCGAACAAATGAGCCAGGGAAAAACTGGGCTTCAGAAAGGGTGAGATAAAACTAAAACCACATAGTATAGGAGAAACTAAGCTCTGGAAAAGAAAACGTACGCGGGTGAGGAGACGAAACTCTGAGCTCGACCCAAAGCAAAGTGGCTAGAGTGAGTGATTCTAGAAGCACTTTCTAATCTCAACTAAGATAGACAGTATGAAGGAACTGAAAGAATCAGAAAAGAGGAACAAAAGCGAGATGAAACTCGACTCAATAACCAGTTAGACGAAACTAAACTAGATGAGTACGAGGACAAAACTGGATTCCACGCACGGGTAACAAGGCGAAACTCAACCCATAGCAAAGTGATGAGAGTGCATGTTTCTCAGAGCACCTGCATGGTCTCAAATCAATGGAAAAACAATGACGAAAACTGATAGAAGGATCCAAGGAACTAAAGAGACAGATTTCAAACCAGGGATGCAGTACGAACACTGTACTCGGTAAAAGAACACCGTCAAAGGGTCCAAGGTATGAAAGCAAAAACGAGATGAAACTCGACTCAAAAACTAGTTAGGATAAAGTAAACTAGATGAGTACCCAGACGAAACTGGATTTCATGCACAGGCGACGAGGCGAAACTCGACCCAAAGCGAGAGTGATGAGAGCGCACATTTCTCAGAGCACCTGCTGGTCTCAGATCAATGGATAAACAATGATGAAACCTGATAGAAGGATCCAAGGAACTAAAGAGACAGATTTCAAGCCAGGGACGCAGTACGAACACTGCACTCAGTAAACGAATACCGTCAAAGGGTCCAAGGTATGAAAGCAAAAACGAGACAAAACTCGACTTAATAACTAGTTAGTTGAAACTAAACTAGATGAGCACCAGGACGGAACTGGATTTCACGCGCAAGGTGAGGAGACGAAAATCTGAGCTCAACCCAAAGCAAGGAGATTAGGGCGTACACCTAAAAACCTGCTGAAAGCGAATATCAGGACGAAACTGGTATTCGAAAGGTGCATCAATAGACATTGGAATGAACCAGAGAGGGTAGTGAAGACTAAACCCGAGAAGACCGTGCCAGGGCAAAACTGAACTACAGTCAAGAGTAGACACTCAAACAAACAAAGGATTTACGCCAAAAGGATATTGGTATGGGGAGGGAACCGAGATAATAAGGACGAAGACCTCAGTGGGGATTTGATCCTAAGTATTAGCAAATTCACTGGGGATAACAGAAACAATAATGGCTTATGTTCCGATGCATGTTTGAATTATTTTTATATAGCGCAATGCTCCATATAATGGAAATGCTACGAGTTTTGGTAGATGCAATGTAATGATGCATGTTTAAAAGTTTCACTGGGGAATGGCCAATTGAGAAGCCAATAACCAAGAAGTCAGAATCTGACAAGACTTGCAAAAATAAATTGCAAAATCCAAAGGAAAGGAGAAAATATGGGGAACCACTAGAGAGGGAACCTCGAAGAGATGAAGCTTCGTGGGGAATAACAACCGAGCAACCAGTAGAAACAGGCCACAAACATTGAGAGGAGATGCAAAAATAAATTGCAAACCCCTAGAGAAGATCAGATCGACACTGTAGCTTCTAGAGAAGATTAGACATTGAGGGAGAAGATCAGGGCAAGACTGTAATCTCTGAAAAAGACAGCGTGCGGCCGTGTTGAGGATGATACCAAGAAAACAAAAACTGACGTGAGGGGTGAAAACCTTTGCTGGGGGAACAAAGCTCTGCTGAGGAAACGGGACTTCACCGGGGAGACAGAACTCTGTTGAAGATTTTTGTTGGAGAGATTTTTCTTGAAATGCAACCATTGGATGGATCATGCAAATCGTCACACAATATCGACTTACTGGGGGTAAAGGAAAGATCTTAACATAAGGATCGGCTGGGAAATGAGAAGTCATTGTGAGGGATCTCTGTTGGCAACTCCGTTGAGGATATGCGACATCCTCAAATCCGAGGTCTCAGAATGAATCCTTTAAAAGAAGATTCATGGGGCAACAAAACTTCGCTGCAGAAACGAAACTTCACTGGGGATAGGTAAAGTCCTATCCATACATGGGATCTGTCTAAAAGAAGAAAACAAAATATCCCTTTCCTGACAATCCTTAAGCTCTTTACAGGTGTTCAACGTGTAAACTCTTTTTTTGATGTCAAACAAATGTTTTGCATGCAGAAAGATGTTTAATTTAGGAATGACAGACCTGATGCGATGATTATTTAAGCCTTAAAGTTGAAAAACCTTAACAAAGTGTCGCATCTCTGTTGTGAATGAATCACTGGCTAGAGTGCAAAAATTTCAAAACTTTTCTTCCCCTCTTTTTTTTGAAAAACGAGTCAATATGCGGGTGATAAGATACCAACATAGATATGTAACACATATTTGGGAGTTTAGGAAATGTTATCCTATTGTAGTATGCTTTCGAGTTATACCTTTGTTTCAGTTAGGACTTTTAAAGGTTGTAACGTGGCCTGGTTCGAGGTTTTTTTAGAAAAAAAGTTTTTCAAGGCTCAAGTTATTTGGTGCCCACCCCCTTCATGATATTCTCCTGTCCTAAGTTTAGTTGACTTATCACAAGCATTCATCTTTCGAAAGGATTTGTAATGATTGAGTGATCACGACAAGTTCTCCAACATGATTGTCACTTAACTTTTGCTGCTTTTGTTTTTGATATTATTGTTCCTCTTCTTTGGAGCCTAGGGGTGCTGTTTCTTTGGAGCCATATCTTCAATGGATCCGATCGAGAGCCATTCAGTTAAAGATGCCATATACCAGGGAGACACCCATGTCTGATCTATTTGTGAAGACCACTCCTACCTTATTAGATGATCTAGAAGAGCTGCAACTTGCTTTAGTTAGGATGCAACAGGGAAGGGATGCTTGTAAGAACAAGTTCCAAACTTTAGAGAGTTCCTACAGAGAAGACCTGAAGGAGAAAGACGACTTGATTGAGATCCTTGAGAATCGAGCGGTAGAGTCTATGGGGAGGCAAGGGGATTTATTTTCTCCTAAGCCTCAATCAGGTGCTGATCACTCACTTCTTGATTCAGATGACTGGAAGGAGGTTGCCACCAGATATGCGGAAGAAAACCAGAGGTTGAAGGCTCATATTGCTAGGCTCACGGGGAAGCGCGAGCGTACAGAGTGATCTCCATCAAGTTCTATTTCTCAGGGTTTTAGATTTTATTTTCATCTTGTACTTGGGATCATTGAAACTTGTAATCCATTTTTGAGTTATTATAATAAAAAAAATTCAGTATTTCAAAAGCGTTATTACTTTGATGTTTGCAATATGTCTATAAATCTATAAATCCCTCGAAATATTAAATAACAAAGTAAAAATAATCATGTGCATTGCATATCATGCATCATATTGCACATATTTCTTGCATTTGTTATGCATATCCAGGTATTTACCAAGCTTCTTTACTTTGTTTAGCAAGCTGACTCATCACTACAACACTCGGGCTAATTTCAAAAAGAAGATGGACAACTTAGAACAAGAGAAACGCGAGCTGCGCGAGGAAGTTTCTGCTTTGAAGGTCGGCATGGCCAATCTGACTACTCTGATGAAATCTCTGGTGGCTGCTCAGAATCAGCCACCGAGTTTTCAACCTCAACCAACAAGGGCAACTACTGAAGCTCAGATTGTTCCCGTATATGCTACTCTGGCTGTTGTTCAGAATCGAATGCCTCAAGGTTATCCATGGGGAATGCCAGAGAATTTCACATCTGAAGGTTTCAATCTTGGTCCTCAAGATACTCCAGTGGTTCATACTATTGTTACTCTAGCACCTCCGGTGGTGCATGCTGTTCTTGCTGCACCTCCTTCAGTGAATATGGTTCTGTTTGTTAATGATGATGTGTGTCGTCCTTTCCCTCCACCGAGTGAAGACTTGGGTCTTTATGACAGAATGGATGATTTTCAAGAGCAGTTTGACAAGATGTAAAGAGATCTATTTGGTCAAAATGTGAATGAGCTATGTTTGGTCCCGAACATTAAGATACCTGCTAAGTTCAAGGTCCCGGAATTTGAGAAGTATAAGGGCAACACTTGCCCTCGTGCTCATCTGGTGATGTACGTAAGGAGGATGTCTACCCATACAGATGATCAACGTCTGTTGATTCACTTTTTCTCAGGATAGTTTGACTGGTGCTGCGTTGAAGTTGTATAGGAGTTTGGACAACGCCAATATCCACACTTTTAATGATTTGGGAGAAGCATTCATCAAACAATACAAGTACAACATGGACATGGTTCCTGACCGTGACCAACTTAGGGCCATGGTTCAGAAAGACAGGGAATCGTTCAAAGAGTATTCACAGAGATGGCGTGAGGTAGCCGCCCAAGTGATTCCTCCCATGGAAGAGAAGGAAATGACTAAGATTTTCTTGAAAACGCTGGGTGCTTTCTACTACGAGAGGATGGTAGCAAGTGCGCCAAGTGACTTTACTGAGATGGTAGGAATGGGTATCCACTTAGAAGAGGCTGTAAGAGAAGGCCGTTTGACAAAGAGTGAAGGATTCAGAGGTGTAAAGAAGCCATATTATGGGTTTACCAAGAAGAAATAAGGAGATGCAAATGTTGTTATACAAGAGAGGAGGGTAAACGCTCCTAGAAGGAATTATCAGCGTCATCAGCAAGTCGCCTCAGTTACTCCTGTTATGAATGCCGCTCCAACTACCGTTGCTTATCAGAGACCGTCCCAGCAGGGGAATCAAGGGTATAATCAGAGAAGGGAGAGTTACGAACTTATTCCCATGAGCTATACAGAGCTATTACCAGCATTGATTTAAAAGAAGTTGGTCCAGACACGACCACCTCCCGCTATACCATCACCATTTCCTTGGTATTACAAGGCAGACCAAACATGTGCTTTTCATCAAGGAGCACCAGGGCATAATGTTGAGAATTGTTATCCTTTGAAGACGGAGGTGCAGAAATTGGTAAAGTCTGGTGTTCTATCTTTCAAGGATGTGGGACCTAATGTGAAAGATAACCCTCTACCCAAGCACGGGGGAGTAAATACTATGGATATGGTGGCCGGTTGTCCAGGCGACTTCCGGATTTTTGATATTAATCAGGTTAAAGGATATTTGGTGAAAATGCACGCAGACCTCTGTGAATTTAGATACTATACGCATTACCATTCTGGTTGTGCTATTTGCAGTACAAACATACAGGGTTGCAACAAGATAAAGGCTGATTTACAGAAGATGATGGATGGGGGCCTCATCCACATAATCAGGCCTAGGGAAGAGTATGAAGAGGAAGTGAACATGGTTTCTGGATGTCCTGGTGAATTCAGAATTTTTAATGTGGAGGATATGGATGAGGATCTTGTGCAGTTGCATGCTACCTTCTACCATACGGCTGGTCAGGTGGGACACCGATATGGATCTTGCCTAGTTTGCTGTCGAGATCCCCGAGGATGTTTAATCGTGAAGAAGGGTGTTCAGTTGTTGTTAGACAATGGAACTATCAAGATTACGGGTCAGAGGGATGATTATCATGAGGTTTATATGGTTGAGGTTTGTTTAACGGAAGAAGAGTCAGATGAAGAGTATGCCTCCGCAGATGAGTATTTCTCTTCAGACGAAGATTTGTTTTCCAGAAATGACTTATTGATGACTGATTGTGTTGAAGAAGGGGGTAAATGTCATTGTGCCTTGCAAATCAGATAAGGCTGTGCCTTACAAATACAATGCTACAATATTAGAAGATGGAGTGGAAGTTCCCAACTAGCCAATGCCTGATATTTGAAATATAGCTGAAAATAGCAGGGTGACCCGTAGTGGTCGTGTGTTTGTGCCGGTTGTTCGGAGAGATGTTTCCACTGGAAAGAAAATTACTGAGAATGATGAACCTAAGAAGGCTACATGAGAAACTAGTGGAGATACGTTAGAGAAAGAAGTGGATGATATTTTGAAGATAATTAAGATGAGTGACTACAAAATTGTAGATCAGCTACTGCAGACTCCTTCAAAAATATCTATCTTAGCTTTATTGATGAACACCTCTGCTCATAGAGAATCCTTGATAAGGGTACTGGACCAAGCTTTTATGGAGAGTGATATGCCAATAGATCAATTCAGCAGCGTAATAGGAAACATTACGTCATGTAATAACTTGAGTTTCTGCGATGATGAATTGCCAGATGAAGGGAGGAATCACAACCTGGCCCTCCACATATCTATGAACTGTAAGAATGATTCACTATCCAATATGCTAATTTATAATGGATCCGCGTGGAATGTTATACTAAGGAGTACTCACATGAAGTTGAAATATCAAGGAACGCCTATGCGCCCGAGTGGCATCATTGTGAAGGCGTTTGATGGGTCAAGGAAATCTGTCATCGGCGAAGTGGACTTACCTATCCATATAGGACCACATTTGTTCCAGATAACCTTCCAAGTCATGGACATCATTCCCGCTTATAGTTGTCTGCTAGGACGGCCGTGGATACATGAAGCAGGGGCTGTCACTTCAACCTTACATCAGAAGCTAAAGTTTGTGCGTGAAGGGAAGGTAGTGATCATAAATGGGGAGCAGGCATTGTTGATATCTCATTTATCCTCTTTCAGCATTGTAGAAGAGGATGAAGCTACTGTTGGAAACCAGTTCCAAGCCTTATCCATTAACAACATAAGGAGAAATGAGAATTCCATGGTATCGCTGAAGGATGTGTAGCAGGTTGTGCGTAAGGGTCATAATGAAGTCTGGGGATGAATTGTGGATCCACCCGTTAACAAGAACAGAACTGGCTTGGGGTTCTCTTCGAAGAATAGCAAAGACGAAAGTTTAAAGTCAAATTCTACTATGAGAAGCTATCATAATGTTTTCCGCAGCGGAGGTTACCTCCATCCAACTGATTCTGGAGTTAATGTTGTTGAGGAGGATGAAGCAGAGCAGGAAATGCCAAATTATGTGATGCACGGAGTCAGGGTTCAGAACTGGGTCACCATTGATGTTCCCTCTTGCATAAATGTTTCAAAGTAATTTGATTTGTTAATATTTTTTTTTCTTGAAAAGCTTTCACTCCGCCCAAGGTGGAAGTATTAATGTTATTGGGCTTATCTGTTTGCTGTGACTTTTAAGATCATTAATAAAAGTTGTCTTTGCTTCCCAAATTATGTCTTTATTTTCTGCTTTTTCTTGGAAAATGGTAATAAATAAAAACCTTTCAAAATAAATAATAACTGAAATTCAATCTGCATAATCACTTGTTATATGTGTCAGTTTCTAAAAGCAATCATAAATCATATGTGCAGATTAACTAAAAAACCCGTTGAATACAATGACCCTGCACCCTCTCCCAACTTTGAATGTCCTGTGTTTGGGGCTGAAGAAGAAGATTATGATGAGATTCCAGAAGAGGTCTCACAGTTGCTTGAGCATGAGGAAAATACCATTCAGCCATATAAAGAGCCTTTGGAAGTGATCAATTTGGGTTCAGAAGAAGATCCAAAGGAGGTCAAGATTGGAGCATCACTGCATCCCAATGTAAATAGAAAGTTGATTGAGTTGTTGAAGGAGTATGCGAATATCTTTTCTTGGTCTTACCAAGATATGTCTGGTCTAGATACAGATATTGTCGAGCACCGTTTTCCATTGAAGCCAGAGTGTCCGCCAATTAAACAAAAGTTTAGAAGAACACACCCACATATGGAAGTAAAGATCAAAGAGGAGATTCTAAATAAGATTAATGATGGTTTTCTTGTGACGTCAGTGTATCCTCAATGGATTGCCAATATTGTCCCATTACCAAAAAAAGACGAAAAAGTCCACATGTGCGTAGATTACATAGATCTAAATAAAGCTAGTCCAAAAGATGATTTTCCATTGCCGCATATCGATATATTAGTGGATAGCACAGCAAAATTCAAAGTATTCTCGTTCATGGATGGATTTTCCGGGTATAATCAAATAAGAATGGCTCCAGAGGACATGGAAAAAACAACGTTTATCACACCCTGGGGAACATTCTGTTACAGAGTGATGCCTTTCGGGTTGAAGAACGCTGATGCGACGTACCAAAGGGCTGTGACAACCCTATTCCATGATCTGATGCACAAGGAAATTGAATTATATGTAGATGATATGATTTCCAAATCCTAGACTGAAGAAGGGCATATAGAATATTTATTGAAGTTATTTCAGCGTTTGAGAAAGTATCGTCTCCGCTTGAATCCAAATAAATGCACCTTCGGTGTATGATCGGGGAAGTTGTTGGGTTTCATTGTTATCCAGAAAGGAATTGAAGTTGACCCTGATAAAGTAAAAGCAATTCAAGAAATGCCATCACTAAGAACTGAAAAGCAAGTCATAGGTTTCCTCGGGCGTTTGAATTATATTTCTAGATTCATTTCCCACATGATTGCAACATGTGAACTGATCTTTAAGTTGTTAAAGAAAGATCAAGGTTATGTGTGGACGGATGACTGCCAAAGGGCATTTGAAAGTATTAAAGAATATCTGCTTGAACCTCCTATCTTGCTCCCTCCCGTAGAAGGAAGACTGTTGATTATGTATCTGACAGTGTTAGATAAATCCATGGGTTGTATTCTGGGATAATAGGATGAAATAGGGAATAAGGAGTTCGCCATTTATTATCTTAGTAAAAAATTCACTGATTGTGAGTCGCGGTATTCCATGCTGGAAAAAACGTGTTGTGCTTTGGCCTGGGCGGCAAAGCGTTTGCGGCAGTATATGTTGAATCACACCACTTGGTTGATCTCCAAAATGGATCCAATCAAGTACATTTTTGAAAAACTTGCTCTTACTGGGAGAATTACCCGCTGGAAGATGGTGTTATCTGAATATGATATCGAATACCGCACTCAAAAAACTATTAAAAGTAGTGTGTTGGCAGATTATCTTGCTCACCAACCAGTGGAGAATCACCAGTCTGCAGAATATGAATTCCCCGATGAGGATGTGATGTTCCTGAAAGTGAAGGATTGTGATGAACCATTACCTAAGGAAGGTCCTGACCCTGAATCTCGTTGGAGAATGATATTTGATGGAGCAGTGAATGTTTATGGTAAAGGAATTGGTGTTGTGATTGTCACTCCTCATGGATCGCACATTCCTTTTAATGTAAGGTTAACATTTGATTGCACTAATAATATGGCAGAATATGAGGCTTGCATCATGGGTCTCGAGGAAGCTATTGATCTCAGAATCAAAATTCTAGATGTGTATGGTGATTCAGCTTTGGTAATAAATCAGATTAAAGGAAAATGGGATACTCGTCACCCTGGCTTGATCCCTTACAAAGATTATGCTAGAAGATTATTTCCACTCTTCAATAAAGTTGAATTCCATCATATCCTTAGAGATGAAAATCAAATGGCGGATGCTTTGGCAACTATGGCTTCTATGTACCAAGTGAATACTTGGAATGATATACCCCGAATTACGGTTCGACGGCTGGATAGGCCCGCTCATGTGTTTACAACAGAGGAGGTAGTAGATCAAAAACCTTGGTATCATGATATCAAGCATTTTCTTCAGACTCAAGAATACCCGATTGATGCATTGAAGAAAGATAGAAAAACATTGAGAAGATTGGCAGGTAGTTTCTTCCTCGGTGAAAATGTGTTATACAAGAGAAATTATGACATGGTCTTGCTCAGATGCGTGGATAGACACGAAGCAGACATGTTGATGCATGAGATTCATGAAGCTTCGTTTGGAACTCATGCCAATGGACATTCGATGTCTAAAAAGATGCTAAGGGCAGGTTATTATTGGCTGACAATGGAACCTGACTGTTACAAATTTGCAAAGAAGTTCCATAAATGCCAGATTTACGCAGACAAGGTCCATGTGCCTCCGACATTCCTTAATGTGATTTCCTCCCCGTGGCCTTTCTCTATGTGGGGTATTGACATGATTGGGATGATAGAACCCAAAGCTTCGAATGGGCAGCATTTTATCTTGGTAGCAATTGATTACTTCACCAAATGAGTGGAGGCTGCTTCATATGCCAATGTTACTATACAGGTGGTTGTACGTTTCATCAAGAATAATCTTATATGCCGATATGGTGTGCCGAGCAGAATCATCACTGACAATAGATCAAATTTAAACAACAAGATGATGACAGAACTGTGAAGAATTCAAGATTGTCCATCACAATTCATCTCTATGCAGGCCAAAGATGAATGGGGTTGTTGAAGCTTCTAATAAGAATATCAAGAGAATTATCCAGAAAATGGTTATTACTTATAAGGATTGGCATGAAATGCTCCCTTTTGCTCTGCATGGATATCGAACATATGTCCGCACTTCAACAGGAGCAACCCCGTTCTCCTTAGTGTATGGAATGGAAGCTGTACTCCCAATAGAGGTAGAGATTCCCTCGGTTGACGGAGGCGGAATGGGTCCAGAGCAGGTTTGACCAATTGAATTTGATTGAGGAGAAGATAATGACAGCCTTGTGTCATGGCCAGTTATATCAAAAAAGAATGAAGAAAGCTTTTGATAAAAAGGTCAAACCTCGTGAACGAATTGGAAGGCGACCTCGTGCTCAGGAAGATCATGTCTTTCAACACCGATTCTAGGGGCAAGTGGACTCCCAACTTCGAAGGCCCATATGTTGTCAAGAAAGCCTTCTCTGGCGGTGCATTAATTCTTGAAACTATGGATGGCGAGGAGTTCCCACGTCACATGAACGCTGACGCAGCCAAGAAATACTTCGCCTAAAGAAATAAAAGAACAGCTCGCTAAGTTGAAAACCCGAAAGAGCGGCTTAGGAAAAAAGGAGCGTCTCGGTAGGCTGAAAACCCGAAAGAGCGGTCTAGGCAAAAATTAGAGACATAAACAGAATAAATTTCCCTCTAAGTTGAAAACCCGCAAGGGAAGCTTAGGCAAAAGTTAGGGATTTTCTTGGAAAGTAACTACGTCAGACAAGACTTGATCGTTGAAGCAACAATCTTCTTGGATCCTCACCATACTTCAACAAAAGTTGATGCTCAGGATTTAAAAAGTTGTTAGGAGGAATAGTGGTCATTGTATCTCAATGTATCTTTTCCATTATGTATTACCATTTCTCAAACTTTGTAATCATCTATGGAGTCTCGCCATTCTCAGACTACCATTCTATTAATGAAATTCGAGCTTTTACCCAATTCTTTGTGTTTCTTATTTTATTTAGCTTGCAAAGACTCCATTTATTACTGATAATAACTTTCAAAGCAAAGAGATTAAATAACAAAATTGATTTTTCAAAAAAAAAGATGTTTACAATTTACTTTTACTTTGAGAGTTGTGATGAAGCAATGACAACAAAAATGGTGATCCCAGGAATGGACAAACTCTAGTTGTTTTGAGAAGCTTTTGTTCCCCTCAGGAAGGTCTACTCGGGTTGTTTTCACCGTATTGGGTTCATGATTCTGGTATCCTTGGTCAAGTTTGGATTCATTTCTCCTCTTTCCTGAGTTTTCATGATGAGAAATTTCAATCCATATTTTTCTCCAATGAAGTAGGCTTGAATTCCCCAGCAAAGTTTGGATGTTTCGGTGTCAGTCTGCTTTATTTGAGACTGGTCTTGCAATCTCCAGTAGGCATGTTACTTTTGAAAAAACACTGGTTTCCCCGATGAAGCCTAAAGAAGGATGTACTATCCCGGTATCCATTTATTTCATCACTTTGATTTGTATATCTCTGGATTATGTTTCTCCCCAGTAAAGTTAAAGCATGCAGTAGGTTTTGTTTCCGTAGTTAGCCTTTACCTTTCTTGGAATGATCATCTTGGATGAAGTTTAGCCGAGTGTTGTTAGTGCCTAAGGCGGTTTTGCTTGTTTGTTCCCAATGATTGTGTATCTGTTTTGTCAGCATACGCACGATAGCACTCATACATTCATACATACATCATGCATAGATAAAATTAGCATATCATTGTTCATTGACATTTAATAATATTTTTGTTGACATATTACCCTGTTTTGCAGAGTTACGTTGCCCTATTTTCAATAGAGTGTTGTACTTAAGCAGAAAACATATATTCTTTCAATTTCCCTACTGAGTTGTCGCTCATAGAATATTTTTGCTTTAAGCCTCCCGGTACATCTCCTTGTTTGGATAAATTTGGTTTTCCTTCTTGAGTTTATTTCTCAAAGCATTAATTATGTTTGACTGTTTCATTCCAGTTTATTTCTGGTTTGGATTTGTGGTTCCCCGACAATGCTATTCACTTTGGATTGCTAAAAACCCCAAGTTTTGGTTGGTTCATTTATTTTGCACAAGAAGACTTTATCCCCTTAGCAAGAGTATCATGGCATCTCCCCAGGAAGTCATACCTCCTTCCCAAAAAGTCATCTCTTTTTACAACCCTCCGTGACAACAAGTAGCAAGTATCTTTATTTGAGACAACTTATATATTATCCTTTCCAGGCGGAGTGCCTTGGTTAAAGAAGAAGTTGAGACCCGTTCTAGGTGAAACACCAGAATCTTGGAGAAACTTGTTATCTTTTTGCTACCCTCAGTGAACATTGGTAGTTCATCGTCAGTGAATGACGATGCTATGATATATTCTCTTTCTACCTTCAGTGAAAGTTGGTAGACCATCGACAGTGAAGATCGGTGTTTGTTATCTTTTTTCTACCCTCAGTGAATGTTGGTAGTTCATCGTCAGTGAACGGCTGTGATATGATATATTCTCTTTCTACCTTCAGTGAAAGTTGGTAGACCATCGGTAGTAAACGTTGGTGTTTGTTATCTTTTTTCTACCCTCAGTGAACGTTGGTAGTTCATCATCAGTGAACGGAGGTGATATGATATATTCTCTTTCTACCTTCAGTGAAAGTTGGTAGACCATCGGCAGTGAACGTTGGTGTTTGTTATCTTTTTACTACCCTCGGTGAATGTTGGTAGTTCATCGTCAGTGAACGACGGTGATATGATATATTCTCTTTCTACCTTCAGTGAAAGTTGGTAGACCATCGGCAGTGAACGTCGGTGTTTGTTATCTTTTTTCTACCCTTAGTGAATGTTGGTAATTCATCGTTAGTGAACAACGGTGATATGATATATTCTCTTTCTACCTTCAGTGAAAGTTGGTAGACCATCGGCATTGAACGTCGGTGTTTGTTATCTTTTTGCTACCCTCAGTGAACGTTGGTAGTTCATCATCAGTGAACGGCGGTGATATGATATATTCTCTTTCTACCTTCAGTGAAAGTTGGTAGACCATCGGCAGTGAACATCGGTGTTTGTTATCTTTTTGTTACCCTAAGTGAACGTTGGTAGTTCATCATCAATGAACAACGGTGATATGATATATTCTCTTTATACCTTCAGTGAAAGTTGGTAGACCATCGACAGTGAATGTCGGTGTTTATTATCTTTTTGCTACCCTCAGTGAACATTGGTAGTTCATCGTCAGTGAACAACGATGCTATGATATACTCTTTCTACCTTCAGTGAAAGTTGGTAGACCATCGACAGTGAACATCGGTGTTTGTTATCTTTTTGCTACCCTCGGTGAACGTTGGTAATTCATCGTCAGTCAACAACGGTGATATGATATATTCTCTTTCTACCTTCAGTGAAAGTTGGTAGGCCATTTCCAGTGAACGTCGATGTTTGTTATCTTTCTCTCTGCCTTCAGAAAACGTCGGTAGATTCGCCTTCAGTAGAAGTTAGTGTGTCCTTTGACCATCCTACCATCCTCTCTGATTTAGTTCTCTGGGTCCACCAGTGATTTATTTTCCTGGTGGGGGTGCTCCTTTGTTTCTTTATTATTGTTACATCCCTAGTGTTATTTTGCGTCTCTTTGGTCCTGTTCATATGCATTCCTGATCATAAGCATTTGCATGGTATCTTAGGGCCAAAAATAGGTTTGTTTTATATTTAAGTATCTTCGATCACGTCGACACGAAGATTTTTAACCTTCGTATCTCCGGATAGAAGAAACTTAAATAAGGGCAGCTGTTGTACCCCAATTTTTGCCCCTAAGATCCCTTCATCATACCATGTTGATTAACTCACAACAAGATCACACTAGGATTCTTGGTTCCCCTCCCTACATTTAGTTTTTCCCTTTTTGAGGGATTACCAAGCACCTTGACTTATGTTCCTTTTGTGATCATGAATATTGTTTTGTTTTCTTCATTTAACTAATAAAATGCAATGCTGGTTTGTCTTTCTTGTTATCCATGTAGGTGAAGGCAATGAGATTTAACAAGCTACCCCATGGGTTCATGAGTTTATTTCCATGCCCTAGTCAATATAGCTTGATAAGTTCAAACCTCATCATTGGATTGGTTTTGGAAGAATTGGCATGGCAAGGTTGCTTTTGTTCATCACATTTCAAGGTTATTAGATTTGACTCAAAAGTACAAGGGGTTTGATTGGAGAAGTTGTCATGTTTGGACAAGGTTTTGTTCCCATTGGTCACAAGAGCATATTTCTATCAAATTTCAATACATGGAAGTGGTTTTGGTAGCTATGAGTCCTCATTATCATCCTCAACAGCTTCTATTCACAAAGCAATAATATATATGTATAAGAAGTTTGTTCAAACTTGTCAAAGTTCCTCAAAGCATTTTCTTGATCTAGAAGCTAGGGTTTTGAACTTCAATGGAGTACATATTGCTCACCTTTTTGTATTTTTGAGTTATTCCAAAGATATCCTCCTCTTCAAAGGGTTATCAACAAATCACTTCAAAAGTTCCAAGGAGTTTTCATGTGGAAGGAACTTGGTGAAGAAGAAAGATTACAAGTCATCCAGATGAATCCACAATTTTACATAAGTGACTTCAAATGATCATAACTTGGTAAATTTTTATCACCTTGATCCCATTCTTTTTCCAAAATGATCTTGAGGATGTGAACTTTATTCCTTCTTTTATATGCAAAGTGAGAAAATGGATGGAAGTTGCCTTAAGGAAACAAAAGATTATAGGTCATTTCATGATTTTTTGCCAACTTCAACAAGTCATAGCTTGCTAAAATTTTGGATATTTTGAATGATCCAAGTTTCAAAGTGTCATTAAATAGGTCTACTTCATGCCATCTTTTTTGGTCAAGAGCAAATTCCAAGTGGAAGGCCATGTTTGGATGCAAGACATTATAGGTCATTTTTGAAGAAGAATGTGAAATATTTCTAAGTATGGAAAGTCAACCCGTTTTCTTCAACTTTGACTCAATGCAACTTTCACCTCAAGCATCCATTTAACTCCATTCTTTTTCCATTGCAAAGCTTGTAACCTCATCTTTCTAAAGCATCAAGAATCATGCCTTAAGACCCCTTGAGCTGAGAATGCCATTGTTTCAAAAATGGTAACTTGGAATTGAAGTTTCCTTGCAAGTAAGAATTTGAATTTCATGTTACAACCTCTAAACCTCAAATTAACACATGTTTTGGGTCTAAACATGATTAGCCAACTTTCCCAAGTGGATTAGTGCATCAAAACGCAAGAATTGGATGAGTTTTGGTGAAGTGTGGATCACACTTCACTCGTGCATCAGGTTTGCACGAATTCCCTCCAAAACGCATCATTCACTCTTCCTTTTGATCCCATTTGCTTCTCCTATAAATACATGAACTATCCCATTCAATTTCCCAAGCTTGGATAGCCAGAATCACCCTACCAAACTTGCTCCATAACTCAATTTTATGTAACTTCAAAATCCATTCTCGACCCTTTTTCAATCCTATTTTTCCATAAATTCACCTTCCTTGATCTTCCCTGAAGCTAACCATATAATTACATTCAAGAATCGTGCCCTATACTACTCCACAGAAGTCCAGTTTCAGAGCTCTGCAACTCAACTTCAATAGGTAGATTCCTTCATCAATTCTTCAAAACTCTAATATCATTGTGTTGCTCTCATTACCATGGTTCTAGTTGCAACACTTACCTTTTACTGGAAACAAGTTTTGACCATGAAATTTAAAATCCCTTTTCAAAACTTTCCTTCCAAATTGCTTGAGCTACAGTTTATATAAATTTGGCGCGAGGGTGTGGTTGTCTTCGTCTTGAAGAGACAAAACGGATGGCATAGGTCTGAGCTTCTAATTTTACAGTTTGAGAGACTTGTAATTTGTGATGGCTGGAGGTTGAAGATGACCAACGTGTCATCTTCTAACCAATGAAGGCGCATCATTTGTATTTTTCAAATTCTGATTTAATTAATGATTCTGTACAATATTCACTAATGACCATGATATGCACAGCGCGCCAGATCCCTTGGATTTGATTACTAACGCGTTTTTACTTTCATCCAATGGTCCACATATTTTACTTTTATTTTCTTTTTCTGATTTTTATATTTTAATTGTTTTAAATTTCAAAAAATCATAGAAAATTCATTTTTAGTCCAAAAAATCTGAAAAAATTATGAAAAATAGTTTTGATTATTCTCTTTCTGATTTTTATTTTTTCACAATTTAATTTTGTGTTTTGGTATTTTTTACAAATTTTACACTTCTTTGATTTGTTTTAAATGTTTAAAAATACTTTTATACATTTTTAAATTCTTAAAAAAAATTATAGAATGATTCAATGATATTGTGACAAATATTGGTGACCTCATTTTATTTTTGTTTCTGACTTTACTATTTTTTACCATTTTTTTTATTTGACCCATTTATTTTAATTTTAAAAAATAGTTTCTGACTTTAAAAAAATTACCAAAAAAATTGTAAAATTACTTGGGCCTTTTTCTGATTTTTCTATGGTCTTACTTTTCATTTCTTGATTAATTTGAACATAGTTGATATTTTTCTCATTATTTTCTATTTTTAAAACATTTTTAAAAATCCTTTTTTATGTATATTAAATGTGATATTATTTTGTGTTTATTTTCTGGCTGATCTTGGGTTAGATTTTGGATCATGAACTTTATTAACATCATTGGATCCATGGTGTTGAGTTTAACTCCACAAAAATGGATGAATGATTTTAATAATAGTTTGATTAAAATTTAATTCAAATGTGGTTTGTATATTTTTCCATCCCTCTTCATCTCATCCATTTCTTATTGCACTAGATGTTGTTGGAGCATGATCTCTATATCATGTCTCTAAACAAATGGTGCATAGATTGCTATTGACCGGCCTCAAAATAGGTGCGACTTTTATATAAGTCCACTTACGATTGCTTAACATAGCGCTAAATTTTGTCCTGATTCGAATAAATGATTATTCGTGGCCCAAACTTATGATTACAAGCCCAAGTATGTTAATTTGATCTCTTTGATCCAATAACCTTGAGATTCATTGTGTGGAGGCTTTGGTTCTACCAATCCTCTAATGGATCTACAACACCTTTGGTCAACGCGAATCACTTAAACATTGTTGATCATTAAATGGTACTTATGAGAATTCCAAATGGATGATATACTTTACAAAAAGCAAATGCAACTTGTTGTATGGAGGCTTTGGTTCTATTAATCCTCTAATGAGTTCCAAATGCAAGCTTCAAGATGGTCATCCAACTAACCACTAATTATTGACTTGTTTACCTTATACTTTTATTTTTTTTATGCTTTATGTACTATTTACTTTTAGCATTTACATTTCATGCCATTTTCATCTTTGCTCATTTGAGCATTTATTTTCTTGCCATTTTTACTTTGCTCACTTGAGCTTTTCTTTTCCTTTCTTAAAACACTTAGTAATCAACATAAACCCTAAAGAATCTTTAATGGTGCTTGGACTATTTGGTTACTATCCTTGGCATTATGGAGCATGGGACTTTTCTTGGACTTAGGATTAGAAACCTTGACCTATCTTGGAGACCTTATCTGATTATTTTGTCTAGAGTTCTTGAGGTTTACCTCAAGACATTGGGTTGCTTTTTTGTTTGTGTGCAGGTTTTTGTGATTACACCCTTTGTTTGTAATCTGGAATTCACCCATATACAACCGTTACTCTGCCCAATTTTTTTGTGAAGACTTAATACACTTGAAGTTTGGTTCTCCCAAGAGGTCTAGTATTTATTTGCTTGATTGGTTTCAATCCAATGAATGGGAATTCTATCTTGGCTCATAATGTCAAGTATTGGTTTCTTGTTGGTTAGATGGTTCGTATCCCTAGCTTTTACCTTATACATTAGGATAGTCCCTTCTTCTCCTCCCATCTTCTTTAATTTCAAAAATCTTCTTTCCCTTTTTGAAAACTCTTCTTGTTTTTGAACTTGAACCACTTTCATAATAAACTTGGACTTATGTCCATGCCTTTTCAAAACATTTTTCATAAATAAACTCCAATCAACTTAATAATGCCTTGACATTTTTATGAGAAGACTAAAAGTCAATCAATATCATTTCAAACCATTTTGCCACTTTGGCTTTTATCTTTAAACTTTTCTCAAAAAAAGGTTGAACTCTTGCCAATCCTTGTAGTGATGCAAACAACTATACTTTTACAATATGTAGTAAAGAGAGATATTTTCCACTTGGGTGATGAGTGAGGCATTGTTGATTTTTAAAATCCAATCCATATCCTCCACTTTGAGATGATGCAAATTCTTCTTTTTCATGATTGTGGGTAGTAGGTATGTTTTCCATACGGACAATGACAATGATGTTTCATCTCATAAAATTAACCAACGCATTTGTGTTTTAAATTTTTAAAAGAGGAACTACGCGTACCCTGATCCCCTATTGCATGAAAAGGTGGTACGTATGCACTAGAGGTTCACAACCACGGCGGGTGCAAAAATTATAAAAATAAATATATTTCTTTCCTCACCTCCACCATCCATTTTTATACAACATTTTTCATAGCCAAAATATACAGATTTTACAAAGAGGTTCCTGCGGAGTACCGTAGATGTTTAGGGTGTTAATACCTTCCCTTTGCATAAAGAACCCCCTTACCTTGAATCTTTCCCCTTCTTTTTGGGTTATTCGCTCTTTTCCCATCCCTTTGGAAACAATAAAGCACGGTGGCAATTTTTATTTTGATTTGTATAAAGTCTAGTCAACCCAATAGCTTAGTCTTAAACATTTCTACCGCTACACCATCTTCCCTCCAGATCACCAAACGCTGATGCATAGAGGATGGCACAGCCCCCACTCTATGTAGCCGTTCTCTCCCTACTAAGAGGTTGTAACTTGGCTTGCCTTGAATCACCATGAAAATAGTCGTCCTAGTTACTGAGCCGACAGTAATGTCCACTTGTATCACACCCATGGTGTTTCTACTTCTTCCTTCGTAGTCAGATAAGACCACGTTATGAGATATAACATCGGTGTCATATGTACTGATTTTCCGTAATAGGTGGTGTGGCATAATGTTCACTGTAGCACCACAGTCTACCAACACCTTGTTGATAGCCACCCCTTCGACCTTAGCCCTTATTAAAAGAGGCTTTAAATGGCTCCTCATAACCATATCTGGTTTTTCAAAGAAAGCATCTTGGTTCTCAATGGAACCATTGTTCATGACAAAATAACATGTTGGCTTGTGTAAAGCCATCTCCTCAACATCTGTGTTTGCTGAAACCTCTACTTTAGTCAAGCAACCATATTTTGCTGGAAGAATTGATACTAGATTGACTAAGATATTCAAACTCTCTTCAGAGTTGGAATCAAAATTGTCAGTGGCTTCTTCAGAACATTTGGCAGCTGGTCGATTCACAAATTCTTTGATTCGTTCTTTCACAGAGGAGTCGACTTTCACCTGGTACTACCTCTGATTGCCACCTTTGTTTGCAGCAATCCGTCCAGCAGCTACTTGCCTCTCAGCTTGCTTTCGATGCTGGAAGCGTCTCTATTGGGTTCGAGACATGGGATTCTTCCCCATGTAGTTTTCAAAAATGTGGCTTTTCTTCTCTGACTTGAACTCATGTCGGTAGTCAATATCCGACTTCCCTTTGTTTGGTTCCCCATCAATTGTTGTGCCCTTTCTCCCATGGGGTTTAATCCAGGTCCTATTAGGAGCTTTTGCTGAGGGAATATAACTCCTAAGTTTAACATGAGAGTTTCCCATAGCTCTCCTTGGGTCCCTTGGTGTAGGGAACCTTTGATTGTATGGCTTGCCTTTGTTCTTTCCTAACTGTAGCTTCTCGAAATTTTCAACAGCTATTTTGTCAGTTAAAGCGCCACATCTAGGACACAAGCAAGCTTGTGAACCTTTATTCTTACAGCGGTAAAGGAAGTCTAGCAAGTCTTCCCCAGGCCTTGGGTACACATCTGCTAGGCCGACAGTAGGACTTTCTCCAGTGCCCTCTTCGACCATATTATCATCAGGAAATTCAGTAATCTCTACCATATTGATGCCAACTAGGTCGAGAAACAAATCTTCCTCTTGCCTAAGAGGATCAGTATCAATCTTCATCTTTCTTGCAGTAAACTTCAGCCTACCCTCTTGCAGCGACTTTTGCACGAGATTCCTGAAAAGGTAACATTGAGAGGTTGTATGACCAAGATAATTATGAAATTTACAAAACCTATTTTCTTTCATTGTTCTAATGGTGGTAATTTAGCACCTGGGGGTACTAAAATTTGACCATCTTTAACCAGTAAGTCAAAAATTTCTTCACACTTAGTGACACCATACGTATAAGTTTTTGCTGGGAATTTTGGATTATTTTCGACCGTATTCTTTCCTTTAGTAGGAAATAATGATTTACACTCATAGGTTGGCCCTGGCTTTATTTCATCCAAGTCGGCATCTTCCTCTGTTGGTGAGGTATAGTTTGCCTCACAAATGGGATATGTGTCATCATAATCTATGAAGGCTACTTTTTTTTTCTAGTCTTAGCCTTAGAATGTCTGACCTTTTCTAGTCACAGACGCTCTAGATGTCAAACTATATCAGCTAATTGTGACATACTTTTCACGAAGGTTGGATCTATTTTCTTCCTAATGGAATAATCTAAACCTCCAGCAACCATTTGAACAAGCTCATGTTCTGGCACTTGAGTAAAGCATCTTTCTTTTAATGACCTAAATTTGTTTAGATAATCATCAATGGTTTCAAAAAACCTTCTTTTAATGTTTGATAATTCGACCAAACTAATTTTCGAATGACCCTCATAAAACGGTTCATGGAAAAGTTTCTCCAACTTCGTCCATGAGTCAATCGAATTTGGGGGTAAAGTGGTAAACCACGTGAAAGCTGCCTTAGTAAGGGAAGAAGGACAATGCTTTACCCATAAGTTTTCAATATTTGACATATCCCCAGATTCAGTTAAATATCTGGAAATATGTTCCACTGTCGACTCTCCAGATTCTCCCCCAAATTTCATATACTTAGGGATTTTCCATCCTCTAGGATTTTCAGTCTGTAAAATATATTCAGACAAAGGGGAGGAATATGTTGGCCTCTAAAGTGAGGTATTCATACCATTTCTATCCATAATTCTTTCAACAATGGTGGTTAAATTATTTTCAACGACTAAGTCCTCTTGTCGAATTTGATCAACAATTTGATCAGCCTCTTAATGTCGATGTACTAATACCCTAGGTGGATCAACAATCAAATTCCTTGGAGGCACTAGCATTTTCCCCTGATGGACAGTTTCGTCCTGCATTCCCCCATGTCTATTTGACCAGGGGCATCTAGTCGAACAAGTGGTGCCTGTCGAATAGGCGTTGGGGGAGCACCTAAAAAATTACACAAACGCGTTAATTGGGCAATCACCTGTTGATTTGTTTCAGCGGACTGCCTATTAGTCTCGGTCGACTCTTGTATTATAGGATTAAATACATTTCTGGTTAGTTAACATATTAACCAACTCGTGTTTGCTATCATCCATTTGTTGCCTTAATACTTCTACCAAAGTATTTGAACATTATCTGACACCACTATTGTATTCAACGTTGACTGATATCCTGGCATCATGGAATACAGTATTCCATAAGTCGGATCTACATTACCAAAACGAGGCACATTAGGTATGGTAGTTGTAGTCATTATCGGTCTTGAGCTTCCCGGTGGAGCCTGAGACATTTGTACGTAAACTACAACAGTCGACCCTACTGGAGGAAAAGTTCCACTTGAGAAACTACTGGATCGGTAGTGATTAAAGTTCGTGACGGTATTTCTTCTACGTTTGGATTATCAGGAATTGTCATTATTGATATCTGCTTCCTAGATAATGGTTATTATACTCTTTGGTTAACTTCCAATTTCTAAGTTGCATTCACTTATAAATACTTAAGACCAATTCTTAGCACTGGGTCCCACCAGGTGTGCCAATTTGTTTACTGTGGAAAATGGTAAACAACCACTAGTCCTCCCAGAGTCCTAAACTGAGGGTAACTTGCGAGATCGACCAGTTGATCTCAAGACACGTGCTAAGAGTTTTTACTATCACACCTATTTCGTCGAAATATTAGTCAAGGGAGATGCTTTCTTTTGACTAGGGGAATGGGTGTAATGGTTTTCCACACTATGATTTAATCGACTGACTGGTGACTCGTGACCGATAGAAGATATTCATACAAAAGCGAGACTCACTAAACTAACTGACTGGTGACTCGTGACCAACAAATATTGTCAAATTGTTTATGTGAAATAGAAGATAACATATAGATCTTGCTCGAGAGTAAAGAGAAAACAGATAAAGTACTCAAAAGATATAATTGAAAGATAAAGGATTTCATTGAAATAAAAATGGTGATTCACGTACATCAAGCACTCTTCACTCTTGATTTCCTGATGCTCGAAATGACAGAGTTTGACAAGTGATTTAAGAGTACAAGTGAACACGCCCGCAAACTATACTAAATCTGCCTATTTATAGTGTTTACAATGTAACTACCTAGATAAAATCTACGACTAATATTAACATCTTGAGGTAACTACTTCACTAGATATTGCCACCTATTTGGCGCTCAAACACATCGTGGGTTGCTGGTAACTGCTCATGATTTTGAAGTTCCACCTATTTGGCGCTTGAACACGTCGTGGATTTCTGCTAACCGTCCATTATTCCTCTAAACCTCTTGAACGTAAACCGCTTCTGCCTTGCTTCGACACTTTCTTTCTGGAAAAGAATAACCACACTTCCTCTAAGTCCAAGAAACCCTTTTTTGTCGACTAAAACCATTTTCGACCAAGTCCTTGTCTTTTACCCTTTGGTCGACTAAACCAATTTTTACCTCTTGACATATGTTCTTTTATTTCTTCCTAGTCGACGTAGTTCGATTTCGACAATTTCAGTGTGACTCCTTTCAAACATTAACTCTAACTTAATAAAACTAGCTTTTCAAACACTGGCTCCCGTTTCACAGAAAAACCCTTATTTTAGAGGATGACTCTTAACTTATGAGAATATCTTCATTTACTACATGTACTTGAATACCTTAAGATTTTCCAAGGTAACAGGGTGATAGAAGAACTCTAATTGACCATCTTGTGCAAATTCCAACGCTCCTTCGTCGATCAGGTTTTGAATCTTGTACTTCAGCACCCAACAATCGTTTGTATCATGCCCAGGACTGTCGGAATGATAGGAGTGATACGGTGGGAGAACTGACTTGAGGGTTTTGCGTTTGATAGAAAATTTTGCGGTTAGCAAGAGTCGCCACCGACTTTTCTTTTATCCAAAAAGAAAGGTGAAAAAGCACAGGAAAGACCTTTGAGATTGTTTCTTGAGTTCGGAGGGTAGATTATGAAAAGGGAAGGTATTAGCAGCCTTTTCATCCATGGTTTTCCATGGGCTCTTAGTTACTTGCTAGATCACTTGCTTTTGTTTTGAAATTGTGCTTTGTGTGGTTTTGAAAGTATTTTGTAAAAGAGGCCATTGTTTAGGCAATCTTTGTAATGATTCTCGTTCGTAAGAATGTATACAAAGATGTTTTTCTTTTTGAAAATGTTTTCAATGTTTGTAAAATGTTTGGAAATGTGTGTGTTTGTTTTGAAAATAGCAAGGATAGTTGTTTGAAATGGAGCAAGCAACTAGAAGTAATCTACCTACTCAAATGTCTTTCTTGTTCATTTTCTTTTCTTTTGATATTGTTGTCTTACCATTGATTTGGTAAGCAACCCTATCTTTGGATGTAAACGGGACGGGCCCGGGTCATCGTATGACCATGATTAGCAATGTTGCAAAGTATCTTAGCATTTTTTAGGGACTAAGATCATTTTGTAAGGCAACTTTGAATAGCGTCATCGAGGGACTATGATCTTATATTTGTTTGTTTTGCCAAGATACTTCGCATGCGTAATATGGCCATTTTTTGTGTAAGGCAACCAAGTGGAGTAACCCTAAGGGTGCTTGTGTGCAAGTGTGTTATTTTCATGCTTGATTTTGTCTTGGATTAGGGTTTTCTATTTGATTGTTTTTATCTTGTCATACAAACCCTAATTACTAGTATGTTATGTAAAAGCGATAAATTGCATAATTTAAAGATTACTACACTATTACAATATTTTATGGGAGGGGGATATACAAATTATAAATGGGGATTTGCAATAATGTAAATCTAATTAAGTTATTACAACCAAATCGAATTTGTACAAATATTTGAATAAATAATATACAATATAAATTAAAGATGCAATGGTATGTATATGCAAGAAAAAAGATTTTTGTTTTGTTTTTTATATGAAAAAGAGTTTTTGAACTAAACCTAATAATTTAAGAAAAGGAAGTTATTTTTAGAATTTGGTTAACCATAATTCTAATTTGTTAAGAGAAAATAAAGTTCCTTAAGTATTATTTTTGTGTATTCTTGTCTTAAAAATAATAAAATAATATTTTATGAAATATTTTGGTCCTTTTATACGTTAGAAAAATATTTACAAGTGTGAAGGAAAAGAAATAAAAATTAACCTAAGTCTATTTTATTTTACAAGTTTATTTAAGAAAGAATAGTTAATATATAATTTAATAAAAATATTTTTCATGAGAAAATAAAATAAAATGAATAAAATGAAACATTTAATATTTTTATATTTTTTATGATTTTATAATACTTAAGAAAAATATTTAATGAAGTAAACAAAAATAAAATAAATAAATGAAAATAAATTGGGCCAGGGGTGTCCTGAGTAATCAGGAGGTAGTATGTTAGAAAAAAATATGAGGCCAAGTAGTTGAGCCCACGCTGCAAAAATGACAAAAAGTGAAGCTGAAAAATATAAAAAATGCAAAAGGCAGCGCCAAGGTTCGAACCCATGACCTATGCAATTTCAGCGCGCTGCCTTGCCACTGGGGTGGCTGTACATCCGTTAGTTTAAATGAAACTAAAAATAGATAACACAAAATGCTTCCTTGCCCTGTACTTCGTCTTCTTCCTCTAGCTAGCCAGACCAAACATATCTCTCTCATTTCTCCATGAAAGTGGAAACTTCAAACATGAAAATAATAGTACTATTTCCCACGATTTCAACCATGTAACTCATGTTAACTATCAGTCAAAGATCAAAGCTAATTTCAATGGTCCTAATTTCAAACCTAATTTTTACAGAAATTTGAAATCTAAAATTCTCTATACACAATGAATATAAATGAAATCTATGCACATGGTTGGCTTTAGCACAATAATATCTACATCTTTCTTTCACAACTCGAGACCTAAGGATGCCTGTACGAAGAAATATAAGTTAGAGTTCTTCCCTTTTTCAGCTGAGATCGTGAGTGGAGTTCGAGTGAGTTTTAGGAAGGCCTGGGGATTCCTTTAGCTTTCCTGAACCTCCCTGAGTGTGTTCCAATCCTTACCTTGCTTTGAAAGTGCCTGAATCTCTCTATCCAAGTCAACCTGCAAGCTTGAAATATAAAAATGGAAGATGGAGAAGGAGGAGTTACAGTGAAGGGATGATGGTCTGGAACACTTAGATATGATGTAGGATAAGTGTTTAGGTAATTAGAACTTGAAACGCACGAGTAGATTTTTAGATTGCTATGCTTGATGCAAAACTGCAAGTTATGGCAGGTTTTTGGTGATAGAGAGTTTGGGAGAGTTTCTGGCCTTTAGCAAGCGTGTCTTAGGTTATAATGTGTTTGTGTATAAGTATAGATAAGGTTTCAAATCAAATCCACACCAGGTTTCTCATTTATAAGCTTTTTTCTCTATTGCTTGCCTTTTAAGAAAAGTGAGGAGACCACTCTCTACATGCGTGTACAGGCCTGGTTTGAGTTGGTACAAGTCCTATACACTTTGCTTTTTGTTGTGGCTTTGCTTATGTGCAGAAAAACAAGTGCAAGGCTCAAGGAGTGAAAAGTTGCAAAAATTATGCTTTATCAAAATGAAAATGGCACCTTTGTGCCAAAAATGGAATTGTTCATGTACAAAGCATTGAATGCTTGGCTTTAGGGCATGAAACCTTGTGAAATTCATTAATGGTGGACTGAAAAACGAGTTTGAGGCCTGAAAAGTGAAGATTGTACAGCATGCTTGAGGATTTGAATTTTGTTCTTCATGAAATGGCTTGAAATCAAAGTGAAAAATTGCCAACTTCATCTCTTCGATTCTCCCTACTAAAAGATGATCTCAAGGAGTTCTTGGACATTTTGGAAAGATTTCAATTTGTTCTATAACTCATATTTGAAATTCTTTTCAAGATTCCTCTTGTAACTAGGTGAAAAGTTGCCATGAAGTTAGGTCAAAAACCTGCCTAAATTAGGGCAAAATTTCACTAAGTTATTTTAGTTCATGAGCATGTATTCACAAAATTATATCTTGAGATCAAAGAATCTTTAGGAAACAATGTGTGAAGAAAATTTGTATATTTCATGGGGATCTAGAACTTTCATGTTGGGAACTTTCTTTGAATCATCTTGTATCATGGTGAAAATTTGGCTTAAAGTTGAGAATAAATAAGAAATTTTCTATACTTAGAAAAATTTCTAAGTTAAGAAATTTTCAAATTCTAAAACAAAATCTTCAATCCTTGATTTATTGATGAACAAGTTTCACATTTTGACATGTTTTGATGAATTGTGATCCTTGACATTTGATTTTGACCAAAAAGTCAAAGTTTGACTTTTCAGTATACAGTTGAGTTTTGATCAGCTGATTACAAATTTTATCTGTCAATCCAATGGATTTGCAATGTTTTGAACCATATCATTAGGTCAATATGATGCAATTGAACCCTTGGAATAATGTTTCAAACCAATTGGTCATTTTCTAGGTCAAAAATCAGAAATTGCCCTTTCTCAGTCAAAACCCTAATTTTGACCATTTTGCCATTTTGATGATTTGATCAAATTTCTTGAGGAATTATGGTCCAAACTTGATCAAATGATACATATGAGTCCAAAATGTTTATGTGGATAAACAATTATGAATTTTGACTGTAAATTGGCGATGGTTGACTTTTCCCCCAAAATAGTTGATTTTTAGGTCAATTGTCCAATTGACTGATCAAAAATGTGATTCAAGGCTTGAAACTTGACATGAGTAATCTTAGGGGTCCATATGATCCTTGAAAGTCATATGAAGCATTGATAGTCCAAAAATCCTTGTGAAATCCCAAACCCTAATTTTGGGTCATCAGTGCATGATAAGATGTCTTGAGCTAGTCAAACCCTAATCCAGTCTTGAATCAAAGAGATCTTGTGAGAAAAGTCTTGATAAATGAGAGGGAAAATTTTGGAGTACAACAGCTGCCCCTGTTCAATCTTCTAAAACCTGAAGAGCTAGATTAGCGAGTTTTCCCATTCGTGACTCAAAGGTGAAAGATGATTGGACACTAGAGTGCCCAGAAATTTGCACTCGACGATGTGTGGTTGAGGGAATGGGCTTAAAGATGCCATTTGGATAGGTGATAGAATCTTGTTGGAGATGGGCTTGTAGATGCCATCCAAGAATGTTTTTTGAATTATAAGTTATAAGCTGAAAGAATGAGTATCAGAATGGCATCCGTGTCTGAAACGTATCTGAATTGTATCTGGGAGATGATTTTGACTAAATATCAGAATGACATCCGTGTCTGGAGCATATCTGAACTGTATCTGAGAGTCGAATCTGAATGAGCATTAGAATGGCATCCGTGTCTAGAGCGTATCTGAACTGTATCTGAAAGAGGTTATGAATGAGTATCAGAATGGCATCCGTGTCTGAATGAGTATCTAAACTGTATTTAAATTTGAAATCTGAATGAGTATCAGAATGGCATCCGTGTCTAGAGCGTATCTGAACTGTATCTGAGAGTTGAATCTAAATGAGCGTCAGAATGGCATCCGTGTCTGAAGCGTATCTGAATTGTATCTGAAAGAGGTTCTGAATGAGTATCAAAATGGCATCCGTGTCTGGATGAGTATCTGAATTGTATCATGATTGCATATTGTTAATGGTAATTGTTAATCTTATCCTGAAAAGGGTAAAATGTTAGCTAAAATACAAAGTTATGTTGCATGAAATGTATGATGCAATGTATTTGCTTTATTAATGTTTATGATATATGGATGCAATGTATGCGCATGTGAGCTGATTTGCTGTATTATTGTCTGATGGAGAAAAAGAAATCCCTGAATGTTGCTGAGGATATGTGAATTTTCATGTCTTGAAGTTGAATTATTGATAAACTTTTGTTGAGAGAAATAAATTATGTTGTGAGGGTAATGCCATGTACTGTTTGTAAGATCTGCTTGGGGAATCTGGAGAAATTGGATGATTTCTACCGGGGATTGATAACTGGGAGTTTTGTTCCGCTAGGTATTTAAATGACGTATTGTAGAGGATTACTTATGGAATAGCCTAGAGACATTTTCCTATTCTTTCAATCTATTAGTAATTATCTTTCTTATTTTGTTTATTTGTAAACAGTAATCATGTTCAAATGCATATGTTCATCAATGACTCATTGGACGTTTTTTCAAACAAAACACAAGCATAAAGGAAAAGACAAATAGTTTTTGCACTTTCAAAGGGATATCTTTGTATTGACTTTGAATAAATATTTTGTACAAAGGGAACAAACATTCTAGTAAGAGAATGTTGTCGTAAAACAAGAGAAATTTGATACAAAGAAAGATAGCTATGTGTAATAATCCCATGGGGTTCCCATTCTTCTATAGCCTTCGTATTTCTGAGTATCTTGTCTATTTTCCTTTTCCAAAGATGATTGAATTGATCAGAAACTGAGTGTTTTAGTAGAAGCCAAAGGTTGCCCGTCAAGTGATCCGACGGGACATAGTCATACGCTTTAATTCCTTAACTTTTGCCTGAACTTCCCTTTCGGGTTTTCAGTCCACCGGGAAACCCTTTTTTGCCCAAGTCGTCCTTTCGGGTTTTCAACTTTGCGGGTATACAGATTTTTTTCATTTTATCCCTAATTTTTGCCTGAACCTTTTGGTTTTCCGGGATGCCCCTTATTTTGACTAGGTGTGTCAACCTAGCGGGTCTCTTATGCATAGTATCTTTTGACTATGTCCGTGTTCGCAGGGTGTGGCAGGTCGTCACCATCCATGGTGGTCAAGATCATTGTCCCACTGGAGAATATGTTTTTTATTACAAATGGTCCTTCATAGGTAGGAGTCCACTTGCCCCTGGGATCACTTTGCGGAAAAATGATATGTTTGATCACTAGATCCCTAACTTGATATACTTGGCGTCTGACTTTCTTGTTGAAAGCCTTGATCATCCGCTTTTGATACATTTGACCATGGCAAACAGTAGTAAGTCTCTTTTCATCAATTAAGTTCAGTTGATCAAGTCGAGTCTGGATCCAATCGTCTTCACTCAAGCCTGCATCCTTCATAATCCTCAGAGAGGGGATTTGAACTTCGATAGGCAAGACAGCCTCCATGCTGTAAACCAGAGAATAGGGTGTTGCCCCGGTTGATGTGCAAGCCGTAGTACGATACCCATGGAGAGCGAATGGTAACATCTCATGCCAGTATTTGTATGTGACTATCATTTTCTGTATGATCTTCTTAATGTTTTTATTTTCCGTTTCGACAACACCATTCATCTTTAGCCGATAGGGAGAAGAATTGTGAAGCTGAATCTTGAATTGCTCGCATAAAGCGGTGATCATAGTGTTATTGAGATTTGTACCATTGTTAGTGATGATCCTTTTCGGGATACCGTATCGGCAAATAAGGTTTTGCTTGATGAAGCGGGCCACAACATTCTTGGTAACGGAGGCGAAGGAGGCTGCTTCAACCCAATTTGTAAAATAGTCAATGGCCACTAAGATGAAGCGGTGTCCATTGGAGGTTGTCGGCTTGATCTCTCCAATCATATCAATTCCCCACATAGCAAAGGGCCAAGGAGTCGTCAAGACATTCAAAGGAACCGGAGGTACGTGCACCTTGTCAGCATAAATTTGACACTTATGACAGGTTCGAGAATGTTGGTAGCAATCTGCTTCCATGGTAGACCAATAATAGCCTGCCCGTAGGATTTTCTTCGCCATCGTATGCCCACTAGAGTGGGTGCCAAAAGTACCTTCATGTAATTCAGCCATGATCTTTTCAGCTTCAACTTTATCCACACACCGAAGCAAAATGGAGTCATGATTGTGTTTGTACAACATGCCATTACTAAGGAAGAATTTAGCAGAGAATCTCCTTAAGAACTTCTTATCATTGATTGAAGCTCCTTCTGGATATTCTTGAGCCTCGAGATACCTTTTGACTTCATGAAATCAAGGCTGGTCCACTACCTCTTCAGTATTAATCTCGTAACAGTGCGCTGGTTCATCCATTCGTTCGATGGTGATTTGGGGAGCCTCGTTATCCCAATTAAGTTTAAACATAAATGACATTGTAGCTAGAGCGTCTGCTAGCTGATTTTCTTCTCGCGGGAAATGCTCGAAGGTAATCTTCTCAAAATGTGGTAGCAATCTCAAAACATGTTTGTTGTACCCCAAAATTTTCCCTCTCATTTGTCAAGATTTTTCTCACAAGACTTCTTGGACTCAAGACAAGATTAGGGTTTGCTCAGCTCAGAACATCTCATCTTGCACTAATGCCCCAAAATTAGGGTTTAAGTTTGCACAAGAATTTTGGACCACCAATGCTTCATGTGACTTTCATACATCATGTTGGAACCTTAAGATTGCTCATACCAAGTTTCAAGCCTTGAATCACATTTTTTACCAATCAATTGGACAGTTGACCTAAAAATTAGCTGTATTGGGGAAAAAGTCAACCATGGCCAATTTACAGTCAAACTTCGTGATTTTTGATCCACACCAATATTTTAGACTCATATGTACCATTTGATCAAGTTTGGATCACAATTTCCTCAAGAAATTTGATCAAATCATCAAAAGGGCAAAATGGTCAAAATTAGGGTTTTGACTGGGAAAGGGCAATTTCTGATTTTTAACCTAGCCAATGACCAATTGGGTTCAAACATGATTTCAAGGACTCAATGGCATCATCTTGACCTAATTACATAGTTCAAAAGATCTCAAGAACATAGGATTGACAGATGAATTTTCCAGTCAACTGTGCACTGAAAAGTCAAACTTTGACTTTTTGGTCAAAATCAAGTGCCAAGGGTCATAATTCATCAAGGTATGTCAAAATATGAAACTTGTTCACCAAGAAACTCAAAATTGCAAATTAGGGTTTTGAATTTGAAAAACTTTCATAACTTAGAATTTTTCTAAGTATGGAAATTTTCTTTTTTTTCCCCAACTTTCCACTACTTTTTCACCATGATGAAATTTGATTCAAAGAAAACTTCCAACATGAAAGTTGTAGTCCTCCATGAAATCTACAAATTTTCTTCACAAAGTTTTCCCAAAAGATGCTTGGATCTCAAGTTATGAATTTGTGAATAGGGGTCCATGAACTAAATAACTTAGTGAAAATTTGCCCTAATTTAGGCAGTTTTTTGACCCAGTTCCAAGAGGTATCTCAAAATTCATTTCAAATATGGATTATATAGCACATTTAAAGCTTTCCAAAATGACCAAGAACTCTCCAATATCATTTGTGGTTCGGGAGAATCGAAGAAGAGAATTTGGCATTTTATCACTTTTGTTCATGCCATTTTTACAATGCATCAAGTTGCAAATCTGATCTTGGATGCTTTTACCTTGCATTACAGGTCCTAAACTCATTCTAAACTCCATAATTAAATGCAAACTCATAGGATAAGGGCTTTATTTTGGCTTTTGGATCATTTTACAAAAGATAATTCTATTAATGGCATAAAGGGCGCATTGCCATTTTCATAAAGGCGAGCTTTTGCAACTTTATCATTCTTGAGCCATGGACCTGTTCCTTTGGTAAAAACAACTTCCACAGATATCAAGCAAAGCATACCAACTCTTATCAGCCCTTGAGGTAGCTAGTACAAGCATGGTGCATTTGTCTTGTCACTTTTCTTCAAATGCAAGAAAAGTTACAAAAAAAGTCAAAACTTGTACAACAAGGGAAGAGTGGACTTTGTATCATTCTATACATATTCACAAAGTGATCACAAGCCAAGACACGAATGTTTAACATCTGAAACCCTCCAAAACTCCAAAACTGGATTTTTCTGCCCAAACTCAGAGCTTCTGCAAAAATCTTGCCAACTCCATTTTGGCTCGTGCGTTTTTTGTTTCAACACTTCAAACACCTTCCATACATAATATCAAAGTTATCCAAGCCCTTGTCCTGGTACTGTAAGATCTGTTTCAGCCATTGCCATTTTCACTTTGGAAGCTTACAACTTGACTTCTACAGAGACTTCTGGCCATCCACAAAGCAAGCTAGGCATTGGAATAGCTTGAAGGAACTTCAAGGAAGCTCACACGATCCTCAGGCCTCACTCAAAGCCCCACATTGCCATATCCAAATCCAGCTGAAGGAGGTATTTTTCAAAACTCTATCTCTCTATTTAGGCATCCTCAAGCCACGGTTTGTGAAGCAAAAATGTAGTCTCTAGCATGGTAAAGTTGTACATATGCATACTTTCCATTTATATTAACTGAGATGAGAGAATTTGAAGTTTGAAAATACTGAAATTTCTAGGTCACGATTTAGGGCTGATTAAATTCTCTCTGGTCTTTGAGAGTTAGGTTACAAATTTTATACATTGGAATCGTGAGATTAAGGGCTACATGTTTCATGTTACAAGTTTTTGTTTTTATGCAAGTATGAGCAAGTTACAGATTTGAAGGCAAATACGCGCGAAGGGGAGAAAGCTGGAGGACATGGATGACTGGCTTGGGGCTTGGCGCGCCTGGGCCTTCTGTTTTAATTTTTGCACCCTCTGATTCTTGTTTTATATTTTTTGCATTTTTCTTTATATATTCATGTTTATTGCTTTTAATTATTTCTTCTAAACATTAAAAATCATGAAAAATATTTTCTTTATTTTTTTGCATTTTATTTTATTTTTCCCATTATTATTTTTTTTGCTTAAAAAATAGTCTTATTAGGATAATAGACTTTATTTTCTTAAATAAATCGTAAATACATTTAATAAATACTATACATTTTTATTTTATTATTTTCCACATAAAATATTTATTTTAATACATATTTTAATTTTTAATATTTGTACATAATATTATTTATTACTTTCTTGTATAAAAAATGGACAAAATAATAATATAGAACATATATTTCTTTTAATCAAAAAATTAGGGTTTCACCCTTTCAAAAATAATAATATTTTTTCTCTTATTTTTAGGGCTTAAATAAATCATTTTTCTCATACAAAAATCAAATACAAAACATTTCACATAAATACATTTTTATTGCATATTTAAATATTTGTCTATTTATTTATTTCGCACAATATTCAATTGGGTTGTAATAGTATTTTAGGGTTTATTTTGTGCAATATCCCCATTCAAAAAAACTTGTATCCCCCCTCCCATAATAATTGTTGTAATAGCTTAGTTTACATTTACACAATTTATCGCTTTATATATTTGTGTAGTAAATTAGGGTTTTACATGATAACACCAAAAACAAACAAATAGACAAGACCTAATACAAGACAAATCAAATGCATGTAAAATGACACACATTGCACACAAGCACCCTTAGGGTTTCACCCACTTGGTTTCCTAAATAAAAATTGCCATGTTACGCATGCGAAGTATCTTGGGAAAACAAAACAAAAATAAGATCATAGTCCCTCGATGACTCTATCAAAAGGTTGCCTAAACAAAGATGATCTTGGTCCCTCAAAACTTGCTAAGATACTTGGAAACATTTCTATCATGGTTATACGATGACCCACACCCGTCCCATTTACATCCAAAGATAGGGTTGTTTACCAAATTAATGGTAAATCAACAATGTCAAAGGAATAAAAATACACAAGAAAGACATTTGAGTAGGTAGATAGCTTCTAGTTACTTGATCCATTTCAAAACAATCCTTACTATTTTCAAAAACAAACACACACACATTTCAAAACATTTCCAAACATCTTACAAAACATTGATACATTGTTCAAAAGACAAACATCTTTGTATACATTCTTACGAACGAGAATCATTACAAAGATTGCCCAAACGATGGCCTCTTTTCAAAATACTTTCAAAACCACACAAAGCACCATTTCAAACAATTTCAAAAGCAAAGCAAGTGATCTAAACAAGTAACTAAGAGCCCATGGAAAACCATGGATGAAAAGGGTGCTAGCACCTTCCCTTTTCATAATCTACCCCCCGAACCCAAGAAAACATCTCAAAGGTCTTTCCTGTGCTTTTTTACCTTTCGTTTTAGATAAAAGAAAAGTTAGTGGCGACTCTTGCTAAACCGCAACATTTGCAAACACAAACGCAAAACCTCAAGTCAGTTCTCCCACCGCATCACAGAACTGGCGACTCTGCTGGGGATTAATTCTAAAAGTGGGGTTACCTTAGGGTTTAGATCACCTTTATTTTCTTACATTTGTTTGACTTGTTTGCTTTACACTTTGGTTCTATTGTTTGGGTTTGAATCCTCTACCCGGATTTGGGAAACATTATAGGTAAATAGCAATACGTTGTGGAAACTGTTGGGTATACCGGCATGGTCTAAGCAATAGCTATATTAGTGCGACATATTTGTGGGTACCGGTAGCCTTTGAGTCAATCAAAGAGAATACGGGGCCGCTGAGTGATGTCATGAAGCACTAATGGACTTCTAGAACCTTTACTTGACCAACTTGGCCTTTTTAAGATGTAGTGAGATGACCGGCTTGTTGGTGTAAGCCCTAGAGGCTAATACTTTTGGTACTTGTATCGAATTATTTATTAATAATAAAAGGCATTTCTTTATTATGTTTGCTTTCCAAAATAATAAAGTCCCTAGAATTGTTTATTGGTTTAATGAAATGTTAAGTGTGACTTAATCATGAGATCCCATTTAAACATAAGAAACTATTCTTAAAGTATCTGTAGTCAAGCTTTAATGTGAAGTGGGATAACATTAAAGCATTAAGATTATTATGAAGATAGATTGATGATCACATCTCATGGATCATAGATAAGGAGTTATAAAGTCTTGACATAGGTATGAATATTAGGAGTAATATTTATACTGGATTGACCCGCTATGAGAATACTACATAGAATGTTATGTAAAGTGTCATAAGTTATTCTCATGATGATAATGGTGTATACCACCCTTCGATCTGAAACCACTATGGACCCTAGATGTAGAGTCAAGTACTTTATTGCTGATCAAACGTCATCCGTAATTGGATGACTATAAAGACGGTTGATGGGTACTTCACAAAGCATGATAAGGGACATGAGTGACCTAGATGGAATTTGCTCATCCTGCATAACAGGATAAATGTCTAAGGGCCCAATATTGAACTGGACAAGGGTGACACAGTGTATGCCTTGTGTTCAATATAGACATGAGGGCAAAAGGGTAATTGTATAACACAGATATTATCACGGAAAAGGTTTGGTCAGATCACATGACATTTTTGTGACTTGGGTAACAGTGATGTGTTGCTAGATACCGCTCACTGTTTATTATATTAAATGTGTGATTTAATATAATTGCCAACGTCGCGAAAACCTACAGGGTCACACACATAAGGACAGGTTGACGAGAGATAGAATAAATAAGGAACACCGTAAGGTACGGTGCACTTAAGTGTAATACGGAAAGTGGTAAGGTACCACGTGGATAAGTGATATATGGTACATCATAAGGTATGATGTCCATAAGCTTAATTGGGCTTTTAGCTTATAGCCTTAATTGGGCTTTTAGCTTGTAGCCCACACGAGTAATTCTATAAATAGATCCCTTGTGATGAAGAAATTTCACTTGATGCAATTTCGTTTTTTATTCTCTCTCTCACTCAAGGTTTCCATTCGTGATCAGCTAGCACTGTGACCGGAAGCGATCTGTTCGTGTGGACTGAGTAGATGCGTTATTCTTCATCAACGCTCGTGATCACAACCGCAAAGGTCTGAATCGCCACAAGAGGTAAATATTTCTATCACTGACCATGCTCATTCGTAAGGATCGCTAAAGGAAAATTTTAAATTCCGCTGCACTTTTGACCACAATTTTCCTTCACGGCTTTGGTGCAGTCTGAAGTTGGTAGATACTCGATACTACACTCATTGAGGGTTGGTTCCTTGGAATATTTCGGTTTCCAGTAAAGAGGCTTGAATTGAAACAATGAACAAGGAAACAATCCAGTGATATTGAACTCCTTAGAACCCGGTTACTATTTCTAGGACAGGTTGAGCCAACTAAACTTCAAGAGGGTACTTACCTATGAAACCCCATGCAAGCCTGAACTAGGAACTTGTGTGATTTGATTGTACATATATACTTGTGCATAACATCATGGTCATCATGAACATCATATGCATCCACTAACCATTTCAAGGATTTTGGAGATTCATCTTTGTTCTTGTTTTGTAGTTATGGATTCACTTCGCAGGAAAACTATCCAAATCAACCTTGTAATAATTCCTCCACAACTCAAGGAGCTAGCTTCAAGGATTCCTGAGAATTCTCCATTAACCGAGAGACATGGTCGTCTACTCAACTTGGTCACTTCCAACACAGAGGAGGATATGATGAAGGTTCTCTTCCAGTTCTTTGACCCTTTGCATCACTGCTTCACATTTCCTGACTATCAACTTGTGCCCACTTTGGAAGAATTCTCTCAACTTTTGAGGATTCCTATTCTCAATCAACTACCTTTCAACGGTACGGAAAGAGATCCAAAGCCAGAAGAGATTGCTCAAGCCTTGCACTTGCACTCATCTGATGTCACAACACATTGGGAAACTAGAAGTGGTGTCAAAGGCTTCTTGGCAAAGTTTCTATTTGAGAAGGCCCAAAGTTGTTGGAATTCCCTAGAGTTGCAAGCTTTTGAGGAGATTGTATCTCTTCTCATCTATGGGATGGTCTTGTTCCCTAACCCTGACCAACTCATAGATGTAAGCGCTGTCAAAATCTTCATGACTCGCAACCCAGTACCTACATTTCTTGGGGATATCCTCCACTCTTTTCACACTCATACAATGAGGAAAAGAGGTGTTCTCATGTGTTGCACTCCTCTCCTGGCAAGATGGTTTCTTTCTCATCTTCCCCAATCAGCCTTGAAGAATGAGCAAGGTTTGAGGTGGTCACAATGGTTAATGACACTTAACCATTCAGATATTCATTGGTGTTCTCGATCCAAAGAGAATGTCTTCATTGTTGACCGTTGTGGGGAATTCCCTAATGTCCCTCTACTTGGCATTAGGGGAGGCATCACCTACAACCCTTGCTTGGCTCTAAGACGGTTTGGTTATGCCCGAAGGGATGGCCCACATGATATGCTGGTTCAAGGACTAGTTTTCGACTACGACAACGACGTCTAAGGACTCCGTCAGAGATTCATCCGAGCTTGTAGGATGCCCAACAAGGTGGATAGCAAGACCTTGGGACACAAGAATTCCATCCCTCTTGAGCCTTACCTCAAGTGGGTACGAACCCGCGCCCAAGGTCTTATGATGCCTTACCCCTCCATTCTCCCAGTGATTATAGAGCCTGTTAAGGAAGGAGAGGTTCCATACACCATCCTACATCCTGACATGCCGACATCACTCGAAGACCTACAAAGGAGTTGGATACAGCTCAAGGGAGAGCGCGATACTTTTGAAGCCCAATTCTACGCAAGCGAGAAGAAGGTTTTGGAACTCACTCGGCTACTTCACGAAGAGCAGACTCTCAACACCTACATTGCACCAAAGAGGATGCGCAACGTCTTTTTACCTTAGAATTTTGTATTATTTTGTCCAAGGGGCATTGATGTACTCACAATTCTATCTTATTAATATGACGTGTGTTTCTTTTTTGTTTAAAACAAATTTGAATTTTTGAATCCTTGAAAACATTGCATGAATACATATCATTCATCATAAGCATAAACAGGTCTTCACACCAAGTTTCCTCATCTCTCTGCTGTTTATTTCAGCAAGATGGATATCGAACAAACGATCAAAGATTTGCAAGCTCAGAATTCACAATTCCAACAGTTGCTTATGAACTTAGCCAAGGGGCAGGAGGAACTGAAGACTCTGCTAGAGAAAGAAAAAGAAGCCAGCTGGTGTGGTTCTCATGGGTAGAAGATTTCAGGGACAAGCCAGATGGACCTTGGAATTCCCATCAACATCTGAAGAAGGGGAAGGAAAAGGAAAAGGAGAGGCAGTACCATCAGATTCTGAAGGGAAATAAGAGGAAGAGGAGGATTACTTTGAACAATAATACCCTCCGGCCGATGACAAATACAAACACCTTGAAGAGAGCCTAACTGCTATGGAGATACAGAGAGTACCGGGGCTGGATTTTGAAGAATTAGGGCTGGTGTCAGGAATAGTAATCCCTCCAAAGTTTAAGGTGCCACTGTTTGCCAAGTATGATGGGGTGTCTTGCCCAAAAATGCACCTCAGATCCTATGTCAGGAAAATTCAACCGCATTCTGCTGACAAAGATCTGTGGGTCCACTTTTTCTAAGACAGTTTATCGGGGACGCAACTTGATTGGTTCTACCAGTTGGAGAGGGAAGATGCCCATAATTGGGAAGACTTGGCAGCAGCCTTCTATAAACAGTATCAATACAACGCCGACTTGGCGCCAACTCGTGCTCAGCTACAGAGTATGGCTATGGCTACCAATGAGGGCTTCAAAGACTACGCCCAAAAGTGGAGGGATTTAGCCTGAAGGGTGCAACCATCTTTATCTGAGAGGGAGCTAGTGGACATGTTCTTGGGGACTCTGTCAAGTCCTTTCTTTAATCATCTGATTGGGAGCTCCTCTGCAGGGTTTACCGAATTAATTCTAACTGGCGAAAGAGTGGAGGCTGGTATAAGAAATGGGAAGATTCAGAAGGACGCGCCTGCCTCAATATCTGTAAAAAATCCCTTCATGGGAAGAAAGGAAGTATCTGCTGTCTATTCACAGAGAAATCAGGGAAGAACCGAGCGCCGACCAACGGTGGGGGCCGTAATGATTCTGAAGCCTGCATTAGACCAACCGAGAAATAACCAGCAAAGGGTAGAAAGGCCAGTGCGGAAATTTACCAAGATTAACATGACTCCAGCCCAAGTACTACCACATCTCTTGAAGTTGAATATGGCCACTTTGAAAGAGGCCCAAAAAAATCCTAAGACTGCTTCTCCACATTACCATCCCAATGCCAGATGCGCGTACCATTCTGAAAGCCCAGGGCATGACACCAACAATTGTTGGGCTCTAAAGAATAAGATTCAAGATCTGATTGACGCAAAGGAAGTTGAATTTGAAGCGCCTGAGAAACCGGATGTTATTTCCGCCCCAATGCCGAGGCATGGTCACAATGCCAACGCTATTGAAGAAGATTTGTTTGTTGCCACTGTAGATGAACTGATAACTCTGCTCTCGATCATCAAGTTGAATTTGTTAAAGGATGGCATCTTCCCAGGTTGTGACAAAGACTGCTATGTCTGCCTGCCCTCATCAACAATTGATTGATAACCAAGAAATTTTGTTTGAGAAAGCTCCTGTTTCACTCGTTCCAGTGAAAGAAGTTTCTATAATAACCATCTACGCCAATCCTTCCAGGGCCCCTAAAAGACTCGTTAGGATTACACCTGCTCCGAAGACTGCTCCGCTTAAGATAACAATGTTCGTGCCTGCCCCATACAAATCAGATAAATCAGTACCATGGAACTATGGTGGAGAAATCTACTACCATGGTATTAAACACATTGAACTGACTGCTGAAGAAGAAAGCTCCGAAGAGGATAATTCCGACATCAGTAACATTGTCGGAACAAGCAAGGTTACCCGTAGTGGAAGAATCTTTTCTCCAGAGATTGCTCCTCCAACAGCAGTCTTTGGACCCGTGGCCATTCCAAAGATTACATTTGTACCAGTGATTGTACCCGCAAGTGTACCCGCCAACAAAGACAATACAATTCATATCCCTGTTTCCGCTGCTGAGAATAAAGGAAAGAACGTTCAAGAGGAGCCTGTCCAGACGAAGGCTCAATCACTAGCTATTCCTGAAACATCCAAGAAGGAGATGGAAGAAATCCTGAGGATCATTAAGAAAAGTGATTATGATGTGGTTGAACAATTGGGGCAGACCCCTTCAAAGATCTCTATGTTAGCCCTGTTGTTATGCTCTGAAGCACATGCCAAAGCACTGGTAAAATTTCTGAAGACAGCTCATGTGCCGCAAGAGACGTCTGCTGACCAGTTCGAGAACTGTGTAGCCAGTTTGACAGTTGATAATGGCATGGGCTTCTCCGATGTTGACTTAACACCCCGAGGAAAAAAACACAACGATGCATTACATGTCTCAGTGGAGTGCAGAGGAACAACCCTAGCTCATGTCTTGGTTGATACTGGGTCATCTTTAAATGTATTGCCGAAGAAAGCCCTTGATAGGTTGGATTGTGAAGGGCTGACTTTAAAACCCAGCAATATAGTGGTAAGAGCTTTTGATGGGTCTAAAAGGATGGTCCATGGGGAGGTGGACATCCTAATCAAGGTGGGAACTCAAGTCTTTCAACTCAACATTCTACGTGATGGACATCCGTCCTTCTTATTCCTGTCTGTTGGGACGCCTCTGGATCCATAATGCAGGAGTTGTCACCTCCACCTTGCATCAGATGCTCAAGTATCCCGTCCAAGGGAAGATCATAATTGTCCATGGGGAAGAGGAATATATGATTAGTCATCTGAATTCCTTCCGTTATGTGGAGTTAGATGGCGAATTCATAGAGACCCCTTTCCAACATTTTGAAGAAGTCTCTGAAGAAATAGCGGCAACCAAGGCGGTATCCTCGATTCCTAAAATCACAAGACCTCCACCTCGGATGTCATCTTTAAAGGATGCAAGAGAAGTAGTGGAAGAAGGGGGATGCACAATCTGGGGTCAGCTTCTAGACATTCCTTACAAATAAGACAAGTTTGGCTTGGGGTTTACTTCGACTGATCAGAAGGCTGTGCGCCGCGCCCGTGCTGGGGGCCACCTGTGAAGATTACCAACCGAAGCGTCAATGTAATGGAGGACAGTGAAGAGGAAGGCAGCTTAGAAGATTGGATATTTCCTACTGTCAGTGAAGGACTGTGCAACTGGGAAGTAAAAGACTTTGTTCCGATTACTTTCATATCTCAGTAATTTATCTTTTCCATTTTTGTTGGATCTGTAATAATTCATAAACAATTCGTACTTTTTCAACCTTGTGTCTTACCCGAGGCACAACTATCCATTTGTAAGGGTTCTTATTTCATTTTCATATGTCATTTCAATGAATCATGGACGCTTTTTCACATATAAACCTTTTATGCTCATTGTCTTTCTTTTACATTTTACTAATTTAAGATGGCTATACCCTTACACACACCCACACTCACAAATGTAGGTACCCTTCCATTCCGGATCCCATGGGTAATGATACTGCTATAGCCTTCAGTGACTCTGAAGATCTGATCTACCAAGCCGAATACAAAGGTGAGGAAGATTGTGAGATTCCAGGGGAATTGGCTAGATTACTACAACAAGAGGAAAGAGCAATTCAGCCTCATGAGGAGCAGTTGGATACAATCAACTTGGGTACTGAGGATGATAAAAAGGAAATCAAGATAGGTGCCAATCTAGAGCCGAGTATCAAGGAGCGCATAATTTAGCTATTGCATGATTATGTTGAGATCTTTGCCTGGTCATACGAAGACATGTCGGGACTCGATACAGACATTATGGTACACCGTCTACCCACAAGAGAAGACTGTCCACCAGTGAAACAAAAGGTCCACCGCATGAGACCTGACATGTCAGAGAAGATCAAAGCAGGAGTTATGAAGCAGTTCAATGCTGGATTTCTGGTTGTTACTTCCTATCCACAATGGGTGGCCAACATTGTGCCCGTGCCTAAAAAGGACGGCAAAGTGAGAATGTGCATGGATTACAGAGATTTAAATAGGGCCAGCCCTAAAGATGATTTTCCACTTCCGCACATCGACATCCTGGTTGACAACACAGCTCAACACAAAGTATTTTCTTTCATGGACGGATTCTCAGGCTATAACCAGATCAAAATGGCACCTGAAGACATGGAGAAAACTACATTTGTCACACAGTGGGGTACGTTCTGCTACAAAGTGATGCCATTCGGACTGAAGAATGTCGGGGCAACCTATCAACGCGCCATGGTAGCTTTGTTTCATGATATGATACATCATGAGATAGAGGTATACGTAGATGACATGATAGCCCGATCACAAACTGAAGAAGAACACCTTGATCACCTGCAAAAGCTGTTTGTCAGATTGAAGGAGTACAAGCTCAGATTGAACCCAAACAAGTGTACATTCGGAGTCCGGTCCGGTAAACTCTTAGGTTTCATTGTCAGCAACAAAGGCATCGAGGTTGATCCTGCCAAAGTCAAAGGTATACAAGAAATGCCTGCTCCTCGCACTGAGAAGGAAGTCAGAGGTTTTTTAGGACGCTTAAACTACATTGCTAGGTTCAATTCTCACCTAACGTCTACTTGTGAACCAATCTTTAAGCTGTTGAAGAAAGATCAAGTAGTCATATGGAACGACGAATGTTAAGTTGCTTTCGATAAAATCAAGGAGTATTTACTAGAACCTCCTGTCTTGATGCCACCTGTCGAAGGAAGACCGCTAATCATGTATCTGATTGTCTTAGAGAATTCAATGGGGTGCGTATTGGGGCAGCATGATGAGTCTGGACGAAAAGAGCATGCCATTTATTACCATAGCAAAAAGTTTATGGACTATGAAACCAGATATTCACTACTCGAGAAAACTTGTTGCGCTTTGGTATGGGCTGCTCGCCGACTGAGACAGTATATGTTGACTCATATCACTTTGCTGATATCTAAGATGGATCCGATAAAGTACATCTTTGAGAAGCCTGCCCTGTCTGGGAGGATAGCCAGATGGCAGATGATCCTAACAGAATACAACATACAGTACACGACCCAAAAAGCTATAAAGGGCAGTGTACTAGCTGACCATCTGGCTCATCAAGCTGTAGAAGATTACCAATCCATGAAGTTCGACTTCCCTGACGAAGACATTATGACATTGGACAACATTGAAGAAATCAGGCCATACGACGGACCTGAACAAGGATCCCGATGGACCCTGTACTTTGATGGGGCATCTAATTCACTTGGTAATGGTATCGGTGCCGTGCTCATATCTCTGGAAGGATGCCATACTCCTTTCACCGCCAGACTTTTCTTCAACTGTACGAACAACATGGAAGAGTACGAAGCATGCATCTTTGGACTCAAGGCTACCATAGACTTGGGAATCAAATCCTTAGATGTGTTTGGGGACTCATCTTTGGTCATCAGTCAGATCAAAGGAGAGTGGGACACTAAACATCCAAACCTCGACCCTTACAAAGAACATGTTTTAACATTGTTACCACATTTCGAGCATATTACCTTCGAGCACTTCCCGCGAGAAGAGAATTAGCTAGCAGATGCTCTAGCTACAATGTCATCCATGTTTAAACTTAATTGGGATAATGAGGCTCCCCATATCTCCATTGAACGGATGGACGAACCAACACACTGTCACGAGATTAATACCGAAGAAGTAGTGGACCAGCCGTGGTTTCATGAAGTCAAAAGGTATCTCAAGGCTCAAGAACATCCCAAAGGGGCTTCAGTCAATGACAAAAAGTTCTTAAGGAGATTCTCGGCTAAGTTCTTCCTAAGTAATGGCATCATGTACAAGCGCAATCATGATTCTATTCTTCTCCGTTGTGTGGACAAGATTGAAGCTAAAAAGATCATGATTTAATTGCATGAAGGTACCTTTGGAACTCACTCTAGTGGGCATACGATGGAAAAAAAGATCCTACGGGCAGGCTATTACTGGTCTACCATGGAAGCTGACTGCTATCAACACTCTCGGACTTGCCATAAATGCTAAATCTATGCAGACAAGGTGCACGTGCCTCTGATTCCTCTAAATGTCTTAATAGCTCCTTGGCCCTTCTCTATGTGGGGAATCGATATGATTTGAGAGATCAAGCATATAGCTTCCAATGGACACTGTTTCATTCTGGTGGCCATTGAATATTTCACCAAGTGTGTCGAAGCAGCTTCCTTCGCATTCGTTACTAAGAATTTTGTTGCCCGCTTCATCAAGCAGAATCTTATTTGCCGGTACGGTATCCCCGAAAGGATCATCACTGACAATGGTACAAACCTTAACAATTCTATGATCACCGCTTTGTGCGAGCAGTTCAATATTCAACATCACAATTCATCTCCCTACCGGCCAAAGATGAATGGTGCAGTCGAAGCTGCTAACAAAAATATCAAAAAGATCATACAAAAGATGACAGTCACCTACAAGGACTGGCATGAGATGCTACCGTTTTCTCTCCACGGGTACCGTACCACGGCTCGCACATCAACTGGGGCAACACCTTATTCTTTGGTATATGGCATGGCGGATGTTTTACCTATTGAGGTTCAGATTCCCTCCTTGAGAATCATGAAGGATACTGGTTTGAGTGAAGACGATTGGATTCAGACTCGACTTGATCAACTGAATTTAATTGACAAGAAGAGACTTACTGCTGTTTGCCACGGTCAGACGTATCAAAAACGGATGATCAAGGCTTTCAACAAGAAAGTCAGACGCCAGATATATCAAGTTGGAGATCTAGTGATCAAGCGCATCATTTTGCCACAAAGTGATCCCAGGAGAAAATGGACTCCTACCTACGAAGGACCATTTGTAATCAAGAACATCTTTTCTGGTGGGGCAATGATCTTAACCACCATGGACAGCGACGACCTGCCACACCCTGTGAACGCAGACATAGTCAAAAGATACTACGCATAAATGACCCTCTAGGTTGACACACCTAGGCAAAACAAGGGCATCCCGGCGAACACAAAGGTTCGGGCAAAAATTAGGGATAAAATATAAAAAATTTGTACACCCGGCAAGTTGAAAACCTGAAAGGGAGACTTGGGCAAAAAAGGGTTTCCCGGTGGACGGAAAACCCGAAAGGGCGGTCCAGGCAAAAGTTAGGGAATTAAAGCGTATGACTATGTCTCGTCGGATCACTTTAAGGACAATCTCTTCACTGACAAACTCTGAGCTTCTGATCAATTCAATCATCTTCGGACGAAGCAACGAATGGACAAGATATTCAGAGATACGAAGGCTATAGCAGAATGGGAACCCCATGAGATTTTTACACATAGCTATCTTTCTTTGTATAAATTTTTCTTACTTTTATGACACCATCCTCTTACTAGGATGTCTGTCTCCTTTGTATAAAATACTTATTCAAAGTAAATACAAAGATATCTCTTTCAAAGTACAAAAAACTATGTGCCTTTCCTTTACACTTGTGTTTTTATTTGCAAAACGTCCAATGATTCATTGATGAACATATGCATTTGAACATAATTATTGTTTACAAATAAACAGGATGGAAAAAGAACAATTATTGACAGGTTGAAAGGATAGGAAAACGTCTTTAGGCTATTCCAAGGGCAATCCCTACACTACATCATTTAGATCCCCAGCGGAGCTAAAATTTCAAACCCTTAATCCCCATCAGAGTTAAAACTTCAAACTCCCAATCCCCGGCGGAGCCAAAACTTCTAAACTACCGATCCTTAGCGGAAACCATCCAAATTCCCCAGCAAGTTATCTTGAAGCCTGGAAATCAACCGGATAACAGTTAACTTTTGTCTCTCCCCGACCTAGGATAATTCCCCAGTAGAGTGGCAGACAACCCAAACTCCTAAACCTACTCCCCAGCGGTAAGCCTTCTTCCCCATAGAGTTTTTATTGCTTCTCAACAGAATGAAGATTCTCATTCTTAATTCCCCGCAGAAGTCATCAGAGTTTTCTCTATTCCCCAGTGGGACAAGGATTCCCATTGTGTAACCCCCAGTAGAAGTCATCAAAGTTCTTTGGATTTCCCAAGCAGATTACTCAAGCAGTATATGGCATTGCTCGCAGCAAATTTTTGTCAATACTCCAACTTCAAGACATGAAGGATCCCTATATCCCCACAGAAGTTGCCAAGGATTTCTTGTCCCCAACAGTCGCCAAGGATTTCTTATCCTCAGCAGTCAAGGATTTGTTTTCCCCGGCAGCAGTCAAGGATTTATTTTCCTCAGCAATATAACACATCAGCTTACATGCGCATACATTACATCCATATATCATAAACATTAACAAAGTACATATATTGCATCATACACTTCATGCAGCATAACTTTGTGTTTCAGCTAACATTTTACCCTTTTCAGAATAAGATTAACAGTTTTCGTTTAACAATATGCAATCATGTTACAGTACAGATACACTCCAGACACGGAAGTCATTCTGCTACTCATTCAGATTCGCCATTCATGTTCAGATACACTCCAGACATGGAAGTCATTCTGTCACCTATTCAAGATACAGTTCAGATACACTCCAGACACGGAAGTTATTCTATCACCTATTCAAGATACAGTTCAGATACACTCCAGATACGGAAGTCATTATGTCACCTATTCAAGATACAGTTCATATACACTCCAGACACGGAAGTCATTCTGTCACTTATTCAGATCTTAGTTTAGATACGCTCTAGACGCGAATGTTATTCTATTACTCATTCAGACCTCAACTTCAAGATAAAGTCCAGATACGCTCCAGACACGGAAGCCATTCTGATACTCATTCAGATTTCCCACTCTTGATACAGTTCAGATACGCTCCAGACATGGATAATATTCTATTTCTCATTCCAAATCTCCAGATATAGCTCAGATACGTTCCAGACACAGATACCATTCTGATACTTATTCTTATGACTTACAACATACAACTCAACAAACATTCTTGGATGGCATCTTTAAGCCCATCTCCATAAAAATTCTGTCATCTCTCCAAATGGCATCTTTTAAGCCCATTCCGTCAACTACATTTTGACAAGTGCAAATTTATGGGCACTCTAGTGTCCAATCATCTTTTACCTTCGAGTCACGAACGACAAAACTCGCCAATCTAACTCTTCAGGTTAAGAAGATTGAATAGGGGCAGCTGTTGTACCCTAAAATTTGCCCTCTCATTTATCAAGATTTTTCTCACAAGACTTCTTGGACTTAGGACAAGATTAGGGTTTGCTCAGCTCAGAACATCTCATCTTGCACTGATGCCCCAAAATTAGGGTTTAAGTTTGCATAAGGATTTTGGACCACCAATGCTTCATGTGACTTTCATACATCATGTTGGAACCTTAAGATTGCTCATACCAAGTTTCAAGCCTTGAATCACATTTTTTGCCAGTCAATTGGACAGTTGACCTAAAAATCAGCTGTATTGGGGAAAAAGTCAACCATGGCCAATTTACAGTCAAACTTCATGATTTTTGATCCACAAAAACATTTTAGACTCATATGTACCATTTTATCAAGTTTGGATCACAATTCCTCAAGAAATTTGATCAAATCATCAAAAGGGCAAAATGGTCAAAATTAGGGTTTTGACTAGGAAAGGGCAATTTCTGATTTTTAACCTAGCCAATGACCAATTGGGTTCAAACATGATTTCAAGGACTCAATGGCATCATCTTGACCTAATTACATAGTTCAAAAGATCTCAAGTACATAGGATTGACAGATGAATTTTTCAGTCAACTGATCAAAAGTCAACTGTGCACTGAAAAGTCAAACTTTGACTTTTTGGTCAAAATCAAGTGCCAAGGGTCATAATTCATCAAGATATGTCAAAATATGAAACTTGTTCACCAAGAAACTCAAAATTTCAAATTAGGGTTTTGAATTTGAAAATTTTCATAACTTAGAATTTTTCTAAGCATGGAAATTTTCTTATTTTCCCCCAAGTTTCCACCACTTTTTCACCATGATGCAATTTGATTCAAAGAAAACTTCCAACATGAAAGTTGTAGTCCTCCATGAAATCTAAAATTTTTCTTCACAAAGTTTTCCCAAAAGATGCTTGGATCTCAAGTTATGAATTTGTGAATAGGGGTCTATGAACTAAATAACTTAGTGAAAAATTGCCCTAATTTAGGCAGTTTTTTGACCCAACTTCATGGACATTTTTCACCTAGTTCCAAGAGGTATATCAAAATTCATTTCAAATATGGATTATATAACACATTGCAAGCTTTCCAAAATGACCAAGAACTCTCCAAGATCATTTGTGGTTAGGGAGAATCGAAGAAGAGAAATTGGCATTTTATCACTTTTGTTCATGCCATTTTTACAATGCATCAAGTTGCAAATCTGATCTTGGATGCTTGTACCTTGCATTACAGGTCGTAAACTCATTCTACACTCCATAATTAAATGCAAACTCAAAGGATAAGGGCTTTATTTTGGCTTTTGGAACATTGTACAAAAGATAATTCCATTAATGGCATAAAGGGCACATTGCCATTTTTATAAAGGCAAGCTTTTGCAACTTTATCATTCTTGAGCCATGGACCTGTTCCTTTGGTACAAACAACTTCCACAGATATCAAGCAAAGCATATCAACTCTTATCAGCCCTTGAGGTAGCTAGTACAAGCATGGTGCATTTGTCTTGTCACTTTTCTTCAAATGCAAGAAAAGTTGCAAAAAAAGTCAGAACTTGTACAACAAGGGAAGAGTGGACTTTGTATCATTCTATACATATTCACAAAGTGATCACAAGCAAAGACACGAATGCTTAACATCTGAAACCCTCCAAAACTCCAAAACTTCATTTTTCTGCCCAAACTCAGAGCTTTTTCAAAAATCTTGCCAACTTCATTTTGGCTCGTGCGTTTTTTGTTTCAACACTTCAAACACCTTCTATACATAATATTAAAGCTATCCAAGCCCTTGTCCTGGTACTGTAAGCTCTGTTTCATCCATTTCCATTTTCACTTTGGAAGCTTGCAACTTGACTTCTACAGAGACTTCTGGCCATCCACAAAGCAAGCTAGGCATTGGAATAGCTTGAAGGAACTTTAAGGAAGCTCACACGATCCTCAGGCCTCACTCAAAGTCCCCACATTGCCATATCCAAATCCAGCTGAAGGAGGTATTTTTCAAAACTCTATCTCTCTATTTAGGCATCCTTAAGCCACGATTTGTGAAGCAAAAATGTAGTCTCTAGCATGGTAAAGTTATACATATGCATACTTTCCATTTATATTAATTGAGCTGAGAGAATTTGAAGTTTGAAAATACTAAAATTTCTAGGTCACGGTTTAGGGCTGATTAAATTCTCTCTGGTCTTTGAGAGTTAGGTTACAAATTTTATATCATTCGAATCGTGAGATTAAGGGCTACATGTTTCATGTTACAAGTTTTTGTTTTTATGCAAGTATGAGCAAGTTACAGATTTGAAGGCAAATGCGTGCGAAAGGGAGAAAGATGGAGGACAGGGATGACTGGCTTGGGCCTTGGCGCGCCTGGGCCTTCTGTTTTAATTTTTACACCCCCGTGACCACTATTTGCACCCCCTAATTCTTGTTTTATATTTTTTGCATTTTTCTTTATATATTCATGTTTATTGATTTTAATCATTTTTTCTGAACATTAAAAATCATGAAAAATATTTTCTTTATTTTTTTGCATTTTATTTTATTTTTCCCATTTTTTTTTGCATAAAAAATAGTCTTATTAGGATAATAGACTTTATTTTCTTAAATAAATTGTAAATACATTTAATAAATACTATACATTTTTATTTTATTATTTTCCACATAAAATATTTATTTTCATACATATTTTAATTTTTAATATTTGTACATAATATTATTTATTATTTTCTTGTATAAAAAATGGACAAAATAGTAATATAGAACATATATTTCTTTTAATCAAAAAATTAGGGTTTCACCCTTTCAAAAATAATAATATTTTTTCTCTTATTTTTAGGGCTTAAATAAATTATTTTTCTCATACAAAAATCAAATACAAAACATTTTGCATAAATACATTTTTATTGCATATTTAAATATTTGTATATTTATTTATTTCGCACAATATTCAATTGGGTTGTAATAGTATTTTAGGGTTTATTTTGTGCAATATCCCCATTCAAAAAACTTGTATCCCCCCTCCCATAATAATTGTTGTAATAGCTTAGTTTACATTTACGCAATTTATCGCTTTATATATTTGTGTAGTAAATTAGGGTTTTGCATGATAAGACCAAAAACAAACAAATAGACAAGACCTAATACAAGACAAATAAAATGCATGTAAAATGACACACATTGCACACAAGCACCCTTAGGGTTTCACCCACTTGGTTGCCTAAATAAAAATTGCCATGTTACGCATGCGAAGTATCTTGGCAAAACAAAACAAAAATAAGATCATAGTCCCTCGATGACGCTATCAAAAGGTTGCCTAAACAAAGATGATCTTGGTCCCTCAAAACTTGCTAAGATACTTGGCAACATTGCTATCATGGTTATACGATGACCCACACCCGTCTCATTTACATCCAAAGATAGGGTTGTTTACCAAATCAATGGTAAATCAATAATGTCAAAGGAATAAAAATACACAAGAAAGACATTTGAGTAGGTAGATAGCTTCTAGTTACTTGATCTATTTCAAAACAATCCTTGTTATTTTCAAAAACAAACACACACACATTTCAAAACATTTCCAAACATCTTACAAAACATTGAAACATTTTTCAAAAGACAAACATCTTTGTATACATTCTTACGAACGAGAATCATTACAAAGATTGCCCAAACGATGGCCTCTTTTCAAAATACTTTCAAAACCACACAAAGCACCATTTCAATCAATTTCAAAATCAAAGCAAGTGATCTAAACAAGTAACTAAGAGCCCATGGAAAACCATGGATGAATAGGGTGCTAGCACCTTCCATTTTCATAATCTACCCCCCGAACTCAAGAAAACATCTCAAAGGTCTTTCCTGTGCTTTTTTACCTTTCCTTTTGGATAAAAGAAAAGTCGGTGGCGACTCTTGCTAAACCGCAACATTTGCGAACACAGACGCAAAACCTCAAGTCAGTTCTCCCACCGCATCACAATGTTCTTTGTAAGGGATAAGGTTTGGGTGTTTAGTGTCCCATTCCCCTTTGATCTGACTGATGACAAAGGCTGAGTCTCCGAATACATCCAATGATTTGATCCCCAAGTCTATGGCATCTTTGAGACCAAAGATGCACGCTTCGTATTCTGCCATGTTGTTTGTACAGTTGAAGCAAAGTCGGGCAGTAAAGGGAGTATGACACCCTTCTGGAGATATGAGTACAACATTGATGCCATTACCAAGTGCATTGGATGCTCCATCAAAGAACAGGGTCCATCGGGATCCTTGTTCAGGTCTGTCATATGGCCTGATTTCTTCACAGTTGTCTAATGTCATGATGTCTTCATCCGGGAATTCAAACTTCATAGACTGATAATCTTCTACAGCTTGGTGAGCAAGGTGATCAGCCAATACACTGCCATTTATATATTTTTGGGTAGTGTATTATATGTTGTACTCTGTTAGGATCATCTGCCATCTAGCTATTCTCCCTGAAAGAGCAGGCTTCTCGAAGATGTATTTTATTGGATCCATCTTAGATATCAATAAGGTAGTATGAGTTAACATATACTGTCTTCGCCGGCGAGCAACCCATGCCAGAGCACAGCAAGTTTTCTCAAGCAGTGAATATTTGGTTTCACAGTCGGTAAACTTTTTGCTCAGGTAATAAATAGCATGCTCTTTTCAGCCAGACTCGTCATGCTGCCCCAATACACACCGCATTGAGTTTTCTAAAATAGTCAGATACATGATCAACGGTCTTCCCTCGGCTGGTGGCATCAACACAGGAGGCTCTTGTAAGTATTCTTTGATTTTGTCAAAAGCAACTTGGAATTCATCATTCCATTTGACTACTTGATCTTTCTTCAATAGTTTGAAGATTGGCTCACAAGTAGCTGTTAGATGAGAAATGAATCTGGCAATATAGTTCAAACGTTCCAAGAATCCTCTGACTTCCTTCTCAATACGAGGAGCAGGCATCTCTTGTATTGCTTTAACTTTGGCAGGATCGAACTCAATACCTTTGTTACTGACGACAAAGCCTAGGAGTTTACCGGACCGTACTCCAAATGTGCACTTGTTTGGATTCAACCTCAGTTTATACTTCTTCAGTCTCTCAAACAGCTTTTGCAAGTGATCCAGGTGCTCTTCTTCTGTTTGTGATCTGGATATCATATCGTCTACGTAGACCTCTATTTCATGATGTATCATGTCATTAAATAAAGCTACCATGGAGCGTTGATAGGTTGCCCCAACATTCTTTAGTCCAAATGGCATTACCTTGTAGCAGAATGTGCCCCACTGTGTGACAAATGTTGTTTTCTCCATGTCCTCAGGTGCCATTTTGATTTGGTTATAACCTGAGAATCCGTCCATGAAGGAAAACACTTTGTGTTGGGCCGTATTGTCAACCAGGATATCAATGTGGGGGAGTGGAAAATCATCTTTAGGGCTCGCCTTATTCAAATCTCTATAGTCCACACACATTCGTACTTTGCCGTCTTTTTTAAGTACGGGAACGATGTTGGCAACCCATTGAGGGTAGGAAGTGATAGCCAATAATCCAGCATTGAATTTCTTCATGACCTCCGCTTTGATCTTTTCTGACATATCAGGTCTCATGCGGCGGACTTTTTGTTTTACTGGCGGACAATCTTCTCTTGTAGGCAGACGATGTACCACGATGTCCGTATCAAGTCCTGACATGTCTTCATATGACCAGGCAAAGATTTAAACATAGTCATGCAACAGCTGAATCAGACGCTCCTTGACACTGGGTTCTAGATTGGCACCCACCTTGACCTCTTTTTTATCCTCCTCGGTATCCAGGTTGATTGTATCCACCGGTTCCTCGTGAGGCTGAATGGTTCTTTCCTCTTGTTGTAGTAGTCTGGCAAGTTCCCCTGGTACATCACAATCTTCCTCACCTTCGTCTTCGGCTTGGTAGATTAGATCCTCAGTGTCACAAAAGTCCATAGCAGTATCGTTACCCATGGGATCTAGAATGGAGGGGTACCTGCATTTATGAGTGTGGGTGTGTGTAAGGGTATAGCCATCCTTAAAAATAAAATGTAAAAGAAAAACAATGAGCATAAAAGTTTGTATGCGAAAAACGTCCATGATTCATTGAATGTCATATGAAGATGAAATAATAACCCTTACAAATGGACCATTGTGCCTCGGGCAAGACACGAGGTTTTAAAAGTGCAAATTGTTTCTGAATATTACAGATCCAACAAAATGTAAAGATAAATTACTGAGGGATGAAAGTTATTGGGAGGAAGTCTCTAGCCTCCCAATTGAGGAGTCCTCCTTTGATAGTCGGAAAGATCCAATCCTCCAAGTTGCAATCCTCTTCACCATCATCTACTGCGTTGACCTCTCGGTTGCTAATCTTCAAGGGTGGCCCTCCAGCACGGGCATGACGTACAACCTTTTGAACACTTGAAGTGAAACCTAAGCCAAACTTGTCATACTTATATGGGATATCCGTAAGTTTCCCTCAGATGGTGTATCCACCTTCCTCTACTACTGCTTTGGCATCCTTCAGAGATGACATCCGGAGTGGAGGTCTTGTAATCTTTGGAATCTGGGACATGGTCTTGGTCACTACAACCTCTTGGGGGACCTCTTCAAAGTGTTGAAAAGGAGTTTCAATGAACTCACCGTCTAATTCCACATATCTGAAGGAATTAAGATGGCTAATCATGTATTCTTCCTCTCCGTGGACAGTTATAATCTTGAACCGGATATTTCAACATTTGGTGCAATGTAGAGGTGACAACGCCAGCATTATGGATCCATGGCCGTCCTAGCAGACAGGAGTAAGAGGGGCGGATGTCCATTACATAAAAGGTTGAATTGAAAGTTTGAGTCCCAACCTTTATGGGGATATCCACCTCCTCATGTACCATCCTCTTCGAGCCATCAAATGCCATTACTACTATGTTACTTGGCTTTAACGTCAGTCATTTGCAGTCAAGCCTGTCAACAACTTTTTTCGCTAAGACATTCAAAGATGAGCCAGTGTCCACTAAGACATGGGCCAGAGTGGTGCCCCTACATTCCACAGAGACATGCAATGCCTCATTTTTCTTTCTTCCCCTTGGTGTCAGATGAGCATCCGAGAAGCCTAGGTCGTTATCCACTGTCAAACTGGCCACGCAGTCTTGAAATTGATCCGCAGACGTCTCTTGAGGCACATGGGCTGTTTTTAGGAACTTCACCAAAGCTTTCGCATGTGCCTCGGAACACAGTAGTAATGCTAGCATGGAGATTTTGGAGGGAGTTTTCCCTAACTGTTCAACTACGTCGTAGTCGCTCCTCTTTATAATTTTTAGGATCTCCTCCATTTATTTCTTGGAGGTTTCGGGGATAGTCAGTGATTGAGCCTTCGTCCAGACAGGCTCTACTTGAATACTTTTTCCTCGAGTTTCAACAGCAGTTGTATCGTCTTCGTCAATAGGAGCACTCACAGAGATGATTATGGGTACAGAAGTAACCTTTGGAGCAGCCACGGGTCCAAAAATTGCCTTTGGGGGGGGGGCAATTTCTGGAGAAAAGATCCTACCGCTTCGGGTAATTTTACTAGTTCCGGAAATATTGATGATGTCGGAATCTTCTTCTTCGGAGTTTATCTCTTCGGCGGCCAGCCCATCTTGTTTGATGCCATGGTAGTAAATGTCCCCATCGTAATTCCACGACACAGTTTTGTCTGATTCATATGGGACTGGCCCAGGCCTAGTGATTATTAGAGGAGTAGTTTTCGGAACCGATGTAATTCTAACGGGTCTTTTGGGGACCCTGGAAGAATTGGCGGAGATGGTAATGATTGAAACATCTTCAACAGGAACAGGTGAAATAGGAGTACTTTCAAACAGAATCTCTTTGTTGTCTATCAAGCGTTGAATGCCTGTTTTCAACAAAGGGCAATCAGTTGGTGAAGATAAGCAGATGTGGCAGTCTTTATTACAACTCAAGAATATACCGGCTTTCAACAAGTTTATCTTAATGATTGGGAATGGAATCAAGAGTTCATCAACTGTGGTAACAAACAAATCTTCTTCAATTGCATTGGTGTTGTGACCATGTCTGAGCATAGGAGCGGAAATGACATTTGGCTTCTCGGGTGCATAAAACTCAATTTCTTATGCTTCAATGAGGTCTTGTATTTTGTTCTTCAAGGCTCAACAGTTATTAGTATCGTGACCCAGACTTTCGAAGTGATATGGGCAACGGGCATTGGGGTGATAATGAGGGGACGCTGTGTTGGGGTTTTTCGGAGCTTCTTTCAAGGTGGCCAAATTGGATTTTAGAAGATGCGGTAATACTTGAGACAGAGTCATATTGATTCTGGTGAATTTCCTGACTGGCCTTTCCACCCTTGGTTGATTACTTCTTTTTTGATCAGATGTAGGCTTTGGAATCATAACATCCCCTAGCATTGGTCGGCGTTCGGCTCTCTCTTGGTTTCTTTGTGGATAAACAACAGCTACCTCTTTCTTCCCAATAAAAGGCTTCCTCACAGCTGTAGAAGAAGATGAATCCTTCTGAATCTTTCCACTTTTTATGCCAGCTTCCACCCTCTCTCTGGTCAGTATTAATTCAGTAAATCCTGCAGATGAGCTCCGAATCAAATGGTTGAAGAAAGGGCCCGATAAAGTGCCTAAAAACATGTCCACCAATTCCCTTTCAGACAGAGGGGGTTGAACTCTTCCAGCCAGATCTCTCCATTTCTGTGCGTAATCCTTGAAACCCTCATTGGAAGCCATAGCCATACTCTGAAGTTGAGTATGGGTAGGCGCCAAATCAGCATTATATTGATATTGCTTGTAGAAAGCTGCGGCGAGATCTTCCCAATTATGGACGTTGGCTCTTTCCAATTGGTAAAACCATTCGAGTTATGTTCCAGATAGACTATCTTGGAAAAAATGCACCCATAAGTCTTTATCAGCGGAGTGTGGTTGGATCTTTCTCACATATGATCGAAGATGCATCTTAGGACATGACACTCCATCGTATTTTGCAAACAAAGGCACTTGGAATTTCGGAGGAATCACAATCCCCGACACTAATCCCAATTCTTCAAAGTCTAAGCCTGGCACCTTTTGTATTTCCATCACGCTCAAACGCTCTTTGAGATGTCTGTACTTATCATCAGTTGGAGGATACTATTCCTCAGAGTAGTCTTCCTCTTCTTCCTCCTCTTCATATTCTGACGGGACTGTTGTTTCCTTTCCTTTCCCCTCTCCTTCACCGGACGTTGTTGCAAAGTTCAAGGTTCTTCTAGTCTGCCCCTGAAATATTCTCCCCATGTTTAAGACCCCGGTGACCTTTTTTGTTTTCTTTTTCCTCTCTTCAGCCAGCAGAGTTTTCAACTCTTCTTGCCCCTTGGCTAGGGTTATGAGCAACTATTGAAACTGCGTGTTCTGAGCTTGGAGATCTTTGATTGTTTGTTCGAGATCCATCTTACTGAAATAAACAGTAGAGAGATGAGGAAACTTGTTGCAAAAGACCTGTTTATGATATGATGAATGATATGTGCATATGCAATGTTTTCAAGTATTTCAAAGATTCAAGTTCGTTTTAGACAAAAAGAAAACACACGTTATATTAATAAGATAAAGTTTGAGTACATCAATGCCCCTTGGGAAAAATAATACAAAACTCTAAGATAAAAAAGTAGTGTGCATCCTCTTTGGTGCAATGTAGGCATTTAGAGTCTACTCCTCATGAAGTAGCCTAGTAAGTTCCAAAACCTTCTTCTCGCTTGCGTAGAATTGGGCTTCGAAAGTATCTCGCTCTCCTTTGAGCTATATCCAATCCCTTTGTAGGTCTTCAAGAGATGTGGGCATGTCAAGATGTAGGATAGTGTATGGAACATCTCCCTCCTTAACAGGCTCAATAATTACCGGAAGAATGGAAGGATAAGGCATCATAAGACTTTGAGCGCGGGTTTGTACCCATTTGAGGTAAGGCTCAAGAGGGATGGAATTCTTGTGCCCCAAAGTCTTGATATCCACCTTGTTTAGAATCCTCCAAGCTCGGATGAATCTCTGGCGAAGACCTTGATCGTCGTTGTCGTAGTCGAATACCAAACCTTGAATCAGCATCTCGTGCGGGCCATCCCTTCGGGCGTAACCAAACTGTCTTAGAGCTAAACATGGGTTATAGGTGATGCTTCCCCTAATTCCAAGTAGAGGGACATTAGGGAATTCCCCACAACGGTCAACAATGATAACATTTTCTTTGGATCGGGAGCACTAATGAATATCTGAATGTTTGAGCGTCATTAACCTTTGTGACCACCTTGAACCTTGCTCATTCTTTAAGACTGATTGGGGAAGATGAGAAATAAACCATCTTGCCAGGAGAGGAGTGCAACACATAAGGACACCTCTTTTCCTCATTGTGCGAGTGTGAAAAGAGTGCAGGATATCCCCTAGCAATGTAGGCACTGGGTTGCGTAACATGAAGATCTTGACGGCGCTTACATCTATGAATTGGTCAGGATTAGGAAACAAGACCATCCCATAGATAAGAAGAGCCACAATTTCCTCAAAGGCTTGCAAGTCTAAGGAATTCCAACAGCTTTGGGCTTTCTCGAATAGGAACTTTGCTAAGAAGCCTTTGACACCACTCCTAGTTTCCCAATGAGTTGTGACATCAGATGAGTGCAAGTGCAGAGCTTGAGCAATCTCTTTTGGCTTTGGGTTTCTTTCCGTACCGTTGAAAGGTAGTTGATTGAGAATGGGAATCCTCAAGAGTTGAGAGAATTCTTCCAAAGTAGGCACAAGCTGATAGTCGAGAAATGTGAAGCAATGGTGCAAAGTATCAAAGAACTGAAAGAGCACCTTCATCATATCCTCATCTGTGTCAGAGGTTACCAAGTTGAGTAGACGACCATGTCTCTCGGTGAATGGAGAGTTCTCAGGGATCCTTGAAGCTAGCTCCTTAAGTTGTGGAGGAATTCTTACAAGGTTGACTTGGATAGTTTTCCTGCAAAGTGAATCCATATCCTACAAAACAAGAACAAAGATGAATCCCAAAATCCTTGAAATGGTTAGTAGATGTATATGATGTTCAAGATGTCCATGATGTTATGTACAAGTATGCATATACAAGCAAAGCAAACAAGTCCTTAGTTTAGGCTTGCATGGAGTTTTATAGGTAAGTACCCTCTTGAAGTTTAGTTGGCTCAACTTGTCCTAATAATAGTAACCGGGTTCTAAGGAGCTCAATATCACCGAATTGTTTCCTTGGTCATTGTTTCAGCTCAAGCCTCTTTAATGGCGACTGAAATATCCTAAGAAATCAACCCTCAATGAGTGTAGTATCGAGTATCTACCAACTTCAGACTGCATCAAAGTCGGTCATCTCACTACATCCTAGAGGCCAAGTTGATCAAGTAAGGGTTCTAGAAGTTTATTAATGCTTCATGACATCACTCAGCGGCCCCGTATTCTCTTTGATTGACTCAAAGGCTATGGGTACCCACAAATATGTCGCACTAACATAGTTATTGCTTAGACCATGTTGGTATACCCTGCACAGTTTCCACAACGTATTGCTATTTACCTATAATGTATCCCAAATATGGGTAGAGGATTTCAAACCCAAACAAAGAACCATAATGTAAATCATACAAGTCAAACAATGTAAACAAATAACTATGATCTAGCCCTAAGGTAACCCCACTTTTATAATTTCCCCAACAGAGTCGCCAGTTCTGTGATACGGTGGGAGAACTGACTTGAGGGTTTTGCGTTTGATCTCAAATGTTGCGGTTAGCAAGAGTCGCCACTGACTTTTATTTTATCCAAAAGGATAGGTGAAAAAGCACAAGAAAGACCTTTGAGATTGTTTCTTGAGTTCGGGGGGTAGATTATGAAAAGGGAAGGTATTAGCACCCTTTTCATCCACAGTTTTCCATGGGCTCTTAGTTACTTTCTAGATCACTTGCTTTTGTTTTGAAATTGTGCTTTGTGTGGTTTTGAAAGTATTTTGTAAAAGAGGTCATTGTTTAGGAAATCTTTGTAATGATTCTCGTTCGTAAGAATGTATACAAAGATGTTTGTCTTTTTGAAAATGTTTTCAATGTTTGTAAGATGTTTGGAAATGTGTGTGTTTGTTTTGAAAATAGCAAGGATAGTTGTTTGAAATGGAGCAAGTAACTAGAAGTAATCTACCTACTCAAATGTCTTTCTTGTTCATTTTCTTTTCTTTTGATATTGTTGTCTTACCATTGATTTGGTAAGCAACCCTATCTTTAGATGTAAACGGGACGGACGCGGGTCATCGTATAACCATGATTAGAAATGTTGTAAAGTATCTTAGCATTTTTTTAGGGACTAAGATCATTTTGTAAGGAAACTTTGAATAGCGTCATCGAGGGACTATGATCTTATATTTGTTTGTTTTGCCAAGATACTTCGCATGCGTAATATGGCCATTTTTTGTGTAAGGCAACCAAGTTGAGTAACCCTAAGGGTGCTTGTGTGCAAGTGTGTTATTTTCATGCTTGATTTTGTCTTGGATTAGGGTTTTCTATTTGATTGTTTTTATCTTGTCATACAAACCCTAATTACTAGCATGTTATGTAAAAGCGATAAATTGTATAATTTAAAAATTACTACACTATTATAACATTTTATGGGAGGGGGTATACAAATTATAAATGGGGATTTGCAATAATGTAAATCTAATTAAGCTATTACAACCAAATCGAATTTGTACAAATATTTGAATAGGCATGTCTGGATGTAGGATGGTGTAGGGAACCTCTCCTTCATTGATGGGCTCTTTAATCACTGGGAGAACATGAGGATAAGGCATCATTAGACTTTGGGCTCGGGCTCGTACCCACTTGAGATAGGGCTCAAGAGGTATGGAGTTCTTGTGTCCCAGAGTCTTGCTATCAACCTTGTTGAGTTTTCCCCAAGCTCTGATGAATCTTTGGCGAAGTCCTTGCGCGTCGTTGTCGAAGTCAAAAACTAGGTCAGGAATCAACATATCATGAGGGCCATCCCTCCGTGCATATCCAAATTTCCTCAAAGCTAGGCAAGGGTTGTAGGTAATACCTCCCCTAATTCCAAGTAAAGGAACATTAGGAAATTCTCCGTAACGATCGACGATGATGACATTTTCTCTGGACCGAGAACACCAATGCACATCCGAATGAGTAAGAGTCATCAACCGTTGGGACCACCTTGTACCTTGGTCATTTTTCAAGACAGATTGCGGAAGGTGCGAAATAAACCACCTTGCAAGGATAGGAGTACAGCACATGAGAACACCCCTCTTTCTCATTGTTCGTGTGTAAAATGAGTGAAGGATATCCCCAAGCAATGTTGGTATTGGATTTCTGGACAAGAAGATTTTGACGGCGTTGACATCTATCAATTGGTCAGGATTTGGGAACAAGACCAACCCATAGATAAGGAGTGCCACAATCTCTTCAAAGGCTTGCAGGTCCAATGAGTTCCAACATTCTTGTGCCTTCTCAAACAAGAACTTTGCTAAGAATCCTTTGACGCCGCTTTTGGTTTCCCAATGCCCCTTGATGTCGGATGGTTGTAGATGTAATGCTCGAGCAACATCTTCCGGCTTTGGCTCCTTTTTCGTACCGTTGAAGGGTAGTTGATTAAGGATATGGATTCTTAGGAGTTGAGAAAACTCCTCCAAAGTGGGTACCAACTGATAATCAGGGAAAGTGAAGCAGTGGTGAAGAGGGTCAAAGAACTGGAATAGTACTTTCATCATGTCTTCTTCAATGTTGGTGTTGACTAGGCTGAGCAGTCTACCATGTCTTTCACTGAAGGATGAAATTTCCGGAATTCTTGAGGTGATCTCCTTGAGTTGAGGAGAGATTCTCACAAGGTTGACTTGAATGGTATTTCTGCGAGGAATTTCCATGACCTGCAAAACAGGAACAAAGATGAAGATCCAAACCCTTGAAATTGTTAGTAAATGCATATGATGCTTCATGATGTTTATGATGTATGCACAAAACATATGCACAAGCAATTCACACCAAACCCTAATCTCAGGCTTGCATGGGGTTTCATAGGTAAGTACCCTCTTGAGTGTAGTTGGCTTAAAAACCTGTCCTATAAATAGTAACCGGGTTCTAAGGAGCTCAATATCCTTGGATTGTTTTCACTGTTCATTGTTTTGGTTTAGCCACTTAACTAGCGACCAAAATATTCCAAGAAAACAACCCTCAATGAGTGTAGTATCGAGTATCTACCAACTTCGGACTGTACCAAAGCCGGTCATCTCACTACCCCTAATAAAAGGCCAAGATGGTCAAGTAAGGTTCTAGGTCATTAGTGCTTAGTGACATCACTCAGCGGCCCCGTACTCTCCTTGATTGAACTCAAGGGTTACCGGTACTCACAAATATGTCGCACTAATATAGCTATTGCTTAGACCGTGTCGGTATACCCCGCACAGTTTCCACAACGTATTGCTATCTATGAATGTTTCCTAAAATCCGAGTGTAGGATTGTAAACCCAAACAATAGAGCCAAAGTATAAAGCAAACAAATCAAACAATTAGTCATGCAAGAGGGTGATCTAGGCCCTAAGGTTACTCCACTTTAAAAGTTGTCCCCAGCAGAGTCGCCAGTTCTGTGATACGGTGGGAGAACTGACTAGGGTTTTGCGTTTGTTTTCGCAAATGTTTCGGTTGAGCAAGAGTCGCCACCGACTTTTTATTTTATCCTAAGGAAAGGTTTAAAAAAGCACAGCAAAAACCTTTGAGATTTTTCTTGGGTTCGGGGAGTAGATTATAGAAAGGGAAGGTATTAGCACCCTTTCTATCCATGGTTATCCATGGGCTCTTAGGTACTTGCTTAGACCAACTTGCCTTAGTTTCCAATTGTTTGAAATGGTGCTTAGTGTGTGGTTTTGAAAATATTTTGAAAAGATGCCTTGTGTAGGCTACCCTTGTAACAATTCTTTACTCGAATGTTTTACAAAAGGTGTTTTGTCTTTAGAAAAGATGTTTCAAGGTTTTTTGAAAGTCGATTTTGAAAGTGTTTGTGAAGTGGGTTTTGAAAATAGGCAAGTGTTTTCTTTGCAAATTGACAAGTACTTAAGAGTTTATCTACCCTAAAGTTTTCTCAAAGATTTTTGTTATGTTTTAAACCTTTTGACAATTTTGTTCCACCATTGCATTTGGTGGACAATCTTGTCTTAGGAGGTGAACGGGACGGGCGCGGGTCATCGTTTAGACCATAATTGCAATAGTGTTAAATGTCTTTGGGCAGTTTTTCTTTAAAAGGGACTTTGATCATTTATTCAAGCAACATTTTGTGGGACTATGATCATTTGATTGTTTGTTTTTACCCAAAGAAGTTCAACATGCAATATGGCCCAATTATTTGAAGGCAACAAAGTGGAATACCCTAGGGGTGCAAGTGTGAAATGTGTTGTCCATTTTTCATGCTTTCTTGTCTTGTATTAGGTCAAACTACTTTTGTTCGTTTTATTCGCATACAAACCCTAATTCTAGCATGGTAGGTTTAGAAAGCGTTAAAGTGCGAAATTTAAATTCCTACGCTATTACATCACAATAATATGGGGAGGGGAGTACAATGTTCAAATGGGGAGATATTTAGACAAGAAATTGAATCTAAGCTATTACATCATTTGCTTTGAATATTTACAATATGAATAAAAGCATAAATAAAATAAAAATAAAACAAATATGCAAAAGTGCAAAAAGAATTTTTATATGTATGAAAAAAAGTATTATTTATGTAAAAAATAAAAAGAAAATAAAAAGATATTATTTTTGGAGTATTTTTAAATTTAGGGCCAAAAACCCTAATTTTTTAAATCAAAGGGGTATTAATCAATTAATTCATATAATATTTATTATTTACATACAAAAATAAAACAAAATATGGTATATTTGCAAAAAGGCATTTTTTAGTATTAAATATTAAAAAATAACATATGTACATTTTTTGGTATTTTTATCCTAAGTATATTAATATACCTATTTATTTATATTATTTATAAAATATGCATTATATATATTAATTAATAATATTTAATATTTAAATAAAAAAAAGTATTTTTTCTATAAAATATTTTCAGGGAGTAAAAATAAAATAAAAGTGTATAAAAAATATATTTGTGCTATTTTTGTATTTTCAAACAAAAGATATATATTTATTCATTTATATACAAATTAAAGAAATAATCAAATAAATACTTAATAAATTCAAAAAATGATGAGAAAAATATTTTTATGTTTTCAATATGCTGAAAAAAAATAAATGAGTTAATTAAAAAAGGAAAAAATCAAAAATCATCAAAAATAAAGCAAATGGGCTCAGGGGTGTAAAATCAAAAAGGGTGGTGTGAAAAGGAAAGTCAACATGAGCCCAGCCCATGAAGACCTTTCTTCAACCTCTGTACAGCAACATTCAAAAAAACACGCGCCATGTTCCTCATCTTCTAACTCTTGATTCCTGGCTTTTCAATAAAAACTCATAACATAAAAAATGTTCAGCATGAAGAGACGATTCTAACCATATGCATAACTTGATCTAACTTTCTAAGATGAGGGAGAATTTATCCTCCCCCAAATCCTAACCTAGATTTTCTGCCATTTTCAAACCTCAAATTCTCACAGCTCAAGCAAAAGAAATGAAAAGTAAAAACATGTACATGTTCAGTGGCGTGAGTAGAGCATTGTTTATTCACAAACTTAAAGCTAATGATGCCTAATAATAGAGATACGAATTCAAAAACTTACCTGTTCAGTTGAAGTTCTATCTGGCAATGTAGGAACTCTCAGTGCAAGGTGATGATTGGAAAAGCTTCCTTGAGGTCCAGGGATGCTATTCCAATGTTTACTTTGTCTTGAAAGCTTCTGAATCGTGCTAGAGCACTTCACCTGCAAAACCAAAAACTGAAAATGGTGGAAGTGGTTAGAGGGATTACAGGTCGTGTTTCAAGGCATGGTTAGCTTGCATAGGTGCTAGGGAATGTATGTGAACTGGTTTGGGCAAGAGAGCTTGAGAGAAATGGAAGTTGGCACTCAAACTGCAGGGCTTGCCCTGTTTTTGCAGTTTGAGAGTGATTATGGCAAGGGGAGTGTTTGAGAGGTGCTAGGGTCATGCAAAAGCTTGGTTGGGATGTTTAGAATGAGTCTACAATCTTTGCTTCTGTGTTCTAATGCTGAGATGAAAGATGTGTTATGTTATGGCACTTTCTTCACACTTAATCAAGCAAAAGCAACTTGGTGTTTTAGGCAAGTAGGGGACCTCTAATGAGCTGCATAAATTCTCCTTGATCAGAGTGATTTGTCCATAATCTTGTGCCAATTGGATTTGGTTTGTACTTGTGGATTTGCATCATGACATAAAGTGGAACTTTTGCAAAAATGGAAAGAATGCTTTATCTAATTTGGGATTAATCCATCATACAATGCTTTAGCTCATGAAACAAGGTTTTAGCACAATGAACATGCATTAAATTATTGAGTGTTGGATGGTTTTAGGACCTGTAATCAAGGGCATGTTGGTTTTGAGAAGTTTGCATAACTTATGAACATGAAAAATGGCCAATTCAAAAGTGAGTTTTTGCCAAATTGTGAAATTCGAATCTCTCAAGTAATGAGGTTGTTTGATGAGTTCTTGGACATTTTGGAAAGCTTGGAATGTGTACTTCAATCCAACTTTGAAATGCAAATTGAAATTCCAAGTGGAAGTGTATGTAAAATGGCCTTGAAGTTAGGTAGAAAACCTTGTCAAAATAGGTTAAAATTTCACTAAGTTAAGAATGGTTTAATGCCCTTATTCAAAATTTTGTAACTTGAGATACAAGCCTCATTTGGGAAAACTGTTTGAATCAAAGTTGTAGATTATGCAACAAGCTACAACTTTCATGTTTTGACTTTTGTTTGAATCCAAATGGATCTTGGTGAAAAAGTGGGGCAAAGTTGGGAAAAAATTAGGGTTTTTTATAACTTAGAAAAATTCTAAGTTATGAAAAATTCTAATTTCTAACCCTAATTTGCATTTTGTGATTTCTTGGGGAACAAGTTCCATGATTTGGCATGTTTTGATGAAAAATGAATCTTGACTCTTGATTTTGACCAAAAAGTCAAAGTTTGACTTTTCAGTATACAGTCAAAATTGACCAATTGACTGGGAAATTCAACTGTCAATCTTGTGTACTTGGAATCTTTTGAGTTTGTTGAACATGTCAAGATAATTCCATGGGGTCCTTGAGTCCATACATGAGCTTGGTTTGCCATTGGCTAGGTCAAACAGTCAAAAATTGCCTTTGTGCAGTCAAAACCCTAAAAATGACCATTTTGCCCTTTTGGTGATCTGATCAAATTTCTTATGGAATTGTGATCCAAACTTGATCAAATGGTCCATATGAGTTCATAATGTTGATGTGGGTCAATTTTCATGAGGTTTGACTGTCAATTGGCCACAGTTGACTTTTTCCCCAATACAGTTGATTTTTAGGTCAACTGTCCAATTGACTGGGCAAAACTTGGAATCAACACTTGAAACTTGGTATGGGTAAACTTGGGAGTCCAATGTGAAGCATGAAAGTCATTTTAAGCACTTTAGGTTAAAACATCTTTGTTCAAACACAAACCCTAATTTGGATCCTCAGTGCAAGGAGCAGTCTTGAGCAGAGGAAACCCTAACTGGATCTTGATCTTCAAAGGTCTTGTGATGAGAAAATGTTGAGGAAATGGGAGGGAAAATTTTGGGGTACAACAGTTTCCCCTGTTCAATCTTCTTGAATCCGAAGAGTTAGATTGGCAAGTTTGCCTTTCGTGACTCGAGGGTAAAAGGAGATTGGACACTAGAGTGCCCGGAAATTTGCACTCGTCAAAGCAATGGATGCGGGAATGGGCTTAGAGATTCCATTTGGAGATGGGCTTAGAGATGCCATCCTGAGAGGGTAACAGAGATCCTGTCGGGGATGGGCTTAGCGATGCCATCTAGAAGGGAAAATCAGGAAGGTGTCCAAGCTTTGGACCATCTCTGAACTGGGGGTCTGAACAAGCAATAGATTGACATCCGTTGTTGGGAGGAATCCGTAAACTGTTTTCAGAAATTTGGAGAGGAAACTGAACAAGCGATAGGTTAACATCCGTTACTTGGAGAACCCGTAAACTGTTTTCAGAAAGTTGCATCTGAACAAGCCGATAGATTAACATTCGTTGTTGGGAAGAATCCATAAACTGTTTTCAGAAGTCTTGAAGAAGAATCTGAACAAGTGATAGGTTAACATCCGTTTACTTGGAGAACCCGTGAACTGTTTTCAGCAATCTTGAAGTTTGAATAAGCAATAGAGCAGCATCCGTTGTTGGGAAGCGTCCGTAAGCTGTTTTCAAAAGTTGCATCTGAACAAGCGATAGATTAACATCCGTTGTTGGGAAGAATCCATAAACTGTTTTCAGAAGTCTTGAGAAGAATCTGAACAAGTGATAGGTTAACATCCGTTACTTGGAGCACCTGTGAACTGTTTTCAGAAATCTTGGATTTGAATAAGAACCGGTGTAGGGTTACTTGATGATGAGTCTGTGTAAAACTGCATCTGAAACTGTTAAGGATAACTTTTTATTCTTATCCTGTAAAGGACAAAATGTTAGCTAGACACAAAATTATGTTGCATGAAATGTATGATGCAATATATGTAATATCAATGTGTATGACATGAATGTAATGAATGCGCATGTAAGCTGATGAGCTATCTTGCTGGGGATAGATGAATCTTGGATGGCTGAAGATAGAAGCATCCTGACTGCTGCCGGGAAGAATAAATCCTTGGCCGTGATTGGGGAATAAGGAGTTTGGGTTGTATACCGAACCTCTGGGGAAATCCTGATGACTTCTACTGGGGAGTACCAACCTAGCAGACTTATGATGGGGGATACAAGACCGGGAATCTTCAGTTTGGCGGGAAGCATCTCTGGCGACCTTACTGGGGACTCAGGGTTTGTTCTCTTAAAACTCTGTGGGGAAAAGGTTCATTAGTCTGGCTCCGCTGGGGATTGATAATTTGAAGTTTTAGCTTGGCTGGGGACACTGAAACTTAAACTCTGAGGGGGATTGAATTCCGGAAGATTCTCTGGCTGGGGATCTGCAAAGATAAGTTACTGCTGGGGAATTTTGATGAACTCCGCTGGGGATAGGAAGAATTTTGGCGAGTGCGATCTTCCATGGTTGCTAGCTGAGGATAACCCAGTTATAAGGCCTTGTGAGAAATAACTTTGAATAAAACTCGGGAGGGACGTCCGTTCTCTGGGGGATAAGCTTCCAGAATCTACTGGGGGTGAGTTTCCAGACTTGCTAGGGATATGAATTCCAAATCTCTCGGGGGCTTCCTTTGAAGGGTATCAAAATATCCAACTGTTCCCTTGACCTCTCAGTAATCCTCTTTCCCGACTCATAAGAAAATGATTATGTTTCAAATGCATATGCCTATTTAACAAAACATTGGACGTTTCTCAAAATAAAACGAATAGTGCAAGAGAAAAGAAAGGGAAATGACACAAATTTCTGGGAAAAGTATTTGTATTAATTTTCTTTGAGTATATTTGTACAAAGGAGACAATCATCCTAGTAAGAGGATTCTGTCGTAAATATTTGAAACATTTATACACAATAAAGATGGCTATGTGAAATAATTTCATGGGATTCCATTCTGCTACAGCCTTCACAACTCTGAATATCTGTCCATTCAATTCTTCGTTTGCCGATGACTGGATTGATCAGAAACCCGGAACTGGTTGATGAAGAGATTGTCTTTGAAGTGATCCGACGAGACATAGTCATACGCTTTAATTCCCTAACTTTTGCCTGAATCGCCCTTTCGGGTTTTTGATCCACCGGGAAACCCCTTTTTGCCCAAGCCGCCCTTTCGGGTTTTCAACTTGCCGGGTGCACAGATTTTTTTGTTTTTATCCCTAATTTTTGCCTGAATCGCCCTTTCGGGTTTTCGATCCACCGGGATGCCCATTTTTGCCCAAGCCGCTCTTTCGGGTTTTCGACTTGTCGGGTTATTTTATGCGTAGTATCTTTTGACTATGTCTGCGTTCGCAGGGTGCGGCAAATCGTCGCCGTCCATGGTGGTCAGAATCATTGCACCACCAGAAAATATGCTCTTGATCACAAATGGTCCTTCATATGTAGGAGTCCATTTGCCCCTGGGATCACTTTGCGGCAAGATAATCCGTTTGATTACAAGATCTCCGACTTGATACACTTGACGTCTGACTTTCTTATTGAAGGCCTTCATCATCCGCTTTTGATACGTCTGACCATGGCATATAGCAGCAAGTCGCTTTTCGTCGATCAGATTGAGTTGATCAAGTCGGGTCTGCATCCAATCATCTTCATTCAAACCTGCATCCTTCATAATCCTTAGAGAAGGGATCTGGACTTCCATAGGCAAAACAGCTTCCATGCCATAAACCAAGGAAAATGGGGTTGCCCTAGTTGAAGTACGTGTCGTCGTACGGTATCCATGTAGAGCAAACGGTAACATCTCATGCCAGTCCTTGTAAGTGACTGTCATTTTCTGAATGATTTTCTTAATGTTTTTGTTCGCAGCTTCAACAGCACCGTTCATCTTCGGCCGATAGGGAGATGAATTGTGATGATAAATCTTGAATTGTTCGCACAATGCAGTGATCATTGTGTTATTCAGATTTGTACCGTTGTCCGTGATGATCCTGTCTGGGACACCATACCGACATATGAGATTTTGCTTGATAAAGCGGGCAACCACATTTTTGGTGACAGAGGCGAAGGAAGCTGCTTCGACCCATTTAGTGAAGTAGTCATTGGCAACCAGGATGAAGCGATGTCCGTTGGAAGCCGTGGGCTTGATCTCTCCAATCATATCAATGCCCCACATTGCAAAGGGCCACGGAGCAGTCAGTACGTTGAGGGGAACCGGAGGAATATGAACTTTGTCAGCATAGACTTGACACTTGTGGCAAGTACGGGAATGTTGATAGCAGTCAGCTTCCATGGTAGACCAATAATAGCCTTCCCTTAGGATCGTCTTAGCCATTGTATGCCCGCTCAAGTGAGTGCCAAATGTGCCGCTGTGTATATCAGTCATGATCAACTCTGCTTCAGCTTTATCCACGCATCGGAGTAATACACAATCATGGCTTCGTTTGTAAAGGATGCCGTTGCTCAGGAAGAACTTAGCAGCAAATTTCCTTAAGAACTTCTTGTCATTCACGGAAGCTCCTTCAGGATAATCTCTAGTCTCGAGATACCTTTTGATTTCATGGAACCAAGGTTGTTCCACTACTTCTTCGGTATTAATCTCGTGACAATGCGCAGGCTCATCCATTCGCTCGATGGTGATTTGGGGAGCTTCGTTATCCCAGTTGAGTTTAAACATGGAGGACATTATGGCTAGAGCATCTGCTAGCTGGTTCTCTTCTCGCGGGAAATGCTCGAAGGTAATTTGATCGAAATGAGGCAACAATGTCAGGACATGTTCTTTGTATGGGATAAGATTAGGATGTTTGGTATCCCAGTCTCCTTTGATTTGACTGATAACCAAAGCCGAGTCCCCAAATACGATCAAAGATTTGATCCCCAAGTCTATAGCAGCCTTGAGACCAAAGATGCAAGCTTCATACTCAGCCATGTTGTTTGTGCAGCTGAAGCAAAGTCGGGCCGTGAAAGGCGTGTGACAACCTTCCGGAGAAATGAGTACTGCACCAATACCGTTTTCGAGTGCATTTGAAGCATCATCAAAGTACAGGGTCCATCGGGATCCCTTTTCGGGTCTGTCATACGGTCCGTTACTTTCAATGTTGTCCAAATTCATGATGTCCTCGTCCGGGAAGTCAAATCTCATGGGTTGATAGTCTTCGATAGCCTGATGAGCCAGATGGTCAGCTAATACACTCCCTTTTATAGCTTTTTGGGTGGTGTACTGGATGTCATACTCAGTTAAGATCATTTGCCATCTAGCTATCCTTCCAGATAAAGCGGGCTTCTCGAAGATATATTTGATAGGGTCCATTTTAGATATCAACAAGGTAGTGTGAGTCAGCATATACTGTCTTAGTCGGCGAGCAGCCCATACCAAAGCGCAGCAAGTTTTCTCGAGCAGTGAGTAGCGAGTCTCACAGTCGGTAAACTTTTTGCTAAGGTAATAAATAGCATGCTCTTTTCGACCAGACTCGTCATGCTGGCCCAAAACACACCTCATTGAGTTATCCAAGACGGACAAGTACATGATCAATGGTCTTCCTTCGACGGGTGGCATCAGAATAGGAGGTTCTAGCAAATACTCCTTGATTCTATCAAAAGCAGCTTGACAATCGTCGTTCCATTCCACCACCTGATCTTTTTTCAAGAGTTTGAAAATTGGCTCACAGGTAGAAGTCAGATGTGAGATGAATCTGGCAATATAGTTTAAGCGCCCCAAGAATCCTCTAACCTCCTTTTCGGTACGGGGAGCAGGCATCTCTTGTATTGCTTTTACTTTTGCCAGATCGACTTCAATGCCTTTGTTGCTTACAATGAATCCCAAGAGTTTACCAGACCTAACTCCAAAAGTGCATTTACTTGGATTCAGCCTGAGCTTATATTCTTTCAACATGGAAAACAGCTTTTCCAGATGTTCAAGGTGCTCTTCCTCTGTTTGTGACCGAGCTATCATATCGTCTACGTAAACTTCAATCTCATGATGTATCATATCATGAAATAAAGCTACCATGGCGCGTTGATAAGTTGCCCCTGCGTTCTTCAGCCCGAACGGCATCACCTTGTAATAGAAAGTGCCCCATTGTGTGACAAAAGTCGTTTTCTCCATATCCTCGGGAGCCATTTTAATTTGATTGTAGCCCGAGAATCCGTCCATGAAGGAAAACACCTTATGCTGAGCTGTATTGTCGATCAAGATGTCAATATGAGGTAGCGGGAAATCATCTTTAGGGCTGGCCCTATTCAAATCCCGGTAGTCCACACACATTCTGACTTTGCCATCTTTCTTCGGTACCGGCACGATGTTAGCGACCCATTGAGGATAGGACGTAACAGCCAGAAAGCCAGCATCGAATTGCTTCATTACTTCCGCTTTGATCTTTTCGGACATGTCAGGCCTCATTCGGCGAACTTTTTGCTTGATTGGTGGACAATCCTCTCTTGTGGGGAGACGGTGGACCACGATGTCTGTGTCTAGACCCGGCATGTCTTCATAGGACCAAGAGAAGATTTCAACATACTCATTCAACAACTGTACCAAGCGCTCCTTGACTTTTGGTTCCAGATTGGCACCCACTTGCACCTCCTTCCGGTCCTCCTCGGTTCCCAAGTTAACAGTTTCCAATGGCTCTTCATGCGGTAAGATGGCCCTTTCCTCTTGTTGCAGAAGTCTAGCTAGTTCCCCGGGTACTTCACAACCTTCGTCATCTTCATACTCGGCTAGGTTGACCAGATCTTCAGAGTTATTGAAAGATACAGCAGAATAGTCACCCATGGAATCCGGAGTGGATGGGTACCTGCATTGGTGAGTGTGGGTGTGTGTAAGGGATAGCCATCCTTAAACAAAAAATGCAAAAGGAAAGAAAATGAACATAAGCAGTTTATCAAATGAAAAACTTCCAATGAATCACTAAACATGGCATATGAATATGAAAAATAATCAAAACCCTTACAAGTAGACCTACATGCCCCGGGCAAGGCAGGAGGTGAAAAGATAGTGTACGGATTGTTTGAAAGTAAATATTACAGACCAAATAGGAAATGTTTAACAGATAAATTACTGATGAATAAAAGTGATGGGAACAAAGTCCTTAGCCTCCCAATTGCTCAATCCTCCTTTGGCAGTCGGATAAATCCACTCTTCAATGTTGCTTTCTTTGTCCTCCTCTTCCAGGGCGTTGATTCCGTAGGGAGAAATTTTGACTGGCGCCCTTTCAATCTTCGACCTGCGCATAGCCTTCTGGCCGGCGGCTGTGAACCCTAATCAAAACTTGTCAGTCTTATGCGGAAAGTCGGGTAACTGCCCCCATATTGAATTCTTCCCTTCTTTTATTGCGGCCCTTGCATCCTCCAGAGATGCCATCCTGGCCATCTGTCTCGGTGTCTCAGCTGCCAACTTTGTTACTGCTATTTCAGGAAGGACTTCTTCGAAATGTTGAAACGGCGTCTCTATGAATTCTCCTTCAACCTCCACGTACTGGAAAGAATTTAAGTGGCTAATCATGTACTCTTCTTCGCCATGGACAGTGATGATCTTTCCCTTGACAGGATACTTCAACATCTGATGTAAGGAGGAGGTGACTGCCCCAGCATGGTGTATCCAAGGTCTACCCAGCAGGCAAGAGTATGATGGACGGATGTCCATCACGTAGAAAGTGGATTTAAACACCTCAGTACCTATCTTGATGGGAATTTCAACCTCTCCATGGACCATTCTCTTCGAACCATCGAAAGCTCTGACAACAATATCACTCGGCTTTAATTCCAACCCTTCACAATCTAGCCGGTCCAAGGCCTTTTTAGGCAAAACATTTAGCGACGAACCGATATCAACCAAAACATGTGCAAGAGTGGTTCCGCGACACTCGATTGAAATATGCAAAGCATCATTGTGGTTTCTGCCTTTAGGGGTTAGGTCGGCATCAGAAAAACCTAATCCATTGTCCGCAGTCAGGCTAGCCACGCAATTTTGAAATTGATCCGCAGAGGTTTCCTGGGGCACATGAGCTGCCTTTAGGAATTTTATCAGGGCTTTAGCGTGCGCTTCCGAGCAAAGTAGTAGTGCCAGCATGGAGATCTTGGAGGGGGTTTGCCCCAACTGTTCCACCACATCGTAATCACTTCTCTTGATTATCCTCAAAATCTCGTCCATTTCCTTCCTGGAGGTTTCTGGGATTACCAAGGGTTGAGCCCTCGTCCTGACGGGTTCATCTTGGACTCCCTTACCTTTGTCAGCAGCGGAAGGAGAGACAGTACTAGGAACAACAACATCTTCAATCAGAGGAGTTCTAGCAGAAAGTTTGATTGGTGCAGGGACGACCTTGTCAGCTGATGAGGGTCCAAAGACTGCTCTTGGAGGGGCAATCTCTGGAGAAAATATTCTCCCGCTCCTGGTGATTTTGCTGGTGCCCGCAATGTTACTAATGTTGGCTTCTTCATCATCCGAATTTTCTTCAATTACCTCGATTTGCTTGATACCATGGTAGTAGATGTCACCGCCATAGTTCCAAGGTATCGACTTCTCAGAAACATAGGGAACAGGCCCTGGCATTGTTATCTTCAAAGGAACAGATTTTGCAGTTGGTGTAATCTTAACAGGCTTTTTGACGGCCTTGGAAAGATTGGCGTGAATGGTTATGATTGAGACATTTTCAACATGAACTGGAACAGCAGAAACTTTTTCGAACAAAATTTGTCGGCTATCCATAAGGCCTTGGATGCCTTTCTTCAGTAGCGGACAATCAAACGGCAGAGAGTGGCAACAATAGCAGTCTTCTTTTACAACCCGGAAAGATCCCGGCCCTCAACAGATTCAATTTAATGGTTAACAGTGGAGTAGTCAGATCACTGACATCAGCAACATACAAATCCTCTTCAATGGCATTGACATTTCGGCCGTGCTTCGGCATGGATGCAGATATCACATTAGGCTTCTCTGGAGCATCAAACTCTACCTCCTTAGCCTCTATCAGGTCTTGGATTTTATGCTTGAGTGCCCAACAATCATTGGTGTCGTTTCCAACACTGTCTGAATGGTAGGCGCATTTAGCATTAGCATGATAATGTGGAGAGGACGTATTCACATTCTTTGGCGCCTCCTTGATGGTGGCAAGATTCAACTTCAACAGATGGGGAAGCACTTGTGCTGGAGTCATATTAATACGGGTGAACTGCCGTTGTGGCCGTTCCACTCGTTGCTGATTTGGTCTGGACTAGTTATAGCAAGGCTGCTCGCTCGGAGTGTTTTGAATCATTACGGCCCCCACGGTTGGCCGACGCTCCACCTTCCCTGCTCTTCTTTGAGAATATACCATAGCTGTCTCCTTCTTAAAAGGTTTCTTCTCAACACTTGCAGCAACACCCTTCTGAATCTTTCCTGACTTGATGCCAGCTTCTATTCTTTCGCCTGTTAAGATCAAATCGGTAAACCCCGCGGAAGAGTTACCAATTAAATGATTGAAAAAAGGCCCAGATAAGGTCCCGAGAAACATATCAACGAGCTCACGATCAGTTAATGGAGGCTGCACCCTGCCAGCCAAATCCCTCCATTTATGTGCATATTCTTTGAATCCCTCACTTGTCCCCAGGGACATACCCTGAAGTTGGGTACGAGTAGGAGCAAGATCAGAATTATACTGGTATTGTTTGTAGAAAGCGGTGGCCAAATCTTCCCAATTTCTGACACTGGTTCCTTCTAGCTGATAAAACCACTCCAACTGAGCTCCCGACAGGCTGTCTTGAAAGAAATGAATCCAGAGGTTTTTGTCTGCCGTATAGGGTTGAATCTTTCTCACGTAGGACCTGAGATGCATTTTGGGACAGGACAGCCCATCATATCTCACAAACACTGGTACTTTGAATTTTGGGGGAATCACAATCCCGGCAACCAAACCCAAGTCTTCAAAATCCAAACCCGGTACTCTTTGTAATTCCATGGCAGCCAATCTGTCTTCTAAACCTTTGTATTTATCATCGGCTGGAGGATATTGCTGGTCAGAATAATCTTCATCCTCTTCAACCTCTTCTTCCTCCGCATCAGACTCGGAAGGCAACGCGACTCCATCTCTTTTACTAGTCCCTTCATCAGAAGTAGGAGGAAATTCAAGCACTCTCCGAGCTTCTCTGTCAAACCTTCTCCCCAAAGTAGCCACCCCGATCCTCTTTTTCTTCTTCTTCACTGGGTCCTTATTCCCCAATTGAGTCTTGATATCCTCCTGACTTTTAACCAATGTCATCAGGAGTTGCTGGAACTGTGCATTCTGAGCTTGTAGGTCTTTGACTGTTTGCTCGAGATCCATCCTACTGAAATAAACAGCAGACAGATAAGGAAACCTGGAGTGAGACCTGCTTATGCACATGATGAATGGTATGCTTATGTATGCAATGCATTCAAGGATTTGGAACATTCAAAATTGTTTCAGACAAAGAAGAACGCACGTCATATTAATAAGAAGAAGTTTGTTAGTACATAAATGCCCCATGGGCCAAATATTACAAAATAAACTTCTTAAGGCAGAAAGACATTGCGCATCCTCTTTGGTGCGATGTAGGTATTGAGGGCATCTTGCTCGTGGAGTCGGCGGGTGAGCTCTAGAACCTTCTTTTCACTGGCGTAGTAGCTAGCTTCAAAAGTATTCCGTTCCTCCTTGAGCTGAATCCAATTTTTCTACATTTCCTCCCACGATGTAGGCATGTCTGGATGTAGGATGGTGTAGGGAACCTCTCCTTCATTGACGGGCTCTTTAATCACTGGGAGAACATGAGGATAAGGCATCATTAGACTTTGGGCTCGGGCTTGTACCCACTTGAGATAGGGCTCAAGAGGGATGGAGTTCTTGTGTCCCAGAGTCTTGCTATCAACCTTGTTGAGTTTTCCCCAAGCTCTGATGAATCTTTGGCGAAGTCCTTGCGCATCGTTGTCGAAGTCAAAAACTAGGTCAGGAATCAACATATCATGAGGGCCATCCCTCCGTACATATCCAAATTGCCTCAAAGCTAGGCAAGGGTTGTAGGTGATACCTCCCCTAATTCCAAGTAAAGGAACATTAGGAAATTCTCCGCAACGATCGACGATGATGACATTTTCTCTGGACCGAGAACACCAATGCACATCCGAATGAGTAAGAGTCATCAACCGTTGGGACCACCTTGTACCTTGGTCATTTTTCAAGACAGATTGCGGAAGGTGTGAAATAAACCACCTTGCAAGGATAGGAGTACAACACATGAGAACACCCCTCTTTCTCATTGTTCGTGTGTAAAATGAGTGAAGGATATCCCCAAGCAATGTTGGTATTGGATTTCTGGACAAGAAGATTTTGACGGCGTTGACATCTATCAATTGGTCAGGATTTGGGAACAAGACCAACCCATAGATAAGGAGTGCCACAATCTCTTCAAAGGCTTGCAGGTCCAATGAGTTCCAACATTCTTGTGCCTTCTCAAACAAGAACTTTGCTAAGAATCCTTTGACGCCGCTTTTGGTTTCCCAATGCCCCTTGATGTCGGATGGTTGTAGATGTAATGCTCGAGCAACATCTTCCGGATTTGGCTCCTTTTCCGTACCGTTGAAGGGTAGTTGATTAAGGATAGGGATTCTTAGGAGTTGAGAAAACTCCTCCAAAGTGGGTAACAACTGATAATCAGGGAAAGTGAAGCAGTGGTGAAGAGGGTCAAAGAACTGGAATAGTACTTTCATCATGTCTTCTTCAATGTTGGTGTTCACTAGGATGAGCAGTCTACCATGTCTTTCACTGAAGGATGAAATTTCCAGAATTCTTGAGGTGATCTCCTTGAGTTGAGGAGAGATTCTCACAAGGTTGACTTGAATGGTATTTCTGCGAGGAATTTCCATGACCTACAAAACAGGAACAAAGATGAAGATCCAAACCCTTGAAATTGTTAGTAAATGCATATGATGCTTCATGATGTTTATGATGTATGCACAAAACATATGCACAAGCAATTCACACCAAACCCTAATCTCAGGCTTGCATGGGGTTTCATAGGTAAGTACCCTCTTGAGTGTAGTTGGCTTAAAAACCTGTCCTATAAATAGTAACCGGGTTCTAAGGAGCTCAATATCCTTGGATTGTTTTCACTGTTCATTGTTTTGGTTTAGCCACTTAACTAGCGACCAAAATATTCCAAGAAAACAACCCTCAATGAGTGTAGTATCGAGTATCTACCAACTTCGGACTGTACCAAAGCCGGTCATCTCACTACCCCTAATAAAAGGCCAAGATGGTCAAGTAAGGTTCTAGGTCATTAGTGCTTAGTGACATCACTCAGCGGCCCCGTACTCTCCTTGATTGAACTCAAGGGTTACCGGTACTCACAAATATGTCGCACTAATATAGCTATTGCTTAGACCGTGTCGGTATACCCCGCACAGTTTCCACAACGTATTGCTATCTATGAATGTTTCCCAAAATCCGGGTGTAGGATTGTAAACCCAAACAATAGAGCCAAAGTATAAAGCAAACAAATCAAACAATTAGTCATGCAAGAGGGTGATCTAGGCCCTAAGGTTACTCCACTTTAAAAGTTGTCCCCAACAGAGTCGCCAGTTCTGTGATACGGTGGGAGAACTGACTAGGGTTTTGCGTTTGTTTTCGCAAATGTTTCGGTTGAGCAAGAGTCGCCACCGACTTTTTATTTTATCCTAAGGAAAGGTTTAAAAAAGCACAGCAAAAACCTTTGAGATTTTTCTTGGGTTCGGGGAGTAGATTATAGAAAGGGAAGGTATTAGCACCCTTTCTATCCATGGTTATCCATGGGCTCTTAGGTACTTGCTTAGACCAACTTGCCTTAGTTTCCAATTGTTTGAAATGGTGCTTAGTGTGTGGTTTTGAAAATGTTTTGAAAAGATGCCTTGTGTAGGCTACCCTTGTAACAATTCTTTACTCGAATGTTTTACAAAAGGTGTTTTGTCTTTAGAAAAGATGTTTCAAGGTTTTTTGAAAGTCGATTTTGAAAGTGTTTGTGAAGTGGGTTTTGAAAATAGGCAAGTGTTTTCTTTGCAAATTGACAAGTACTTAAGAGTTTATCTACCCTAAAGTTTTCTCAAAGATTTTTGTTATGTTTTAAACCTTTTGACAATTTTGTTCCACCATTGCATTTGGTGGACAATCTTGTCTTAGGAGGTGAACGGGACGGGCGCGGGTCATCGTTTAGACCATAATTGCAATAGTGTTGAATGTCTTTGGGCAGTTTTTCTTTAAAAGGGACTTTGATCATTTATTCAAGCAACATTTTGTGGGACTATGATCATTTGATTGTTTGTTTTTACCCAAAGAAGTTCAACATGCAATATGGCCCAATTATTTGAAGGCAACAAAGTGGAATACCCTAGGGGTGCAAGTTTGAAATGTGTTGTCCATTTTTCATGCTTTCTTGTCTTGTATTAGGTCAAACTACTTTGTTCGTTTTATTCGCATACAAACCCTAATTCTAGCATGGTAGGTTTAGAAAGCGTTAAAGTGCGAAATTTAAATTCCTACGCTATTACATCACAATAATATGGGGAGGGGAGTACAATGTTCAAATGGGGAGATATTTAGACAAGAAATTGAATCTAAGCTATTACATCATTTGCTTTGAATATTTACAATATGAATAAAAGCATAAATAAAATAAAAATAAAACAAATATGCAAAAGTGCAAAAAGAATTTTTATATGTATGAAAAAAAGTATTATTTATGTAAAAAATAAAAAGAAAATAAAAAGGTATTATTTTTGGAGTATTTTTAAATTTAGGGCCAAAAACCCTAATTTTTTAAATCAAAGGGGTATTAATCAATTAATTCATATAATATTTATTATTTACATACAAAAATAAAACAAAATATGGTATATTTGCAAAAAGGCATTTTTTAGTATTAAATATTAAAAAATAACATATGTACATTTTTTGGTATTTTTATCCTAAGTATATTAATATACCTATTTATTTATATTATTTATAAAATATGCATTATATATATTAATTAATAATATTTAATATTTAAATAAAAAAAAGTATTTTTTCTATAAAATATTTTCAGGGAGTAAAAATAAAATAAAAGTGTATAAAAAATATATTTGTGCTATTTTTGTATTTTCAAACAAAAGATATATATTTATTCATTTATATACAAATTAAAGAAATAATCAAATAAATACTTAATAAATTCAAAAAATGATGAGAAAAATATTTTTATGTTTTCAATATGCTGAAAAAAAATAAATGAGTTAATTAAAAAAGGAAAAAAATCAAAAATCATCAAAAATAAAGCAAATGGGCTCAGGGGTGTAAAATCAAAAAGGGTGGTGTGAAAAGGAAAGTCAACATGAGCCCAGCCCACGAAGACCTTTCTTCAACCTCTGTACAGCAACATTCAAAAAAACGTGCGCCCTGTTCCTCATCTTCTAACTCTTGATTCCTGGCTTTTCAATAAAAACTCATAACATAAAAAATGTTCAGCATGAAGAGACGATTCTAACCATATGCATAACTTGATCTAACTTTCTAAGATGAGGGAGAATTTCTCCTCCCCCAAATCCTAACCTAGATTTTCTGCCATTTTCAAACCTCAAATTCTCACAGCTCAAGCAAAAGAAATGAAAAGTAAAAACATGTACATGTTCAGTGGCGTGAGTAGAGCATTGTTTATTCACAAACTTAAAGCTAATGATGCCTAATAAGAGAGATACGAATTCAAAAACTTACCTGTTCAGTTGAAGTTCTATCTGTAAATGTAGGAACTCTCAGGGCAAGGTGATGATTGGAAAAGCTTCCTTGAGGTCCAGGGATGCTATTCCAATGTTTACTTTGTCTTGAAAGCTTCTGAATCGTGCTAGAGCACTTCACCTGCAAAACCAAAAACTGAAAATGGTGGAAGTGGTTAGAGGGATTACAGGTCGTGTTTCAAGGCATGGTTAGCTTGCATAGGTGCTAGGGAATGTATGTGAACTGGTTTGGGCAAGAGAGCTTGAGAGAAATGGAAGTTGGCACTCAAACTGCAGGGCTTGCCCTGTTTTTGCAGTTTGAGAGTGATTATGGCAAGGGGAGTGTTTGAGAGGTGCTAGGGTCGTGCAAAAGCTTGGTTGGGATGTTTAGAATGAGTCTACAATCTTTGCTTCTGTGTTCTAATGCTGAGATGAAAGATGTGTTATGTTATGGCACTTTCTTCACACTTAATCAAGCAAAAGCAACTTGGTGTTTTAGGCAAGTAGGGGACCTCTAATGAGCTGCATAAATTCTCCTTGATCAGAGTGATTTGTCCATAATCTTGTGCCAATTGGATTTGGTTTGTACTTGTGGATTTGCATCATGACATAAAGTGGAACTTTTGCAAAAATGGAAAGAATGCTTTATCTAATTTGGGATTAATCCATCATACAATGCTTTAGCTCATGAAACAAGGTTTTAGCACAATGAACATGCATTAAATTATTGAGTGTTGGATGGTTTTAGGACCTGTAATCAAGGGCATGCTGGTTTTGAGAAGTTTGCATAACTTATGAACATGAAAAATGGCCAATTCAAAAGTGAGTTTTTGCCAAATTGTGAAATTCGAATCTCTCAAGTCATGAGGTTGTTTGATGAGTTCTTGGACATTTTGGAAAGCTTGGAATGTGTACTTCAATCCATCTTTGAAATGCAAATTGAAATTCCAAGTGGAAGTGTATGTAAAATGGCCTTGAAGTTAGGTAGAAAACCTTGTCAAAATAGGTTAAAATTTCACTAAGTTAAGAATGGTTTAGTGCCCTTATTCAAAATTTTGTAACTTGAGATACAAGCCTCATTTGGGAAAACTTTTTGAATCAAAGTTGTAGATTATGCAACAAGCTACAACTTTCATGTTTTGACTTTTGTTTGAATCTGATCTGACCTGATCAGAAGGTTTGGACCGTCACGGCTGGCTCCGAGCAGAAAGCTTTTTGAACGAGGAGGGGGGGTACCTGCAAGGCACTCCGATGCTAAAGTCAGTGGGAGTACGAGCAGATAATAGAGTTGAGGTTAGAATGATGAATACCTGACCCTCTGGAAACAGAGGGTATTTATAGCCCCCAGCGCTGGGCCAAGGTTCCTTCGTTGGGCTGGGCGGATTTGGCCCAATGGAGGAACTGCCAGGTTCTACGTGGGTAGCGGGGACCCGCACGTGGTCCCCTTCCTGGATGTGCTGCGTGAAGTGCGGGCGGACGGAGACGCGGTCTTTCCGGAGTATCGTTGGGGGAACGGTGGACTGAGTCTGCCCTAGCCGGGTAGCTCGGGACCATGTCGAGCTGGGCAGCACGGTGCTGAGCTCGACGCCAGGACCTCGAGCTGGACGGCGGGTGTCGAGCTGGACGCCAGGACATGGAGCTGACGGCGGGGTGTCGAGCACGACTTCACCGCGTGTGTTGGACCTCGGGATGTCGAGGTGGACATCAGGGTGTCGGGCATGGACGTGACCCCCTTTGCCCAGTGTGGTCCTTAGTGAGTCCCTTTGGACTGGGCCTTAGTAATGCTTTTGGGCCTGTCGGGCCCAGTCCAGAACAGGAGCCCCCCAAGTCGTGGTTCCTTTGCGAGGAGCCATGACTTGAAACCAAGTTGTTCCGTCGTTGAGGTCTCGTGCCCGGGATGGAGGTGTGGGCCCTCGAGGGGCCTCCTCGTGTCGTGCTCGGAGACGTCCTCGGTGGTGGATGCGTGGAGGATCCGTACTGGGTGCGTCGGTCGAGCACACGAGGCATCTTTCGGGAGCTGTGCCGCCACCCTAGGGGGGTAGGGCCATCATTGCGTTGGGAGCAGCGCGTCGAGGAGATGGAGTCTGTGGTTGCCCGAGGTGACGTTTGGTATTCCACGTCATCACTATAAATAGGAACCTTGGGCCCCATAATACGTTTTCCGTTCTCCGTGCTCTCTTCGTTGCCGCTCTCAACACTTTCTCCGGTTGCGACTTCCCGTCTCAGATTCTTCCCTTTCTTAGCCAAATCCCCAACTTTGATCCAAGTAAATGATCTACTTTCTTCGTTTTTCCGTTTTAGAATGCATGATTCCTGGAATTGGTAGATGTTTTAGGACCGTGCGCGTGGGATTAGCCCGGTAAACTCGTGTTTTGCCCGACATATTCATGTCTAGGACCGGCAGACGCATATTTGTGGCCGACACATTCATAGTTTTAGGTGAAAAACTTCAGAGCTGCCCGGGGTCTTCATGATCCGGGGCGCCTGATTCATGACGGTGCCCGGTATGTTTATGGTCGTGGCCGTGGACTTCATAGTGCGGCTCGCCATGTTCATACCTCGGGTCGACATGCTTGAAGAGTGGCCGCGCAGTTGGTTTTGAGGAAGAACACTGGGTTCAGGAGAGTCGGGGAGGCATCCACTTGTGAAAACGGACTTGTGTAGTCGTGTATGGGACGACATGATTATGTCGAGCATAGGACTTCGTGCTCAACTGATTGGTTTCCCGTGCTCTGCAGGTAACCATGGCGGACGAGCCGAGCTCATCCGGACGTCGTGATCGCGAAGAACAGAGTGCCGACGAGTCGGCCACCCTGATAGATACCGTGACCGACCCATTGCTGGAATGGGTGGGTGTCGAGCCGCGGGGGACAGCGTCGATATATAGCCGGGATGACCGACATCCATTCACTGTCATTGAAGAGGGCCAAGACCAGCCCGACTTCCAGCAGAACTTCGTGGTCATGCTTCCGTCGACCAATGCAAGAATTTGCTCGGTGTATCCGAACTACAGCCTCGCGATGTATGAGATCGCGTTTAAAGACTTAGGGCTGCGGCTGCCGTTCACTGATTTTCAGACCGGGGTCTTTATGCACTTGGAGCTGGCCCCGTCCCAGCTGCACCCAAACTCGCTCGCCTTCATCCGGGCGTTTGAGTTGATGTGTCGCTACCTGAGGATCGGGGCGACCATCCCTCTTTTCTTCCGGGTATTTCACCTGCAGCGTCAGTCCCGAGGAGGGAAGCACAGTTGGGTGTCCCTGAAGCAGTCGAGGAGACTGTTTAAGATGTATATGGACTCCGTGAGGGGGTTTAAAGACAAGTGGTACGTGGTACTCCCAATTACCGACTCTGCTTTAGATTCCCTTTTCGAGGAGGAGGGGCCAGTGAGCGACGATGACGGGGAAGCGATGGTGGCCGACGACGGGAGCCCCGTGTTAGGTCGTAGGGCTAAGTTCCCGGTGTACTGGATGTCCCGACATTACGAGCATGGGACAGGTTATTTCCATACCGCTGTCGGGGACATGTGCTCGGAAGATCAGCGGGCGTACGACGTTCTTTGTCGGTTTGTCGACAGTTTTCATCCCGCCCGATGGGTTACACGGGAAGGGGATGATATCCTAGACAAAGAAGGTTACCCGACGTTCGAGTCTCGCCCGATCGACACCAAGGCGCTGGTGGAATGTCCGACATATAGGCAGGCTGCCCGCCTGTTAGGTTGTTTGCTTGAAATTCTTTATTCGTCATTTATTCATGCAGTTTGCTCGATACTGACTTTTCCTTTATTTCGTGCAGGTACGATGGCTAGCCGACATGAAAGGCTCCTGAAATTATCAACCGACCACAGGCGAGGCAGGAGGGTCGTAAAGGCCCCGCAGACGACGAGAATGGGACCACCACAAAGTCCGAACGCTCCTCAGCCGGTGAGGGTGGATTCGACGTCGAGCTCGGGACCCGCGTCAGATCCAGAGGTCGAGGAGATTGACCCCAGCGCCGTTTTGACGCAGAGGAAGAGGACCCGCGTGGAAGGCGGTTCGACTGTCGGGGAGGATGCCGGTGCTGTTCAATCTTTTGCCTTCCCCCCTTGCTTTGAAGAGGCGGGCTTTTTCGAGCGATTTCCTCCGACAGTGGTCGCCCATGAAGCTGAGGCCATAAAGAAGATGAGTAAAGAGGAAAGGAAGGCGTATCTGGCCGCCAGCGTGGACGGGCTGGTAAAAATGGCCGAAATGGCTTTGGTGTTATCTGAGGATGCAGGGGATGCTGCCCGTGTTGAAGAGCTCGAGCAGGAGAAGGCGACCCTGACTGCGAGCTCGCGGAAGCTGAAGGTCGCTCTGGAACGCTCCGAGGAGATGTTCCGAGAGCAGACCGTGATGCTTGATACTGAGAGGGAGGCGCTGACCCTGGAAAAGGAGAAGTCGGGGAGGTTGGCTGAGGAAGGGGAGTTTCTTCGGACCGACAGGGATCGCTTGGCGGCCGAAGTCGAACGCCTGGGTAAACAGGTCGAGGAAATGAATGATGTCCTGCAACCTGCCGAAGATGAGCCCGAGGACCTAGTGGCTTTGAAGAGTCGGGCGGAGCTGGTCGCCCACATCCGGCTCCTCGAGGCAGACTGCGTCGGTGCTCTGGAGGACGGGTTCAATTCTGCAGTCGATCAGCTCTCATTGCTAAACCCTGGTCTGGTCACTGAGGGTATCGGTCACACACACCGGGTTGTAGGTGGTATGATCGTTCCTCCGCCCGACTCTCCTGGCGTCGACAATGATGATTCTGTGGAAGTCTGAGTAGGATAGCGGGCCTGCGTGCTCTTGATATTTGTACTCTTTGGGCCTGCGTGCCCGTTTATTGTATGTTATAAACATCGCCGGCCTTCTTGGTCGGTTTAATATTGCTTTGTTGCCTTCGGGCGTTTATACCTTGTTATTCATTTTGGATTTTTTGCCCTTGTTCGAAATCACATGCTTGTATGAATTTAGCCTGTCACGGGCCCGAGGAGTGCCCGTAGGTGGCCTTGATTTGGCGAGCGAATCTGCTCGTCTCCGCTTGCATGCAATCTCGGCCCTATTTTGATTGGCCGGGGTTGCCTAAGTGTTGTGCTCGAGGGGAGAGATTTTCTTTTGACCCTTGTAGATGTCCCGTTATTCTTGATGGAATGTCGGGCATTTTGGAGCGAGGTTGCTCAGTCGGGCGTGGAGCCCGTTAGGGACGATTCGCCCTTGGCGTGAACTGCCCATCGCGAGCTGGGTGTTCTGCCTTATGGGTACGACGACGGTGGGGCTCGGTACAGCTGTCCACGTCGGGCACTATCGATCGTCATCGTTTACCGTGCGATGTCGTGCCATTTTGGTCGTGTGTCGGGCCTGTACCTTAGCCTTAAACGAAATTGGACATTTTTCCTCGTTGCCCGAGCGTGGTTGCTGCTGGCCGAGGGTCCTAGGTGTTGACAGTTTCTAGCTGTAGTACTGCTTCAACTTAGCAGCATTCCAGGGTCTTGGTAATGGCTCTCCGCTTAACTGCTCGAGGTAGTACGCCCCGGTACCCGTGGTGCCGTGGACGCGGTAAGGTCCTTCCCAGTTCGCGGCCAACTTCCCTTCGCGGGAGTCTTTCTGGTTTCTGCGTAGTACCAGGCTGCCTATTTCGAACTCGCGCTTGATGACCTTGTCGTTGTGGCGTAGAGCCACTCGTTGTTTTAGGGTGGCCTCGCGCAGGGCAGCCCCCGATCGGATTTCCTCGACTAGGTCGAGTTCATCCCTTAGTGCTTCGTCATTCATCTCTTCGTCGAGGGGTTCCTCCGTTCGACGGGATGGTTCCATGATTTCGACCGGGATGACAGCTTCGGTGCCGTAGGTCAGTCGGAACGGTGTTTCCCCCGTCGTTGAGTGGGGTGTGGTGCGGTATGCCCACAGGACGCTGTGGAGCTCCTCGACCCATCCTCTTTTGGCTTCGCCTAGTCGACGTTTGAGCCCTCGGAGGATGACTCTGTTCGCGGCTTCGGCTTGCCCGTTGGTCTGAGGGTGTTCGACCGACGTGAAGTGTTGTTTGGTCCCCAGTTTGGTGACGAAGTCTCGGAATCCGTGGTCGGTGAACTGGGTACCGTTGTCGGTCACCAATGCCTGCGGAATTCTGAACCTGGCGAGCACGTTTCTTTTGTAGAAACGGAGGATGTTGTGTGAGGTGATTTTTGCGAGTGCCTCGGCCTCGATCCACTTCGTGAAGTAATCCACGGCGACGATTAGAAATTTGTTCTGATAGGTCCCTTGCACGAAGGGCCCGAGGATGTCCATGCCCCACCAGGCGAACGGCCATGGGGACGACAATGTATTCAGTTCGTGCGGTGGGGCGAGGTGCATATCCCCGTGCTTCTGGCACTTGTCACATTTTTTCACGTGTTCCTTGGCGTCCTGTTGCATCGTCGGCCAGTAGTATCCTGCTCGGAGGGCTTTCCTTGCCAAGGATTTACCGCCCATGTGCTGGGCGTTGATACCTTCGTGTATCTCCCGCAGTACGTCGGGGATGGCGGACTCGTCAATGCATTTCAGGAGGGGAATGGAGAATCCCCTTCGGTACAGTTTCTGCTCAAGAACAACATAGGAACATGCTCGACGCTTTATTATGGCAGCGTCAGCCTGGTTCGTCGGGAGTTCTCCCTTTGTTAGGAAATTATAGACCGGGGTCATCCAAGACGTGGCGTCCCCGATGGCGTGGACCTCGATCGTAGTCGAGGGTGGTTCGATGCTCGGTCGTGCCAGGGATTCCTGGATGACGGATTTATTCCCGCCTTTCTTTCGTGTGCTCGCGAGTTTGGACAATATGTCCGCCCTCGTGTTTTGCTCGCGGGGAACATGAGAGATTTCTGCTCGTACGAACTTTGTCATGTGTTTTTTGACTAAGTTCAAGTACTCAATGAGGTTGTCATTCTTGGCCTGGTAGCTTCCTTGTACTTGGGAAGCGACGAGCTGGGAGTCGGTGTAAATTTGAACTTCGCGGGCTCCTAGGTCCTCGGCTAATCTCAGTCCTGCGAGCAGGGCTTCGTATTCTGCCTGGTTATTTGATGTCGGGAAGGAGAGAACCAAGGAGTGCTCGATTACCACCCCTTCTTCGTTTTCCAGGAGGATCCCTGCGCCGCTTCCAGACGAGCTGGAGGCTCCGTCAACGAAGATGATCCACTTGTGTTCCTTTCCCGGGGGAATGTCATTAGTGGTCATCTCGGCGACAAAGTCGGCCAAGGCTTGTGCTTTCAGGGATTTCCTGCTCTCGTACTGAATGTCGAATTCAGAGAGTTCCAGGGACCACTTCAGCATTCTGCCCGCCATATCTGGCCGACCCAGGAGTTGCCTCACCGGTTGATCGGTTCGCACGATGATGGTGTGCGCTAGAAAGTAGTGTCTGAGCCTCCTCGCAGCGTTGACGAGGGCCAGAGCAACCTTTTCTATCTGTTGATACCTGCTCTCGGGGCCTTGTAAGGCTTTGCTCGTGAAGTAGACAGGTTTCTGCCCGTCAGGAGTCTCGCGGACAAGAGCTGCACTGATGGCTTCGTTTGAAACAGCCAAGTATAGGTATAGTGGCTCGTCGTCATCTGGTCGAGACAACACGGGCGGTTGAGACAGGCTCTGCTTCAGATGGCGAAGCGCGTGTTCGCATTCCTCGGTCCATTCGAAGGCTGCTTCCTTTCGAAGGAGTTTGAAAAAGGGAAGGGCGTGTTGAGCGGACTTCGCGACGAAGCGTGATAGTGACGTCAACATGCCGTTCATGATCTGTATTGACTTCTTCGACGTTGGAGTCGGGAGGTCGGCGAATGCTCGACACTTGTCGGGGTTGGCTTCAATCCCTCGTTCTGTTAGATAGAATCCGAGGAATTTTCCTGCCTTAACCCCAAACGTGCACTTCTCGGGGTTGAACCTCATTTTGCACTGTCTTGCTTGGGCGAAGACTGTCTTGAGATGAGCTGCGTGATCGGTGTCTGCTCGAGATTTGAAGATCATGTCGTCCATATATACCTCGAGCATGTCGCCGATCTGTTTGTTGAATACTTTGTTCATCATGCGTTGGTAAGTCGCGCCGGCGTTCTTCAGTCCGAAGGGCATTACATTGTAGTAATAGTTGCCCGAGCTGGTCATGAACGCCGTGCAGTGTTTGTCGCCCAGGGCCATTGGGATTTGATTGTATCCCGAGTAGGCGTCCATGAACGACAAAGTCTTGTAGCCGACCGAATTGTCGACCAGCATGTCAATGTTAGGTAGAGGAAAAGCATCCTTCGGGCAAGCCCGGTTGAGGTCGGTATAGTCAACACACATTCTCCATTTTCCATTATTCTTTTTAACAAGTACAACGTTTGACAGCCAGGTGGAGTACCGGGCTTCAGAAATAAAATTTGCCTCTAAGAGGTCTTTTACAGCTTTTTCAGCAGCCTCTGTTTTTTCTGGAGACTGCCTACGCCTACGTTGTACTACGGCCTTGGCGGCTGGATCAATGGCGAGGTGATGACAGGCGACCTCAGGGTCGAGTCCGGGCATCTCTGCAGCGCTCCAGGCAAAGAGATCAGCATTCTCGCGCAGACAGGCCTTGATTTGCTTCCTGGCCAGGTCGGGGAGGTCCTTGCCAATCTTCACTCCCTTGGTCGGGTCTGCTCCGAGGGGAACGAGTTCGAAATCACCGTCCAGAATAGGTCGGAGGGGGATTTGCTCGCCGCTGGATGGCTCGTCTTGGTCGAAGCGGGCGTCGAGGGCTATGGAGTCGACCTTTGGTGGAGCCTTCTGAACTTCTACCTCGGGAGATGCTCTGTCGGGCTCTTGCTTTGTCTTCTTGATGGGTCTGGTGCTAGTACCCACGTCGACGGTATCCCGTCCTCTTGAAGCGGCGTTGAAGCACCTGCGGGCAGCGGCGAGGTCGCCCTGGATGGTGGCTACCCTCGCCCTTTTGGTATAGAACTTCATTTTTAGATGGACAGTTGAGGGGACCGCTGTCAGCTCCGCCAATGTCGGCCTCCCCAAGATGCAATTGTATAGGGACGGGCAGTCAATGACGAGGAAGCGGACCTTCACCTGTCTTGTAGCAGTTCCTTCCCCGAACGTCACGAGGAGCTCGACATATCCCCAAGGTTTGGAAGTCGAGCCGTTGAATCCTTGAAGGTCCGAACCTATATACGGAGACAGATGTGAGTCATCCAGTTGCAAGGTCCGGAACAGCTGGGTGTACATCACGTCGACGGAACTCCCTTCGTCGACCAGGATGCGATGCACGTCAAAATTGGCCATCTTTGCCCTTATCAGCAAGGGGATGACTACGTTCGGGGCTCCGCCGGGGAGCTCTTCTAAGTAGAAGGTGATGGGCTCTGATCTGCCCTTCACTATTTCGAAAGTCACAGTTTGTGGAGGAGCTGCGTCGACCAGTTCGTCCAACTTCCTCTTGGCTGAGTTGATAGTGAGGTCGTTGAACCCGCCCCCGTTGATGACCATGGTGGAGGGGAAGTATTCCCACCTGCTGTGTGTCGTCAGGGGCTCCTGCAGGAGCTCGGGAAGTTCGAAATCCTCGGGCCTGGTTACCGAGAAGGCGGTCTGGATTGGCACTGACTCGTCAGATGGTCGGGCATCTTCTTCGGGCTCCTTTGCCTCGCGGGCGTCACGACGGGGAGCGTCGTTTCGCCTGTACTGTGCAAGCCTCCCTCCTTTGATGAGGGTTTCAATGGCGTCCTTCAGGTGGACGCAGTCCTCTGTCAAGTGACCATGACTCCTATGGTACTGACAGTATTTGTTTTTGTCTACTCCTGGCTTGGCAGAAGCTGGCCGGGGACGCTTGACGCCACCGTCTTTAAAATCTGTGCTAGCACACTCCGCCAGAATACGCTCGCGGGAAGCCGTGAGCGGAGTGTACTCGGTGAAACGGCCCGAGGGGCCCCTTTGTTCCCGGACCTCCCGTGGTCGATCTTCCTTCCTCTTCTCTCCGGTCCGTCGGGGAGGAGGGTCTTGTCTCGAGCTGCTGCCATGATTGCGAGCCCTGGAGTCTCGTGCCCTGTTGGCAGCTTCTCTCTCCTCGTAGTCCATGTATGCTCGGGCTTTGTCGAGGAGAGCATCAAAAGTTGCAGGTGGCTCAATGCCCACAGCTTTTCTGAATTCTGTGCCGGGGAGGAGGCCCCTCTCCAGCAAGTACCTTTTCATATGGTCCGCGCAGGGGACCTGGATTGCTTCCCGGTTGAAGCGGTTGATGAATTCCCTCAAAGTCTCATCATGTCTTTGAATGATGGCCTCGAGGGCTGCCTCAGTCTTCGGGTGGCGATGGGAAGCTGTGAAGGAACTGATGAACTGGTTCTTCAGGTTCCGCCATGATGTAATTGAGCCCGGGGCGAGCCCTTTATACCAGTCCATGGCCGCCTTCCTGAGAGTTGTGGGGAAGAGACGGCACTTGATGGGCCCCCCGACATTGTGATAGTGGAGCATGGCTTCGAACCCGTCAATGTGGTCGACTGGGTCCGCTACTCCATCATACTCCTTCAGATGTGGGGGCTTCTCCATGCCCGGGGGAATAGGTGCGTCCATGATGGCCTGCGACAGGGGACCGCGGGGGTCGTCCTCGTCGCTCCTCTCCGGAGAAAGAGAGGGGGTCCTGTAGTTATGCCGGGCACGATGGTCGTGCTGAGATTCCCTCGAGCGTGATGCTCGGTGGTTGAAGGTCACACGCCCGTCTCTGTTGTGCCTCTTGTCGTGCCTCGATGGGTCGCGACTGGGTTCTTCAATAGGGATGATGGGCTGTCTTTCATATTGGGGTCGCCTCTGCCTTGGTGGGGGAGAGGGGCTCCTAGAGTTCTCCCTGTAGTGTCTCCGCGGGGGAGTAGGGTGTCGAACTTCTTCGATCCGGGGAGGTGGAGACGGTGGCCTCTGATGCCTCCTCGGAGGTCGTCGATCATTTTCAAGTGCCCTTAGTCTTTCTCCTTGGGCGAATAGGAGATAATTTGTCTGGTTGATGGCCGCGAACAGTGCCTGAGTCGTGGCATCTGCCCCGGCAGGGACTTGGACTTCATAGAACCGGGTAGCTCGGCGATAGGCGAGAGCTTCCGGGTCGTCTTCGAGTGCTGGAGGGGTCGTCGAGGAAGACGCAGTGTTCCCGTCCCTGCGGGTGGAAGGTCCAGGGGCGGTTGTCGCAGGGGTGGCATTGTGGCCGGGATCACCGAGATTGTCGAGGTGTCCATTCTTGTCCGCGGGACCGTTGTTGGTGTCGGTGACGCGGACGTGCTGTTCTTCACGAGCTGGATCAGCCATGACAGGTAATTGAATTGAGCTTTGGTCTTTGGAATTGTTCGTTAGACGGGGAAGCTGTTTCCCACAGACGGCGCCACTGATCTGACCTGATCAGAAGGTTTGGACCGTCACGGCTGGCTCCGAGCAGAAAGCTTTTTGAACGAGGAGGGGGGGTACCTGCAAGGCACTCCGATGCTAAAGTCAGTGGGAGTACGAGCAGATAATAGGGCTATAAATACCCTCTGTTTCCAGAGGGTCAGGTATTCATCATTCTAACCTCAACTCTATTATCTGCTCGTACTCCCACTGACTTTAGCATCGGAGTGCCTTGCAGGTACCCCCCCTCCTCATTCAAAAAGCTTTCTGCTCGGAGCCAGCCGTGACGGTCCAAACCTTCTGATCAAGTCAGATCAGAATCCAAATGGATCTTGGTGAAAAAGTGGGGCAAAGTTGGGAAAAAATTAGGGTTTTTTATAACTTAGAAAAATTCTAAGTTATGAAAAATTCTAATTTCTAACCCTAATTTGCATTTTGTGATTTCTTGGGGAACAAGTTCCATGATTTGGCATGTTTTGATGAAAAATGAATCTTGACTCTTGATTTTGACCAAAAAGTCAAAGTTTGACTTTTCAGTATACAGTCAAAATTGACCAATTGACTGGGAAATTCAACTGTCAATCTTGTGTACTTGGGATCTTTTGAGTTTGTTGAACATGTCAAGATAATTCCATGGGGTCCTTGAGTCCATACATGAGCTTGGTTTGCCATTGGCTAGGTCAAACAGTCAAAAATTGCCTTTGTGCAGTCAAAACCCTAAAAATGACCATTTTGCCCTTTTGGTGATCTGATCAAATTTCTTATGGAATTGTGATCCAAACTTGATCAAATGGTCCATATGAGTTCATAATGTTGATGTGGGTCAATTTTCATGAGGTTTGACTGTCAATTGGCCACAATTGACTTTTCCCCAATACAGCTGATTTCTATGTCAACTGTCCAATTGACTGGGCAAAACTTGGAATCAAGACTTGAAACTTGGTATGGGTAAACTTGGGAGTCCAATGTGAAGCATGAAAGTCATTTTAAGCACTTTAGGTTAAAACATCTTTGTTCAAACACAAACCCTAATTTGGATCCTCAGTGCAAGGAGCAGTCTTGAGCAGAGGAAACCCTAACTGGATCTTGATCTTCAAAGGTCTTGTGATGAGAAAATGTTGAGGAAATGGGAGGGCAAATTTTGGGGTACAGCACTTGCCTTTTAAGAAAAGTGAGGAGACCACTCTCTACATGCTTGTACAGGCCTGGTTTGAGTTGGTACAATTCCTCGACACTTTTCTTTTTGTTGGGGCTTTGCTTATGTGCAGAAAAACAAGTGCAAGGCTCAAGGAGTGAAAAGCTGCAAAAATTATGCTTTATCAAAATGGAAATGGCACCTTTGTGCCAAAAATGGAATTGTTCATGTACAAAGCATTGAATGCTTGGCTTTAGGGCATGAAACCTTGTGCAATTCATTAATGGTGGACTGAAAAACGAGTTTGAGGCCTGAAAAGTGAAAATTGTACAGCATGCTTGAGGATTTGAGTTTTGTTCTTCATGAAATGGCTTGAAATCAAAGTGAGAAATTGCCAACTTCATCTCTTCGATTATCCCTACTCAAAGATGATCTCAAGGAGTTCTTAGACATTTTGGAAATCTTGCAATGTTATCTATAACTCATCTTTGAAATGCTTTTCAAGATTCCTCTTGGAACTAGGTGAAAAGTTGCCATGAAGTTAGGTCAAAAACCTGCCTAAATTAGGGCAAAATTTCACTAAGTTATTTTAGTTCATGAGCATGTATTCACAAAACTATATCTTGAGAACCAAGCATATTTAGGAAAAAATGTGTGAATAAAATTTGTAAATTTCATGGGGATCTACAACTTTCATGTTGGGAACTTTCTTTGAATCATCTTGTATCATGGTGAAAATTTGGCTTAAAGTTGAGAAAAAATAAGAAATTTTCTATACTTAGAAAAATTTCTAAGTTAAGAAATTTTCAAATTCTAAAACAAAATCTTCAATCCTTGATTTCTTGATGAACAAGTTTCACATTTTTACATGTTTTGATGAATTGTGATCCTTGACATTTGATTTTGACCAAAAAGTCAAAGTTTGACTTTTCATTATACAGTTGACTTTTGATCAGTTGACTGCAAATTTTATCTGTCAATCCAATGGATTTGCAATGTTTTGAACCATATCATTAGGTCAAGATGATGCAATTGAAACCTTGGAATCATGTTTCAAACCAATTGGTCATTTTCTATGTCAAAAATCAGAAATTGCCCTTTCTCAGTCAAAACCCTAATTTTGACCATTTTGCCCTTTTGATGATTTGATCAAATTTCTTGAGGAGTTGTGGTCCAAACTTGATCAAATGATACATATGAGTCCAAAATGTTGATTTGGATAAAAAATTATGAAGTTTGACTGTAAATTTGCCATGGTTGACTTTTTCCCCAATATAGTTGATTTTTAGGTCAACTATCCAATTGACTGATCAAAAATGTGATTCAAGGCTTGAAACTTGACATGAGTAATCTTAGGGGTCCATGATGATACTTGAAAGTCATATGAAGCATTGATAGTCCAAAAATCCTTGTGCAATCCCAAACCCTAATTTCGGGTCATCAGTGCATGATGAGATGTCTTGAGCTGGTCAAACCCTAATCTAGCCTTGAAGCAAAGAGATCTTTGAGAAAAGTCTTGATAAATGAGAGGGAAAATTTTGGGGTACAACAATAGGCACACCTTGCATCGGGATTATAGTTAGGAGAAGAAGTTTTAGGGTTTAGATGAGGTCCTATCAACGTAATCAGATTCATCCCCAACATGTGTTGCAATACTTGAGACGGTGACATGTTGATTTTGGTAAACTGTCTCTCGGACTCGTTTTGCCTTTGCTGATTTCCCTGTTGACGTTAGCGAGGTCGTTGTTGGGCTCATGACGCAGCAGAAATTTGGAAAGGTTTACTCTCTACCAAGCCAACTTCTTGTCTCATCAGGGGCTGATTAAAGACTTGATCCCCAACCTCGACTATTTGTTTCATACGGTTGCATCCGTCTTGATGAAGCTTGTTGATGAGGGCTCTCGGCTCTTCTTGTCCCTGAGCCAAGTTTTGGATAAGAGCCATCTGGCCCACCATCTGCCCCATCATCTGGATCTTTATTATGGTTATATCAGTTTGTAGCCATTCCAACTGCTCATCCTTGTTGTCCTCGGGATTCTTCATGGTCATGCCCCTAGTGAGGAGTGTTTTCACTTCTTCTTGCCCCTTGGATAGGTTCAGGAACATTTCTTGAAGCTGAGCAATTTGAGTCTGAATGTCCTTGATAGTCTGTTCTAGAGCCATCTCTATTGAAATAAACAGTAAGCAGATGAGAGACCTATGTAGGGAAAACATGTTATGATGACATGCATGATATGTGGATGCAATGTTTTCAAGGATCTCGTAGGGTAAGCACAAGAAGATGTTATAAGTTGAACTCTGATCATAGCTTTGATTGGAGAACTTCGTATCGGTGGATGTCCTTCCACGAGAATCAAGCTTACCATGTCAAGTGGGTCATAGCCCTTGACTCAAATTACTGTGCTTTGGTCTTTGATGGTGTTTGGTTAGAGGAGAATAAATCCTCTTTCCCCTTGATGGACGTCTGGTTCAACGTGACCCTGCATCATAGGCCCTTGAGATCCTTTAAATGGTTATTGAAAAAGCTATGTTATGATGTCATGATGTTTATGTACAAGTATACAAAGCAAGCAAGTTGTTGTGTACAAATAATCATATACACACAAAGCAAACAAGTCCTTAATGGTAGGCTTGCATGGAGTTTGTAGGTAAGTACCCTCTTTAAGTTTAGTTGTCTCAACCTGTTCTAGTAATAGTAATTGTGTTCTAGGGAATCTCAATATCATTGATATTTCTTCATAGGGCATTATTTCAGCGCAAGCCTCTTTATTGGCGACCGAAATATCCTGAAAGTCCGATCTCAATGAGTGTAGCATCGAGTATCAACCATTCTTCGGTCGGAACCAAATCCGGCTATCTCACTACTTCCTAATGGCTTAGGATGATTCAATTAAAGGTTATAAAGATCAGTTAGCGCTTAATGACACTAAGGAAGCCTAATGTTATCCTTGACTGACTCAAGGAACATTAGTACAAGCCAAAGTATCACGCTAACGTAGTTATCACTTCGTCCATATCGGTATACGCCATACAGTTCCCATGATTTATTGATACTTATCTAAAAAGGTGCCCCAGATCCGGGTGTAGGATCAAAACAAAGCCCAAACAAGGAACCATAATGTAAAGCAAGCAAGTCAAACAAAGAAAGCAAGTAAAGGTGATCTAGCCCTAAGGTAACCCCACTTTTAAGATATCCCCAATAGAGTTTCCAATTCTATAATACGGTGGGAGAACTGACTTGATTGTTTTGCGTTTGATCGTAATTGTTGTGGTTAGCAAGAGTCGCCACCGACTTATCTTTTATCCAACAAAGGAAAGTTGAAAAGAATAGGAAAGACCTTTAGAGATGTTTTCTTGAGTTTGGGGGGTAGGTTATGAAAAGGGAAGGTATTAGCACCCTTTTCATCCGTAGTTTTCTACAGGCTCTTAGTTGCTTGCTAGATCACTTGCTTTTATTTGAAAATGTGCTTTATGGTGTGGGTTTGAAAATAGTTTTGAAAACGTCTTTGTAAGGATTCTCGTCTCTATAAGAATGCGTACAAAGTGTTGGTTTGGAAAATAGTTCAAAGAGATGTTTGTTGTGGAAGATGTTTTTGAAAGTGAGTTTGAGAAGTGCCTTTGTAATGATTCTCATCTCCATAAGAATGCGTACAAATAGTTTTAACTTTTTGAAAATGTTTCAATTGAAAGTGTTGGTGTGAAAATGTTTTTTAGTTGTGGGCAAGCAAGAAACTATGAGCATCCTACCTACTCAAAAGGTCTTTGTTCTTTTCCTCATCCTTTAGATGTTGCTATCTTACCATTGATTAATAAGAAGCCTCATCATTGGATGTGAAGGGACATACGTGGTTCGTTTGTATAGTCATAGAAGGCAACCTATGAGACGTTTTAGCAATTTCGTATAGGGACTAGATTGTTTACCGAAGGCAACATTGAGGGACATCGAGGGACTACGATCTTTTATCGAGGGTCTTTTCTAAAAACGCCCATATTCGAGGGACATGAATATTTTCCAAGGCAACAAGTGAGATTACCCTAGAGGTGCATGTGTGTGAATTGTATGCTTGATGGCATGCATTTTTGTATTTGATTAGGGTGGTCTGCTTGTTGGTTTTATCTTGTCATACACCATAATTACTAACATTTATGAAAGCAATAAAAATGCGGAAAATAAAGGTCCTACGCTATTACATGTTTTTTTTGGGATGGGGTATACAAGCATTCAATCGAAAGGACGGAAATAAAAAGTGAACAAATGTTATTTACATGCTTGAAACGAAAGGGTTAAGGTCAGGGTGACTTACCTTGCTTGAAGCTGGAATGTGTGTGTTGGACCTTGAGTTGCTCCCCTGGATGCTTTTGGATTCAAAAGAAAGAAACAAGTGTTATGTTTCTAATGTTGGATTCGAAAGAAGGAACCAGGCGTTGGGTTGCTTCGAGATTCGAAAGAGAAAAGAAATAAGTGTTTTGTTTCTAGTGTTGGATTCGAAAGAAACGGAAACAAGTGTGTGGTCTTTTGATTCTGGGTTTGAGAGTGTGTTAAGTGTTTGATGATTTTTCACACAACCAAAGTTTCTCCAGCTACCAAAAGCCCCCCCCCCCCCCCCCCCCCAAGATATGTTGTGGAACATATTATTTATAGATGAAGTTGGCTGAGATTTGGGAGGGAAAACAAAAGAATTTGAACAAATTGAGCATGTTGTTTTTGTAGATTTCGAGGTGCACTATTTGTATGCCAAATTGGTACAAATATAGGAGCAGTGTAGCAGGACTGTTGTGCAGCAGTTTTGGAGCATTGTGGCCAGTGCAGCAGGCTTGGACTTGGCAGCACATAGGACTCTGGCCAGCAAGCATCTTTTAATATTTCTCTTTCGTTTTAACCAACTAGATCCATCCTTCGACCAGACCCCTCTTCAGACAACAATATTTGTTCCCAACCAATATGTGTCCTTCGAATGAGTCCTTTGTGCATCCTTCTAAGGGGCCAAATGTGTATCCTTCGATTGGACTATATGTGTTTCCTTCAAAGGGATCACATGCAATTATTAGAATGGGCTAGTAAGACATATCCTTCGAATGGGACACCTATGTGTGCCCTTCAAGTCCGCCAGTATATGTCCTTCGAAGGGGCCACCAACTATGTATGTTGGAGGTTTTTAAGGGTGGAATCGAAGCAATCTTATTTCAAGGGGAGATATTATCCAGTCGAAGCTAGTGTGAACATAGCCAATGCCCTGTGGGTGCTAGCATGAGGGAAGTTCCTGCCTTGTGAATTTGAAGCAAGCAGGCAAGAAGCCCTTGCTTCCTGAATCGAAACAAACACTATAAGAGGCCATTTCTTTGTGAATTGAAAGTAAACCAAGCAGGAGGCTAATTCCTTCTAAATCAAAGGAAAACTGCAGGAGGCCATTGCCTTATTCCTGCTAGCACGAAGCAGCCAATACTCAGTCGAAGCTTGCGTGCAGGTAGCCCTTATCCAATCGAAGCTTGTGTGCGGGAGGCTACTTCTTTATGAATCAAAACAAACATGCAAGGCCAATGGTGCAATTGAAGCTTGCATGCAGGAGGTCCCTGCTTTGAATCAAAGGAAGCCTTCAGAAGGCCATTGCCTTCTGAATGGAAGGAAGCTTTCAGAAGTTCATTGCTTTCTTAGTCGAAAGAGACTAGTAGGAAGCCACTGACTTTTGAATCGAAGGACACCAACAGGAAACCCTTGTCTTCCGAATCGACAAAAGCTGTTTCAAAGGGAAACAAAGCCCAGTCGAAGCTTGTGGATTAAGCCTGCTCGAAGGAAGTTAAAGGCTCAATCGAAACCTTTGGATCGAAGCAAACTATTTTTCTTCAATTTTGTCAAAAAAATCAAATTTATCTTCTTTGCTCTTTCAATTAAAAAACAAATATACTTGTGCAATCTTGAACTTATGAAAAAATGTCTTGAGAAATGAGAGGGCAAATTTTAGGGTACAACAGGATGCAAGGGATGAATAAATCAAAAGACGTAGAGGGATTTAAATAGGAGAGAAGAAAATATAACTGACAAGATAAACAATTTAGTTCATAGAATTATCAATCTCGAAAATTGAAGACCAATAAATGAAAACCATGGAGGGGGAGATAATGAAAATTTCCAAGACAAGTGTCAGGAAGAGATGAGGACAATTAAGATAGGAATATGATAAAGTGTGCTAACAATTTTCATTTCCAACGAAGTTATTTACTCAATATGTCAATCATTTGATATAAGGTACTCAGTAGCTGACAAAATCAGACAAATGAGTAAACGTGCATGCTTGTTCAAACATTAATTGCTGGAATGAACTCTTCAGTTTCCAAAGTAGAGAAGCTCTTCTATGAGGAGAATTCTGACAAGGAGTACTTCTAATGAGAGCATCACTAATCAGAAGTCTCATAAACCATAAGCAGAGAAAAACTCGCCTCCCAATGTGTCAAAATAAATGTTAGGCATGGTTCCAAAAATATTGTTGTCTTAATTTGAATCATTAAACTTTCACTATCTTGACACCTTATTTAATGAAGTAAACTCTTCAGTTTCCAACAGACAGAGGTATTCTCAAGAAGATAATTTGACCAAGGATACTTTTGATATATGAGAACTTCACTGTTTTGAAGCATCACATCCTAGAAGCTAACAAGAGAAATAATATGTACCTTAGAATATCATTCATTATTCTAAAGGGTTATACGTTAAAATCACGTCTTCTTCATGCACGCCATCATTTACTAAGAAGTGATCGAGTTCTTATTTAATAGCCAAAAATCAATCTTTATCTAGAAGCTCTTCATTAATAGATGTAGACTCTATCATGGACACCATACCCATAAGTGTCGCTTCATAAGGTTTGAAAGATGATCTAGTTATGACATGTTCAATCTTATCATCCATAATCAATTTCTCAAAATGTGATGATCTTTGTTTGTGCTTACTAAGAGGTGTATGTGCTTCAACAACTTCTGGTTGAGCATCTTCTGAGTCTTTGACATTTTGTTCTTCTGCACCTGCTTCATTACCTTCAGCGACTGAATAGGTAATCTCCAGATCAGCAAGCTTTTCAACTAGCTTTAACTTTTCAAGGTCAAGCTTATAAAAAAATCTAACATTGATTGATTCTTCAATAATAAGTGTTTCATTGTTATACATTATATAGCCTTTTGAGTGTTCAGAATATCCTAACATGATACAACTTTGAGCTTTAGAATCAAACTTGTTAAGATTATCTTTAGTGTGCAAGATAAAACAAGAGCATCCAAAAGGATGAAAATAAGAATTATTGGACTTCTTGTTCTTCCACAATTCATATGGAGTCTTACGCAGAATAGATCTTGTAGAGACTTTGTTTTGAATGTAACACATTGTTTTTACAGCCTCTGCCCAGAAGTGCTTTTCCATATTGGTTTCATTGATCATGGTTCTGACCATTTCTTACAAAGTCAGGTTCTTCCTCTCTACGACTCCATTTTGTTGTGGAGTTCTAGGGCAGGAGAAATCATGGAAATTCCATTCTCATCAGACAACTTCTCAAGGTGTTTGTTCTCAAATTCTTCCACTGTGATCATTTCTAACCTTGACGATTTTTGAGACTCATCTCATTTTGAACTTGGTTACAGAAGGTGGTGAACACAGAATGTCACCCATCCTTGTGTCTAAGAAACTTCACCCAAGTCCATCTGTTATAGTCATCCATAATGACAAATCCATACTTCTTTCTATTGACTGACACAATTTTCAATGGTCTAAATAAATCAATATGAAGAAGCTCAAATGGTCTAGAGGTGGAAACAACATTCTTTGCTTTAAAAGAAGTTTTTGAGAACTTGCCCTTCTGACATGCTTCACAAAGAGATTCTGAGGAGAACTTCAGATTAGGAAGGTCTCTTACTAGATTAAGCTTGTTTAGCTGAGATATTCTTCCTCAAACTAACATGGCCCAATCATCTAGACCAAGTCCATTGCTCTTCATTAACAGACGCGAGACATTTTATGTTTTTCTCTTTAAGATTAGAAAGTCTAATCTTATAGATGTTGTTCTCCCTTTTACCATTGAATAGGATAGAGTCATCCTTCTGACTAACAGCTTTACAGGAGTCTTGATAAAAGATAATATAATAACCATTGACAATATATGGACACTAAATTATGCATAAATCCATCAACGAGTAAAACATTAGTCATAGAGGGAAGATAACCATTACCAACTATTCAGGAACCTATGATCTTTCCCTTCTGATCACTTTTGAAATACACGATGCCTTCAGGATTAAGTTCCAGGCTTTGGAACATATGCCTTATTCCCACCATGTGTTACAAGCATCCAGAGTCTAGGTACCATGACTGATATTTCAACTACATTGCTAAGAATATCTGCAACATAGATTATTTATTTCTTGGGTACCCATAACTTCTTGGGTCCTCTTTTGTTAGGTCTTCCAGAGTTCTTAACAACTTTGGGTTTAGCATTAGAATAATCATATTTAGAGGAATTAAAACGAGAAGGTTTAGCCAAAGGTTTTTCCTTAGGTTCAGAAACATATTTCTCTTTTTCCTTTCCTTTATCTGTAGGCATAAACCCAGCAGAGACAAAATAGGAATAAAGAGTATTAGATTTGTCTTCCTTATCAGAATTAGGTTCATCATAGGAGTTATAACCAACACCATTTATTCCATTTCTGCTTACGCCATAGATCATACAAACCAGCATGTTTCTCCCTTTGCTTCTGGCTAGGAACTTCTGAAAAGCTTTGTCATATTTTTTAATGACATCATAAGTACTCTCAAAAGCTTCTGGAAGAATTCTCGTGTCTTTGAGGGCATAGTTCTCATCTTTAAGAAAAAAATCCTTCATTAATAATGAAGATATCTTCCTTAAGCTTATTGTTTTCAGAAGATATGGATTCATGGGACTTTTTAAGTTCCTTGAATTCAATCTTGAGTAACACATGTTTTTCCAAAATTTTAAGTAAAGAAGAAGTTAATTCAGAATGAGTAAGTTTAGAAAATACCTCTTTAGAAAATACCTCTTTTGTGTCTGAATCAAATTCTGGTTTATCTTCTGGAAGGATGTTTTTATCATAAATTCTAACATGAGCCATCAGCGCCACATTAGCATTATCTTCTTCTGAGTTATCTTCTAAAGAGTCAGAATCATCCCAGGTTACCATCAACCTTTTCTTCTTACTCTTGAGAGCTTTCTTCTTGGGCTTATCCTTCTGAATATTAGGACATCCGTACTTGTAGTGTTCTGGCTCATTGCACTCATAACAAGTGACTTCTTTTCCACTAGACTTCTTTTGACCAAAAGTAGACTCGAAGCGACCACCAGTCCTTCTTGTACTTTTGAACCCGTTGCCTTGATTTCTTTTCCAGATATGTTAACCCTTGTGATAGCAGTGACAACTCATCTTCATTATCATCAGAATCTTCTTCTGAATCCTCAACCTCTTTAGCTTAAAGAGATTTGGACTTCTCAAATCTTCTGATTGATTTGAGTGCAACAGATTTGCCTCTCTTCTGAGGTTCATCCTATTCTAGCTCAATTTCATGACTTCTTAAAGAACTCACCAGTTCTTCTAGATAAGTGTTGTTCAGATCCTTTGCAAGTTTGAGTGCAGTTACCATAGGCCTCTATTTGGATGGCAAGCTTCTGATAATCTTTTTCACGTGATATGACGTGAAATATCCTTTGTTCAGAACTCTCAGTCCTGCAACTAAGGTTTGAAACCTTGAGAACATAGTCTCAACTATTTCATCGTCCTTCATCTTGAAAGCTTCATACTTTTGAATAAAGGTTGGAGCCTTGATCTCCGTGATTTGATCGTTTCCTTTGTGAGTCATTCTAAGAGAGTAAAATATGGACTTAGCTGAGTCTATATTTGTGATCTTATCATACTCAATATAAGAAATAGCATTCAGCAATATAGATCTTGCTTTATGATGATTCTTACAATCCTTCTTTTGTTGATCATTCATAACTTTTTTTAAAGCTTCTTTCCAGCAGAATCTGTAGGAGGATCGTAGTCATCAACTACCATATCCCAAAGATCAACATCATGACCTAGAAAGAAACTTTCTAGTATGTCTTTCCAATATCCAAATTTTTCACCATAAAAAATTAGAGGTTTAGCATTGTCTCTATCTTTATCATTTGAAACGGGAGGAGGTGGTGGAGTAGGATCAACCATAGTGTTTCTAAAACTCGTCTAGATCTTTATCTGACATGGTTAAGTGTTTGATACAAATCAATACCAGAACCAGAACTCTGATGTCAATTGAAGGTGCGAGAAACACAAGAAAGTGGAGTTTGAATTGGGTTACACCAAATATAATCTTTTCGCAACTCAAACACAAGGCTCAACAAGTGAATAAAAATAAATGAACAAAATTATTTTTATCCTGGTTCACTGTTAACTAAGTTACTCCAGTCCACCCCGCAAGGTGATTTGCCTTATCTACAAGGACTTAATCCACTATAATCAGCTGATTATAGACAATCACAATAAGTCTGATCAACCTTATTGACAATCCCAACAAGTATGTCGATCCTTATTGCCAATCCACGATGACCGTATGCAAAGTCTTCTTGAGAATTCTGACTCACTGAGTCTCTCAAGGAACCTGTCAACAACTGTTGATTTACAAAGATGTCTATATAGAGATGCTTCTAACAAGCAGATTAGACAATGTTTAAGTACAACAACACATAAGTCTTAATAGCAAGATACGAACAAAAACTCTTTGCTTATTTACAAAACTATACACAGAATATCTTAAAAGAGTTTGTGCAGCGCTTTAGAGTAGTTTTGTTAAACTGATTCGTTGATTTCAAATTCTTCCAAGTCCTCCTTTTATAGATGAAAAAGAGATTTGTTGGAGGGTAGAATAGGAAACACAAAACCAGTTGTTTTTCTTACCAACGGTCATGGTGGGAATGGTAGACAACAAGTACAAAAGGTATGTCATTACGCCATCCTATTAGAGTAGGAGTCACAAAGTACTTTGTACTTTTATACTCATCATCACGCGCAATTCCTAGTCTTGATCTTTATCTTTTATTTCTTCATAGGCTTCTGATTTGTATGTTGATAAAGCATGTTGTAGAAGGACCAGAACTTGCACCTTCAGAACTTAAGTCTTTGAGTCTTCAAAATTTGTCCAGCAGAACCGTTGTCTTCAGAGTCTTCAACATTTGGTCTTCAGAAGTAATATATTCAGATCTTCAGAACTCGTTCAGCAGAACATTGTCTACAACATCTTCAGAACTTAGAATAACAGAAGAAAAGTTTAGAAGGCCTTCAAAGCTTCCTTACAAAAGACATGATCAGAAACTCTTGTACTAACGTTACTTAGAACCGTTACATAAGAAGCATTCCAGAATCTTGACTTAACTAGTAACACACCAAGTGTATTCTTTCAGAGTGTTGAGTTCAGAACATGATAACGTCACACATCTTCTTACCAGAGTCGGGATATATTTAGCAAAAACTACACACTAGACATAAACCATTAGAGTACACAATTATTCTTTAAGATATCATGTAAAATTATCATCAAAACATAAGGACAGATACAGAACCAATCTTGTTCTTACAGGTATAACCGCTATTTCTATGAAAGTGTGACTCCACGTCATACCAAGATACAATTCATTACATACTTACAAGTTTCGTCTCTCTAATTTCACCGACTTAGACATTAGAATACAAACATTACAGGTATACCTCTATTTCAATTACCAAAAATTTCCACTATCGTGTCAGAGACCTTCCACCGTAAACTTTACCATTTATTCTTTGATTTCTCCAAACACTATGCCAGAAATAACCTACGAAAGCGCTTTTTTTGGGCTTTAAAAGCGCTTAAAAGCGCTCTCGTAGGTGGCGCTGCTAAAGGTTTTAGCAGCGCTTTTTGTTCAGAAAAAAGCGCTCTCGTAGGCCTACCTATGAAAGCGTTTTTTGGTAAAAAGCGCTTTCATAGGTAGGCCTACGAGAGCGCTTTTTTCTGAAAAAGCGCTTTCATAGGTGTATTCAGAATGCGTGTCAGGCAATCTAAAGTAGGCCTATAAGAGCGCTTTTTGTTCAGAAAAAAGCGCTCTCGTAGGCCTACCTATGAAAGCGCTTTTAATCAAAAAGCGCTTTCATAGGTAGGCCTACGAGAGCGCTTTTTTCTTAAAAGCGCTTTCATAGGTTTTCTACTGAAAAATCTAAAATTTAAAAAATTTCTAAACCTGCATTTTTTTGCAGCAAACCTGTAATTCTTAAACCGGTATTTTACAATCTAATCTAGAAATACCAATATATATTAGTTTTAATCCAAATACCAAATGTAATTCAAATACCAAATATTATATATATATATACAAATACCATTATAATCAATTCATATCCAAAATATATATACACCATGGTAATTCAATATTAACATGTTTTTAAACGTAACAAAATACACCCTAAGAAATCAGCTATATAACACTAAGTAAATCAATCCTAATCTACATATATATCCAAGGTCCTGATCCTGCAATATGAACATAATAACACGGTCAGTGTTGTATACACAAAACAATATATTCATAATTAACCAATTTTCACACAACAATGTATTCGTACCTTATTATAAGATTCTTAGCTCAATAAAATATTGGCACAACTCCTCTTTGAGTTCTTCCAATTGACGTGGCGAGTAATATGGACAATTGTATTGATCAAAATACTACATTACAAAACAAAATATATGCATGATTTAGTTTAATGTAATAAATTATATGCAAAATCCGATAAGTAATAAAACAAAGTATAAATCCATACCGTGATTGGAATCTCGATTTCATTCATTTGAATGATTTCTTTGATAAACTTCAAAACGAAGTATCCGTAATCTATGCCGTTTTGTTGTTGAGGGCACTACATAGAAAAACAAATAAGATTATACACATCTATTGATTTATCAAGTAGCATAAATATATATACTATTTTATTGAATGACATTGTCTATAATTATATATACTATTACCTTTTTCACTAATATCTCTTTCTTTTCTTGGTAGGAATATGTTCTACTCGTCTCTTAACAACGCGGACGGTTGGATTGATCCAAATACCCTCATTATGATCATTTCTAATGCATGATTCATTCTCATTTTGATCATTTCTGGTAAAAGATTCAATGTCAACACCAGTATCGCCTTGGTCTCCAATCTTTTCATCAATTACTTTGTTAGAGAAAAGCACTATAGACCATTTCGTACTTGTCGGATCAGTGACATATAACACTTGTTTAGCTTGAGAGGCTAGAATGAAAGGCTCATCTTTGTACCCCGCCCTGTTAAGATCCACTTGCAAAAATCCTGACTTATCCATCCGTATACCATTATTATTTTCAACCCACTTGCAACCGAATATAGGAATCTGAAATTTCTCGTAATCAAAGACCCAAATGCGCTCGATAACCCCAAAATACGACAGATTTGCAAATTTCGGGTTTAAGTCCTTCACACTAGATATGTGCATTGCTTCAGATACCAAGGTGACACCACTATTTTGCACAGTACTTTTATCATCTTGTTCTTTGGTATAAAATGTGTATCCATTAATTGCGTATGCGCTATAAGAAAACGCAACCAAACATGGACCATATGCTAAACATCTCAACCTTTCTGTCACTGAGGCGGGATCTGAACGATACTTTGAATAAATATGTTCCTTAAACCATGGTATGAAACTTCGATTGTGCTCTCGTACAATCCAATTCTCATTTCTATTCGAATTTAAACCTCGAAGAACACCCTTGTGTATTTCAACATACGGCTCAACCTCAATCTCATTGTGCAGAACATACAAATGCGCTTGATCCCGTTCGACCCTTGATACTGTCACAACTTTATTTCCAATTAGCTTCTTACCTTCTTTTTTTTCAACAACATGAGATTTGGGGAGTCCAATTGATTGAACATTTGACAAATATTCAGTACAAAACTCAACCGCTTCTTCAACAATGTATCTTTCGGCAATACAACCCTCTGGTCGACTCCGATTTTTCACATACCCTTTTAATATTTTCATATAACGTTCAGCAGGGTACATCCATCTCATATAAGATGGTCCGCACAATTGTGTCTCTTTCACAAGATGAACGACAAGATGAACCATTATGTCAAAAAACGAGGGAGGAAAATACATTTCAAGCTCACACAAAGTAACAACTATTTCTTTTTGCAATGTTGGCAAGATCTCAGGATCGATCACCTTACTGCAAATTGACTTGAAGAAAAAACACAATTTAGTTATTGCGCTTCTTACCTTTTCTGGAAGAATAGAACGTATACCTATCGGTAGAAAATGTTCCATTATAACATGGCAATCATGCGTCTTTAAACTCTTTAACTTGAGGTCTTTCATAGACACAAGTCTTCTAATATCTGATGAGTAGCCTTCTGGAACTTTAACTTCACTCAGAAACTTACACAATATTTTTTTCTCCTTTCTAGATAGAGTGTAAACAGCAGGTGGTAGGTATGTCCGTCTTCCTTTCTTCACGGGTCCCAGTTCAGTTCTTATTCCCATGTCTACCATGTCCTCCCTTGATTTAAGGCCATCCTTAGACTTCCCTTTTATATTGAGTAACGTACCAATAACACTGTCAAATACATTTTTTTCAATATGCATCACATCAAGAAAATGTCTTACGTACAAAGATTTCCAATATGGCAATTCAAAAAAAATTGACCTCTTCTTCCACCCACCTGTGACAACTTTATGTGCAAAAGGCTTGCCAAACTGAATATTCACATCTTTCACCTTTTCAAAAATTTGATCACCTGTCAAACCAGGCGGAGCTCTACGTTGTTCGGTATCTCCGTTGAACGCTTTTCTCCATCCACGATACTGATGTTTAGAAGTTAAGAATCTACGATGACCGAGAAAGAAATTCTTCTGACAAAGTTTCAATCGCATGGTATCGGTTCCGTCTTCACAAACAGGACACGCTTTTTCACCTTTAATGTTATACCCGGATAGATTGTCGTATGCTGGAAAATCGTTAATTGTTCCAAACAACATCGCCCTCAAGTTGAAACTTTCTTTCCTATAACCATCATAAACCTCCACACCGTTCTCCCACAAAATCTTCAAATCTTCGATTAATGGTTCCAAGTATACGTCTATGTCATTTCCTGGTTGTTTATGCCCAGAAATTAACATAGACAGCATCATGTACTTACGCTTCATACATAGCCATGGAGGTAGGTTATAAATCATAAGAATCACAGGCCATGTGCTATGCGAGATACTTTGAATACCGTGTGGGTTCATTCCATCAGTAGACAATGCCAAGCGAAGGTTTCTTGCTTCTTTTCCAAATTCAGGATAATCATTATCAATTTTCATCCACTGTGGAGAATCTGTCGGATGTCGAAATTTTCCATCAATAATTCTTTCATCTGAATGCCAAGTCAAGTGTCTTGAAACGGTTTCACTACGATACATCCGTCTAAATCTCGGGATTATAGGAAAATACCATAAGACTTTTGCCGGAGACAACTTTTTCTTATATCGAGGGGCACCGCATTTAGGACACTCATTTAACGATGCATATTCGTTTCGAAACAAAACGCAATCTTTTGGACACGCATGTATCTTATCATAGCTCATGCCAATGGAGTACAACATCTTTTTGGCCTCATACGTTCGATTGGGAAGAACATTATCCTCTGGTAGCATATCTTTCATAAGGGCTAATAACTATGTGAAACTTTTATCCGACCATCCATTGCCGGCTTTTAAGATGTACAACTTTAACACCGCAGACAATCTTGTGAATTTTGTACAACCATTATACAACGGTTTCTCTGCATCGCTTACCAACCTCTCGAACATTTTGGGACAATCGTTAAGATCTTCTTCAAGCGCTTCTGCAATTTCTTCGACTCGATCATAATCGTATGTATCTATGCAATCATCATTTGAAACATAGGTCCTTGCATACCCCGATTCAACATTCCCGTTACTTTTCTCACCATGCATATTTCAACATGTATAACTCCTATCAATTCCATACCGAATTAAATGCGATGCCAACTGAACTGCGTCAACCCGGTTCCCATAACAGCAATACAAACAGGGACATGTCATACGACTGGGGTCTTTGGCGTGCGCAACAGCAAACTTAACAAACTCGGAAACACCATTCTCGTAGTCTTTCGACAATCGATTGGAATACATCCATGTCTTATCCATATCAACTAATTAGTGCACAAAACAGTAGTATACTGTGTTTCTGTCAAAACGCAAAGTATACACGGAATGAATCTGTATCAAGAAAATGCAACATATGAAAGACAATTTAAGACAAATTCATCACAATATATACCAGTAATTTGAGGAAGAAAGTTACCTCTCAGATGTTTCGAACTCTAAGAAACGCGGAGAATGAGCGTCGTACGTCGAACTAAGCCGGGAAACGCTGCAAATTCATAGAATGTTATTCAATATTTCGGATCGATTGTCGAAAGATATATACTATTTTAACATAAAGGTTCACAATAACGGAACAGATAATGGAAGAAGAAGAACCAATGAAGTTAAAGGCAAGCTTACCAGATAAGTTAGAGCTTTGACTGGGCCAGATAGGACAAACAAAAGTATAGCTGTTGCAACCTACAACAAGAACAAAGAAATTCTGATAATGCAACAATAACTATTCAAGACTTATCTATCGCATTTAGTTAAGCAACTAGCAAGTCTAACCAGAGTTTTCCTTCCAGCGTCAATGCCCCATCTCATCGAGGATATCACTATTGGCAACGAAAAGAAACAACTGAAGTAATTCTGTAACCAGAAAACAAAAGAAAAACCCAAAGAGTGAGGTCAAAAAATGTGAAATACCTAAAACATGAATTGAAAATTCTCTATTCACTCATTTATGTTGTTCATACTAACAAATTCTCAACGTAAACAAAAAAGGAAAAAATACCGATTATTTTATTTTCTTTGACAAACTTTGCACACAAACAAGTATTCAATTTTGGTTAGAGCCAACCAATTTTATACCCCAAAATTATACCTCTGCAAGCAATCCTTGGAGTCACACATTCAGTGAAATCAAAATTATAGTTCTAAATTACAATCCACAGCTGCAAATATAGTGGCAATATAAAGGTTTTAGAGGTTACAACATGCATAACTAAACGGTCAAATAACGGAACAGATAATGGAAGAAGAAGAAACTTACCAAGATGGACAAGAACGCAGTGAACGGCGGCGACGACTGAAGAAGAGGGAAGAACGACGAAACAATGGGACGAACACGAACAGGAACAAGAACGGAATGCAAGGAAGACGAACAGTAACGGCGACAAACAAACGAACAGGAACAGGAACGGCGGCAGGAATAAATGAACGGCGGCAGGAACGGCGGCAGGAAGAAGAAACGAACGGTAACAGGAAGAAGAAATGAAGAAGACGAAGAAATGAACAAGTGAGGGCAAATTTCGTATTTAGGGATATAGGCTACGAAAGCGCTTTTAAAAGCGCTTTCTAAGACCCATATATGAGAGCATTTCTGAGGTAAAAAGCGCTTTCGTATGTCCCCATATAAGAGCGCTTTAGAAAGCGCTTTCGTAGGTCCCCCTTTCAGAGCGCTTTTCAAAAGCGCTTTTATAGGGCCACCTATAAGAACGCTTTTCAAAAGCGCTTTCGTAGGTTAGATATTTCAAATACCTATGAAAGCACTTTCTGAAAAGCGCTTTCGTAGGAAACCCTATAAAAGCGCTTTTTTTAAGCGAATTTTTTTTAAAGGCTACGAAAGCGCTTTCTCTTAAAAGCGCTTTCGTAGATGCGCTGCCAAAAATTTTTTTTTTCGAAGTGAAAATAATTGTCATTGTTACTTGCCTTACCTCTTTAAACTTTTTGAATTTGATTGGCCAAATTTACAAGTATATATTAATAATCTGTGCAAGCATGATAGTTATGAATGGCGATATTGACATGTGAGGAATAATGTATGAGTTGAAAATGCACACACAAACTGACTTTCAATTTGAAGCCACGAAACGTCACTTATCAATAAAGAGACCCAAAATGATGATATTAAGGATGAAATTATATGCAGAATAGAGAGTGGAGACCCTACCATATCAATGCTAACATGACTTAAAATTCAATGCATGAACTTGCAATTATTAACAAGTAAAAAGAGAAATCATACCATCGTGTAAAGTTCAGAGCGCACACACATTATATTAGAATATAGGATATTACTAAAGATCTATGTGTGAGAGTGAGATCATATTCTTTGATCGCAAAACTAGATAAAGGCATACATGTGTGTGATAAGTCCTTCTTGGATCCCACCTTACTTTCATACACTCCTTAAATTATATTTTCAAGGAAAATGCACGTGACTTTTTTATCTACAAAATCTAACGTCACTTTCTCAAATTGCCATATACTATTTCTGTATATAGATATATATTGAGTCAAAAAAGAACTAGGAAGAAGGTCTAATTTGGAGCACGGTGAATCATAATTTTTTTAGTCAAAAGATAATTCCATCCTTAATTATGAAATGATAGCATCATCAAAGCTTATAATTACTCTTCTAGAATATGGAGTTTTGAGAGTGTGTAACTGTGTGGTTAGGTGTAATTTAAATATTGTTTAGTAAATGCTAGTAAGATGTTTAGATTTTATTAAAATATTATAGATGCTTTTAAAAGAATTGTTTAAAGTTAAACGTTTACTATTTTTAATATAAATATATTTCATAATAATAAATATAATATTTGATTAAACTTTATTATAAATAATAACGATGTGAAAGCAAAGAATAATGACAAAAAATAAATAGTTTTTAGCAAAAATAACTTTATGTAATAAGATAAAAATTTAACTTGACTGAAAAAGATAAAAGACAAGAAACACAATAATTTGTTTATCTAATTAGATCAATGATCTTCTCTAGAGAAGAGAATAATTCTCTGATTCACTATATTTCTAAAATATGTTACAGAATATTACAAATGAGTTATAAGAAAATAGTCAATCATATGTCCAAGAGTAAACCTTAGCTTACTCAAGTGTTTCACAATCTCTCTAACTCTCAATATATGAATCACACAAGCCTAAGAACTCCAAAGAACTTCAACCCTTACATCTCTAAGTTTGCCGGTGATTCATAACCCTTATCTTTGTCTTCAACTATAAAATTTTGAAGGTTGTTAAGACAAGAATGATAGAGATACATATTTATAACTCTTGAAACCCAATAGATACTTGACGGGCCAAAAATACAATTCATTAATAAACTGATCCATAAATTGACACGACCAAGCTCGATATACGAAAACTGTTTGAACCATATCTAATACTCGACAACATGAAACACCTGCTAGAACCGACCCGACCAACGCCATTTTCGAATCTTTGGCCATTGTCGCTTGTCGGGTAATCATACCCACAACAGGCCACTGTTGACTTTTAGGTTGACTTTTATTTTCTACAATCTCAAAACATGTTTTCTTTCTCTTCATCACTTAAGATTTTAAGACATACTTCAACAATCTCCACCTTGAATTAAAATCATAGTAATGTCAATTTACCCATCAACCACATTGTTTCTATATGCCAATTCATTATTTATTGAACATTTTTTTATCAAATTCAAGTATCGCTTGAACTTTGATCTTGTCAGTTGCACCCACTTGCCCCCAACCACTTTTTTCTGATTTAGTAATCTAACAGGTTCATAAGTTAGGTTCTTCAACCATATTGACTCCACAAGCTTTCCAATGCCTCGTTGAATGTCCCTGCTTCTGAGTTTTGCAATAACACCTAAGGTCAGTGTGACACCCTAGAATATAGAATTATTTATTTAATTGATTATTTGTGATTGTTTGTGTGATGTAGGATGATGTGTTATGGGGTACTGATGGATTAAGGTACTAGTTAGAATTATTTAGATTTAAATAATTTTAGTTTATATTATTTAGAGTTATAATAATAGTTAAATGGAATCATTATTTGTGTAGAGATGTTAAGGACATGATGGAAATATATAATGATGAGTGAGGGCATAAGGGAAATAACATAGAAAGGGTCTAAAGGGTAACAAAGTAAAAAGAGAAAATAAGAGAGATATGATTCATTTTGTGCGATCGTAGAAGTTGGATAACACTACGCTAAAAAAGACATACGAAAGCGCTTTTTTTGGCCTTTAAAAGCGCTTTCTAAGGTGGCGCTGCTATAGGTTTTAGCAGCGCTTTTTGTTTAATGAAAAGCGCTTTCGTAGGTCTACCTAAGACAGCGCTTTTTCTAAAAAGCGCTCTCTTAAGTAGGCTTTTGGCAGCGCTTTTTCTAAAAACCGCTCTCTAAAGTAGGCTTTTGGCAGCGCTTTTTTATGAAGAAGCGCTTTCATAAGTCTACCTAAGGTGGCGCTTTTTCCTGCAAAAGCGCTTTCATAGGTGTTCTTTTAGCAGCGCTTTTTCCTGGAAAAGCGTTGTCATATGTTTACCTTAGACAACACTTTTTGTGAAAAAACGCTTTCATAGGTTACCTAAGGCAGCATTTTTCTTGAAAAAGCGCTTTCATAGGGTGTTTTTTTTAGAGGTATAATTTATATAATTCATATACCTGCATTGTTTGCAGCATATTATTTATATAAACCAGTTGCCACAACCTGTAATTCATAAACCGCGGTAATGCATTGTATACCATTGTAATCCAAAATATATATACACCATTTTTGTACCTCAAAATATATAAAAATTATTGTTATTAGCATTGTAACTCAAAATCAGTCTTACAAAATCAACCCTAACAACAACTAAACCAGTCCTAATGTATGAAAGAAACACGGTCAATTATGTATTAAGGTCCTGGTCCTGCGAGGTTTAAACATAATAACACGGTCAATATGGTATTCAATGTTCACATGTAACTATTCATAACACGTAATTTTCACATAATAATGTATTCATACCTTATATGATTCTCTGCTCAATAAAATATTGACACAATTCCTCTTTGATTTCTTCCAACTGAAGTTTCGTGTAATATGCACATTTGTATTCATCGAAGTACTACATAACAAAACATAATATGCATGATTTAGTTAAAAGTAAAAAATTATATGAAATATCCGAGAAATAATAAAACAAATCCTAAGTTATAAATCCATACCGTGACTGGAATCTCTATTTGATTCAGTTGAATGATTTCTTTGATAAACCGCATAACAAAGTATCCGCAATCTATACCGTTTTGCTGTTGAGGACATTACATAGAAAAACAAATAAGAATATATAGTTGTATTGTTTTATCAAATAGCATAAATATTATAAACAAAATAGTGGAAATTAATATACCTGCACTTTGATCCAATTAATGTTGTTTGATTTAGACCGTCGTACCCGAGCTGCTCTTTGACACCAGAATACTTGTATCGCTCTAACAAAATAAAAAGATATATTTAGAACAATGTCACAGAAATAATTAAATATATAAATACACACAAATATTTAGAATAATCTCACTTACGTATCAATCATTAACTTCATATCCGGATAATTTGTCCAATCACCGTCAACCGATTTCAGATAATAGACCACTTCTTTTATAAGATCGATAGCAACCAACAACCAGTGACGTCTATAAATTAAAACAACAGTTTAGAAGAAAATTTTCTACGCAAAAATTACAAATATTAAAATGAACTTAGAATGAAAATCTAATCCTGTAGGAATAGTATTATACGCCCAAAGATATAAGCTTTCTGTACTGCCAGTTGCCATGAATCTTTCAACTAAGTGCTCTCTTACTGAATCCGGTTCCCTACCAATTGTCGCTCCACTGACATGGGAGGAAGACACGAAATGGAATATGTTTGACAATTGATTCCCGCGCATCAATTTGTCATATAACAGCCTTAAATAAAAACATAATTAATATTAGACTATATTCATTGAAATGTTTAAAAAAGATTTCAGCTAATTACATAATATAAAGATGGGGTTACCGGATGTATGCGTGCATAATACTGACGCCTAATTCTTTATGACGGAAAATCTGTTCCACGTCCTCATGTCCAATTATTTTGGTGCAAGGAAAACCAAAGATACCTTGATCCATATCCATTTGATGAATACCACCATCCATCAAATATGTTGTTCCCACTATTGTTTCAAGACACTGCCGGTATCGAGGGAAAAATCTAGTAGGCACCCTTTTCTTGGGTGGTACGCCAACGATTTTCTGGCTCACTTGTTGTGACCCTTGAAAAGGTACCTAAAAATCATATAGACTCAGTTAAATTATAAAATTATGCAGTTTTTTATTAGGATCATATAATTAACACTTTAAACGTACCTCTTTTTGTGATACATCAGACTCGTCGTGCCGCAAAATCCCTTTACCCTTAGATGCGGGTGTTGTAGGAGTCTATAATTACCGTGGAAATAACTGAGGTCAGAATTGGCAGTTGAAGACTTAAAGATTCATAATTGTTTTCAACATACCTGATCATCTATGAAAATGAGGTCCGATGGCCATGCAACAAAAGATCCTATTGCATCTCGCAGCAATGTGGTCTCAGCAACAATGTCAGGTACCGGCAGCAACGCATCCATATCTAAAGCAATGTCAACCGATACTTTCATGTGTCCATCCGGAAGCGGTCTATGGTGAAGTAAATCTCCCGAAGTGTTATGGACTTTTCCTTTGCCAACTAGTCGATAAGTCGGCGACGATAGGTATAGCTGGCAAGATGAAATGCCCTAAACCAATAATAACCATTAGAAGTGACTAAAAATATTCTATAATAATAACGGATATATATTGAAAATTACCTCGGGAAGTTTATGCTGACAGTTGATACTAGCTTTTTCACTAGTTTCTTTCAATTGTGAACTGCTCTTTTCCGCCATATATCTCTCTTTATCCTTCTGCAATTCACGGACTTGAGCTTGTAAATCCTGCAATGTTTGCATCACTTCTGCATTGCTAGGATTTCTTCTCCTTGGATGCTTATACAAAGAGGTTGGAGTCACACCATGACCTTTACCCCTCACCCGACCCGTATACTCAGCAATATTTAGTGCTCGACTAAGTACGCTCCTGGTATCCTGATGATCCTCACCTGGGGATACCGATTGCGACAAGGTCTCCTGTAATTCATTTACATATCAAAAATTATTAGTGGAGATAAAAAATTATTTAAATATTAATAAACATTTGATTTAACTAAAGACACAATCTTATACTTACACATTCATCATACACATGTTGAATATCGGGATTAACAGCTTGATCCTTGCCCACACGGGCTTCCTTCCACAACAAATGTGTCGGTAGTGATGTTGCGTCACTTTTCGTCTCTTCTAACTACGCATTGACACAAGTCTTAAGATCATCAATTATAACACATTGATAGAATTAATAAGATCGTAGAGTTTATATTTACTTACAATTTTTTACTCTAAGCGAGCATATCCCAAATGCCCTTTTTTGTATGGATATGCGGGTTTTGACGCTCTCTCGTGATTGATAGCACTCACTTTCTTGAAATTATCGTCTCTTCTTTGGCCTAAAAAACCAACCCATTATTCAGGTGTAATGAAGTTCTCATATTTCTTTGGACGTTCTGGATCCTCTTCAAGAAAATTTCCTTCATCATCTTTAAGATACTTGTTTGTTAAAAATGTTCTCCACCCTCTGTGTCTTTTTCCAGCCAAACCCGTTATATACTTTTTACGGGTATCTTCAATGTTAAAAGATAAAGAAAATAACAAAAACCATATATGTACCTTTATCTCACTCCAAACTTTCTCTTTAGCCTCATCCAACTCTCCTCTTTTCCATCTAGGAGTGGTGATCGGAATGTGTATACGAACAAGCGTACCAATGTTGCTTGTCAACTTTGCAGCATTAGACCCAATTAGTTGGTCATTATCATTTCAATCTACATTATATGTTACTCCTCTATCTCTATCACGGATGATTCCCCTCATAATAGTTATACCTCGTGTAATATCTTTTTCTGAAGTCTTTTCTGAAGTATTTTCTGGAGTATTTTCAGGAGCATTTTCAGGAGCATTTGCATCTTTTGAGTTTTCTTGATTACTAGCTATTTTACCTGTAATAATGAAAAAAAAATAAAAATGAAATGACAAATATAAAAATGAAATGACAAATAAAAATGAAATGACAAATAAAAATGAAATGACAAATATAAAAATGAAATGACAAATAAAAATGAAATGACAAATTAAATTTTATTGAATGATATAGGCTTATATATACTATTACCCTTTTCACTAAGATCTCTTTCTTTTCTTAGTAGGAATGTGTTCTACTCGTCTCTTAACAACGTGGACAGTTGGATTGATCCAAATACCCTCATTATGATCATTTCTAATACATGATTCATTATCATTTTGATCATTATGGTTAAAGATTCAATGTCAACACCAATATCACTTTGATCTCCAATGCTTTCATCAATTACTTTGTTAGATAATAGCACTATAGACCATTTCTTACTTGTCGGATCATTGACATAGAACACTTGTTTAGCTTGAGAGGCTAGAATGAAAGGCTCATCTTTGTACCCCACCCTATTAAGATCCACTTGCAAAAAACCTGACTTATCCATTCGTATTCCATTATTATTTTCAACCCACTTGCAACCAAATATAGGAATCTGAAACTTCTCGTAATCAAACATCCAAATGCGCTCGATAACCCCAAAATATGACAGATTTGCAAATTTTGGGTTTAAGTCCTTCACACTTGATATATGCATTGCTTCAGCGATCAAGGTGACACCACTATTTTGCATAGTACTTTTGTCATCCTGTTCTTTGGTATAAAATGTGTATCCATTAATTGCATATGCGCTATAAGAAAACACAACTAAACTTGGACCGTATGCTAAACATCTCAATCTTTCTGTTACTGAAGCATGATCTGAACGATACTTTGAATAAATATGTTCCTTAAACCATGGTATGAAACTTCGATTGTGCTCTCGTACAATCCAATTCTCATTTCTATTCGGATTTAGACCTCGAAGAACACCCTTGTGCATTTCAACATACGGCTCAACTTCAAGCTCATTATGCAGAACATACAAATGTACTTGATCCCGTTCGACCATTGATACTGTCACAACTTTATTTCCAATTAGCTTCTTACCTTCTTTTTTTTCAACAACATGAGATTTGGGGAGTCCAATTGATTGAACATTAGACAGATATTCAGTACAAAACTCAACTGCTTCTTCAACAATATATCGTTCAGCAATACAACCCTCTGATCGACTTTGGTTTTTCACATACCCTTTTAATATTTTCATATAACGTTCAGTAGGGTACATCCATCTCATATAAGCTGGTCCGCACAGTTGTGTCTCTTTGACAAGATGAACGACAAGATGAACCATTATGTCAAAAAATGAGGGAGGGAAATACATTTCAAGATCACACAAAGTAACAACAATTTCTTTTTGCAATGTTGGTAAGATCTCAGGATCGATCACCTTGCTGCAAATTGACTTGAAGAAAAAACACAATTTAGTTATTGCGCTTCTTACTTTTTCTGGAAGAATAGAACGTATACCTATCGATAGAAAATGTTCCATTATAACATGGCAATCATGCGTCTTTAAACTCTTTAACTTGAGGTCTTGCATAGACACATGTCTTCTAATATCTGATGAGTAGCCTTCTGGAACTTTAACCTCACTTAGGAACTTACACAATATTTTGTTCTCCTTTCTAGATAGAGTGTAAACAGCAGGTGATAGATATGTTCGTCTTCCTTTTTTCACGGGTCCCAATTCAGTTCTTATTCCCATCTCTACCATGTCCTCCCTTGCTTTAAGACCATCCTTAGACTTCCCTTTTATATTGAGTAACGTACCAATAACACTGTCAAATACATTTTTTCAATATGCATAACATCAAGAAAATGTCTTACGTACAAAGATTTCCAATATGGCAATTCAAAAAAAATCGACCTCTTCTTCCACCCACCTTTGACAACTTTATGTGCAAAAGGCTTGCCAAACTGAATACTCACATCTTTCACCTTTTCAAATAATTGATCACCTGTCAATCTAGGCGGAGCTCTAAGTTGTTCGGTATCTCCGTTGAACGCTTTTCTCCATCCACGATGTGATCGGTGGATCTGGAACTGACTGTTTAACGCTGGTTCGCGAAATGTCGCGGAAGCAAGAGTCGCCACCGTCTTTTATTTTCTCCAAATGGAAAGGACAAAAGCACAGAAAAATTCCTTATAGAGATTGCTCTCGGTTCGGGAGGTAGATTTATAGAAAGGGAAGGTGTTAGCACCCTTTCTATCCATGGTTATCCATGGGCTCTTAGATACTTGCTCATTTGTGTTTTCAACATTGTTTGTTTGCTTTTCAATTGTGGGTTTAAAAAAGTTTCTTTGAAAATTTCAGTTCGACTCTTGTATCAGTCCTCAAGAGTGTTTGAAAAGTTGCTTTCGAAAGCTTTTTGAAAGGTGTCGGTGTGAAAAGAAGTTTTTGATTTGTTTTGAAATTAGAGCAAGTATCTACGAGTCATCTACCTACCCTAAGGAATTCGTCTGTGTAAATGTCCTTAAAGTAGTGCCATCCCACCATTGAAAGGTAGGTAGCACCACCGTTGGAGGTATTCGGGTCAATTCGAGGGTTCGGGACATGGTGATCACCGGAGCAATAGGAAGACACCTTAGAAGCTACCCTCATGCCATGTTCATGGACATGAGGACTTACTAAAACATCCTCTACTCGACGACCACCTTTCGAGGGGCAAGGCAACAGTGAGGCGTACCCTAGGGGTGGTGTGTGATTTGTGTGTCGTTTTCAATTATGTTTATCTTGTTCATGCATTGGTGATCTACGCGTTGCTTTTATTTTGGCATTCATTCTTTCATGCAAGTTATTAACAATTTAAAATATGCGGAATTTAAAGTCCTACGCTATTACAAAGGCGCGGGTCTACATCGCCAAATTAATCCAAGACCCGATTTGAAATAAAATAAAATGCGGAAAGATAAATGTCTAATTAATCTATTACACGGCTTTGGGATAAATCCATTATATTTACAAAAAGAAATAAAAGTAAAATGCGAAAAGAAGCAAAGTCGGGAATGCGAGGGCGTTGGACCCTTTTAAAGAAACTAAATTAAAATTATGAAATTAATTAGATTAAATGAGAAAGGGAGATTATTTTTGAGTTTTTTGTATTTATGGATTTTAATGCGAAAATTAAATGAAATTACAACCCTAATTCTAAACTATTTTTAATTTATTAAAAAAAAATGTTTAAATTTAACCTAGTTTTAACCTAATTATTTAAATGGCAAATTTATTTACAAAATAAATAATTAATTATTAAATATGGTGAAAGGAAAAGAAAAAGGATAAAAGTATTTAAAACCCTAATTCTACATTTTTTAGTTTATTAAGAAAAATATTAGAATTAAACCTAGAATTAAAAAACTAAATTAATTAATAAAGTTTATCTACAAAAACATTTAAATAAAATATATTTATATTTTTTGTCTTTCTGATTTTTTATTATTTTTTTTATGTTATAAAAAATTAATTTATGAATTAAACTAAAAATAAATAAAACAAATAAATAAAAAAACAAAGAGAATGAAAAAAAAGCAAACCAATGGGGGGTGTTGACCCCAATTTGGAGGTTATGTTGTGAGCAATCAGGCCCAATTATTGGAGGCCTCTTTTGACTTTTCTGGCCACGTGCATATGCGTTGACTGGGGTGTTCCCTGGACTTTAGATCCTGGCCATTGAGTGGATCTTCAAGGACATGTGGTGAGCTCAAGCATAGGCGTCCATGGTGGTCTTCAGATAAAGCGCTGCATGGGAAGATATTAGGAAAAATAATATTGAAGGAATGGGGGGACCTGGGAATTGAACCCAGGTCCCAGAGTTTACCAAATCAATGCCATGCCACCTGAGCCATTTACGCGCTTTGTACATTTAGTGGACAACGAATAATATAATGAGAAAATCAAGATTATGCTGGACTGAACAAAAACGAACGCGCCAATGTTTGAATGCACCACTCACAAACCTCCACGCATCGTCTTCCCCACCTGTTCTTTGTTTTACCTGAAAAAATAACACTAGATAGCGGGGGTTTTAAACCCCCACAAACCTCAACATTCAAAAATAGCGATTAGCGTATGGTTGCTCATAAATTGAGCGCGACTAGTGGTTCTGAATCGTGTGAAGCTTCTGATTCTAATGGCCCTGGTCTTGTGTCTCAATTTTTCCAGAATAAGGATGCCCCAAATTTAAACCTCTGAAAACCTAGAAGACGTTAATGGTAGGTTCTCGTACAGGGCATAAAAATTCAATTAAATGATGCCAAAAGTTTTAGAATGTTTATGTTAGTGCAAATCAACAGAAAAAATGCAATGAGGATGCGTATAAATTGAAACACGAATTTGACAAATGTTAAGAACAGGACGGCATCATGTTACCAATTCTTTGCGTTAGAAGCGTGGAAAAGGATTCAGTTAGGTTCAGTGATGCCTCAGAAAGCTTTTGGAATTGGTTAGAAGCTTTGAATCACGCTCTATGTGTGAAATCAGTTTTGAATTTTTTCACACAAATTGCAAAGTGTGTATTCAGGTTTGGGCGCAGCTTCAAAGGTTCTTAGCATTAGGGTTATGATCTGTATATGTATGCCAATGGATTAGGGTAGAAATTTTAGTCACAAAGCCTTTGCATTGATGTATCAAATATTTGATTTTCAATGAATATTTTTTCAATCTTTTTCATGTCTTTTGATACCAATCATGGCCAAATCTTTCCTTTTTTGATGTGCACGAGATCTTGAGGTTTTGATGAGTGATTATACTGCATAAAAAGATTCAAACACATTTGTTTAGTATTTTTGTCATATTTTATTTAATTAAATGAATTAATGGTGATAAAAATTCAAATAAATAATAAAAAATAATGAAATAAATCCCCTTTGGGTCAAATGGTCGTGCATAGCCTTTGGATAATGATTCTTGGAAGAAAATGTGGCCCATTAGCAATTTTGAGGCATTTGAAACAAAGTTGACTTTTCAAAATTCCCAAAAATTTCCCAACTTCCACAAGGCATATCTTGCTCAATTTTTAAGCTTTGATCATGTTCTTGGACATTTTGGAAAGGTCTTGAAGTCCTCTAACCAATGCCTTTGGTCACATGTCATTTTGATTTACCAATCTCAAATTATGGTCTTTGACTTAAAGTGCCTTTTTGTTGACTTTTGAAAATGACCTATAATGTTGAAATTGATAACTTTTTGTGAGAGCATTTCTTGGACTTGAAGTGTGAAGAGGAGTCGTAGGAAATGTCATTCTCTTCAAAATGAGCTTTCGATGGAATTTTTCTGATAAACCATGTGGAAGTTATGCCCTGGTCAAGTTACAGTTGACTTTTTCAACTGTCCCAATATGGAAACTTTTGCATCTTGAGACTTTTTGAGCCATACTTTGAGAATCATGATCAAGCATTGATCAAATGATGTTTTTGGCTTAAAAATAAGATGTTGACCAAATATTTTGACTTTTGACTGTCAAATGACCATTTTGCCCCTGCAGTTGACTACTGAGCAATTAGGGTTTTTGACTGTGCAATTTTGTGCTGTAAGTCTTGAAACTTGGCATAAGGATGCTTGACCATGTTTGTAGGCATGTGGGACTTGATTGGACCCTTGGAAACTTCAATTTCTTTGCCAGACCCAAAACCCTAGTTTTTTGACTGTTAGGAGGCCCTTGAACTGTGCAACCCTTGGGAGATTTTGAAGCATGCTTTTGGAAAATCTTGAAGAATATGGGAGGGAAAATTTTGGGGTACAACAGTTGCCCCTGTTCAATCTTCTTAGACCTGAGGATGTAGATTGGCTGACGTGCCTTTCGTAATCCGAAGGTGGAAGATGATTGAACACTAGAGTGCCCAGAAATTTGCGCTCACATAGTAGTGTGATGGTGGGAATGGGCTTATAGATGCCATTTGGAGATTGATGGATAGGATGATGGGCTTATAGATGCCATGCTAAGAGATGATGGATGGTGGATGGGCTTATAGATGCCATCTGGGTGTCGATCGCGTAAGAGATTCTCTAGCGAGAACTTGTGTACCTGAAAAAGAAAATGAATACCTGGCCTGTTACAGGAGCTGGTCTTCAAACACTTTGTATAGATGTGTCCCGACTGGTTGCAGGAATCAGGTCTGGGGCTTCAAACGGTGATGAATGAACCAGGGATGGTTACTACCTCAACGGGACGGTGAGAGAACCTTGGACGATTACTACCTCAACAGGAACGCTGAGAGAGCCTTGGACGATTACTACCTCAACAGGAACGCTGAGAGAATCTTGGGGCGATTACTACCTCCACAGTAACGGGGAGAAAACCATAGGCGACTTCAACCTCACCAGTAACACTGAGAGAATCTTGGGCGACTTCAACCTCAACAGTAACGCTGAGAGAATCATAGGCGACTTCAACCTCAACAGTAACGCTGAGAGAATCATAGGCGACTTCAACCTCAACAGTAACGCTGAGAGAATCTTAGGCGACTTCAACCTCAACAGTAACGCTGAGAGAATCATAGGCGACTTCAACCTCAACAGTAACGCTGAGAGAATCTTGGGCGACTTCAACCTCAACAGTAACGCTGAGAGAATCTTGGGCGACTTCAACCTCAACAGTAACGCTGAGAGAATCATAGGTGACTTCAACCTCAACAGTAACGCTGAGAGAATCATAGGCGACTTCAACCTCAACAGTAACGCTGAGAGAATCTTAAGTGACTTCAACCTCAACAGTAACGCTGAGAGAATCTTGGGCGACTTCAACCTCAACAGTAACGCTGAGAGAATCTTGGGCGACTTCAACCTCAACAGTAACGCTGAGAGAATCTTGGGCGATTACTACCTCAACAGGAACGCTGAGAGAGCCTTGGACGATTACTACCTCAACAGGAACGCTGAGAGAATCTTGGGGCGATTACTACCTCCACAGTAACGGGGAGAGAACCATAGGCGACTTCAACCTCAACAGTAACGCTGAGAGAATCTTGGGCGACTTCAACCACAACAGTAACGCTGAGAGAATCATAGGCGACTTCAACCTCAACAGTAACGCTGAGAGAATCATAGGCGACTTCAACCTCAACAGTAACGTTGAGAGAATCTTGGGCGACTTCAACCTCAATAGTAACGCTGAGAGAATCATAGGCGACTTCAACCTCAACAGTAACGCTGAGAGAATCTTGGGCGACTTCAACCTCAACAGTAACGCTGAGAGAATCTTGGGCGACTTCAACTTCAACAGTAACGCTGAGAGAATCATAGGCGACTTCAACCTCAACAGTAACACTGAGAGAATCATAGGCGACTTCAACCTCAACAGTAACGCTGAGAGAATCTTAAGTGACTTCAACCTCAACAGTAACGCTGAGAGAATCTTGGGCGACTTCAACCTCAACAGTAACGCTGAGAGAATCTTGGGCGACTTCAACCTCAACAGTAACGCTGAGAGAATCTTGGGCGACTTCAACCTCAACAGTAACGCTGAGAGAATCATAGGCGACTTCAACCTCAACAGTAACGCTGAGAGAATCTTGGATGTCTTATACTGGGATAAGAATCAGGGAGATCTTAGGGTCGATCTGACTGAACCGGAGAAGGCCTTTGACTGGATAAGAATCAGGAAAATCTTAGGGTCGATTTAACTGAACCGGGCAAGGTCTTGGAATCTTCAACTAGACATGAATCAGGGAGATCTTAGGGTCGATCTGACTGAACCAGAGAAGGCCTTTGACTGGATAAGAATCAGGAAAATCTTAGGGTCGATTTAACCGAACCAGACTAAAGTCTTGAAACATAGCTGAGAACTTAACTCGATTTTTCCTGAAAGGTAAAGGTCAGTCATATGTAATGCATCATATGGATCAAGCAATGATGTTCTCAACATAAATGAGATTTGTAAGATATGATGCATATATGCATGCTATAATGTATGGAAGTGCGATGTTTATGAATGTATTTTTGTCTTAGGAAAATAAATCCTTGACGGATGCCGGGAAGTCATATCCTGGACTGATGTTGGAGAACAATGCTTTGTTGTTTCCGCTGGGGATGATAGTTGCAAGAATACCGGTAGGAGAAGGTAACTCTGTTGGGGATAAACTTGGCGAATGGATTACTCTGCGGGAAGAAAATTATTCTAGCGAGCTTGCTGGGGAACAATACTCTGTGGGGAGAGAGGTACTTTGCTGGAGATGTTGATGATAACTCCGCTGGGGATACCGTTGTTACGTTGGGAGTGTTAAAAGACTTCGCTGGGGATAAGAAGACTTCGCCGAGAACGATCTTTCCGTGGCTTTTGGCTGAGGATAACCCAGTTATATCCTGGTAGGGAAATAACCTTTGAATAAAGCCGGGAGACGCGTTCGTGCTCTACGGGGATAAGCTTCCAGAATCTACTGGGGATAAGCTTACTGCTGGAGAGATGATTCAGACTTTCCTGGGGAAATCTTGATTGGACTCTCCTGGGGAAGTTTTGAACTATATTGGGGAAGTGACTCTATTGAATGTTTGGTATACCTCCGGGGAACAGTCTTAGACCAAGACTACCTGGGATGCTTGTTAAGAATATTCGTATCTTGTGCTGGGGAATGTTGAGATCTGCGGGGGATACCCAACTTCCTTGAGGCTGATAGGATAACTCTGCTTGGGGAGAGTGTATTGACTTGCTGGCTCACTCTCTGGGGAGTTGAGATATACTGGTTATGTTCTTCAGCTGAACTCACCTTGATACCTTGGCGGACAGAGCAATTAGATCGTTTGGACAACTCATTATTGCCCTTGTTTCTATGGGAGAAGGCACCTGTGGGGTGCTGATAGCTGTTGATGGACAAACCTCCTTCTGGTAGGCAGGTGACAAGATGCCGGGACATAGTCATATGCTTTGATCCCTAACTTTTTCCTGGACCGCCCTTTCGGGTTTTCAGTCCACCAGGATACCCATTTTTGCCCAAGCCGCCTTTTCAGGTTTTCGACTTGCCGGGTGTACAGATTTTTCATTTCATCCCTTCATTTTGCCCGAACCCTTTTGGTTCGCCGGGAAGCCCTTATTTTTGCCTAGGTGTGTCAACCTAGCGGGTCTTTGATTTTGCGTAGTATTTTTTCGACTACGTCCACGCTTTCAGAATGTAGGGAGTTGCCCCTGTTAGAAGTGTTTTGTCATGCCACCAGAAGGTGTTTGATCAGGCAAGATTCGTTGCTGGAGTTCCTCAAATGACTCAGGTGGAGATTTGCCCCAGGCTATTTGGTCTTTGAGAGATTCTTCGAATCTTGATTGGACTGCCCCAGGTGATGGACCATGATCATGTCGTGCCCCTTGATTGGAAGTGCTTTTGTTCACTAGGTATTCATCGTGCGAATTTCCCTGCTGTTCAAAAAAATAGTCATATGCAAACAATGTTATATCAAAAATGCAAAGCTTATGTCTGTCTTGAAGATTTTGAAAATGCATTCTTTTCCATAAAACAAGTGAATGTTTGTAAAACATGATGTCAACTCCGTATTTACTGTAGGCCTTAAGGAGTCAGGATACCTTTCGTAACAGTATGCTTTCGAACTAACCCATGCTTCAGCTAGGACTTTTAAGGGTTATGACGTGGCCTAGTTCACGGTTTAAGAAACAAAGGATAAAGGCTCAAATTTATTTGTACCCCCCCGCTCTTCGTGATATTCTTCAAACCTAAACTCAGTTGATCATACGTTAGACCTTGTTTGAGTCTTTGCTCTGATTTTCCAGTGATGATTCGGATGTTGATAACTTATTTTGAATAGGCAGTCATTTTTGTCGAGGGTTTGTAAGACCTCTTTCTTTTTCTGATTTTTGTTATCTCCCTTTTTTTTTTGTCTGAGCTGTTCTTTTGTGATTACAGTCAGCGGGATGCCCCAGTTTTGTAAGTCTCCTTCCTAGGTTTTGACTTAATGGGTTCTTATTTTGATAGATAATGATTGCCTTTCTTTATTGATTATTCGGAATCATCACTGTCTTCTTTTTCTTTTGTAAGGATCTCTTTGGTGCCATTTGTTACGCACTTGGATCAACTGAGAGAACTACCCTGCCCCTGGTTATGATAAAGGGTTTTAATTTTCGAAAAGAAAAACTCCTACTTCTTTGGCTCAGAGGGGATGACGAGGGATTATCTTCCTTATAACTCCAGTGTTTAGGGATTGAAACAATGCTTGTACCTCATCAGCGGGGTCTGTTCAAAAGCATACTGTAAAGACCGTGGTATTATTTTCGTCATCCTCCCTCAAGAGGCTTAGAATTATTAACCGAGCGTTGATCATCAGAAAAAATATGAAAATAATTTGCATATAGTGAATACGAATATATTGCTTCAAAACAGACATATGCGATGCATTAATGAAATAACAGCGTTTAACATGAGTAAATGTTTGAACAAAATAAAATTACAACTTGAAAATCCTAATGAACAAAAGTCTTTTCATCTCAGGGCTTGTCATTTCAAATGGTGAGCCTTGGAGGGATGGTAGAAAAACTCAGCCTGACCATCTTGTGTGAACTCCAATGCTCCTTCATCAATCAGGTCCTGGATCTTGTTTTTCAGAGCCCAACACTCATTTGTATCATGTCCTGGACTGGCAGAGTGGTAGGCACACCTTTTATTGGGATGATAGGTAGGAGATGTTGTGTTGGGGTTTCGGGGATGAGCCCTTAATGTGATCAGATTCAATCTCAACAGGCGTTGTAAAGCTTGAAACATCGACATGTTGAGCTGGGTGAATTGCCTCCTGGGCTTGTCTGGCTGAAGTTGGTGAGGTTGATGCTGAATTTGTGACATTGGAGCCATTTGAGGAGCTCTCCCCTTATTTCCTTGTCTCAAAGATGGTTGAATGATGACTGGCTCTTTACCCTTAGACGTTTGCCCCAGTTGGTTACCCTGAAGCAGTTGGTTGATGAGAACTCCGAGCTCTTCTTGTCTTTGAGCTAAACCTTGAATGGCAGTCACCTGCCCTGGCATCTGGGCTTTCATTACATCCATCTCAGCTTGCAGGTGTTTCAGCCGTTCATCCTCAGCACTGTTCCTGACCAAAGTCCCCATGAGAAGTGCTCTCAACTCCTCCTGCCCCTTGGATAGATTCAGGAGGATTTCCCCGAACCGAGTCTCTTGAGCATGAAGGTCCTGGTTATTTTGTTGGAAAGCCATTGCTGAAATAAACAGCGGAGGAGGTAAGTGACATGTACAGAGGGTACCTGTAATGCAATGATGTGCATGATATGTATGCAATGTTTTCAAGGACCTCACAGGGTAAACAAGAAAATTGTTAGCATTGGAATTTATAGCTTGATTGAAGGAAACCCATGTTGTTGAGAATTCTTCTTCAAGGGTCAAAGGCTCACCATATCTGGTGGGTCATAGCCCCTGACAACTTTGGCTAGAGGAAAATAAATCCCCTTTGCCCCTTGTTGGACAGTTTGATTCATCATGACTTGCATCACAAACCCTTGGGATCCTTGAAATGGATTAGTCCTTATGCAGGATGTATGCAATGGTATGATGGTATGCTATACATGGGGTAATGTAAGTAACCCTGTTGTGAGTCCTAATTAAGGACTGTAAACAAAACCTGCAAGACACTCAGTAGACTCTGTTATGAGTCCCAATTAAGGACTATAAACAAAACCTGCAAGTAGTTAGTAAACTCTGTTATGAATCCCAATTAAGGACTATAAACAAAACCTGCAAGTAGTTCATGTGTCAGATAACAAGCATGCAAGTAGTCAAGTACGAAGGCACACAAGTCACACAAGAGAAGCCCTTAGAGTTTAGGCCAGCATGGGGTTTAGGTATTACCCTCTTTCAGTTTGTTGGTTCATACCTGTCCTATCAAAAGTAACCGGGTTGTTAGAGGATCCCAATATCATTGACTACCCTCAATCGGTCATAACTCCAGCATCGCAATCTTTTCTTGCGGCCAGAACCATCACGAGAGTTTAGCCTCAATGGGCGTAGCATAATGCTACTGTTCTAATGGCCAAGTTGTGTCATTTAAGGTTCTAAGGTCTGTTGGTGCTTAATGACTCCTCAGAAGACACATATTCTCCTCGTTGCAACATAAGGGATATCGGTACAGACCAAGGTGCCACACCAACGTAGCCACTGCTTCACCCATGTCGGTCTACGCCGGACAAGTCCCTCACAGCTTATGCTACCTAAACAGGGTATCCCCAGATTCGGGTTAGGATCTATGTAACTCCCATGCAACCCACAATTTTAAAGCAAACAAGGCATACAATTGAAAACATAGAATGATCTAATCTTAAGGTACACCTCACTTATAAGTATCCCCAGCAGAGTTGCCAGTTCTGTGATCGGTGGATCTGGAACTGACTGTTTAACGCTGGTTCGCGAAATGTCGCGGAAGCAAGAGTCGCCACCGTCTTTTATTTTCTCCAAATGGAAAGGACAAAAGCACAGAAAAATTCCTTATAGAGATTGCTCTCGGTTCGGGAGGTAGATTTATAGAAAGGGAAGGTGTTAGCACCCTTTCTATCCATGGTTATCCATGGGCTCTTAGATACTTGCTCATTTGTGTTTTCAACATTGTTTGTTTGCTTTTCAACTGTGGGTTTAAAAAAGTTTCTTTGAAAATTTCAGTTCGACTCGTGTATCAGTCCTCAAGAGTGTTTGAAAAGTTGCTTTCGAAAGCTTTTTGAAAGGTGTCGGTGTGAAAAGAAGTTTTTGATTTATTTTGAAATTAGAGCAAGTATCTACGAGTCATCTACCTACCCTAAGTAATTCGTCTGTGTAAATGTCCTTAAAGTAGTGCCATCCCACCATTGAAAGGTAGGTAGCACCACCGTTGGAGGTATTCAGGTCAATTCGAGGGTTCGGGACATGGTGATCACCGGAGCAATAGGAAGACACCTTAGAAGCTACCCTCATGCCATGTTCATGGACATGAGGACTTACTAAAACATCCTCTACTCGACGACCACCTTTCGAGGGGCAAGGCAACAGTGAGGCGTACCCTAGGGGTGGTGTGTGATTTGTGTGTCGTTTTCAATTATGTTTATCTTGTTCATGCATTGGTGATCTACGCGTTGCTTTTATTTTGGCATTCATTCTTTCATGCAAGTTATTAACAGTTTAAAAGATGCGGAATTTAAAGTCCTACGCTATTACAAAGGCGCGGGTCTACATCTCCAAATTAATCCAAGACCCGATTTGAAATAAAATAAAATGCGGAAAGATAAATGTCTAATTAATCTATTACACGGCTTTGGGATAAATACATTATATTTACAAAAAGAAATAAAAGTAAAATGCGAAAAGAAGCAAAGTCGGGAATGCGAGGGCGTTGGACCCTTTTAAAGAAACTAAATTAAAATTATGAAATTAATTAGATTAAATGAGAAAGGGAGATTATTTTTGAGTTTTTTGTATTTATGGATTTTAATGCGAAAATTAAATGAAATTACAACCCTAATTCTAAACTATTTTTAATTTATTAAAAAAATGTTTAAATTTAACCTAGTTTTAACCTAATTATTTAAATGGCAAATTTATTTACAAAATAAATAATTAATTATTAAATATGGTGAAAGGAAAAGAAAAAGGATAAAAGTATTTAAAACCCTAATTCTACATTTTTTAGTTTATTAAGAAAAATATTAGAATTAAACCTAGAATTAAAAAACTAAATTAATTAATAAAGTTTATCCACAAAAACATTTAAATAAAATATATTTATATTTTTTGTCTTTCTGATTTTTTATTATTTTTTTTATGTTATAAAAAATTAATTTATGAATTAAACTAAAAATAAATAAACCAAATAAATAAATAAACAAAGAGAATGAAAAAAAAAGCAAACCAATGGGGGGTGTTGACCCCAATTTGGAGGTTATGTTGTGAGCAATCAGGCCCAATTATTGGAGGCCTCTTTTGACTTTTCTGGCCACGTGCATATGCGTTGACTGGGGTGTTCCCTGGACTTTAGATCCTGGCCATTGAGTGGATCTTCAAGGACATGTGGCGAGCTCAAGCATAGGCGTCCATGGTGGTCTTCAGATAAAGCGCTGCATGGGAAGATATTAGGAAAAATAATATTGAAGGAATGGGGGGACCTGGGAATCGAACCCAGGTCCCAGAGTTTACCAAATCAATGCCTTGCCACCTGAGCCATTTACGTGCTTTGTACATTTAGTGGACAACGAATAATATAATGAGAAAATCAAGATTATGCTGGACTGAACAAAAACGAACGCGCCAATGTTTGAATGCACCACTCACAAACCTCCACGCATCGTCTTCCCCACCTGTTCTTTGTTTTACCTAAAAAAATAACACTAGATAGCGGGGGTTTTAAACCCCCACAAACCTCAACATTCAAAAATAGCGATTAGCGTATGGTTGCTCATAAATTGAGCGCGGCTAGTGGTTCTGAATCGTGTGAAGCTTCTGATTCTAATGGCCCTGGTCTTGTGTCTCAATTTTTCCAGAATAAGGAAGCCCCAAATTTAAACCTCTGAAAACCTAGAAGACGTTAATGGTAGGTTCTCGTACAGGGCATAAAAATTCAATTAAATGATGCCAAAAGTTTTAGAATGTTTATGTTAGTGCAAATCAACAGAAAAAATGCAATGAGGATGCGTATAAATTGAAACACGAATTTTACAAATGTTAAGAACAGGACGGCATCATGTTACCAATTCTTTGCGTTAGAAGCGTGGAAAAGGATTCAGTTAGGTTCAGTGATGCCTCAGAAAGCTTTTGGAATTGGTTAGAAGCTTTGAATCACGCTCTATGTGTGAAATCAGTTTTGAATTTTTTCACCAAAATTGCAAAGTGTGTATTCAGGTTTGGGCGCAGCTTCAAAGGTTCTTAGCATTAGGGTTATGATCTGTATATGTATGCCAATGGATTAGGGTAGAAATTTTAGTCACAAAGCCTTTGCATTGATGTATCAAATATTTGATTTTCAATGAATATTTTTTCAATCTTTTTCATGTCTTTTGATACCAATCATGGCCAAATCTTTCCTTTTTTGATGTGCACGAGATCTTGAGGTTTTGATGAGTGATTATACTGCATAAAAAGATTCAAACACATTTGTTTAGTATTTTTGTCATATTTTATTTAATTAAATGAATTAATGGTGATAAAAATTCAAATAAATAATAAAAAATGATGAAATAAATCCCCTTTGGGTCAAATGGTCGTGCATAGCCTTTTGATAATGATTCTTGGAAGAAAATGTGGCCCATTAGCAATTTTGAGGCATTTGAAACAAAGTTGACTTTTCAAAATTCCCAAAAATTTCCCAACTTCCACAAGGCATATCTTGCTCAATTTTTAAGCTTTGATCATGTTCTTGGACATTTTGGAAAGGTCTTGAAGTCCTCTAACCAATGCCTTTGGTCCCATGTCATTTTGATTTACCAATCTCAAATTATGGTCTTTGACTTAAAGTGCCTTTTTGTTGACTTTTGAAAATGACCTATAATGTTGAAATTGATAACTTTTTGTGAGAGCATTTCTTGGACTTGAAGTGTGAAGAGGAGTTGTTGGAAATGTCATTCTCTTCAAAATGAGCTTTTGATGGAATTTTTCTGAAAAACCATGTGGAAGTTATGCCCTGGTCAAGTTACAGTTGACTTTTTCAACTGTCCCAATATGGAAACTTTTGCATCTTGAGACTTTTTGAGCCATACTTTGAGAATCATGATCAAGCATTGATAAAATGATGTTTGTGGCTTCAAAATAAGATGTTGACCAAAAATTTTGACTTTTGACTGTCAAATGACCATTTTGCCCCTACAGTTGACTGTTGAGCAATTAGGGTTTTTGACTGTGCAATTTTGTGCTGTAAGTCTTGAAACTTGGCATAAGGATGCTTGACCATGTTTGTAGGCATGTGGGACTTGATTGGACCCTTGGAAACTTCAATTTCTTTGCCAGACCCAAAACCCTAGTTTTTTGACTGTTAGGAGGCCCTTGAACTGTGCAACCCTTGGGAGATTTTGAAGCATGCTTTTGGCAAATCTTGAAGAATATGGGAGGGAAAATTTTGGGGTACAACACACGATATTGATGTTTAGAATTTAAGAATCTACGATGATCGAGAAAGACATTCTTATGACAAAGTTTTAATCGCATTGTATCGGTTCCATCTTCACAGATAGGACACGCTTTTTCACCTTTAATGCTATACCCGAATAGATTTCCGTAGGCTGGGAAATCGTTAATTGTTCCAAACAACATCGCCCTCAAGTTGAAACTTTCTTTCTTATACCCACATAAACCTCCACACCGTTCTCCCACAAAATCTTCAAATCTTCGATTAAAGGTTCCAAATATACATCTATGTCATTTCCTGGTTGTTTAGGCCCAGAAATTAACATAGATAACATCATGTACTTACGCTTCATACATAGCCACGGAGGTAGGTTATAAATCATAAGAATCGCATGCCATGTGCTATGCGAGATACTTTGAATACCGTGTGGGTTCATTCCATCAGTAGACAATGTCAAGCGAAGGTTTCTTGCTTCTTTTCCAAATTCAGGATAATCATTATCCATTTTCATCCACTGTGGTGAATCTGCCGGATGTCGAAACTTTCCATCAACAATTCTTTCATCTGCATGCCAAGTTAAGTGTCTTGAATCTATTTCACTATGATACATCCGTCTAAATCTCGGAATTATAGGAAAATACCATAAGACTTTTTCCGGAGACAACTTTTTCTTATATCGAGGGGCACCGCATTTAGGACACTCATTTAACGATGCATACTCGTTTCGAAACAAAACGCAATCTTTTGGATAGGCATGTATCTTGTCATAGCTCATGCCAATAGAGTACAACATCTTTTTGGCCTCATACGTTCGATTGGGGAGAACATTATCCTCTGGTAGCATATCTTTCATAAGGGCTAATAACTCTGTGAAACTTTTATCCGACCATCCATTGCCCGCCTTTAAGTTGTACAACTTTAATACCGCAGACAATCTTGTGAATTTTGTACAACCATTATACAACGGTTTCTCTGCATCACTTACCAACCTCTCGAACATTTTGGGACAATCATTAAGATCTTCTTCAAACGCTTCTGCAATCTCTTCAACTCAATCATAATCGTATGTATCTGTTCCATTGTTGTTTGAAGCATAGGTCCTATTATCCCCCGATTCATCATTCCCGTCACTTTTCTCACCATGCATATTCCAACATGTATAACTTCTATCAATTCCATACCGTATTAAATGTGATGCCAACTGAACCGCGTCAACCTGATTCCCATAACAGCAACACAAACAAGGACATGTCATTCGACTGGGGTCTTCGGCATGCGCAACAGCAAACTTAACGAATTCGGATACCCTGTTCTCGTACTCTTTCGACAATCGATTGGAATACATCCATGTCTTATCCATGGTTTACGGTTTCTGAGTCAATCTGAGCTAAATGATAAATTAGAAAACAAAACCAATACTCAAAACTTGCACTTGCTCTTGCACAACCATATAACAAAACCAATACTCAATACTTTTTACTAAATTCATTTTATTCTATCAACTACTTTAGTACACAAGTATAACACAATAAACCATAAACAAGAAACCATCATTGCTCAAAATCAATCATAAAAAGCACACGAAAAAAACAATATATTAATAGAGTTAACAATATATATATATATGGCTACCTTTATTAAATATTTTGTTACGCTCTCTATTATTTCTCTCTTAGCTTGTTCTACCAATGCACAACTTGTTAATATAAATGATGTTTGATAAAATAAAAAGCACATGAAAATGTGTTGTTTTCTATTAATATCAGGACCATAGAATTTAATCGGATTAGAACAGCACGTAAGGAAGCAAATTAATTGTATGTAAATATAATAAATTAGAATCAAAGCAAGCATAGAACAATTTATTCATACAAAACTATACTAGAAATTGAAATACCTGGAGTTGAGTTGTCTAACTTTGTGTTGTATATTGTTGTGATTTCTGATGCAGCAAACTTTGTGATTTCACCTTGTGGTTCTCCTGTGGCAAGCGGTGGTCGTTGTTCTCTCTGCAGATGCTAACGGAGGCAGAGGTCCTGATGAAGAAGTCCTGAAACTGCCCCGGTAGTCCTGAAACAAGAAGACGTAGAGGATACGAATAGAAAAGTGGTAGTCGTTGATCGTGAAGAAAATTTGCTCGTAGATGCTAACGGAGGCAGAGCTCTAGTTAAGGGTTTTGATGATATCGTGAAGAATAATAGAAAAGTGATGATACGAATTTTTGATATTTATTATAAAACTACCTACGAAAGCGCTTTTAAAAGCGCTTTCTAAAGGTCACCTATAACAACATTTTTTAATGTAAAAGCGCTTTCGTAGCATATCCTATAGCAGCGCTTTTAAAAGCGCTTTCTAAAGGCCAGCTTTAGCAGCGCTTTGGAAAAGCGCTTTCTAATGCTAACCTTTAGCAGCGCTTTTGAAAAGCACTTTCTTAAGGTACCCTCTGAAAGGAACCCTTTAGCAGCGCTTCCCAAAAAGCGCTTTCTAAGGGTGACCTTTAGCAGCGCTTTTGAAAAGCGCTTTCTTAAGGCACCCTTTGAAAGCGCTTTTTTTAAGCGAATTTTTTTAAAAACCTACAACAGCGCTTTTTTCTAAAAGCGCTTTCTTTTATGTGCTGCTAAAACTTATTTTTGGCATAGTGTAAGCAGTGAAGAGGCTAGGGCACAGAGAGAAAAGAAGAGGAGACTCATCCCGTAGGGTTCGAAGAGATCAAATCGCTAGGAATTCGAGGTAATGGGGTGTAATCCTGATCTATTATGATTGATAGGGGTTAAGATAGATGTAGAATATTGTTTGTATGATGATTTGGTGAAAAACATGATGAATTCTATGTTGAAATTGTGCGACAATAATGTATGTAAGATATAATTTATTTCTATAATGATATAATGATGAGTTTTGATGTTAATATATGGTGTATGGTGATTAAAATGCATTTTAGACTGAATATGATGCCTGGAATCGGGATTGGTATGGTCTGGACAAAAGAGAAATTGAAATTGAGAAGTTGCTGAATCATTAGCGTCACTGGGCGAGCAAGGGACGAGCAAGTCGCCCAAGCGTCACTGGGCGAGTCAAGAGGAAATCAGATGGTGGAAAAGATGGCTCATAGGAAATGTATGGGAGAGGATCATTATCAGAGCTTCACCGGGTGAGCGAAGCAGCAATGGACCCAATCGCTCAGATCATCAGGCGAGCATCAGGCGAGATGGAGGTGAGCAGAATGCTCCAAGGGTCATCGGGCGAGGCTTAGGCGAGCAGTCTGGCAGTAAAATTTCAAAGTGTTGTAACTTGAGTTTAAGGACTCTGTTTGACACGTCGTTCAAAGCATTGGGAAGCTAACACACAGAAATATCTTATGGAAAAATTGTATGTAGCATTTGGTGTATTACTCTCGTGTGTATATACTTATGTGTTTGGATTATTATTTGTTGGTATACTATGATGTCTTGTTGAAGTGACGTAACATGATGTATTCTAATGATGTTACCATGGTGCTGGTATGTGATTATAATTGGGGTGATGTTTTAATGATGTGTATGTTTAATATGTATACATGATGTGAGAATATGAGTATGTGAATTATGATGCAATTCACTAGTTGTGGTCGAACTTATTGTGTCATTGTTGTGCATCATGCATTCATAGCATTTTTGGACGGTGGTCCGCTTGTGACGAGCCTCAATCCCATTGTACATATTAAGTGCGTTTGTGATGTGCTCTAGTTCCAAGAGAGAATTGATCTTGTGGTGGAGATTATGAAGGATGATGAACCAAGTGTTCATAAATTTCGGTACCACTTGCATTGAGTCAATATTGTTGTATTAACATCCTATGTGACATTGCATGAATATTGTTGATGAGTTGTGATATGGATAATTATGAACTATGTGATTATATGATGATTTGATGATGAAATATGTCTAAGTGCTATGATGATGTATCGGTGAGTATGAAGTGTTGATGAATGACGTGTGTTTATTATATGATAATGTTGGTTATAACTACTAATCTTTTACTTATATCGTTTATAATGAATTGCGATTACTCACCCTTTCTATTTGAATGTTTCCTCCATGTGGGTAACACGCAAATGCTCAGGAGTAATCGATAGAATTATTGAATATAGAGATTTTAGCGTATTTTATTAGTTTCGTTAATTAGAAAGTGTTTTTCTCTGATGTGTAACATCGGGTCGGGAACGCTTTGTTTTCCGAATGTTATGTCCCTTTTATGACGATATACTTTACGACAGTTTTGATTGTTAAACTGATTTTAATTCCAACTTTTGATGAGACTAAAACATTATGAGTTTTATTTTACGAAGAAGTTTATTTATGATGATAAATCTGATGTGATGTTGTTGAATGACTAGTTTAAAGTATAAAGAGGTGTATTTACTAGTGTTGTAACTCGTGTTATAGAGCATGATTATTATTAGGGTGTTTTGTATGAAGCGTGACACCCTTGAGTGGTGATTTTAGTTGAATTATTTCGTAAATCATTTGAGAAATATATGTGGGGTTAGAAGGGGCTAGGGCACAGAGAGAAAAGAAGAGGAGATTCATCATGTAGGGTTCGAAGAGATCAAATCACTAGGAATTTAAGGTAAGGAGTGTAATCCTGATCTATTATGTTTGATAGGGGGTTAAGCTAGATGTAGAATTTTGTTTGTATGATGATTTGGTGAAAAACATGATGAAATTTGTGTTGAAATTGTGCAATGATGATGTATGTATGGTATGATTTATGCCTATAATGATATAATGATGAGTTTTGATGTTAATATATGGTGTATGGTGATTAAAATGCGTTTTGGACTATGTATAATGCCTGGAATCGAGATTGGTATGGTCTGGACATAATAAAAATTGCAATTGAGAAGTTGATAAATCTCTAGCATCGTCAGGCGAGCCAGAGGCAAGCAAGTCGCCCAAGCGTCACCGCACGAGCCAAGCGGTGATCAGAATGGTGGGAAAGAGGGGTCCTGGAAAATGTATGGGAGAGGATCGTCGTTAGAGCTTCATCGAGCGAGCGAAGCAACGATGAACCCAATCACTCAATTCATCGGGCGAGCATCAGGCAAGAGGGAGGTGAGCAGAACGCTCCAAGGTTCGCCGGGAAAGGCTTAGGCGAGCAGTCTGGCAGTAAAACTTCAAAGTGTTGCAACTTGAGTTTAAGGATTTTGTTTTATGCGTCGTTCGAAGTGTTGGGAAACTAACACACATAACTATATTATGGAGAGAAAAATTATGAAGCATTTGGTGTATTAATCCCATGTGTATATATTTATATGTTTGGATTATTATTTGTTGGTATATTATGATGTCTTGTTGAAGTGACATAACATGATGTATTCTGATTATGTTACCATGGTGTTTTAATGATGTGTGTGTTTAATATGTATACATGATATGTGAACATGAATATGTGAATTATGATGCAATTGACTAGTTGTGGTCGAACTTATTGTGATGTTGTTGTGCATCATGAATTTATAGAATTTTTGGATGGTGGTCCGCTTGTGACGAGCCTCAATCCCATTATGCAAAATGAGTGCATTTGTGACATGCTCCAGTTCCAAGATATAACTGATCCTATGGTAGGGATCATGGAGGATGATGAACCAAGTGCATAAATTTTGGTACCACTTGCATTGAGTCGGCATTGTTGCATTAACATCCTATGTGACATTGCATGAATTTTGTTGATGAGTTGTGATTAATGATAATTGTGAAATATGTGATTATATGATGATTTGATGATGAAAAATGTCTAAGTGTTATTATGATGTATCAGTGAGTATGGAGTGTTGATTAATGGCGTGTGTTGATTATATGATAATTTTGGTTATAACTACTAATCTTTTACTTATATCTTTTATAATCAACTGTGATTAATCACCCTCTTTGTTTGAATGTTGCCTCCATGTTGGTAACGCACAGATGCTCAGGAGTAGCCGATAGAAGTATTGAAGATAGACCTTTTAGCGTATTTTATTAGTTTCGTTAATTATAAGGTGTCTTGCTCTGATATGTAACATCGGGTCAGAAACACTTTGTTTTGCGAATGTTATGTCCCTTTTATGACGATATACTTTATGACGGTTTTGATTGTTAAACTGATTTTAATTCCAACTTTTGATGAGACTAAAACATTATGAGTTTTATTTTATGAATAAGTTTTTTTATGACGATAAATCCGTTGCGATGTTGTTGAATGATTGGTTTAAAGTATAAAGAGGTGTATTTACTAGTGTTGTAACCCGTGTTACAGAGCAGGATTGTTATTAGGATGTTTTGCATGAAGTGTGACACCCTTGAGTGGTGATTTTAGTTGAATTATTTCATAAATTATTTGAGATATATATATATATATATATATATATATATATATATATATATATATATATATATATATATATATATATATATATATATATATATATATATATATATATATATATATATATATATGGGGTTAGAAGGGTGTTACAACCAGCATAATTTGTTCCCTCACTAATATTTGTATCCATAGTAGGAACCTCCACCTAAAGTTGTGTCTCCTTCGTCATATAGTTTCTATAAGCTTCATCCTCCAATGTTTATTATTCTTAAGCTTATGGAAATCATGGAAAGTAATACATATGTGATTGATGAACTTCGATCCTCCAGGTTTCACTTCCAACATCTCATAATCCTTCCTACCTCTTGGGTAGAAATTGAAGACACAATCCATAACTTTACCATCAAGTTAAATTGGAATAATTTGATAAATAAGCAAAGTTTTGAGTACCTTAAAAATATTAGGTTATAGTCTTATTACTCTAAACTTTCATAAGTGTTTGGAACTCTTTTCTTATAAATGAATACCTAGCAATCAGATAAGCTACTTTGGCATCAACATTACCCCCAGAAACCACATTCCTTCTCAGCGGCCAAATGTGTTTTTATTTCTTGTCTTCTAAAGAATTCATTAAACCGCTCTAAAATAACTTATGGCCATCCACCATGCCTTAACCTCAAATTCCATAGCTTGTTGTTTTCATGAAAGTCTTCACTAGCCGATGATGAATGAACAACAATACTAGAACCTTCTAAAATATATAAGCCACATATTTTGACCCTTTAGCTATAATCACTTCACCGTGTAAAATCTTCAACACCACATCTTCAACTCTACTGCAATAGTCTGAATCATCAAACATGCTTATGGATAACAGATTTCTCCTTAGCTTTGGAAGATATGTTACGTTGTGAATAAGAAACTCACGATCATCAAACATTTTAATTATGATTGAACCAACACCATAAACCTTGTAGTTTTATTGTCACCGAGGTGAACTACTTCAACTTTCTCTACCTTTAAAGTATCAAAGTAATATTTTCTTGTAAATATGTGATAAAAGCAACTTAATTCCATGGCCCAACCCTCTCTAGTTTTCAAACTCGATACCATTAATGCACCAATACTCTCATAACTATCTTCAATTAAGATAACAATAATATGAACACAATCTTCATTGTCCTTCATTTCGGGACAACCCCTCTTGAAGTGATCGGGTTTTGGACAAGTAAATCATTTTAACCTTGACTTGTATGATACGGTGGGAGAACTGACTTGGGATGTTTTACGTTTTATTGCAAATGTTGCGGTTAGCAAGAGTCGCCATTGAATTTTCTTTTATCCAAAAGGAAAGATGGAAAAGAACAGGATAGACCTTTGAGATATTTTCTTGAGTTTGCGGGGTAGATTATGAAAAGGGAAGGTGTTAGCACCCTTTTCATCCATAGTTATCTATGGGCTCTTAGTTGCTTTCTAGATCACTTGCTTTTTTGTTTGAAAATATGCTTTGTGTGGTTTTTGAAAGTATTTTGAAAAGGTGTCTTTGTTTAGGCAAACTTTGTAATAGTTCTCGTTCGTAAGAACGTATACAAAGTGTTGGACTTTTTGAAAATATTTCATGTTTGGAAAATGTTTTGAAAGTGTTTTTGAAAGTTTTTGGTGTTTATTTTGAAAATAATCAAGGATGTTTGATTTGAAATTGAGCAAGCAACTAGGAACAATCTACCTACTCAAAAGTCTTTGTTCATTTATTCCTTTCCTTTGATATTGCTATCTCACTATTGATTGGTAAGAAGCCTTATCTTTGGATGTAAAGGGATGGGCATGGTTCATCGTATATTCATGATAACATTGTTGTGAGATATCTTAGAATTTCTATTTGAGGGACTAAGATCATTTTGAAAGGCAACATTTTGTAGCGCCATCGAGGGACTATGATCCTGTATTTTTTATTGATTTTTGCTAAGATATCCCACATGCATAACATGGCCTTTTTGTAAGGAAACAAAGTGGAATTACCCTAAGGGTGTAAGTGTGCAAGTGTGTTTTATTTACATGCATTGTTTATCTTGAATTAGGATTTACTACTTGTTGGTTTTTAGTCTTTTCATACAAACCCTAATTTACTAGCATTTATATAAAGCGATAAATTGCGGAAAGTAAAATTACTAAGCTATTACATCATTAGGGGAGGGGGTATACCAATTTACAAATGGGGATTTTGAGAAAATTAAACCTAATTATCTATTACAACCATATTGAATATTGTACAAGAATTGAAAATATAACGCAAGAATATAAATGAAAAAGAAATGATTTTTGTTTGGATTTTATGAAAGGGTTTAGTCTTGACCTAATTGAGAAAATTATTAATAAAAATTAAATAAAATTAAACCTAAATTAATTAAGGAAAGAAAATAGGTTAAAACATTTTTTAGGGTTTTCTATATGGAAGGTTTTAAGTTAATAAAAAAAATATGAAATTAATTAATTAAAATAAACCTAAATTCTAAGTTGATTTTAGAAAAAAGAGAAAAATAATAATTAAACCTAAATCTCAATATTAATTATTTAAAAGAAAAGAAATTAATTTGTTAAGAAAAATGTTTTTTGTTCTTTTTGTTTTTATAAAGAAAATACAATAAATAAGTGTAAAAAGAAATAAAATATTTTTGGATTTTTTATTAATAAATAATAATAATAATAATAATAATAATAGTAATAAAAAATAATAAAAGAATACTGAAATAAAAGAGAGAAAAAATAAATAAATAAAATAAAAAAATAAAAGTTGGGCCAGGTGTGTGAAAGCAGGCATGGGGGTTAGAGATCAGCAAAATGGCAAAGCCCAAAGATAAGGGCCTAGGCGTTGGCTGTATGGAGCAAAAAAGAAAGAAAATATGAAGAAAAAACAAAACAAAAGGTAGGGCTGGATGTTGAACCCATGACCTCTAACATACACGTGCGCTACCTTTGCCACTGGGGTGGCTGTACATCCGATAACATAAAGAAAACAATAAATACATAACACAAGTCATGTCCTAAATATGACTTCATCTTCAACCTCCAGCCTGAACATCTATAACTTCACCATTTCTCAACAAAAATGAAATATGCAAACATGAAAGTTGCTCCATTTTTCCATACGAATCCAACCATATAAATATCATAAGCTATAAATCAAAGATGAATGAGAATTTCTAAAAGTACCAAATTCTGACCTAATTATTTTCAGAGATTCAAACCTAAAATTCTCTAAGCTCAATCAATATAAATGAAATTTATGAATATGTACAGTTTCAGGGCAATGATGTCTATATTTTATCTTCACAAATACAAGCCTAACAATGCCTAAATGAGAAGATAGAAGTTCAGAAAATGTACCTCAAAACTGGAAATCGTGAAATGAGTTTGAGCTGCTTTCAACGTGCTGCAATGATCAGGTTAGCTTCCTCAAGTTCCCAGGAAGCTAATGCAATGGTTAGCTTGAGCAAATGGATGGCTGGAATGGCTTGGAGAAGTCAACCTGCAGTGCTTTGTTTTTGGTTATGGAGTTTGATGCAAATGGTGTTACAGCTATGAAACAGGGACATGTATAGGGTATATTTGAAGTATAGGAGCTTTAGGAACCAAAAGTCTAAGAAACGCACGAGTAGATTCTGAGTTTCAAGTTCTCAGTCAGAAACTGTGCAACAATGTGGTTTTTGGACAATTTTTGGCTAAGGGAGTTTGAGAGAGTTTCAGGGTGCTTAAGCTTGTGCTTTAGCTCACAAATAGTGTCTCCATTTATAAGCAACAAGTTTGGAGACTTGTATCTGATCAGAATTCAAAATCACATGTTTAAGCTCAACATGTGATTTTTGAGAAATCAAGTTTCAATGCCTTGTGTACTTGCTATTGTAGAGTGGTTATGCTTTAAACAAACTTGCTTATGACTTTGTAGATGGAGTGTGATCAGAGTGTACAAATGAGAGGCTCAAGAATTGACTTTGTGCATAAAGCTTGCTTTTCAAGAATGGCATTCTTCACTTTCTTCCTAAAATGGAAATTTCAATTGGACAATGCTTAAACCACTTGGATCATAGCTCAAAATTTTGTGTAATCCATTAATATGGATAGATGCACAAGTTAGAAGGCCTGCAAAGCAAGATTATACAGCCTAACATTGAAATTGGATTATGTGTTCATCAAGAAATGACTTGTAATTCAAGAATGAAACCCTAACTTCTTGCCTTCGATTCTCCTAGCTCAAGTATGATCTCAATGAGTTCTTGGACATTTTTGAAAGCTTGTAACATCCTATACAACCTCTATGTTGTACATTTTTGAAGATTCATCTTAGAACTATGTGAAAAATTGCCATGAAGTTAGGTCAAAATCATTCCTAAACTAGGGCAAAATTCACTAAGTTTTTCATGTTTCATGAACATGTATTCTTAAAATCATAACTTGAAATCCATGCATTTCTAGAAAAAGTTTTGTTCTACAATGTTTTAGATATCATTGAGATCTATAACTTTCATGTTGGAAGTTTCCTTTGAATCACCTTACATCATGGTGGAAATTTTGACTTTTCAAAATGAAATCTTGACTTTTTGATTTCTTGATGAACAAGTTTCATATTTTTGCATGTCTTGATGAATTGTGATCTTTGAAACTTGATTTTGACCAAAAAGTCAAAGTTTGACTTTTCAGTATACAGTTGACTTTTCATTAGTTGATTGAAATTCATCTGTCAATCAATTAATCTTGAGAGATGTTTTGAGCCATGTCATTAGGTCAAAATGAAGTATTTAAAACCTTGAAATCATAACTTAAACCAATCAATCATTTGCTAGGTCAAAAATCAAAAATTGCACCTTCTTAGTCAAAACCCTAATTTTGACCATTTTGCCCTTTTGATGATCTGGTCAAATTTCTTGAGGAATTGTGATCCAAACTTGATCAATTGACATATATGAGTTCATAATATTGATATGGATCAAAAATTATAAAGTTTGACTGTAAATTGACCACAGTTGACTTTTCCCCCAATATAATTGATTTTAGGTCAATTGGTCAATTGACTGATAAAAAATGTGATCCAAGACTTGAAACTTGACATGATCAAACTTGAGGGTCTAAAATGATCCATGAAAGTCATATGGGGAATTAAAGTGCATTTATCCTTGTGCAAACTCAAACCCTAATTTTCAGTCATCAGTGCTTGAGCAGGTGTCTTGAGCTGATCAAACCTTGTCCAGTCTTGAATCAATGGAAATCTTGTGAGAGGTTACTTGAGAAATTATAGGGAAAATTTTGGGGTACAACAGTTGTCCCTGTTCAATCTTCTTAAACCTGAAGAGTTAGATTGGCAGATCCGTCATTCGTGACTTAAAGGTGGAAGATGATTGAACACTAGAGTGCCCAGAAATTTGCACTCGGATATGGATTGGGAATGGGCTTATAGATGCCATTTGGAGGAATGATGGTAAACACTTGTAGAAGTATCAACACAAATCTTTGGTCGACTTATACTAAAAACTTGATGTTTTACCTATGAAAAAGGGTTTGTTAAACGCAGATGTATGCATGATGTTCACAAGATGTGGTATTATGCTAAATGAATTTTGTATGTATATGCTATGATGTATGAATTTGGGATGCATATTCGCCCGGGAAAATAAATCCATGACTGCTGCTGAGGAGTTCTGAATCCTGGATTGCTGTTGGGGGTTATCTCTTGAATAATAGTTGTTATCTGGTCGGGTCCAGGCTTTACAGCTTGTTGAGGACGAGGAAGTCAACTGCTATCTGGTCAGATCCAGGCTTCACGGTAACTTACTGGGGAAGGATAAATTAATTGTTATCTGGTCGGATCCCAGGCTACGCAGAAAATTTCTTGAGGAGAGTGAAGTTAGGCTGTTATCTAGTTGGATTCTCAGCTTCACCACAACTTGCTGGGGATAAAGAAGTTATCTGTTATCCGATCGAATTCCAGGCTTTGCAGTAACTTTCTAGAAAGGATGAAGTTGAACTGATATCTGGTCGGGTCCAGGATTCATAGTAACTTGAAGTGGTAACTACTATCTGGTCGGGTCCAGGCTTCATAGTTTTTGAAAAGTTGTACTATTATCTGATCGGGTCCAGGCTTCATAGCGTCTTGCTGAGGATTGTAGCTAGTTGTTATCTGGTCGGACTCCAGGCTTCATAATAACTTGCTTGAATAGACAAAGTCGAACTGATATCTGGTCGGATCCAGGCTTCATAGATTTTGAGGTGGATGAAGTTAATTGCTATCTGGTCGGGTCCAAAGTTTACAATAAACTTGTCTAAAGAGATAGAGTTTAACTGATATCTGGTCCGGTCCAGGCTTTACAGTTACTTGCTTGGGAATTAGTTGTTATCTGTTTGGATTCCAGATTTCATAATAAACTTTTGAGGGGAATTGCTATCTGGTCGGATCCAGGCTTCATAATAACTTACTTGAAAAGATGAAATTGAAAACTGATATCTGGTCGAATCCAGGCTTCACAGTAACTTGTTGGGGTAGAGGCAAACTCTACTGGGGAAAAGAAGTTAAACCCTGGTCTGGTTGGGTCCAGATTCTTCAATATCTCGAAGAGTCAAACTATTTTCTGGCCGGGTCCAGGTTTCATAGTATTTAAAAGTTGTACTATTATTTTGTTAGGGCCAGGCTTCATAGTATCTGAAAGGTTTTCACTATTATCTGGTCAGTTCCAGACTTCATAGTAGCTTGAAAATTGTAATAATATCTAGTCGGGTCTAAGTTTCATCGTATCTTTTGGAGATAGTAAAGGCTTTGTTGACGACTTCACTGGGAATTAGGGGTTGTGTCCCTGTGATCTGCAATAGTCTGAAAGGCAAACTCAAGCTATAGAGGATAAACTCAGCTAGGGAATACAGGCTCAGCTGGGGAGGATAGACTATGCCGGGGAATTTTGTTGTTCGTTGATTGTACCCTGTTGATATACTCCATGAACTGTTGACGAGGTGAGTTCTTTTGGGAAGAGATCCATAAGGCTTCTTCTTGTAAGATCAACTTAGTTGGGGAGAAAGCTGCCAAGAGATTGGGACTTTGGCTGGAGATTAACTTGTGCAAAGAGACCTTATGGGTAACTCTGTTGATGGAAAAGGTTTATTGTAGTATGTGATACGGTGGGAGAACTGACTTGAAGGTTTTGTGTTTGATCGCAAATATTGCGGTTAGCAAGAGTCGCCACCGACTTTTCTTTTATCAAAAGGAAAGGTGAAAAAGCACAGGAAAGACCTTTGAGATTATTTCTTGAGTTCGGGGGGTAGATTATGAAAAGGGAAGGTATTAGCACCCATTTCATCCATGTTTTTCCATGGGCTCTTAGTTACTTGCTAGATCACTTAGTTTTGTTTGAAATTATGCTTTGTGTGGTTTTTGAAAGTATTTTGTAAAGAGGTCATTGTTTAGGTAATCTTTGTAATGATTCTCATTCGTAAGAATGTATACAAAGATGTTTGATCTTTTGAAAATATTTTCAATGTTTGTAAGATGTTTGAAAATGTGTGTGTTTGTTTTTTTTTAAAATAGCAAGGATGTTTGTTTTGAAATGGAGCAAGTAATTAGGAGCAATCTACCTACTCAAATGTCTTTCTTGTTCATTTTCTTTTCCTTTGACATTGTTGTCTTACCATCGATTTGGTAAGTAACCCTATCTTTGGATGTAAACGGGACGGGCATGGATCATCGTATAGATATGATTAGAAATGTTGTAAGGTATCTTAGTATTCTTTTTTGAGGGACTAAGATCATTTGTAAGACAAATTTAGTATGATCTTGTATTTGCTTGTTTTTACTAAGATACCTTACATGCGTAATATGGTCATTTTGTAAGGCAACCAAGTGGATTTTACTCTAGGGGTGCTTGTGTGCAAGTGTGTTATTTTCATGCTTGATTTTTTCTTGAATTAGGATTTTCTAAGCATTGGTTTTAGTATTTACATACAAATCCTAATTACTAGCATTGTATATAAAAGCGATAAATTACGAAATTTAAAGTTACTACGCTATTATAACATTTGGGGAGGGGGTATACAAATTTACAAATGGGAGATGGAAGCAATAAAGTTATAATTATACTATTACAAATTGCAAGATAAAATGTGCAAGAATATAAAAATAATGTGAAAGGAAAAGAAAATTGTTTTTTTTTGTTTATGAAAAGTCTTGACTTAATTAAACTAATAAAAGGAAAGAATTTAATTAATTAAAATCCCTAAATTCTAATTTTATTTAATTAGAAAATAAATTCAAAGCAAAAACAAAGTTAAAAATTAATTTAATCAAGAAAAGAAATTTGTTAAGAAAAATGTTTTTTTTAAGTTTTTAATAAAGAAAAAAAACCTAAAAGATGCTACTTTGAATAAATCACAAATAATGAAAATAACAATATTTTTGGTAAGATTTTTATATATTCATAAAATAGACCTAATAAAATAGTAGTATGAAAAAAATTAGTTCAAAAGGAGTTAATTTGATAGGTTAAATAAATTGTTGAATTTTGTTAAAAATGTAAAATGAGTTAAATAAATTGTTGAAGTTTGTTAAAAATGTAAAATGAGTCAAGTGATAAAGATAACATTTTTGGTCCTGCCAAGGCTTGAACTCAAGACATTCAGGTTGCTGGCTCAAAATAATACCACTAGGCCAGGCATGTTTCCTGGTTAACCATGCGCTTGCGTAATATTATATGTGAACATTGCTTCTTGAAATCACAAAATCGCAAAATAACACAAAATATGCAAAAGTGGGGTTCACTATGGTTCAAACCCGCGCCCTTAAGGTGAAAGTGACATGAATCGCGTGTTGCATGCCACTGGGGTGGCTGTTACATCCAATGATAAAACAACAATCATTAAATATAAAATAAACTCGTTTTCAAAATTTGATTTTTCTCTTCTTCTTCCCTGCATCTATCGTTACTGTTACTGTAACAACATATTTCCATTTTTTTTCAAAAAATTCTAACTTCCTCATTTCTCAACCAAATTCAAAAATGTAAAAATGAAACTTGCTTAAAATTTCGCAAGGATTTCAAATATGTAATTATTTTTTATTTATTCCCACTATAACTCACGAATTTCTACTTGTACCAAACTGAAAACCTAAATGTCCAAAAAATTCAATTTCAAAATTCTCATCCCACAGCCAATTAAAATGAAATTTAAGGATATGGTTAGCTTCATAGACATGATATCTACATTTTATCTTTTGAAAGTAAGTGCAAATGATGCTTGTATCAATATTTCAAAGTTGGAAAAACTTACCTCTTGATGCAAAAATTCAATGGCCTCTACACGACTTCCAAAAGAAATATGATGATTGCTTTAGCTTCCTGGAACCTTAGTGAGTATGTTGCAACTTTTACTTTTCCTTGAAAGTGTCTAGATTAGTCTACTCAAGTCAAGTTGCAATGGTGGATTTTTAAAATGGTGGATGATGAAAATGATGTTACAGTGAGGAAACAAGGGTATGGATAGTTTCTATATGATATATATGAAGTGTTTGGATGATTTGTTTAAACAATAGTTGCAAGAGTGATGAGTTTCAAAGTTAAGGTTTCAAAAGCTTAAAAATGGTGATTTTTGGCCAATTCGGGTTTGAGAGTGTATGAGAGGGTTTAAGGGATTATAAAATAGTCCCCACATTTGCATAAGAGTGTCTTGAAATATAGGAAAAGGTTTGGAGACTTGAGATGATCAGATTACCAAGATCACATGTTATGGCATTTTTGCTTGTTTTTGAAGCAAAGTGGAAAACCAAAACCCCAATGTGTGGTACAAGCTATGTAGAGTGGTTGAATCACTTTAAACATGCTTATTCTAAGTTGCTAGGTTGAGTATGTGCAGATGGAGTCATTGAGAGGCTGAAGAAAGGGTTGACATTGTGAAAAAGCTTGCTTTACAAGAATGGATATGTTACTTTTTGCAATTTGAACCATAAATGGTATCAAGACTTGGACAAAACATCAAATACTTGTATAATACACTTAGGGTCTATGTAATCACTTAATTATAGAGAGATTTAGAGGCAACATTGCCTGAAAAGTGAGATTGAATGATAAGGTTATGAGATTTGATTATGAGTTCATCACAAAAATGACTTATAATTCAAGTTTATCATGCCAACTTCAAGTCTTCGAATCTCCTAGCTCAAAAATTATCTCTTCAAGTTCTTGGACATTTTGAAAATCTTGCAACATCCTCTATAACTTTCATGTTGGACATTTTTGAATAATCAATTTGGAACTAGGTGAAAAGTTTCCATGAAGTTAGGTCAAAATCCTGACTAAAATACTCAAAATTTCACTAAGTATTTTTAGTTTCATGGACATATCTTCATAAATTCATAACTTGAAATCCAAGCATTTATAGAAAAAGTTCTGCCCTACAATGTTTTAGATCTCATTGAGATCTACAAATTTCATGTTGGAAGTTTTCCTTGAATCATCTTGCATCATGGTAGAAATTTGGCACAAAGTTATGAAAAAATGTTAACTTTCTAACACTTAGAAAAATTTCTAAGTTAGAAAACTTTGACTTTTCAAAATGAAATCTTGACTTTTTGATTTCTTGATGAATAAGTTTCATATTTTGACATGTTTTGATGAATTTTGATCTTTGACATTGGATTTTGACCAAAAAGTTAAAGTTTGACTTTTCAGTGTACAATTGACTTTTGATTAGTTGACTGAAAATTCACTGCCAATCCAATTGATCTTGAGAAATGTTTTGGGTCATGCCATTAGGTTAAAATTATTCAATTGAACTCTTGAAATCATGCTTCAAACCAATTGACCATTTGCTAGGTCAAAAATCAGAAATTGCCCCTTCTCAGTCAAAACCGTAATTTAAACCATTTTACCCTTTTTGAGATTTGATCAAATTTCTTGAAGAGTTGTGGTAAAAACTTGATCAAATGATACATATGAGTTTAAAATTTTGATGTGAATAAAAATTATGAAGTTTTACTGTAAATTGGCCATGGTTGACTTTTTCCCAATACAACTGATTTTTAGGTCAACTGTTCAATTGACTGATCAAAAGTGTGATCCATGGCTTGAATCTTGACATGAGTAATCTTGAGGGTCCACAATGGTACATGAAAGTCATATGAAGCTTTGATAATTCAAAAATCCTTGTGCAAACTCAAACCCTAATTTTGGTCATCAGTGTCTAAGGAGGTGTCTTGAGTTGATCAAACCCTAGTACAGTCTTGAGCCCAAGGAAATTTTGTGAGAAAATTCTTGATAAGTGAGAGGGAAAATTTTGGGGTGCAACAACTGCCCCTGTTCAATCTTCTTAAGCCTGAAGAGTTAGATTGGCGAATTTTGCCATTCATGACTCGAAGGTGGAAGATGATTGGACACTAGAGTGCCTAAAAATTTGCACTCGACGATGTGATGGTAGAGGGAATGGGCTTAAAGATTCCATTTAGAGAGGTGATAGAAAGTTGTAGGAGATGGGCTTAAAGATGCCATCCAAAGGTGATTGTTTGTGTTGTAATTTGTAAGTTGAAAGAATGAGTATCAGAATAGTGTCCGTGTCTGGAGCGTATCTGAACTGTATCTGAATTTTGAATCTGAATGAGTATGATAACAGCATCCGTGTCTGGAGCGTATCTGAACTGTATCTGAGAGTTAAATCTGAATGAGTATCAGGATGGCATCCGTATCTGGAGTGTATTTGAACTGTATCAAAAGGTTGAATCTGAATGAGTATCAGGATGGCATCCGTATCTGGAGCGTATCTGAACTGTATCAAAAGGTTGAATCTGAATGAGTATTAGGATGGTATCCGTATCTGGAGCGTATCTGAACTGTATCAAAAGGTTGAATCTGAATGAGTATCAGGATGGCATCCGTATCTGGAGCATATTTAAACTGTATCAAAAGGATAAATCTGAATGAGTATCAGGATGGTATCCGTATCTGGAGCATATCTGAACTATATCAAAAGGTTGAATCTGAATGAGTATCAGGATGGCATCCGTATCTGGAGCATATCTGAACTGTATCAAAAGTTTGAATCTGAATGAGTATCATGATGGCATCCGTATCTGGAGCATATCTGAACTGCATCAAAAGGTTGAATCTGAATGAGTATCAGGATGGCATCCGTATTTGGAGCGTATTTGAACTGTATCAAAAGGTTGAATCTGAATGAGTATCAGGATGGCATCCGTATCTGGAGCGTATCTGAACTGTCTCAAAAGGTTGAATCTGAATGAGTATCAGGATGGCATCCGTATCTGGAGCGTATCTGAACTGTATCAAAAGGTTGAATCTGAATGAGTATCAGGATGGCATCCGTATCTGGAGCGTATCTAAAATGTATCAAAAGGTTGAATCTGAATGAGTATCAGGATGGCATCTATATCTGGAGTGTATCTGAACTGTATCAAAAGGTTGAATCTGAATGAGTATCAGGATGGCATCCGTATCTGGAGTGTATCTGAACTATATCAAAAGGTTGAATCTGAATGAGTATCAGGTGGCATCCTTATCTGGAGCGTATCTGAACTGTATCAAAAGGTGGAATCTGAATGAGTATCAGGATGGCATCCGTATCTGGAGCGTATCTGAATTGTATCAAAAGGTTGAATCTGAATGAGTATCAGGATGGCATCCGTATCTGGAGCATATTTAAACTGTATCAAAAGGTTAAATCTGAATGAGTATCAGGATGGTATCCGTATCTGGAGCGTATCTGAACTATATCAAAAGGTTGAATCTGAATGAGTATCAGGATGGCATCCGTATCTGGAGCATATCTGAACTGTATCAAAAGGTTAAATCTGAATGAGTATCGGGATGGTATCCGTATCTGGAGCGTATCTGAACTGTATCAAAAGGTTGAATCTGAATGAGTATCAGGATGGAATCCGTATCTGGAGCGTATCTGAACTGTATCAAAAGGTTGAATCTGAATGAGTATCAGGATGGCATCCATATCTGGAGCATATCTGAACTGTGTCAAAAGGTTGAATCTGAATGAGTATCAGGATGGCATCCGTATCTGGAGCGTATCTGAACTGTACCAAAAAAGGTTGAATCTGAATGAGTATCAGGATGGCATCCGTATCTGGAGCGTATCTAAAATGTATCAAAAGGTTGAATCTGAATGAGTATCAGGATGGCATCTATATCTGGAGTGTATCTGAACTGTATCAAAAGGTTGAATCTGAATGAGTATCAGGATGGCATCTGTATCTGGAGCGTATTTGAACTGTATCAAAAGGTAGAATCTGAATGAGTATCAGGATGGCGTCCGTATCTGGAGCGTATCTGAACTGTATCAAAAGGTTGAATCTGAATGAGTATCAGGATGGCATCCGTATCTGGAGCGTATCAGAACTGTATCAAAAGGTTGAATATGAATGAGTATCAGGATGGCATACATATCTGGAGCATATCTGAACTGTATCAAAAGGTTGAATCTGAATGAGTATCAGGATGGCATCCGTATCTGGAGCGTATTTGAACTGTATCAAAAGGTTGAATCTGAATGTGTATCAGGATGGCATCCGTATCTGGAGCGTATCTGAACTGTATCAAAAGGTTGAATCTGAATGAGTATCAGGATGGCATCCGTATCTGGAGCGTATCTGAACTGTCTCAAAAGGTTGAATCTGAATGAGTATCAGGATGGCATCCGTATCTGGAGCGTATCTGAATTGTATCAAAAGTCAAAATCCCACAAAAGTTTATATGTGAAAACATCCATGATTCGTTAAAATGACATATGAAGATGAAAAATAAAACCTTTACAAATGGACCTATGTGCCTCGGGTAAGGCACAAGGTTAAAAGTGTACGAATTGTTTGAGAATTATTACAAACCAACAGAAATGTTTGAAAGATAAATTATTGCGGTATGAAAGTAATCGGAACAAAGTCTTTTGCTTCCCAGTTGCACAGTCCTCCATCAACAGTAGGGAAAATCCAGTCTTCCAAGTTGCTCTCCTCTTCACTATCCTCCAAAGCATTGACTCCATGATGTGTGATCTTCACTGGTGGCCCTCCAGCACGGGTTCGGCGTATAGCCTTTTGAGCAGAAGAAGTGAACCCCAAGCCGAATTTATCTGATTTATAAGGAAAGTCTGGAAGTTGCCCCCAGATTGTGCTTCCTCCTTCTTCAATGACAGCCTTTGCATCTTTGAGAGACGACATCCGAGGCGGAGGTCTGGTAATCATGGGTACAGAAGACACCGTCTTGGTTTCCACAATCTCCTGAGCTACCTCTTCAAAATGCTGAAAAGGGGTTTCGATGAATTTGCCATCCAATTCTACATAGCGGAAAGAATTTAGATGGCTTATCATGTATTCCTCTTCGCCGTGAATAGTTATGATTTTCCCCTGGACAGGGTACTTGAGCATTTGATGCAGAGTAGAAGTGACGACTCCAGCATTGTGAATCCAGGGTCTTCCCAACAAGAAAGAATAGGAAGGATGGATGTTCATCACATAGAATGTGGAGTTGAAGGTTTCAGTTCCCACTTTAATCTGGATGTCCACCTCCCTGTGGACCATCCTTTTAGAACCATCAAAGGCTCTGACAATTATATTGCTGGGCTTCAAGGTTAAACCTTCACAATCTAGTATATCCAAGGATTTCTTTGGCAAGATGTTCACCGATGAACCAGTGTCTACCAGTACGTGTGCTAGAGTAGTCCCTCTTCATTCCATCGAGACATGCAAAGCGTCATTATGTTTTCTCCCTTTTGAAGTTAAATCAGCATCGGAGAATCCTAGACCATTGTCAGCTGTTAAGCTAGCTACACATTCCTGGAACTGATCCGCAGAGGTTTCCTGTGGCACGTGGGCCGTCTTCAAAAATCTGATCAGAGCTTTAGCATGAGCCTCTGAACAAAGCAGCAGGGCCAACATAGAGATCTTTGAGGGGGTTTTCCCCAGTTGTTCTACATCATAATCGCTTTTCTTGATTATTTTCAAAATCTCTTCCATTTCTTTTTGAGAGGTCTCAGGGATGACCAACGGCTGAGCCCTCGTCCTGACAGGCTCTTCTTGGATACCTTAGCCTCTATCATCATCAGCAGCAGAGGGGACAACCACAGGAGTTACAACTTCTTCAATAATCGGAGTTCTCGCAGATATGTTGACCGGTACAGGGGTAACCTTAGGAGCAGCTGAGGGTCCAAAGATTTCCTTTGGAGGGGAAATCTCTGGAGAAAAAATTCTTCCACTGTGGGTGATTTTGCTCATTCCAGCAATGTTTCCAATGTCAGAAGTCTCTTCATCAGAACTCTCTTCAGTTGATTAAATTTGTTTAATACCGTGGTAGTAGATTTCTCCATCATAGTTCCATGGTACTGATCTGTCGGACTTGTACGGGATGGGCCCCGGCATGGTTATCTTCAAAGGTACAGTCTTCGGAGCGGATGTAATCTTAATAGGTCTTTTGGAGACCTTGGAAAGATTGGCGGATATGGTTATTATTGAAACATCATTGACAGGAGTCGGTGTAACAAGAGTCTTTTCAAAAAGGATTTCTTTGTTATCCATTAGGCGTTGGATGCCTAACTTCAGCAATGGACAGTCGGTTGGTAAGGATGAAAAAAGGCAGCAATCTTCTTCACAACCTGGGAAAATCCCAGCCTTCAGCAAATTCAACTTGATTACTGGTAGCGGAGTTATCAAATCATCAACAGTAGCAACAAAAAGATCTTCTTCAACATAATGGGCATTGTGGCCATGCTTTGGCATTGGAGCAGAGATTACATTCGGCTTTTCAGGGGCGTCAAATTCAACTTCTTTAGCGTCTATCAAATCCTGAATCTTATTCTTGAGGGCCCAATAATTGTTGGTGTCGTTCCCCAGGTTGTCTGAATGATAAGCACACTTGGCATTCGAATGGTAGTATGGAGAAGCAGTATTCGGATTCTTCGGGGCCTCTTTCAGACTTGCAAGGTTTAACTTCAAGAGATGGGGTAGAACCTGAGCGGGAGTCATGTTTATTCGGGTGAATTGTCGTACAGGTCTTTCCACCCTTGCTTGGTTGGTTCTGGGTTGATTGTTTCTGGGCTGATCAGCTGCAGACTTCTGAATCATTACGGCCCCCACCGCTGGCCGGCGCTCAACTCTTCCTTGACCTATTTGGGAGTAGACAGCTAATACTTCCTTCTTTGCTGGAAAAGTCTTTTTGATGGCAGCGGAAGCAGATGCATCTTTTTGAATTTTCCCGCTTTTTATGCCGGCTTCAACTCTCTCACCAGTTAGAATCAACTCAGTGAACCCCGCAGAGGAGCTTCCAATCAGATGATTAAAGAAAGGCCCTGACAGAGTTCCCAAGAACATGTCTACTAGCTCCCTCTCAAATAGAGGTGGTTGTACTCATCCCGCCAAGTCTCTCCATTTCTGGGCATACTCTTTGAAACCTTCATTTGAGACCATGCCCATACTCTGTAATTGAGTACGGGTTGGTGCTAAGTCCATGTTGTATTGATACTGTTTTTAGAAGGAGGCCGCCAAATCCTCCCAATTATGCACATCAGACCTCTCCAACTGGTAGAACCAATCCAGCTGCGTCCCCGACAAACTGTCCTGGAAAAAGTGAACCCACAGGTCTTTGTCAGAAGAGTGTGGTTGAATTTTCCTGACATAGGATCTTAGGTGCATCTTGGGACAAGACAACCCATTGTACTTAGCAAAAAGAGGCACCTTAAACTTGGGAGGGATTACAATTCCAGATACCAACCCTAACACTTCAAAGTCCAGCCCAGGAACTCTCTGTATCTCCATGGCAGCTAGACGCTCTTCCAGATTCTTGTATTTGTCATCGGCCGGAGGATACTGCTGTTCAGAATAGTCCTCATCCTCTTCTTCCTCAGCCTCAGAATCAGATGGCACTGCAGTTCCTTTACCCTTTCCTTCTCCTTCCTCAGAGGTTGGTGGAAAATCTAGGACCCTTCTGGTTTGACCTTCAAATCTTATGCCCAAGGTAGCCACACCAGCTCTCTTCTTCTTCTTTTTCTCTTTTTCCTTTTCTAGTAGAGTCTTGAGCTCCTCCTGCCCCTTAGCCAAGGTCAAGAGTAGTTGTTGAAATTGTGAATTCTGAGCTTGTAAGTCTTTGACCGTTTGTTCAATATCCATCTTGCTTAAATAAATAGTAGAGATATGAGGAAACTTTGTGTGAAGACCTGTTTATGCATATGATGAATGATATTGTATTCATGTAATGCATTCAAGGATTCAGAAATTCAAATTTGTTTTAAACAAAAAAGAAACATACGTCATATTAATAAGACAGAATTGTTAGTATATCAATGCCCCATGGACAAAATAATACAAAATTCTAAGGTAAAAAGACGTTGCGTATCCTTTTTGGTGCAATGTAGGTGTTGAGAGTCTGCTCTTCGTGAAGTTGACGAGTAAGTTCCAAAACCTTATTCTCACTGGCGTAGAATTGGGCTTCAAAAGTATCGCGTTCTCCCTTGAGTTGTATCCAACTCCTTTGTAAATCTTCGAGTGATGTTGGCATGTCAGGATGTAGGAGGGTGTATGGAACCTCTCCTTCCGTAACAGGCTCTATAATCACAGGGAGAATGTAGGGGTAAGGCATCATAAGACTTTGGGTGCGGGTTCGTACCCACTTGAGGTAAGGCTCAAGAGGGATGGAATTATTGTGTCCCAGAGTCTTACTGTCCACCTTGTTGGGCATCCTCCAAGCTCGTATGAACCTTTATTGAAGTCCTTGAACGTCGTTGTCGAAGTCAAAAACCAAGTCTGGAATCAGTATGTCATGTGGGCCATCCCTTCGGGCATACCCAAACTGTCTCAGAGCCAATCAGGGGTTGTAGGTGATGCCTCCCATAATGCCAAGTAGAGGGACATTAGGAAATTCCCCACAACGGTCAATGATGATAACATTCTCTTTTGATCGAGAACACCAATGGATATCTGAATGTGTAAGAGTCATCAATCGTTGTGACCACCTCAAACCTTGCTCATTCTTCAAGACTGATTGGGGAAGATGAGAAATAAACCATCTTGCCAGTAGAGGAGTGTGTTGTACCCCAAAATTTTCCCTCTCATTTTATCAATATTTCTCATCACAAGACTCTTGGAACTCAAGATCAAGCTAGGGTTTGCTCTGCTCAAGGCACCTCCCTGCACTGTTGACCTAAATTAGGGTTTGAGTTTGCACAAGGATGTTTTGACCTAAAATTCCCAAAGTGACTTTAATACTTCATGTTGGACTCACAAGTTTGTCCATACCAAGTTTCAAGCCTTGAATCAAATCTTTGCCCAGTCAAGTGGACAGTTGACCTAAAAATCAGCTGTATTGGGGAAAAAGTCAACTGTGGCCAATTGACAGTCAAATCTCATGAATTTTGACCCACATCAACATTATGAACTCATATGAACCATTTGATCAAGTTTGGATCATAATTCCACAAGAAATTTGATCAAATCACCAAAAGGGCAAAATGGTCATTTTTAGGGTTTTGACTGTACAAAGGCAATTTTTGACTGTTTGACCTAGCCAATGGCAAATCAAGCTTAACCATGGACTCAAGGACTCAATAACATCATCTTGACCCATTCAATAAGTTCAAAAGATCTCAATTGCATAGGATTTACAGATGAATTTTTCAGTCAACTAATCAAAATTTGACGGTACACTGAAAAGTCAAACTTTGACTTTTTGGTCAAAATCAAGTGCCAAGGGTCATTTTTCATCAATACATGTCAAATTATGAAACTTGTTCATCAAGAAACCCAAAATTGCAAATTAGGGTTTAAAATGGAAAATTTTCATAACTTAGAAATTTTCTAAGTTATAAAATTTTCTTATTTTTTCCTAACTTTGTCCCATTTTTTCACCAAGATGCAAATGGATTCAAACAAAACTTATAACATTAAAGTTGTAGTACATCACAAAGTCTACAACTTTTATTCACAGAGTTTTCTCAAAAGAAGCTTGGATCTCAAGTTATGATTTTGGGAACAAGGGTACCTAAAACTTTTAACTTAGAGAAATTTTGCCCTAGTTTAGGCAGGAGTTTGACCCATCTTCTTGGCCATTTTTCACATAGTTCCACTTATAGTTTCAAGTTGAATTTCAAAGATGGATTATAGTACATGTTGCAATCTTTCCAAATTGTCCAAGAACTCCTCAAACACCTTTGTGGTTAGGGAGAATCGAATGCTTGACGTTGGCAAAAACTCACTTTGATACATGGCCAATACATGTTCATACAAGTTTCATTTTCAAACCAGTATGCTTTGTACTTGTTTGCAGGCCTCTAAACCAATTCACACTCCTTAATTTAATGCAAATCCACTGAGCTAATGCATTATCTTGTCCATTTGGACATTGCACATAAAACTAATCCCTATTTGGAAAAAGGCACATTTCCATTTTGAAAAAGTTATGCTTTATGTCAAAACATGATCTTTGAAGCATAGGGCCATATCTCTGAAACCAAATCAAATCCACAAATTGCAAGTATCAAGAGGATTGTATGCAGCATAATATAGGGCTGAGACAGGCCTGTATTGAGAAGTTACACATTCTTGCTTCACAAAGAAGAAATTATCCAAAATCCTCCCAACTTGAGAACCACTCATTGTTAGCTAAAACAAACATCACAAACATATTTCACACAACCCTTTGAGCAAGAAACACGAGTGCTAGATTCTCATAACCTCCCATAGCCAGAAATCACTCTTCTTTGGCAAAACAGGGCAGGTGCTGCAACTTGAGTGCTCCAGCTCATTTGGCTCGTGCGTTTTGCCCCTTTTTGCTTCAAACAGATTCCATTCAACTCACTCAAGCTGTCCCAAACCTCCATTGCCAATTGTAACTCCATTTACAGTGTTCACCATTTTCGTTTCAAGCTTATGCAGGTTGAGTTCTATAGAGAGATTCAGACCATTTCAAAACAAACTAAGCATTGGGAAAGGTTCAGGAGACATCAAGCAAGCTCAAAAGAACCTCAGACACCATTAAAAGTTGTTGCATTGTCCAGCTCGAACTCAACTGAAACAGGTATTTCATGAACTTATATCTCTCTATTTAGGAACATTTAGACTTAGGTTTGTGAATGAAAGATGTTGTATTCATAGCCCTGAAACCATACATATGCTCAGTTTTCATTTATATTAATCGTGCTAGGAGAATTTCATCCATGAACTTTCTAAAAAAAAGAGGTTAGAAATTAGGGCCAGAGAAATTCTCTCTGGTATTTGAGAGTTAGCTTAAGTTCTTTATATGGTTAGATTCGTTGTTTGATGCTCTACAACTTTCATGTTTTGAGTTTTGTCAAAAAAGCACTGAATCAGGAGATACAGGTTTGAACTAAGGCTTGCGCGCGTTTCTGTTGACAGAGGAAGAAGATGAAGTAGCTGGGTTGGGCCTGGCTACTTCTTGCTTTTGGCACCCCCCACTTCCAGTTTCACACCCCCTGGCCCATTTTTTGTATTTTGATATTTTTGCATTTTTTATTTTCTTTTCTGACTTTGATATTTTATTTTCAAATATAAAAAATATTCTAAAAATATTTTCATAATTTTTTTCATTTATTAGATATTTTATTTTAAATTTTCCTAATATAAACAACAAATTAAATATATATATATATATATATATTGTTTTGTTAAACTTGAAAATAATGCAAAAATACTCTTATTTTCATTTTTATTTTTTATTTACACCAAAAATATTTTCTTGAAATATATACATTTTTTGTAAATAATTTGTTTTATTTTTTTACACACTTAATACATTTTATTTTTGTAAATATTTATTAAAAGCATAGAATAAAAAACACAAAAATAATACATTTTATTTTTATTGATATTTTATACTAAAAAATACATTTTTTAAATATACTTTCATTTTTATACATGTTAATATATTTTTGTACATAAATAATACATTATATTTATTTTCTTAAGAAATTAGGGATTTTGCCCTAAAAACAAATAAAATTAACTTTTTATTTATTTCTTTACATTTCTTTACATAAAAAATAATTTTTGCATACATGAACAAATAAAAACTTTTTTTGCATAATACATTTTATTTAATATTTATTTATTGTATTTATTTAAATATTGTACATTTAAATATTATGCCTTGCAAATTCAATTTGGATGTAATAGTAATTAGGGTTTTATATTTCTTGCAAAATAATCCCCTATTCAAATTTGTATCCCCCTCCCTATATCGTGTTGTAATAGCTTAGAATTTAAATTCTCGCACTTTTAAGCTTTCAATTATGCCACGATTAGAAAACTAGGGTTTGAATGCAAAATCAAATTAACAAATAGTTTGACCTAATCAAAGACAAAAAATGCATGAAAAACAAACACAATACACACTTGCACCCCTAGGGTTACAATCCACTTGTTGCCTTCAAAAATGGGCCATGGTATACATGTCAAGTACTTTGGCAAAACAAAAATAAAACAAAAGATCATAGTCCCTCGATGACGCTATCTGAGTTTCCTAAAACAAAATGATCAAGTCCCTCAAGAAAATTGCCAAAAATACTTGACACTATTGCTATCATGGTCTATACGATGACCAGCGCCTGTCCCGTTTAACATCCTAACACAAGGTTGTTCATCAAACACAATGGTGAAACAACACTGTTAAAAGGGTTAAAAACATAAGAAAGATCTTTGAGTAAAATAGGGTAGATAACTCTTAGTTACTTGATCAAAAGCTTGCAAAACATCCTTGCTATCTTCAAAACACACTTCACAAACACAAATTCAAAACCCTACTTTAAAACATTGAAAACTTTTCAAAAGACAAAAACACCTTTGTATACATTCAAACAAGAATCATTACAAAGGTTTCCACAACGATGACCTCTTTTCAAAACATCTTTCAAAACCATACACAAAGCACCATTTCAAACAATTGAAGAGCACCATTTCAAACAATTGAAAAGCAAAGCAAGTGATCTAAACAAGTAACTAAGAGCCCATGGATAACCATGGATAGAAAGGGTGCTAATACCTTCCCTTTCTATAATCTACTCCCTGAACCCAAGAAAACATCTCAAAGGTCTTTCCTGTGCTTTTTGACCTTTCCTTAGGATAAAATAAAAAGTCGGTGGCGACTCTTGCTAAACCGAAACATTTGCGAACATAAAACACGAAACCTCAAGTCAGTTCTCCCACCGTATCACAGTGTGCAACACATGAGAACACCTCTTTTCCTCATTGTACGAGTGTGAAAAGAGTGAAGGATATCCCCAAGCAAAGTAGGCACCAGGTTGCGAGCCATGAAGATTTTGACAGCATTCACATCTATAAGCTGGTCAGGGTTTGGGAATAAGACCAACCCATAGATGAGAAGAGCTACAATCTCCTCAAAAGCTTGTAGGTCTAGAGAACTCCAGCATTCTTGAGCTTTCTCAAACAGGAACTTTGCCAAGAAACCCTTGACACCACATCTGGTTTCCCAATGACCTGTGACATCTGATGGTTGCAAGTGAAGGGCTTAAGCAACATCTTCAGGCTTTGGATCTCTTTCCGTAATGTTGAAAGGTAGTTGATGGAGAATAGGAATCCTCAAGAGTTGAGAAAATTCCTCCAAAGTAGGCACCAGCTGGGAATCAGGAAATGTGAAGCAGTGGTGTAGGGGGTCAAAGAACTGGAAGAGAACTTTCAGCATATCCTCCTCAGTGTTGACAGTGACTAAGTTGAGAAGATGACCATGTCTCTCGGTGAATGGAGAATTCTCAAGAATCCTTGAAGCTAGCTCCTTGAGTTGAGGAGGAATTCTCACAAGATTGACTTGGATAGTTTTCCTGCGAAGTGATTCCATTACCTACAAAACAGGAACAAAGATGAAAATCAAAATCCTTGAAATGGTTAGTGGATGCATATGATGCTTCATGATGTCCATGATGTTATGCACAAGTATATATGTACAAACAAATCACACAAGTTCCTAGTTTAGGCTTGCATGGGGTTTCATAGGTAAGTACCCTCATGAAGTTTAGTTGGCTCAACCTGTCCTATAAATAGTAATCGGGTTCTAAGGAGCTCAATATCACTGGATTGTTTTCTGTGTTCATTGTTTCAGTTTAGCCACTTTACTGGAGACCAAAGTATTCCAAGAAAACAACTATCAATGAGTGTAGTATCGAGTATCTACCAACTTCGGATTGTACCAAAACCAGTCATCTCACTACCCCTAAAAGGCCAAGTTGGTCAAGTAAAGGTTTTAAAAGTCCATTAGTGCTTCATGACATCACTCAGCGGCCCCGTATTCTCTTTGATTGACTCAAAAGCTACTGGTACCCATAAATATGTCGCACTAATATAGCTATTGCTTAGACTATGTCGGTATACCCCGCACAGTTTCCACAATGTATTGCTATTTATCTATGAATGTTTCCCAAATCCGGGTAGAGGATTTAAACCCAAACAATAGAACCAAAGTGTAAAGCAAACAAGTCAAGCAAGATAAGCATGTAAAGGTGATCTAAAACCCTAAGGTAACCCCACTTTTATATTATTCCCCAGCAGAGTCAGCAGTTATGTGATACGGTGGGAGAACTAACTTGAGGTTTTGCGTTTGTGTTCGCAAATGTTTCGGTTTAGCAAGAGTCGCCACCGACTTTTATTTTATCCAAAAGGAAAGGTAAAAAAACACAGGAAAGACCTTTGAGATTGTTTTTGGGTTCGGAGGGTAGATTATGAAAAGGGAAGGTGCTAGCACCCTTTTCATCTCTGGTTTTCCATGGGCTCTTAGTTACTTGTTTTAGATCACTTGCTTTGCTTTTCCAATTGTTTGAAATGCTGCTTTGTGTGGTTTTGAAAGTATTTTGAAAAGAGGCCATCGTTTTGGCAATCTTTGTAATGATTCTTGTTTGTAAGAATGTATACAAAGATGTTTGTCTTTTGAAAAATGTTTCAATGTTTGAAAGTTGTTTGTAAATGTTTTGAAATGTGTTGTGGGTTTTTGAAAATAACAGGGATGGTTTGCAAATTGATCAAGTAACTAGAAGCATCTACCTACTCAAAAGTCTTTCCTACACATTTTTATTCCTTTGACATTGTTGATTTACCATTGCATTTGGTAATCAAACTTATCTTTGGATGTTAAACGGGACGGGCATGGGTCATCGTATGGCCATGATAACAATATTGCCAAGTATCTTAGCAAGTTTTTTGAGGGACTAGATCATTTTTGTTTAGGCAACCAAGATAGCGTCATCGAGGGACTATGATCTTTTTGTTTTGTTTTGTTTTGCCAAGATACCTAGCATGCATACCATGGCCATTTTTTAAGGCAACAAAATGGATGAAACCCTAGGGGTGTTTGTATGCAATGTGTTGTCATTTTTCATGCATTTTTGTCTTGTATTTAGGTCATGCTATTTGTTTGATTTTTGGTCTTTGCATACAAAACCGTAGTTTACTATCATGGTATATGAAAGCAATAAAATGCGTAAAGTAAATCTAAACTATTGCAACAATATTATGGGAAGGGGGATACAAGTTTTGAATAGGGAATATTGCTCAAATTAAACCCTAAAATATTACAACCAAATTGAATTTATTGTATAAATAAATAAATAAGCAAATATTTAAATATGCAATAAAAATGTAAATATGCAAAAATGTTTTTTTGTATTTATTTTATGTATGTAAAAATAAGTTATTTAAGTCTAAAAAGTAAGAAAAATAAAATGATTATTTTTGAAAGGGTGAAAACCCTAATTTTTGATTTAATAGAAAATAGTCTATATTATTTATTTTGTTCATTTTTGTTCAAGAAAAAAAATAATAATAATATATACAAAATGAAAAAAATTGAATATTATATGAAAATATTATTTTAGGTGTATAAATAATAAAAATAAAAATGTATGGTATTTTTATATTATTTGCAGGTTTATTTAAGAAAATAAATTCTATTAACCTAATAAACTATTTTTATGCCAAAAAAATAATAAAAATAATAAAATAAAATGCAAAAATTAAGAAAATATTTTTTAAGATTTTTCAATGTTTAGAAAAAATAAATAAAGTCAGAAAATATAAATATGCAAGAAAATATAAAAAATAAAAGAAAATGCAAAAGGGGGGTGCAGAAGTAAAAAGGGTGGTGTGAAAAGCAGAAACAGCAAGCCCAAGCCCAAGTTCACTTCATCCCTGACCTCCAGACCAAAAACGCGCGTTGTGTACAAATCTTGTTCTTGTTCATGCTTGCATAAAATCAAAAACTTATAACAAGAAAAATGTAGCTCATGATCACACGATTCCAATGATATAAAGAACTTGACCTAACTCTCAAAGATCAGAGTGAATTTTAATGGCCCTAATTTATGACCTAGTTTTTTCAGCAACTTCAACTATCAAATACTCCTAGCTCAGTTAATATAAATGGAATTTATGCATATGTACAGCTCAAGCAACTTAAGGACTACATTTTTGCTTCACAAACCTAAGCCTAAGGATGTCTAAATAGAGAGATAGAAACTTGACAAATACCTTGTTCAGTTGAGTTTGGATATGGCAATGTAGCAACTTTGAGTGAGGCCTGAAGGTCGTGTAAGCTTGCTTGAAGTTCCCTCAACCTTTCCCAATGCTCAGCTTGCCTTGAAGTTGCCTGAAACTCCTTGTACAAGTCAACCTGAAACCTCAAAAAGTGAAAATGGTGAAGCTCGAAACGGGGGTTACAGTTGCTGGATAAAGGCCTGGATAGCTTAGGTGTGATGTATGGAATGTGTTTGAAGTGGTTCCAAGCAAAACGCACGAGGCAATATGGAAATGGCTTGTGATTTGCAGAGATTGCCCTGTTTTGGGAAGAAATGGTGTTTTTTGTGTTTGAGGGTGTTTGAGAGGTTGTGAAATCGTGTCTTAGGCTTGAAACAATGTTCTGAGGTTAGTTCAAATGATGCTTAGGCTTGCTCTTATCAGATACACAAGTTATATTGACTTTTGCAAGTTGGCTAGTTTTTGAAGAAAAGGTGAAGTGACAAAGGCAAAGGCTTGTACAGGCTAGCTCAAGGTCTGCATAGGGTTGGTGAACTTTTTTTGATGTTTATGGATCTTGTTTGCAATAAGGGATCAGGTCCATGGCTCAAGAATAACAAAATTGCAAAAAGCATGCTTTATCAAAGTAGCAATGTGAACTTTATGCCATTTTTGGAATAATTCTTTGTGTAATGCTCCAAAGCTCAGAACAAAGCCATTGTCCAATGTATTTGAGTTCAATTATGGAGTGTAGAAGGGATTAGAACCTGTAAAACCAAGTACAAACCTGCTTAGGACAAATTTGCAACTTGTAACATTGTGAAAATGCCTTGGACAAAAAGTGATAATTTGCCATTTTCATTTCTTCGATTCTCCCTAACCATAAATGATCTTGGAGAGTTCTTTGAAATTTTGGAAATCTTGTAACATGCTCTACAATCCATATTTGAAATGAATTTTGAGATTCATCTTGGAACTATGTTAAAAGTTGCCATGAAGTTAGGTCAAAAATCTGCCTAAACCAGGGCAAAATTTCACTAAGTTAAAAAGTTTATGGACCCTTATTCAGAAAATCATAACTTGAGATCCAAGCATCTTTTGGGAAAAATTTGTGAATCAAAGTTTTATATGTTGTGGTGGACTACAACTTTCATGTTGGAAGTTTTCTTTGAATCCAATTGCATCATGCTGAAAAAGTTGGGAAAAGTAGGAAAAAAAATAAGAAATTTTCATAACTTCGAAAAATTCTAAGTTATGAAATTTTTCAAACTTAAACCCTAATTTCCAAATTTAAGTTTCTTGATGAACAAGTTTCATGTTTTGATACATTTTGATGAATTATGACCCTTGGCACTTGATTTGGACTAAAAAGTCAAAGTTTGACTTTTCAGTGTAAAGTTGATTTTTAATGAGTTGACTGGAAAATTCATTTGTCAATCCAATGCATTTGAGATCTTTTGAACCTTGTGATTAGGTAAAGATGATTCCATTGAGTCCTTGAAACCATGTTTGAACCCAATTGGTCATTGGTTAGGTGAAAAATCAGAAATTGCCCTTCCCCAGCCAAAACCCTAATTTTGACCATTTTGCCCTTTTGAAGATCTGATCAAATTTCTTGAGGAGTTATGGTCCAAACTTGATCAAATGGTTCATATGAGTCTATGATGTTTATGTGGATCAAAAATTATGAGGTTTGACTGTAAATTGGCCACAATTGACTTTTTCCCCAATACAGCTGATTTTTAGGTCAACTGTCCAGTTGACTGGGCAAAAAAGTGATTCAAGACTTGAAACTTGGTATGAGAAATCTTAGGGGTCCAACATGAAGTATGAAAGTCACATGAGGCATTGGAAGTCCAAAAATCCCTGTGCAAACTCAAACCCTAATTTCAGGTCATCAGTGCAAGATGAGGTCTTGAGCTGAGCAAACCCTAAACTGATCTTGAATCCAAGAAGTCTTGTGAGGAGAATCTTGATAATATGAGAGGGAAAATTTTGGGGTACAACACCCGTATTCTCTTTGATTAACTCAAAGGCTACCTCTACCCATAAATATTTCGCACTAACGTAGCTATTGCTTAGACCATGTCGGTATACCCCGCACAGTTTCCACAATTATTTGCTACTTACCTATAATGTATCCCAAATCCGGGTAGAGGATTCAAACCCAATCAAAGAACCATAATGTAAATCATACAATTTAAACTGTGAAAGCAAATAAATGTGATATAATCCCTAAGGTAACCCCACTTTTAGAATTCTCCCCAGCAGAGTCGCCAGTTCTGTGATACGGTGGGAGAACTGACTTAAAGGTTTTGCGTTTGATCGCAAATGTTACGGTTAGCAAGAGTCGCCACCTACTTTTATTTTATCCAAAAGGAAAGGTGAAAAAGCACAGGAAAGACCTTTGAGATTGTTTCTTGAGTTCGGGGGGTAGATTATGAAAAGGGAAGGTATTAGCACTCATTTCATCCATGGTTTTCCATGGGCTCTTAGTTACTTGCTAGATCACTTGCTTTTGTTTGAAATTATGCTTTGTGTGGTTTTTTAAAGTATTTTTTAAAGAGGCCATTGTTTAGGAAATCTTTGTAATGATTCTGGTCCGTAAGAATGTATACAAAGATGTTTGATCTTTTGAAAATGTTTTCAATATTTGTAAGATGTTTGAAAATGTGTGTTTTTTTTTTTTTTTTGAAAATAGCAAGGATGTTTGTTTTGAAATGGAGCAAGTAATTAGGAGCAATCTACCTACTCAAATGTCTTTCTTGTTCATTTTCTTTTCCTTTGACATTGTTGTCTTACCATCAATTTGGTAAGTAACCCTATCTTTGGATGTAAACAGGACGGGCATGGGTCATCGTATAGCCATGATTAGCAATGTTGCAAGGTATCTTAGTATTCTTTTTTTAGGGACTAATATCATTTGTAAGGCAACTTTAGATAGCGTCATCGAGGGACCGTGATCTTGTATTTGCTAAGATACCTTACATACGTAATATGACCATTTTGTAAGGCAGCCAAGTGGATTTTACCCTAGGGGTGCTTGTGTGCAAGTGTGTTGTTTTTATGCTTAATTTTGTCTTGAATTAGGATTTTCTAAGCATTGGTTTTAGTCTTTCCATACAAATCCTAATTACTAGCATTGTATATAAAAGTGATAAATTGCGAAATTTAAAGTTACTACGCTATTACAACATTTGGGGAGGGGGTATACAAATTTACAAATGGGGGGTGGAAGCAATAAAGTTATAATTATACTATTACAACCATATTGAATATTGCAAGATAAAATATGCAAGAATATAAAAACAATGTGAAAGGAAAAGAAAATTGTTTTTTTTTTATTTATTTATGAAAAGTCTTGATTTAATTAAACTAATAAAAGGAAAGAATTTAATTAATTAAAATCCCTAAATTCTAGTTTGATTTTATTAGAAAAGAAATTCAAAGCAAAAACTAAGTTAAAAATTAATTTAATCAAGAAAATAAATTTGTTAAGAAAAATGTTTTTTTTTAGTTTTTAATAGAGAAAAAAAACCTAAAAGATACTACTTTGAATAAATCACGAATAATGAAAATAAAAATATTTTTGGTAAGATTTTTATATATTCCTAAAATAGACCTAATAAACTAGTAGTATGAAACAAATTAGTTCAAAAGGAGTTAATTTGATGGGTTAAATAAATTGTTGAAGTTTGTTAAAAATGTAAAATAAGTCAAGTGATAAAGATAAGATTTTTGGTCCTGCCAAGGCTTGAACTCAAGACAGTCAGGTTGCTGGCTCAAAATAATACCACTAGGCCAGACATGTTTCCTTATCAACCATGCGCTTGCGTAATATTATATGAGAACATTGCTTCTTGAAATCACAAAATCACAAAGTAACACAAAATATGCAAAAGGGGGATTCACTATGGTTTGAACCCGAGCCCTTAAGGTGAAAGTGACATGAAACGTGCGCTACTTGCCACTTGGGGGGCTGTTACATCCGGTGGTAAAATAACAATCATTAAATCTAAAATAAACTCGTTTTCAAAATTTGATTTTTCTCTTCTTCTTCCCTGCATTTATCGTTACAGTTACTGTAACAACATATTTCCATTTTTTTCAAAAAATTCTAACTTCCTCATTTCTCAACCAAATTCAAAAATGTAAAAATGAAACTTGCTTAGAATTTCACAAGGATTTCAAATATGTAATTAGTTTTTATTTATTTCCACTATAACTCACGAATTTCTACCTGTACCAAACTGAAAACCTAAATGTCCAAAAAATTCAATTTCAAAATTCCCATCCCACAGTCAATTAAAATGAAATTTAAGGATATGGTGAGCTCCATAGACATGATATCTACATTTTATCTTTTGAAAGTAAGTGCAAATGATGCTTGTATAAAGATTTCAAAGTTGGAAAAACTTACCTCTTGATGCAAAAATTCAATGGCCTCTACACGACTTCCAGAAGAAATATGATGATTGCTTTAGCTTCCTGGAACCTTAGTGAGTATGTTGCAACTTTTACTTTGCCTTGAAAGTGTCTGGATTAGTCTACTCAAGTCAAGTTGCAATGGTGGATTTTGAAAATGGTGGATGGTGAAAATGATGTTACAGTGAGGAAAAAAGGGTATGGATAGTTTCTATATGATATACATGAAGTGTTTGGATGATTTGTTTGGACAATAGTTGCAAGAGTGATGAGTTTCGAAGTTAAGGTTTCAAAAGCTTAAAAATGGTGTTTTTTGGCCAATTCGGGTTTGAGAGTGTATGAGAGGTTTTAAGGGCTTATAAAATCGTCCCCTCATTTGCATAAGAGTGTCTTCATATATAGGAAAAGGTTTGGAGACTTGAGATGATCAGATTACCAAGATCACATGTTATGGCATTTTTGCTTATTTTTGAAGCAAAATGGAAAACCAAAATCTCAATGTGTGGTACAAGCTATGTAGAGTGGTTGAATCACTTTAAACTTACTTCTTCTGAGTTACTCGATTGAGTGTGTGCAGATGGAGTCATTGATAGGCTCAAGAAAGGGTTGACATTGTGAAAAAGCTTGCTTTACAAGAATGGATATGTTACTTTTTGCAATTTCAACCATAAATGGTATCAAAACTTGGACAAAACATTAAATCCTTGTGTAATACACTTAGGGTATGTGTAATTACTTAATTATGGAGATATTTAGAAGAAACATGGTCTGAAAAGTGAGATTGAATGATAAGGTTATGGGATTTGATTATGAGTTCATCACAAAAATGACTTATAATTCAAGTTTATCATGCCAACTTCAAGTCTTCGAATCTCCTAGCTCAAAAATGATCTCTTCAAGTTCTTGAACATTTTGAAAATCTTGGAACATCCTATACAACTTTCATGTTAGACATTTTTGAAGAATAAATTTTGAACTAGGTGAAAAGTTGCCATGAAGTTAGGTTAAAATCCTGACTAAAATACTCAAAATTTCACTAAGCATTTTTAGTTTCATGGGCATGTCTTCATAAATTCATAACTTGAAATCAAAGAATTTATAGAAAATATTCTTCCCTACAATGTTTTAGATCTCATTGAGATCTACAAATTTCATGTTGGAAGTTTTCCTTGAATCATCTTGCATCATGGTGGAAATTTGGCACAAAGTTATGAAAAAATTTTAACTTTCTAACACTTAGAAAAATTTCTAAGTTAGAAAACTTTGACTTTTCAAAATGAAATCTTGAATTTTTGATTTCTTGATGAATAAGTTTCATATTTTGACATGTTTTGTTGAATTGTGATCTTTGGCATTCGATTTTGACCAAAAAGTCAAAGTTTGACTTTTCAGTGTATAGTTGACTTTTGATCAACTGACTGAAAATTCGCTGTCAATCCAATTGATCTTGAGCAATGTTTTGGGTCATGCCATTAGGTGAAAATTATGAAATTGAACTCTTGAAATCATGCTTCTAACCAATTGACCATTTTCTAGGTCAAAAATCAGAAATTGCCTTAACTCAGTCAAAACCCTAATTTTGACCATTTTGCCCTTTTTGAGATTTGATCAAATTTCTTGAAGAGTTGTGGTCCAAACTTGATCAAATGATACATATGAGTTTAAAATGTTGATGTGAATCAAAAATTATGAAGTTTGATTTTAAATTGGCCATGATTGACTTTTTCCCAATACAACTGATTTTTAGGTCAACTGTTCCATTGACTGATCAAAAGTGTGATCCAAGGCTTGAATCTTGACATGGGTAATCTTGAGGGTCCACAATGGTCCATGAAAGTCATATGAAGCTTTGATAATTCAAAAATCTTTGTGCAAACTCAAACCCTAATTTTGGTCATCAGTGCCTAAGGAGGTGTCTTAAGCTGATCAAATCCTAGTACAGTCTTGAGCCCAAGGAAATTTTGTGAGCAAATTCTTGATAAGTGAGAGGGAAAATTTTGGGGTGCAACATAGTCATCTTGTGGGGATAATGTTAATGAAATAACTCTGTGGGGATATTCCATATACATTAAAGAGATGCTTGTTGTTGCTTAGCAGAACACATGTGCCAAATAGTTTTAATTATGTTCACATGCATATGTTTGTTCAATTTTAGTCATTGGACAATTTTGCATTCAAAACAAAGACAGAAAGTTTTCACATTAAAGTATATTTGTCTTGATATTTTGCCCATGAATAGGCGTTTTTGTACAGAGAGACGGAGATCCTAGTAAGAGGAAATCGTCGAAAGGAAAACAAAATTTGAAAACAAAAATAAATAGTCATATGGAAATAATCTCATTGCATTCCAACTCTACTATTTCCCCAATGTCTTCGAATGCCCCTTGCCGTTGACAGAAGTTGATTGGATTGATCTTGGATCATTTGAAATTGGACCTTGGTAATAAAGATGATTGTGGTGATTCCAAGGGACATAGTCATACGCTTTCAATCCTTAATTTTTTCCTGGACCGCCCTTTCGGGTTTTCAGCCCACCATGATACCCATTTTTGCCCAAGTCGCCCTTTCGGGTTTTCAACTTGTCGGGTGTACAATCTTTTGCATATTTTCCTAATTTTTTCCCAAACCTTTTGGTTTGCCGGGATGCCCTTATTTTTGCCTAGACGTGTCAACCTAGCGGGTCTCTTATGCGTAGTATTTTTTAACCATGTCCGTGTTTATAGGATGTAGGAAGTCTTCACCATCCATGGTAGTCAACATCATGGCACCACCAGAGAACACTCTCTTGATAAAAAATGGCCCTTCGTAGGTGGGAGCCCACTTGCCCCTGGGGTCGCCTTGTCGAAAAATGATGTGCTTTATCACCAAGCCACCAGCTTGATATACTCGAGGTTTGATCTTTTTGTTGAAATCCTTGATCATACGTTTTTGGTAGTCTGACCATGACAAACAGCAGCCAATCGTTTTTCATCGATCAAGTTCAACTGATCCAATCTTGTCTGAACCCACTCGTCTTCGCGTAAGCCTTCCTCATTCATGATCCTTAGTGAGGGAATTTGAACGTCCACTGGGAAAACAACTTCCATGCCATAGACTAGAGAAATGGGAGTTTCCCTGGTTGATGTCCTAGCTGAAGTACAGTAGCCATGAAGAGCAAACGGTAACATCTCATTCCAGTCCTTATAGGTTACTATCATCTTCTGCATAATCTTCTTAATGTTTTTGTTAGCCGCTTCGACTGCACCATTCATTTTAGGTCTATATGGAGAAGAATTGTGATGCTTGATCTTGAACTAAGTACAAAGTTCAGTAATCATAGCATTGTTGAGGTTAGTCCCATTGTCAGTGATGATCCCTTCGGGGATACCATAACGACAAATGAGGTTATGTTTGATGAATCTGGCTACCACATTCTTGGTGACTGAGGCAAATGAGGCATCTTTGACCCATTTGGTGAAATAATCAATAGCGACCAGAATGAAGCGATGTCCATTGGAAGCAGTGGGCTTGATCTCTTCAAGCATGTCAATGCATCACATTGCAAATGGCCACGGAGCGGTCATGACGTTCAGAGGGATAGGAGGCACATGGACCTTATCAGTATAAGCTTGGCATTTGTGGCAAGTCCTAGAGTGTTGATGGAAATCAGTCTCCATTGTTGACCAATAGTAACCAGCTCTCAAGATTTCCTTGGCCATCGTTTGTCCGCTTAAGTGAGTGCCAAAGATACCATCATGCATGTCTTCCATAATTTCCTCTGCCTCATTCTTGTCACATCGGAGTAGAGTAGAGTCATGGTTGCGCTTGTACAAAATTCCGTTACTTAAGAAGAATTTGGCTGAAAATCTCTGTAAGAACTTTCTGTCAATGATGGATGCCCCATCAGGGTACTCTTGTGCTTCAAGGTATCTCATCGCCTCATGGTACCATGGCTTTTCTGCATCAGTGTCAAGCTCACAACAGTGTGTAGGTTCGTCTAATATTTCAATTGTAATCATAGGGACTTCGTTGTCCCATCTGACCTTGAACATTGAAGACATGGTGGCCAAGGCACCATCCAACTGGTTTTCTTCCCTAGGGAAGTGTTCAAAGGTGATCTCTTCGAAGTAGGGAATCAGGGATAGCACAAGTTCCTTGTAAGGGATACGATTAGGGTGTTTAGTGTCCCAATCTCGTTTTACTTGGATAATCACTAGAGAGAAATCACCAAACACATTCAAATGCTTGATCCTCAAATCAATGGCAGCCCTCAGACCCAAAATGCACGCTTCGTATTCAGCCATATTGTTCATGCAATTGAAGCATAATCTGACAGTGAAAGGAGTGTGGCAACCTTCAGGGGAGATGATCACAACACCAATTCTGTTACACAAGGCGTTGGAAGCCCCGTCGAAGACCATAGTCCATTGGGATCCTTGTTCAGGTTCGTCATATGGTCCAGGTTTTGCATAGTCGGTTACTAGCATGATGTTCTCATCTGGGAAGTCAAAGTTCATAAACTGATAATCATCAACAGCTTGATGGGCTAAATGATCTTCTAGTACGCTTCCTTTGATGGATTTCTGTGTTATGTATTAGATGTCGTACTCAGTTAAGATCATTTTCCATCTGGCTATCGGTCTGGAAAGAGCAGGTTTCTCGAAGATGTACTTGATTGGGTCCATATTAGAAATCAACAGAGTGGTATGAGTTAACATATACTGTCTTAGCCAGCGAGCAGCCCATGCCAGAGCGCAGCAAGTTTTCTCAAGCAGTGAATATTTAGTTTCACAGTCGGTAAACTTTTTTCTCATGTAATAAATAGCATGCTCTTTTCGGTCAGACTCGTCATGTTGGCCCAAAACACACCCCATAGAGTTCTCTAGTACTGTCAAGTACATGATCAAGGGTCTTCCTTCAACTGGAGGCATGAGAATTGGAGGTTCTTGCAGATATTCTTTGATTTTGTCGAAGGCAGCTTGGCATTCATCATTCCATTTGACTACCTGATCTTTCTTCAAGAGTTTGAAGATTGGCTCACAAGTAGCAGTCAAGTGAGATATGAAACGGGCGATGTAATTAAGACGACAGAAGAATCCTCTAACTTCTTTTTCATAGTGGGGGCTAGCATTTCTTGGATGGCCTTTACCATGATAGGATCAACTTCAATGCCTTTATTACTGACAACAAAACCTAGAAGCTTTCCCGATCGTACTCCAAACGTGCACTTGTTAGGGTTTAACCTTAATTTGTACTTTTTTTAGCCTCTCGAATAGCTTGTATAAGTGATCGAGATGTTATTCCTTGGTTTGTGATCTGGAAATCATATCATCCACATATACCTCTATTTTATGATGGATCATATCATGAAACAAAGCCACCATAGCCCTTTGGTATGTTGCCCCTGCATTCTTCAATCTGAATGGAATAACCTTATAGCAAAAGGTGCCCCATTGCATAACGAAGGTTGTCTTCTCCATGTCTTTGGGAGCCATCCTAATCTGATTATAGCCATAGAAACCATCCATGAAAGAAAAGACTTTATGCTGAGCAGTATTATCAACCAAGACGTCAATTTGAGGTAGAGGGAAGTCATCCTTGGGGTTTTCCCTATTCAGATCCCTATAGTCTACACACATGCGAACTTTTCCGTATTTCTTTAGTACTGGCACCACATTTGCAACCCATTGGGGATAAGATGTCACAGCTAAGAACCCTGTGTCAAATTGTTTCATCACTTCAGCTTTTATCTTTTCAGACATGTCAGGCCTCATGCGACGAACCTTTTGTTTGATAGGAGGACAGTCTTCTTTTGTCAGCAGACAATGAACTACAATGTCGGTATCCAACCCTGGAATATATTCATAAGACCAAGAAAATACTTCCACATAATCATGCAACAACTGAACCAACCTGCTCTTGACACTACTTTCCAAGTTAGCTCCGATCTTGATTTCTTTCTTGTCTATCTCGGTGCCCAGATTGATGACTTCAACTGACTCTTCGTGCGGCTGAATAGCTTTTTCCTCTTGTAATAGAAGTCTGGCTAGTTCTCCCAGTATTTCACAATTTTCCCCGCCTTCGTCTTCGGCTTGGTTAATTGGACATTTGAAGTCATAGTCAGCAATAGCAGAGTCATTGGCAACAAGATCCAGAGTGGATGAGGACCTACAAGAGTGTGTGTGTGTGTGCATGTAAGATACATGGATATTTTGAAAAATGTATTTGAAGAAAAGAAAGACAATGAACACAAATATTTGAATGCAAAAGAGTCTAATGATTTATATTGAATGATCATATGATAACATGAACATAAATAAAACCCTTGACAAATGGACCAAAGTGCCCCGAGCCAGGAACATGGCTTAAAAGTCATTGTTAAATATTACAGACAAAATGTTCTTGAATCAAAAAAAAGAAATAAACAAGTATATTACTCCTCAATGAATGAGATGGGCACGAATTCCTTTACATGCCAATTCTTAAGCTCCATTGTAGTAGGATACACCCAATCTTCAAATGCAGCTTCATCATCCGAATCACCCACAGCGTTAACTTCATGGCTTCCAATACGGAGATGTGACTTTCTTGCACGAGCACGCCTCACTTCCTTTTGAGCCTTGACGGTGAAACCCAAACCAAAATTTTCCGCTTTGAATGGTATCTCGAGGATTTTCCACCAAGTATCACAGCTTCCTTCTTCAATTGCAGCACGAGCATCTTTGACTGAAACCATCTTCGGCACGGCCTTGGCAGCTTTGGACACATCATAGGAACATTTGGTAGCAGCAACCATTGGTGGAACCACTTCAAAGGCTTGACACGGGGTCTCTATGAACTCTCCATCCATTTCCACGTATTTGAAAGAGTTAAGGTGGCTTACCATAAACTCTTCCTCTCCACAGACGGTGACAATTCTTCCCTTGACCGGATATTTGAGTTTTTGATGGAGAGTTGAGGTTATTGCCCCAGCTTTATGGATCCAAGGGCAACCCAACAAACAAGAATAGGCAGGACGGATATCCATGATGTAGAAGGTGGAATTGAAAATTTGTGAGCCCGCCTTGATTGGAAGGTCTACCTCTCCATGAACTGTCCTTTTTGATCCATCGAAGGCCCTCACAATGATATCACTTGGTTTCAAGACTAATCCTTCACAGCCTAAACGGTCTAACGCCCCCTTGGGTAGCACTTTTAAAGAGGAACCAGTGTCGATCAGAACATGTGCTAGGGTGGTCCCCTTGCACTCGACAGAAACATGTAGAGCTTTATTGTGGTTCTTCCCAAGCGGTGTTAAATCAGCATCTGAAAATCCCAAACCATTATCATTCGTCAAGCTCGCCACGCAATTCTCAAACTGGTTCGTTGTGGTCTCATGTGGGACATGAGCCTTCTTCAAGAATTTGATTAATGCCCGAGCATGGGCATCGGAACAGAGTAGCAATGACAACATAGAAATCTTAGAAGGGGTTTTCCCCAACTGTTCCACAATCTTGAAATCGCTCCTTTTTATGATTTTGAAGATCTCGTCCATCTCACGAGCGGAAGGTTCTTCATCAACAACATCCTTTACAGGTATTTCTGTCATGACAGGCTCAACAACTTTGTCCTTCCCTCTTGTATCAGTACTTGTCTTAGCGGCAGTGATGCGGACGGGCGCCCTTGTAACAACTGGTGGTGAGATATTGGGTGAAAAGATTATCCCAGTTCGGGTTACCTTACTTGAGCCAGTTATGTTACCAACATCGTCGGCTTTTTCTTCTTCGATCCAAGCGTCTTGTTTTATCCCAAGGTAAAACACCTCAGCACCATAGTTCCATGGCACTGCCTTGTTTGAAGAATAGGGAATTTGTTCAATATTGGTAATTAATAAAGGAGCAACAGTTGGTTCATTTGAAATCTTGATAGGACCTTTGGAAGAGATCCTAAGAGGCTTGTTTGAGATGGTTATTATGGAGAGATCTTCACATTTATTAGTCAAACTTTTGGCAAGAGGAGTCTTCTCAAATAGGATCTCGTGGCTATCCATCAGGCATTGAATGCCTTTCTTCATCCCTTCGTATCCATTGAGTTTTTTGGCACAGCAAACACATTCTTTCACACGGCCAGGGAAAATCTCGGCCTTCAACAAATTCTTTTTGATGATGTTCAATGGAGTAGTCAAGTCTTCAACAGAGGCAACAAAAATTGTATCTTCAACAGCATTAACACCCTTGCCATAATTGGTATAGGTGCGGTGATTACATTTGGAGTTGGAGGAGGATCAAATTCAATAGTCTTGTTATCGATCAAATCCTGAATTTTATTCTTCAAGGCCCAACATTGGTCAGTCTCATGCCCGGGGCTACTTGAGTGGTAAGCACATTTTGCGTTCGAATTATACTTTAGTGAAGAGGTATCTGGATTGGCAGGAGGATCGTGCAATGTCACCAAATTAGCCTTTATCAAATGTTGTAAGGCTTGGGATAATGACATGCCTATCCTCGTAAATTTTCTTCTCGGAGTTTCAAAATGTTGATGATTTGCAGATGGTCTTTGAGTATGAGTTAGATTGGAGATTCGGATAGCATTAACAGATTAGCGGTCATCCTTCTTGCTACGGGCCCTCGCCCTGTACACAACATTGATTTCTTTCTTTGCGGAAAAAGGTTTCTTTACAGGATTGGAAGTGGAAGAGATGCCATTGAAATATTCCCACTTTTGATGCCGCTTTCAACCCTTTCACCGGTTAAGATTAACTCGGTGAAACCGGAAGAAGAACAGCCGACCAATAGATTAAAGAATGGACCAGATAAAGTGCCCATAAACATGTCAATGTGATCCCTATCAGTCAAAGGTGTTTGAACCCTACTGGCAAGGTCTCTCCACTTTTGTGCATATTCTTTGAACCCTTCATTCTTCCCCATTATCATATCTTGCAACTGAACTCTTGTTGGCGCCAAGTCGGAATTATATTGGTATTGATGGTAGAATGTGGTGGCTAAATATTCCCATGTATTGATACGGGAACCATCTAACTGATAAAACCATTCTAGTTGCGCTCCGGCCATGCTTTCTTGAAAAAAGTGAACCCAAAGTTTCTTATCAGCACTGTGCGGCTGTATCTTGCGCACATAAGATTTCAGGTGAAGTTTTGGACAGGAAACTCCATCTTACTTTACAAAGACTGGTATTTTGTACCTGTGGGGAATAACAACCCCAGATATCAAACCCAAATCATCAAAATCTAAACTGGGGACGGCTTGGATCTCTACGGCCTTCAATCTGTCTTCTAACTGCTTGTACTTGACATCGGCGGGGGGATACTGCTTGTCAAAATAATCATCATCAGACACTTGATCATTAATACAGTCAGCCTGTGTACTCCTAACTTCACCAATATGATTCTCGTTTTCCTCATATGAGTCTTCCACTACCGGGATCTGACGGATCGACTCTTTGAACCTTATACCCATGTTGACCAGAGCTTTCCTCTTGGGTTTCTTCTCTGCTTCCAGCAATGCCAGCATATCTTGTTACCCCTTGGATAGGGCCAATAGATTCTCTTGGAATTGAGAGTTTTGTGCCTGAAGGTCCTTCACAGTTTTCTCTAGATCCATCTTGCTGAAATAAACAGCAGAAAGATAAGGAAACTTGTTGTGTGAAAACATGTCATGTTATGATGCATGGAAGATGTATATGCAAATGATTTCAAGGATTTATGAAATTTAAATTTGTATAGACAAAAGAATGAACAAACGTAAATTTTCATTAATTAATTCAAAATGATTATAACATGCCTCTTGGGCTTACAAAATAATTCTCTAAGATAAAAAAGAATGAACGCATCCACTTTGGTGCAATGTAGGCGTTCACACTTTGCTCTTCTTGTAGCTGCTTTGTAAGCTCCAAGACCCTCTTCTCGCTAGCATAGAATTGAGCTACGAAAGTATCTCGTTCTTCCTTTATCTGAATCTAACCCTTTTGCAAGTCTTCAGGAGAGGTAGGTATGTCGGGATGGAGGACAGTGTACAAGATATCTCCTTCAACCACGGGCTCCAAGATAACTGGTAATATGGAGGGATAAGGCATCACAAGTTTCTGAGCACGAGCTCATACCCACCTAAGGTAAGGCTCAAGGGGAATGGAATTCTTGTATCCCAGCGTCTTACTATCCACTTTTGTTACCATCCTCCAAGCTCGTATGAACCTCTGAAGGTAGCTTTGATTGTTGCTCTCGTAGTCGAATACCACTCCTTGGATGAGCATATCATGTGGACCATTCCTTCAGGCATAACCAAATTGTCGTAAGGCTAAGAAAAGATTATAAGTGATACCTCCTCTAATGTCAAGCAAAGGTACATTAGGTAATTTCCCACAATGGTCAATGATAGTAACATTATCCAAGGATCGAGAACACCAATGAACATCTGAATGTCTGAGCGTCATCAACTTATGGAACCACCTAAAACCTTGCTCATTCTTCAACACAGATCGGAGAAGATGCGAAATAAACCATCTAGCCAAGAGAGGAGTGCAACATATGAGGATCCCTCTCTTCCTCATAGTGCGAAAGTGAAAATAATGTAGGATATCTCCCAACAAAGTAGGCACTGGATTGCAAGACATGAAGACTTTGACAGCATTTACATCTATAAGTTAGTTAGGGTTTGGAAACAAAACCATCCCATAGATGATAAGGGCCAAGATTTCTTCAAAAGCTTGTAAGTCCAAAGAGTTCCAACAATCTTGAGCTTTCTCAAACAAGAACTTAGCCAAGAAACCTTTGACACCACTCCTTGTTTCCCAATTAGTTGTGACATCAGATTGTTGCAAGTGTAGTGCTTGGGCAATCTCTTCAGGTTTTGGATCTCTTTCCGTACTGTTGAAGGGTAGTTGATTAAGAATGGGAATCCTCAAGATTTGAGAGAATTCTTCTAGAGTAGGTACAAGTTGATAATCGGGAAAAGTGAAGCAATGGTGTAGAGGATCAAAGAATTGGAAAATCACCTTCATCATATCTTCATCAGTGTTGGATGTAACCAAGTTTAGGAGGCGAACTTGTCTTTCGGTGAATGAAGAGTCCTCAGGGACCCTTGATGCTAACTCTTTGAGTTGAGGAGGAATTCTTACGATATTTACTTGGATAGTGTTCCTGCGGATAGAAGCCATGTCCTATAAAACAGAACAAAGATAAATTCCAAAAATCCTTGAAATGGTTAGTGAGAATGAGTATGATGTTATGATGTTCATGATGTTATGTACAAGTAAAATATATACAAACAAATCAAACAAGTCCTTAGGTTTAGGTTTGCATGGAGTATTATAGGTAAGTACCCTCTTGAAGTTTAATTGGCTCAAACATGTCCTAGAAATAGTAGTCGGGTTCTAAGGGATCTCAATATCACTGATATATCTTATCGGGCATTGTTTCAGCACAAGCCTCTTTAACGGCGATAGAAATATCCCGAGAAGTCAAATATCAATGAGTGTAGTATCTAGTATCTACCAACTTTGGATTGTACCAAAGTCAGTTATCTCACTACGTCTTAATGGCCAATTTGGTCAAGTAAAGTTTCTAAAAGTCAGTTAGTGCTTCATGACACCACACAGCGGCCCCGTATTCTCCTTGACTACTCAAGGGCTACCGGTACCCACAAATGTGTCACACTAACATAGTTATTGCTTAGACCATGTCGATATACCCCACACAGTTTCCACAATGTATTGCTACTGTTGTACCCCAAAATTTGCCCTCCCATAACCTTCAAAGTTTTGACAAGAATCATCCACAATTGGTTCAAGTCTACTCAAAGGCTACACAGTCAACCACCCTCCTGAAGCCAGTCAAACTAGGGTTTTGGTTCTCACAAGGAAGCTGAAGTTTTCAAGGGCTCAATCAAGTCTCCCATGCACATAAACATTGTCAAGCACCTACATGTCAAGTTTCAAGACTTTCAGCACAAAATTGCACAGTCAAAACCCTAATTGCACTACAGTCAACTGTAGGGGCAAAATGGTCATTTGGCAGTCAAAAGTTCAAATTTTTGGTCAACATCTCATTTTGAAGCCACAAACATCATTTGATCAATGCTTGATCATGATTCTCAAAACTTGGCTCAAAAATCATCAAGATGCAAAAGTTTCTATTTTTGGACAGCTGGAAAAGTCAAATGAAATTGACCAAGGCATAACTTTCACATGGATTATCAGAAAAATTCCATCCAAAGCTCATTTTGAAGAGAAAGACATTTCCTACAACTCATCTTCATACTTCAAGTCCAAGAAATGCTCTCACAAAAAGTTATCAATTTCAACATTATAGGTCATTTTCAAAAGTCAACAAAAAGGGACTTTAAGTCAAAGGCCATAACTTGATATTGGTAAATCAAAATGACATGGGACCAAAGGCATTGGTTAGAGTACTCAAAAACCTTTCCAAAATGTCCAAGAACATGAGCAAATCTTAAAAATTGAGCAAGTTATGCATTGGAGAAGTTGGGAAATTTTTGTGAAATGGCCAAAATCATTTATCCTTGAAATCTCATTTTTGACAAAAGGGGCCCACTTTTTCCACTTGAATTAACTTGGCCATGCCTCCCACGTGTCCCACCTTTTATTTCAGATTTTTTTATTAATTTTTTCATTTTTTATTGATTTTATTGGATTTAATTAATTTTAAAATTTTTAAAATCAAAAGAAATTCAAAAATTGATTTAAAAGGGAATATTTGGTTTTTACTAGCCTTGAAACACCATTATGTGCCTACCAAAATTCGTGCAAGGGAGTAAACAAGGCAAGAATTCAAAAATGAACTCAAAATGGAAAGTTGATAATGGTGGTTTATGTGAAAATCCAAAACATCAATGCAAGGCTTTATTGGCTATAATTCTCATTCATACACATTGCCTAAGGGATATACAAATGATCAGAAACCATTTTACACACTAAGCTGCGCAGGAATCTTAAAACAAAAACTCACTTTTTCACAAAAGATCTAAAATCTGAAAACTCAGTTAGAGGTGGTTTCAAGCCAAAATTCACATCCCATTAGCTTCCTCAAGCATTGTAGGACGTATTCCAATCACAAACATCAAAGATAACCTCTTGAAACACTGTACAGAACCCAAATTTTTCTCAAAAAGTTGCATACTCGTATCTTAATTTTGAGGCATTTCCATGACATTTAATTTATGTATTCTTGTTCAATGATGCATTCTGATACTTACCATGTTGTTTAATTATGTTTTTATGCCTTGTACACAAATATGCCATTGTTGCTTTTTAGGGTTTGCAGGGATTTGAATTAGGGGTTTTAAGAGGAGGCAAAATTAGGGAGCCACAGTACCATGGTCGTGATCAGCGCGCTTAGACGAAGAAGACACCATGCTCGCGCCTAATTTATGAACACTATGGAGCTAATCGCTATTTTCTAATAGCATGCCTAAGAGAATGCATGGAAAACCGTGGCCAATATGTTCTTGTTTCAGAAAAAAAACAAAACACGCGAAGAAGATGATGTGTTGGCAAATGGCGATAGGCCAGTTCAAAAAATTCACGCGCTTTAATCCATTAATGCGTTGTTCATATTATATTATTTCTTGTTTGTTTATTTAACAAAAGGCTTCAGTGGCTCAGCTGGCAAACTTTGAGTGCGTTCACGTCCAAGACCTGGGTTCGAGCCCCAGGTCTGCATGTTTTCAATATTATTTTGCCATTAACATTCACGTGCAGATTCAGATTTGAAGCACATCATACACGCTCAAAAAATCAGCGTCCATCTGTCCAGGTCCATTAGATCAAAGGCTGAGAATTGATGAATACCATAGGCTGCAGTCAACGTGCTACATGCTACTCAAAAAGGTCAAACGGACAAGGTTATTGGGCCAGAATTTCCAGGATCCAACCTCCAAATTAGGGGCTTCACCCCCTTAGGTTTTTACAATTTTCTTTTTTTTCTTTATTCCTTTTCTATTATTTTTATATTCTTTTAATTATTATTTTTTTGGTTAATTAATTATTTTTTATAAAAATACAAAATATAAAAAAAAATCAGAAAAGATAATAAAAACAATAATTTTATTTTAGTATTAATTTTGTAATTAAATTCCATAATTAATTTAGATTTAATCCTAGGTTATAATTTAATTCTTTTTTTTTCACAATAAACCAAAAAATAATAAAAATAGATCTTTAATCCTTTTTTTATCTTTTGTTTAATTAAATATTTTTATCATCAATCATTAATTTTTGTAAATAAATTTTATAATTAATTAGTTTTTATTCTAGGTTTTAACTTTAATGCATTTTCTTTAATAAATTAAAAAACATTAGAATTAGAATTAATTATTTGACTTTTAATTAATTTAATTTTCTTTAATGTCATAAATACAAAAAAAAACATAAAAAAACAAGTTCTTTCTTTTTATTTAATTTAATTATTCCATTAATTTTATTTTAATTCCTTAAAGGGTCCAACGCCCTCGCATTCGGTCATATTTTCCTTTTTCGCGCGTTTTATTTATTTTTGATGTAAATATAATGTAATTGTACCAAAGCCATGTAATAGCTATTAGACATTTATTTTCTGCAATTTATTTTAAATCGGGTCTAGATTAATTTGGCGTTGTAGACCCGCGCCTTTGTAATAACGTAGGACCATTTATCTTTTCCGTACTTTAAATTCCCGCACCTTTAATTGCTAAACAATAACATGAAAGAATGAATGCCCAAAAATAAAAACAAACGTAGATCACCAATGCATGACAAGACAAACAATAAACTGAAAATGACACACAATTCACACACCACCCCTAGGGTACGCTTCACTATTGCCTTGCCCCTCGAAAGGTGGTCATCAAGTACAGGATGCCTTAGTGAGTCCTTATGCTCCATTGATCCCGTTGCCTCGAATAAGTTGCCTCGGAACGGTCTCCTCAGAATAAAAGGATCAATGGCATAAGGGTAGCTTCTAAGGTACCTTACCATTGCTCTGGTGATCACCCTGTTGCCTTGCCCCTCAAAACGTGGTCGTTGAGTACAGGACGTCTTAGTGAGTCCTTATGTTCCATTGATCTGGTTGCCTCGAAACAGTTGCCTCAGAATATAAAAAGATCAATGGCATAAGGGTAGCTTCTAAGGTATCTTACTATTGCCCGGTGACCACACTGTCCCTAACCCTCGAATTGACCCGAACACCTCCAACGGTGGTGCTACCTACCTCTCAATAGTGGGATAGTACTGTCTAAAGGACTCTTACACATCTTAATTCCTTAGGGCAGGTAGATGACTCATGGATACTTGCTCTTTTCAAAAAACAAATCAAAATACTTTTCACACCTTACACTTTTCAAAAAGCTTTCAAAACAACTTTTCAAACACTCTTGAGGACTGATACAAGAGTCGATCTGAAACTTTAAACGAAACTTTTTCAAACCCACTCACACTTTAAAAAGCAAACAATTTTTGAAAACACAAATGAGCAAGTATCTAAGAGCCCATGGATAACCATGGATAGAAAGGGTGCTAACACCTTCCCTTTCTATAATCTACCTCCCGAACCGAGAGCAATCTCTTTAAGGAATTTTTCTGTGCTTTTGTCCTTTCCATTTGGAGAAAATAAAAGACGGTGGCGACTCTTGCTCACCGCGACATTTCGCGAACCAGCTTTAAAACAGTCAGTTCCAGATCCACCGATCACAGAACTGGCGACTCTGCTGGGGACTACTTATAAAGTGAGGTGTACCTTAGGACTAAGATCACTGTGTTTTCAATTGCTTTGATTTGTTTGCTTTAAATTGTGGGACTGTCTTGGGAGTTCTATAGATCCTAACCCGGATCTGGGGATACCTTCTTAGAAAGTAGCAACAAGGCTGTGAGGGAACTGTGCGGGGTATACCGACATGGTTGAAGCAGTCTGCTACGTTGATGTGGCACTTTGGTGTGTACCGGTAACCCTTGAGTCAATCAAGGAGAGTACGGGGCCTCCGCGTGGTGTCGTGAAGCATCAACAGACCTTAGGAACCTTAATTGAACCATCTTGGCCTCTTTAGGGTAGTGAGATAACTACTTTGGTGTACTCCGAAGTCGGTTGATACTCAATACTACACTCAATTGAGGGTTGTTTTCTTGGGATATTTTGATCGCCAGTCAGTGGCTAAATCGAAACGATGAACAATGAAAGCAATCCAATGATATTGAGATCCTTAGAACCCGGTTACTTTGATAGGACAGGTTTGAGCCCACCAACTTCAAGAGGGTAATACCCAGACCCCATGCTGGCCTAAACTCTAAGGGCTTGTCTTGTGTGACTTGTGTGCCTTACATGTTTGCCTTTGTAAATATTTGTGGTGTGTTTAACCATAGCATCATGACATCATACAGCATCATATGCATCCACTAATCATTTCAGGGGTTCGAATCTTCATCTTTGTTCTTGTTTTGTAGGACATGGAAACTATCCGCAGAAAGACAATTCAGATCAACCTTATAAGGGTCCCTCCTCAGCTTAAGGAGCTTACATCCAGGATTCCCGAGAACTCGTCATTCAGTGAAAGGCATGGTAGACTCATCAGCCTGGTCAATACCAATATTGAGGAAGAGATGGTAAAGGTCCTTTTCCAATTCTTTGACCCTCTGCATCATTGTTTTACTTTCCCGGATTATCAGCTGGTGCCTACTCTAGAAGAGTTTTCCCAGCTTCTGAAGATTCCCATTCTCAACCAGCTACCCTACAACGGTACGGAAAAAGAACCAAAACTTGAAGAAGTGGCTAAAGCATTATGCCTACAACCATCTGACATCAAGGGGCATTGGGAAGCCAGAAATGGTATCAAAGGATTTTTGGCAAAGTTTCTGTTTGAGAAGGCCCAAGAGTGTTGGAATTCCCTTGACCTGCAGGCCTTTGAAGAAGTTGTAGCCCTCCTTGTCTATGGGTTGGTGTTGTTCCCTAAACCAGATCAGCTTATAGATATCAGTGCTGTCAAGGTCTTCATGTCCAGGAACTCTATACCTACGTTGCTGGGGGACATCCTTCACTCATGTTACACTCGAACCATGAGAAAAAGGGGTGTTCTTATGTGCTGCACTCCCCTCCTGGGAAGGTGGTTTATTTCGCACCTTCCACAATCAGTTTTGAAGAACGAGCGAGGTTTGAGGTGGTCACAACGGTTGATGACTCTTACACATGCAGATATACATTGGTGTTCTCGGTCTAGAGAGGATGTCACTATCATTGATCGTTGTGGGGAGTACCCTAATGTTCCTTTACTTGGAATCAGAGGAGGTATTACTTACAACCCGTGCCTGGCTTGGAGACAGTTTGGGTATGCTCGGAAAGATGGCCCTCATGAGATGTTAATTCCTGACATAGTTTTTGACTTCGACAAGGATACGCAAGGACTTCGCCAGAAATTTATCAAAGCTTGGAGGATGCCCAGCAAAATAGACAGCAAGACCCTGGGGCACAAGAACTCCATCCCATTGGAGCCTTATCTCAAATGGGTACGAGCCCGCTCCCAGAAGCTGGTGATGCCATATCCTCATGCTCTCCCCGTGATCAAAGAGCCAGACTTGGAAGGAGAGGTGTCCTACACCATTCAACATCCTGACATGCCCACGTCTTGGGAAGAGATGCAGAAGAGTTGGATCCAGCTTAAGGAAGAACGGAATTCTCTGGAAACCAATCTACATGCCAGTGAGAAAAAGGTCCTGGAGCTCACCCGCCTACTGCACGAGGAAAGGAATCTCAAAACCTATATTGCTCCGAAGAGGATGCGTAGTGTCTTTTGGGACTGATCTGTTTTGTAATGCTTGCCCATGAGGCTTTAATGTACTGAACAATTATTTTCTTAATAATAATGTGTGTTCCTTTTTGTCTACAACAAATTTGAATTTTCGAACTCTTGAATGCATTGCATAAACACATATCATTCATCATATGCATCACAGGTACTCTTCTTTTCAGGCTGCTGACTGTTCTTCGCTGTTTATTTCAGCATCATGAACCCTGAATCATCAACCGAAGCATCTATCAAGGCTCTTCAAGCGCAGAACGCCCAATTTCAGGAGCTGATCAAGGGTTTAGCTCAGGGTCAACAAGAGTTGAAGACCATGCTTCTGAAGAAGAATAAGAAGAAGAGGAGGAATGTGCTATTTAACACTGGGCGCAGACTCGGGAACACCTTACAGGTTGAGGCTGAGAGGACTACTCCATCTGTGGGGGAAGGTAGTCACCAAGAAAGGGAAGTCCCTACTCCTGTGGGCTCTGATACTGAAACAGACTTCAACGACGAACAATACCCTCCTGCTGAAGACCGGTACAAGCAGTTGGAGGACAGATTAAAAGCTATGGAAGTTCAGCGTGTGCCTGGACTGGATTTCGGAGACTTGGGGTTATCTACTAGGGTGGTGATTCCACACAAGTTCAAGGCACCTGCCTTTGTGAAGTATGACGGGGCTTCCTGTCCCAAGATGCACCTCCGTTCTTATGTAAGGAAGATCCAGCCTTACACAGCAGACAAGAACCTTTGGATCCACTTCTTCCAGGAGAGTCTTTCAGGGACTCACCTCGAATGGTTCTATCAGCTGGATGGAATCAACATTCGTAACTGGGAGGATCTGGCCACTGCTTTTTACAAGCAGTATCAATATAATTCCGACCTCGCTCCTACGCGTACCCAACTCCAGGGTATGTCGCTAGGGTCGGGTGAAGGTTTTAAGGAGTACGCACAGAAATGGAGAGACCTGGCTGGCAGGGTGCAGCCACCATTGACGGACCGGGAGCTGGTGGATATGTTCTTGGGGACCCTTTCTGGTCCATTTTTCAATCATCTCATCGGTAATTCCTCTGCTTGGTTTACTGATCTGATCCTGACTGGTGAGAGGATCGAGGCCGGTATAAAATCAGGGAAGATACAGAAGGTTGCCTCCTCCAATGATGAAAAGAAGCCCTTCAAGAAAGAGGCAAGTGTTGTGTATGTCCCGAGAAGGCAGAACAAACCTGAACACCGCCAAGCTGTCAACGCGTTGGTTATTTCTAAACCTGCTGCTGCTCCACAACAGTACAATCAACCCAGAGCTGAGAGGCCCAAGCGACAATATACTCGGCTCAGCATGACTCTCTCTCAAATCCTGCCGCAACTGTTATCAGCCAGCTTGGTGACTGTTAGAGAGGCCCCGAAGGTTGTGAATACTGCGTCCCCCAAGTTTAATCCAAATGCCCGCTGTGCTTACCACTCTGATAGCCCGGGGCATAACACAGATGACTGCTGGGCCCTAAAGAATAAGGTTCAGGACCTTATTGATGCAAAGGAAATACAGTTTGAGGCGCCCGAGAGGCCGAATGTTGTAACCGCTCCCATGCCCCAGCATGGAGTGAATGCTGTTGATGAGGATTTGTATGTAGCTTCGGTGGATGATGTTGCTACTCCGCTGCTGACGGTCAAGAGGAACCTGTTGCTAGCCGGTTTATTTCCGGGATGTAGCGAAGGTTTCCCTCTATGTGTTGCTTCCCCTGTTGGTTGTTCTCTGCTGAAGTCAGGCGTCCAAAGCCTGATGGATAGTAGAGAGATTTTGTTCAGAAAGACTATTGTTCCTGCTGCTCCTGTTGAAGAAGTGTCGATTGTTACCATCTTCAACAACCCTTCCAAGGCTCCTTCAAAGAAGCCTGTCCAAATTTTTCCGGTTCACAAGATTGCTCCCATCACCATTACTGTTCCGGGGCCCATCCCCTACAAGTCTGATAGGGCTGTCCCATGGCACTATGGGGCAGACGTTTATGTTCTGGGTATGAAACAAGAGTTCAACATTGATGCTGGTGTCTCCAACATCACTGGGCCTGCTAAGGTCACTCGTAGTGGAAGACTGTTCTCGCCAGACATTGCTCCTCCAGTAATTCATAGGCCTGTGGTCTTCACACCTGCCAGTGTGCCTGTTTCTCCCCCTGACCAAGTATCCACCCCTGCTGCCGAGTCATCTGATACTCGGGGCAAGGGGATTGCTGCTGATGTGCCTGCCCGGATGGAGGCACCAAAGACCATTGTTGAGGCTTCCAGGCAGGAAATGGAAGAAATCCTCAAGATAATAAAGAAAAGTGATTTCAACGTTGTAGAACAGCTGGGGCACACCCCCTCTAAAATCTCCATGTTGTCACTGCTGCTGTGTTCAGAGGCCCACGCCAAGGCTCTGATTGCTTTCTTAAAGACAGCCCACGTACCCCAAGAGACGTCTGCTGACCAATTCACCGACTGTGTGGCCAACCTAACCGCTGATAATGGCCTGAGTTTCTCTGATGCCGATCTGACAGCAAAGGGGAAGAACCATAATGACGCCCTGCATGTCTCCATTGAATGCAGGGGCACTACTCTTGCTCATGTGCTGGTTGACACATGTTCTTCATTAAACGTGCTGCCCAAGAAAGCTCTGGATAGGCTGGACTGTGAGGGTCTAGAGCTCAAACCAAGTAACATTGTTGTCCGGGCCTTTGACGGGTCCAAAAGAATGGTACATGGTGAGGTGGACATCCCAATCAGGGTGGGGTCACAGGTCTTCGATTCAAAATTCTATGTGATGGACATCCGTCCATCCTATTCCTGTTTGCTGGGTCGCCCGTGGATCCACAAGGCTGGAGCCGTGACCTCCACATTGCATCAGAAGCTCAAATACCCGGTCAGGGGAAAGATTGTAACAGTGCAAGGGGAAGAGGAATACATGGTCAGCCACCTCAACTCCTTCAGGTACGTGGAAATGGATGGGGAGTTCATTGAGACCCCCTTTCAACATTTTGAGGAGGTGCCACAAACTTTGGCAGCAGCAGAAGCAGTGGTTGAAGAGGTTTCTCCTTTAAAGATGGCCTCCTTAAAGGACGCCCGGGCTGTGATCGAAAAAGGTGAATGTGCAAACTGGGGCAAGCTCCCTGATCTTACTCCTAAGACTAACAAGTTTGGGCTGGGTTTCACCACAGAAGCTCAGAAGGCAGTGCGCAAGGCGAGAATTGGAAGACCTCCTGTGCTCATCACCTACTCAGGAGTGAATGCTGTTGGAGAGGAAGACGAAGTGGAAGAGTCAGAGTTCGATAGCTGGATTTACCCGACGACTGAGGGTGGATTGACCAACTGGACTGCTAAAGACTTTACACCCATAACTTTTGTTCCCCAGTAATGAACTTCTTTGTTTTGGATTTGTAATAAACAATAATTTGAAACTGTATGGCCCGGTGTCTTACCCGGGGCACCGTGGTTTTGTTTATGAGGGCTTTTGTTTGTCACTGTCATATATCATAAATAAAAGCATTGGACGTTTTTCACATTTCAAATTTTGCGCTCCTTTTCTTTCCTTTCTTTATATATTGCAAAACAGCTGTATTTACACACACACTCACTCATACAGGTTTCAATCTACTCTGGATCTCACTGGTAACGACTCTGCTACTGCCAGTTATGACTTCGAAAATCCGATCAACTTAGCCGAAGACGAAGGTGAAGATGATTGCGAAGTGCCTGGTGAGCTTGCAAGACCGTTACTTCAGGAAGAGAGGGCAATTCAACCACATGAAGAGCCAGTGGAAATAATAAACTTGGGTACTGAAGAAGACAGGAAGGAGGTAAAGATTGGTGCCAACCTAGAGCTCAGCGTGAAGCAACGGTTGACTCAAATGCTGCATGATTATATGGAGATCTTTGCCTGGTCCTACGAAGATATGCCTGGGTTGGATACCGATATTGTGGTCCATCACTTGCCAACTAAGGAAGATTGCCCTCCGGTTAAGCAAAAGGTTCGCCGTATGCGTCCAGAGATGTCTGAGAAGATTAAAGCCGAGGTTATGAAGCAGTTTGATGCCGGGTTTCTTGCAGTGACTTCTTACCCTCAGTGGGTTGCTAATGTGGTGCCGGTACCTAAGAAGGACGGTAAGGTCAGAATGTGTGTTGACTACAGGGATCTGAACAGGGCCAGCCCCAAGGATGACTTCCCTCTACCTCACATTAATGTCCTTGTTGATAATACAGCTCAGCATAAAGTGTTCTCTTTTATGGATGGCTTTTCAGGTTACAATCAGATCAAGATGGCACCTGAAGACATGGAAAAGACTACCTTTGTTACTCAGTGGGGCACCTTCTGCTACAAGGTCATGCCATTCGGGTTGAAGAACGCTGGGGCAACCTACCAACGTGCCATGGTTGCTTTATTTCATGATATGATCCATCATGAGATAGAAGTGTATGTTGACGACATGATCGCAAGGTCCCAAACTGAGGAAGAACACCTAGATCATCTGCAGAAGTTGTTTGACCGTCTGAAATTGTACAAGCTGAGGTTAAACCCGAACAAGTGCACCTTCGGGGTAAGATCTGGGAGGTTGCTAGGCTTCGTTGTAAGCGACAAGGGTATTCAAGTGGACCCTGCCAAGGTTAAAGCTATTCAAGAGATGCCAGTCCCTAGAACAGAGAAGGAAGTCAGAGGCTTTTTTGGACGCCTGAATTACATTGCTCGGTTCATCTTACACCTGACTGCTACCTGTGAGCCAATCTTCAAGCTGCTGAAGAAAGATCAGGTAGTACGTTGGAATAATGAATGTCAGGCTTCTTTTGACAGAATCAAAGAGTATCTCCAAGAACCACCCATCCTTATGCCACCGGTTGAAGGGAGACCTCTGATACTTTACCTGACAGTACTTGATAACTCAATGGGGTGTGTGCTGGGGCAGCATGACGAGTCTGGCCGAAAAGAGCATGCCATTTATTACCTTAGCAAAAAGTTTACCGACTGTGAGACCCAATACTCACTGCTTGAGAAAAGTTGCTGCGCTTTGGTATGGGCTGCTCGCCGGCTGAGACAGTATATGTTGACTCACACTACTTTGTTTATCTCAAAGATGGATCCTATAAAGTACATATTCGAAAAGCCTGCTCTGTCGGGGAGGATTGCAAGATGGCAAATGATCTTGACGGAATATGACATTCAGTATACGACCCAGAAAGCCATCAAGGGAAGTGTATTGGCAGACCACTTGGCACATCAGGCCGTAGATGACTATCAGTCAATGAACTTCGAGTTTCCGGATGAAAGTATCATGATTGTGACTGATTGTGAAGTACCTGGACCGGATGAAGGACCTGAACCAGGATCCCGATGGTCTATGCACTTTGACGGAGCCTCCAATGCTTTGGGTAACGGTATCGGCGCTGTGATCATATCCCCTCAAGGCACTCATACTCCACTCACTGCCCGGCTATGCTTCAACTGTACCAATAACATGGCAGAGTATGAGGCGTGCATCATGGGACTCAAAGCTGCGATTGACTTAAGGATTAAGTTTCTGAGTGTCTTCGGAGATTCCGTCCTCGTGATCAACCAGATCAAAGGAGAGTGGTATACGAAACATCCGAATCTTATCCCTTACAAAGAATGTGTGTTGACAATGATCCCCCACTTCACAGAAATAACTTTTGAACACTTCCCGAGAGAAGAGAATCAGCTGGCGGACGCGTTAGCTACAATGTCTTCTATGTTCAAGGGTAAATGGGATAATGAGTCTCCCAGGGTCATCATTTGGAAGTTAGACGAACCGGCATACTGTTGCGATCTCGAGACTGAATTGGTAACTGAGAAGCCTTGGTACCATGAGGTAAAGAGATATCTGGAAGCTCAGGAGTATCCGGAAGGTGCATCTGTCAATGATAAAAAGTTTCTAAGAAGGTTCGCGGCAAAGTTCTTCCTTAGTAACGGCATCTTGTACAAGCGAAACCATGATTCAACCTTACTGCGTTGTGTGGATAAGACGGAAGCAGAAAAGATCATGGAAGAGCTACATGAAGGGACCTTTGGTACACATTCCAGTGGACACACTATGGCTAAAAAGATCCTTCGGGCAGGGTATTACTGGTCCACATTGGAAGCTGATTGTTACCAACATTCCAGGACATGCCATAAGTGCCAGATTTATGCAGACAAGGTGCATGTTCCTCCAGTTCCTCTGAATGTCCTGACTGCACCTTGGCCTTTTGCAATGTGGGGCATTGACATGATTGGTGAGATCAGACCTACGGCATCTAACGGGCATCGCTTCATCCTTGTAGCGATTGATTACTTTACAAAATGGGTCGAAGCAGCGTCCTATGCTACGGTAACCAAGACTGTTGTGGCACGGTTCATTCGGCATAACCTGATCTGTCGATACGGCGTCCCTGAGAGAATTATTACAGACAACGGTACCAATCTGAATAATAAGATGATCACTGAGCTCTGCGAGCAGTTCAAGATACAGCACCACAATTCTTCTCCTTACAGACCGAAGATGAATGGGGCTGTAGAAGCGGCAAATAAAAATATCAAGAAAATCGTGCAGAAGATGACAGTGACCTATAAAGATTGGCACGAGATGTTACCGTTCGCTCTACATGGGTACCGTACCTCAGCTAGGACGTCAACCGGGGCAACTCCTTTCTCCCTGGTCTACGGCATGGAGGAAGTCTTACCAATCGAAGTGCAGATACCCTCTCTCCGGATAATGAAGGATGCAAATCTGAACGAAGACGATTGGATCCAGACCCGACTTGATCAGCTCAACCTTATTGATGAAAAAAGACTTGCTGCTATCTGCCATGGTCAGACGTATCAAAAACGGATGATCAGGGCATTTAACAAAAAGGTCAGACCACAGGAATATCAAGTTGGGGATCTGGTAATCAAGCGAATCATCCTTCCACAGAGTGATCCAAGGGGCAAATGGACCCCTACGTACGAAGGGCCATTCGTGGTCAAACACGTGTTCTCAGGAGGAGCAATGATATTGACCAACATGGATGGTGACAACCTTCCTCACCCTGCCAATGCAGACATAGTAAAAAGATACTACGCATGAAAAAAGACCCGCTAGGCTGACATGCCTAGGCAAAAATTAGGGCTTCCCGTCGAACCAAAAGGGTTCGGGCAAAATGAGGGATGAAATAAAAAAAATCTGTACACCCGACAAGTCGAAAACCTGAAAGGGCGGCTTGGGCAAAAATGGGTATCCCGGTGGACTGAAAACCCGAAAGGGCGGTCCAGGCAAAAATTAGGGATAAAAGCGTAATACTATGTCTCATTGATCACTTTGCATCCAGAATCCGATATCTACATCAAGTTCAGACGGCATTGATCAGTCAGCTTCACCTTCAACTAAGGTCATCAAGTGATGAGACGCTCGGAGTTATAATGGCAATAGCAGAGTTGAAACCCAGTGGATCATTCATTTCACACAGCTGCTTTATTTTCTTTTGTACAAAATTTGTATAAACTCTTTTGCTCGGCGGCGTTCTCTTACTAGGACGTCAGCCTCTTGTATACAAAACGCCTATTTACAGGCCACTCAAAAATCAATACAAATACACTTTTCAGTTGAAACTGCCTTTTGTTTTTTCCTTTTCTGTTTTGTTTTGCGAAGAACGTCCAAGGTTCAATTCTTGATATATGCATTGACAATAATTTGCTAACTCATGAGTATTTGCATACAAAACAAAAGATTAATTACGGGTGACATTAGAAACAGGGGCAATAAGGAGTTGTCTAAGCGATCAAATTGTTCTATCCTCCCAAAGTACCAAGGTAGGTTCAGCTAAAGAACATAACCAAACATCTTAAACTCCCCAGAGAATGAGCCAACAAGCAGTATACTCTCCTCAAGCAAAGCAGTTATCAACCTTAAGGAAGTTGGGTATCCTCCCGCAGATCTCAACATTCCCCAACAGCATATATTCTTAACAAGCATCCCCGGCAGCCTTGGTCTAAAGATTGTTCCCCGGCGGCATACAAGCATTCAAAGGAATCACTTCCCCCGCAGTTCAATACTTCCCCAGGAGAGTCCAATCCAATTCCCCAGGAAAGTTGGAACTCATCTCCCCAAGCAGCAAGCTTATCCCCAGTAGATTCTGGAAGCTTGTCCCTCGCAGAGCACGAACGCGTCGTCCGACTTTATTCAAAGAGTTATTTCCTTAACAGGATATAACTGGGTTATCCTCAGCCAAAAGCCACGGAAAGATCGTCGTCGACAAAGTCTTATCATCCCCAGCGAAGTCTATTAACACTTCCAACATGACAACGGTGTCCCCAGCGGAGTTCTCATACAACATTTCAACAAAGTATCTCTCTCCCCACAGAGTATCGTTTCTCAGCAAGATCGCTAGAGTACCTTCCTCCCTGCCGAGTTATTCCATTCGCCAAGCTTATTCCCCAACGGAGTCGTCTTCTCCTACCGGTTCATTCTTGCAACCATCACTCCCCAGTGGAAACAAAGAATGCTATTCACATCAGCCCAGGATTTGACTTCCCGGCATCCGTCAAGGATTTATTTTCCTAGAAGAAAACATACATTCATAAACAACACATTTTCATACATTATAGCATGCATATACGCATCATAAACATACAATCCCATTCATTCTGAGAACACCTCGCATGTCATACATCATGACATCACATACAACTAACGTTTCGTCTTTTCAGGACAAAGGTTAATACAAAGATAATTGCTATCAATCGTCGTGATTCCAGATCCGATTCCTGTATCTTGCCAGGGAGTATCTGTTGACGACTACAGTACCAGACTCGATTCCTGTATCTAGACAGGGCACGTCTGAAGAGTTCGAAGATCCGATTCCTGAATCTTGCCAGGGAGTATCTGTTGACGACTATAGTACCAGACTCGATTCCTGTATCTAGACAGGGCACGTCTGAAGAGTTCGAAGATCCGATTCCTGAATCTTGCCAGGGAGTATCTGTTGACGACTACAGTACCAGACTCGATTCCTGTATCTAGACAGGGCACGTCTGAAGAGTTCGAAGATCCGATTCCTGAATCTTGCCAGGGAGTATCTGTTGACGACTACAGTACCAGACTCGATTCCTGTATCTAGATAGGGCACGTCTGAAGAGTTCGAAGATCCGATTCCTGAATCTTGCCAGGGAGTATCTGTTGACGACTACAGTACCAGACTCGATTCCTGTATCTAGACAGGGCACGTCTGAAGAGTTCGAAGATCCGATTCCTGAATCTTGCCAGGGAGTATCTGTTGACGACTACGGTACCAGACTCAATTCCTGTATCTAGACAGGGCACGTCTGAAGAGTTCGAAGATCCGATTCCTGAATCTTGCCAGGGAGTATCTGTTGACGACTACGGTACCAGACTCGATTCCTGTATCTAGACAGGGCACGTCTGAAGAGTTCGAGGATCCGATACCTGAATCTTGCCAGGGTGTATCCGTTGAAGACTAACATTACCAGACTCGATTCATGTATCTCGCCAGGGCACGTCTGAAGAATTCAAAGATCCAGCTCCTGTAACCAATCAAGACACATCTATACCAAGCATCTGAAAACCAGCTCCTGCAACGTGTCAGGTACTCATTTTTTCTTTTGCAGGCATGCAGGTTCTCGCTAAAGAATCTCTTACGCGATCAACATCCAGATGGCATCTATAAGCCCATCATCCTATTCGTCAACCTCTAAATGGCATCTGTAAGCCCATTTCCATCATCCCATTGCTGCTATGAGAGCGCAAATTTCTGGGCACTCTAGTGTTCAATCATCTTCTACCCTCGGATTACGAAAGGCACGTCAGCCAATCTACATCCTCAGGTCTAAGAAGATTGAACAGGGGCAACTGTTGTACCCCAAAATTTTCCCTCCCATAACCTTCAAAGTTTTGACAAGAATCATCCACAATTGGTTCAAGTCTACTCAAAGGCTACACAGTCAACCACCCTCCTGAAGCCAGTCAAACTAGGGTTTTGGTTCTCACAAGGAAGCTGAAGTTTTCAAGGGCTCAATCAAGTCTCCCATGCACATAAACATTGTCAAGCACCTACATGTCAAGTTTCAAGACTTTCAGCACAAAATTGCACAGTCAAAACCCTAATTGCACTACAGTCAACTATAGGGGCAAAATGGTCATTTGGCAGTCAAAAGTTCAAATTTTTGGTCAACATCTCATTTTGAAGCCACAAACATCATTTGATCAATGCTTGATCATGATTCTCAAAACTTGGCTCAAAAATCATCAAGATGCAAAAGTTTCTATTTTTGGACAGTTGGAAAAGTCAACTGAAATTGACCAAGGCATAACTTTCACATGGATTATCAGAAAAATTCCATCCAAAGCTCATTTTGAAGAGAAAGACATTTCCTACAACTCATCTTCATACTTCAAGTCCAAGAAATGCTCTCACAAAAAGTTATCAATTTCAACATTATAGGTCATTTTCAAAAGTCAACAAAAAGGGACTTTAAGTCAAAGGCCATAACTTGATATTGGTAAATCAAAATGACATGGGACCAAAGGCATTGGTTAGAGGACTCAAAAACCTTTCCAAAATGTCCAAGAACATGAGCAAATCTTAAAAATTGAGCAAGTTATGCATTGGAGAAGTTGGGAAATTTTTGTGAAATGGCCAAAATCATTTATCCTTGAAATCTCATTTTTGACAAAAGGGGCCCACTTTTTCCACTTGAATTAACTTGGCCATGCCTCCCACGTGTCCCACCTTTTATTTCAGATTTTTTTATTAATTTTTTCATTTTTTATTGATTTTATTGGATTTAATTAATTTTAAATTTTTTAAAATCAAAAGAAATTCAAAAATTGATTTAAAAGGGAATATTTGGTTTTTACTAGCCTTGAAACACCATTATGTGCCTACCAAAATTCGTGCAAGGGAGTAAACAAGGCAAGAATTCAAAAATGGACTCAAAATGGAAAGTTGATAATGGTGGTTTATGTGAAAATCCAAAACATCAATGCAAGGCTTTATTGGCTATAATTCTCATTCATACACATTGCCTAAGGGATATACAAATGATCAGAAACCATTTTACACACTAAGCTGCGCAGGAATCTTAAAACAAAAACTCACTTTTTCACAAAAGATCTAAAATCTGAAAACTCAGTTAGAGGTGGTTTCAAGCCAAAATTCACATCCCATTAGCTTCCTCAAGCATTGTAGGACGTATTCCAATCACAAACATCAAAGATAACCTCTTGAAACACTGTACAGAACCCAAATTTTTCTCAAAAAGTTGCATACTCGTATCTTAATTTTGAGGCATTTCCATGACATTTAATTTATGTATTCTTGTTCAATGATGCATTCTGATACTTACCATGTTGTTTAATTATGTTTTTATGCCTTGTACACAAATATGCCATTGTTGCTTTTTAGGGTTTGCAGGGATTTGAATTAGGGGTTTTAAAAGGAGGCAAAATTAGGGAGCCACAGTACCATGGTCGTGATCAGCGCGCTTAGACGAAGAAGACACCATGCTCGCGCCTAATTTATGAACACTATGGAGCTAATCGCTATTTTCTAATAGCATGCCTAAGAGAACGCATGGAAAACCGTGGCCAATATGTTCTTGTTTCAGAAAAAAAACAAAACACGCGAAGAAGATGATGTGTTGGCAAATGGCGATAGGCCAGTTCAAAAAATTCACGCGCTTTAATCCATTAATGCGTTGTTCATATTATATTATTTCTTGTTTGTTTATTTAACAAAAGGCTTCAGTGGCTCAGCTGGCAAACTTTGAGTGCGTTCACGTCCAAGACCTGGGTTCGAGCCCCAGGTCTGCATGTTTTCAATATTATTTTGCCATTAACATTCACGTGCAGATTCAGCTTTGAAGCACATCATACACGCTCAAAAAATCAGCGTCCATCTGTCCAGGTCCATTAGATCAAAGGCTGAGAATTGATGAATACCATAGGCTGCAGTCAACGTGCTACATGCTACTCAAAAAGGTCAAACGGACAAGGTTATTGGGCCAGAATTTCCAGGATCCAACCTCCAAATTAGGGGCTTCACCCCCTTAGGTTTTTACAATTTTCTTTTTTTTCTTTATTCCTTTTCTATTATTTTTATATTCTTTTAATTATTATTTTTTTGGTTAATTAATTATTTTTTATAAAAATACAAAATATCAAAAAAAATCAGAAAAGATAATAAAAACAATAATTTTATTTTAGTATTAATTTTGTAATTAAATTCCATAATTAATTTAGATTTAATCCTAGGTTATAATTTAATTCTTTTTTTTTCACAATAAACCAAAAAATAATAAAAATAGATCTTTAATCCTTTTTTTATCTTTTGTTTAATTAAATATTTTTATCATCAATCATTAATTTTTGTAAATAAATTTTATAATTAATTAGTTTTTATTCTAGGTTTTAACTTTAATGCATTTTCTTTAATAAATTAAAAAACATTAGAATTAGAATTAATTATTTGACTTTTAATTAATTTAATTTTCTTTAATGTCATAAATACAAAAAAAAACATAAAAAAACAAGTTCTTTCTTTTTATTTAATTTAATTATTCCATTAATTTTATTTTAATTCCTTAAAGGGTCCAACGCCCTCGCATTCGGTCATATTTTCCTTTTTCGCGCGTTTTATTTATTTTTGATGTAAATATAATGTAATTGTACCAAAGCCATGTAATAGCTATTAGACATTTATTTTCTGCAATTTATTTTAAATCGGGTCTGGATTAATTTGGCGTTGTAGACCCGCGCCTTTGTAATAGCGTAGGACCATTTATCTTTTCCGCACTTTAAATTCCCGCACCTTTAATTGCTAAACAATAACATTAAAGAATGAATGCCCAAAAATAAAAACAAACGTAGATCACCAATGCATGACAAGACAAACAATAAACTGAAAATGACACACAATTCACACACCACCCCTAGGGTACGCTTCACTATTGCCTTGCCCCTCGAAAGGTGGTCATCAAGTACAGGATGCCTTAGTGAGTCCTTATGCTCCATTGATCCCGTTGCCTTGAATAAGTTGCCTCGGAACGGTCGCCTCAGAATAAAAGGATCAATGGCATAAGGGTAGCTTCTAAGGTACCTTACCATTGCTCTGGTGATCACCTTGTTGCCTTGCCCCTCGAAACGTGGTCGTTGAGTACAAGACGTCTTAGTGAGTCCTTATGTTCCATTGATCTGGTTGCCTCGAAACAGTTGCCTCAGAATATAAAAAGATCAATGGCATAAGGGTAGCTTCTAAGGTATCTTACTATTGCCCGGTGACCACACTGTCCCTAACCCTCGAATTGACCCGAACACCTCCAACGGTGGTGCTACCTACCTCTCAATAGTGGGATAGTACTGTCTAAAGGACTCTTACACATCTTAATTCCTTAGGGCAGGTAGATGACTCATGGATACTTGCTCTTTTCAAAAAAACAAATCAAAATACTTTTCACACCTTACACTTTTCAAAAAGCTTTCAAAACAACTTTTCAAACACTCTTGAGGACTGATACAAGAGTCGATCTGAAACTTTAAACGAAACTTTTTCAAACCCACTCACACTTTGAAAAGCAAACAATTTTTGAAAACACAAATGAGCAAGTATCTAAGAGCCCATGGATAACCATGGATAGAAAGGGTGCTAACACCTTCCCTTTCTATAATCTACCTCCCGAACCGAGAGCAATCTCTTTAAGTAATTTTTCTGTGCTTTTGTCCTTTCCATTTGGAGAAAATAAAAGACGGTGGCGACTCTTGCTCACCGCGACATTTCGCGAACCAGCTTTAAAACAGTCAGTTCCAGATCCACCGATCACAGCTACTTACCTATAAGGTATCCAAAATCCGGGTAGAGGATTTAAAACAAGCCCAAACAAGGAACCAAAATGTAAAGCAAACAAGTCAAACAATGAAAGCAAATAAAGGTGATTTAGCCCTAAGGTAGACCCACTTTTAAGTTTTCCCCAGCAGAGTCGCCAGTTTTGTGATACGGTGGGAGAACTGACTTGGGATGTTTTTAGTTTGATCGTAAATGTTGCGGTTAGCAAGAGTCGCCACCAACTTTTCTTTTATCCAAAAGGAAAGGTGGAAAACAACAAGAAAGACCTTTGAGATATTTTCTTGAGTTCGGGGGGGTAGATTATAAAAAGGGAAGGTGTTAGCACCCTTTTCATCCATAGTTATCAATGGGATCTTAGTTGCTTCCTAGATCACTTTCTTTTTTGTTTGAAAATATGCTTTGTGTGGTTTTTGAAAGTATTTTAAAAAGGCGCCTTCGTTTAGGAAAACTTTGTAATAGTTTTCGTTCGTAAGAACGTATACAAAGTGTTGGACTTTTTGAAAATATTTCATGTTTGGAAAATGTTTTGAAAGTGTTTTTGAAAGTGTTTGGTGTTTGTTTTTAAAATAAGCAAGGACGTTTGATTTGAAAATGAGCAAGCAACTAGAAACAATCTACCTACTCAAAAGTCTTTGTTCATTTCTTCCTTTCCTTTGATATTGCTATCTCACTATTGATTAGTAAGAAGCCTTATCTTTAGATGTAAAGGGACGGGTATGGGTCATCGTATAGTCATGATAACAATGTTGTGAGATATCTTAGTATTTATCTTTGAGGGACTAAGATCATTTTGAAAGGCAACATTTTGTAGCGTCATCGAGGGACTATGATCTTGTATTTTTCATTGCTTTTTGCTAAGATATCCCACATGCATAACATGGACATTTTTGTAAGGCGACCAAGTGGAATTACCCTAAGGGTGTAAGTGTGCAAGTGTGTTGATTTATATGCATTATTTATCTTGAATTAGGGTTTACTACTTGTTGGTTTTTAGTCTTTTCATACAAACCCTCATTTACTAGCATTTATATAAAGCGATAAATTCCGGAAAGTAAAATTACTAAGCTATTACATCACTAGGGGAGGGGGTATACCAATTTACAAATGGGGATTGGAATAAAATTAAATCTAATTATCTATTACAACCATATTGAATATTGTACAAGAATTAAAAATATAATGCAAGAATATAAATGAAAAAGAAATAATTTTTGTTTGGATTTTATGAAAGGGTTTAGTCTTGACCTAATTAAGAAAATGATTAATAAAAATTAAATAAAATTAAACCTAAATTAATTAAGGAAAGAAAATAGGTTAAAATATTCTTTAGGGTTTTTTATATCGAAGGTTTTAAGTTAATAAAAATAATATGAAATTAATTAATTAAAAGAAACCTAAATTCTAAGTTGATTTTAGATAACAGAGAAAAATAATAATTAAACCTAAATATAAATATTAATTATTTAAAAGAAAAGAAACTAATTTGTTAAGAAAAATGTTTTTTGTTTTTTTTTTGTTTTTATAAAGAAAATAAAATAAATAAGTGTAAAAAGAAATAAAATATTTTTGGATTTTTGTATTAATAAAAATAAAAATAATAATAATAATAATAATAGTAATAAAAAATAATAAAAGAATACTGAAATAAAAGAAAATAAGAAAAAATAAAATAAGAAAAAATAAAATAAAAAACAAATAATAAAAGTTGGGCCAGGTGTGTGAAAGCAGGCAGGGGGGTTAGAGATCAGCAAAATGGCAAAGCCCAAAGATAAGGGCCCAGGCGCTGGCTGTGTTGAGCAAAAAAGAGAGAAAGTATGAAGAAAAAAACAAAACAAAAGGTATCGCTGAGTGTTGAACCCATGACCTCTAACATACAAGCGCACTACCTTTGCCACTAGGGTGGCTGTACATCCGGTAACATAAATAAAACTATAAATACATAGCACAAGTCATGTCCTGAATATGACTTCATCTTCAACCTCCAGCCTGAACATCTGTAACTTCACCATTTCTCAACAAAAATGAAATATACAAACATGAAAGTTGCTCTATTTTTCCATACGAATCAAACCATATAAATATCATAAGCTATAAATCAAAGATGAATGAGAATTTATAAAAGTACCAAATTTAGACCTAATTATTTTCAGAGATTCAAAGCTAAAATTCTCTAAGCTCAATCAATATAAATGAAATCTATGGACATGTACAGTTTCCGGGCAATAATGTCTACATTTTATCTTCATATGTGTAAGCCTAACAATGCCTAAATGAGAAGATAGAAATTCAGAAAATATACCTCAAAACTGGAAATCGTGAAATGAGTTTGAGCTGCTTTCAAGGTGCAGCAATGATCAGGTTAGCTTCCTCAAGTTTCCAGGAAGCTAATGCAATGGTTAGCTTGAGCAATGGATGGCTGGAATGGCTTGGAGAAGTCAACCTGCAGTGCTCTGTTTTTGGTTATGGAGTTTGATGAAAATGGTGTTACAGCTATGAAACAGGGACAGGGATAGGTTATATTTGATGTATAGGAGATTTAGGAACCAAAAGTCCAAGAAACGCATGAGTAGATTCTGAGTTTCAAGTTCAAAGTCAGAAAATATGCAACAGTGGTGTTTTTGGACAATTTCTGGCTTGAGGGAGTTTGAGAGAGTTTCAGGGTGCTTAAGCTCGTGCCTTAGCTCAAAAATAGTTCCTCTATTTATAAGCAACAAGTTTGGAGACTTGTATCTGATCAGAATTCAAAATCACATGTTTAAGCTCAACATGTGATTTTTGAGAAATCAAGTTTCAATGCCTTGTGTACTTACTATTGTAGAGTGGTTATGCTTTAAACAAACTTGCTTCTAACTTTGTAGATGGAGTGTGATCAGAGTGTACAAATGAGAGGCTTAAGAATTGACTTTGTGGATAAAGCTTGCTTTTCAAGAATGGCATTCTTCACTTTCTTCCTAAAATGGAAATTTCAATTGGACAATGCTTAAACCACTAGGATCATAGCTCAAAAGTTTGTGTAATCCATTAATGATGGATAGATACACAAGTAAGAAGGCCTGCAAAGCAAGATTATGCAGCCTAACATTGAAATTGGATTATGTGTTCATCAAGAAATGGCTTGTAATTCAAGAATGAAACCTTAACTTCTTGCCTTCGATTCTCCTAGCTCAAGTATGATCTCAATGAGTTCTTGGACATTTTGGAAAGCTTGTAGCATCATCTACAACCTCTATGTTGGACAGTTTTTAAGATTCATCTTGGAACTATGTGAAAAATTTCCATGAAGTTAGGTTAAAATCCTGCCTAAACTAGGGCAGAATTTCACTAAGTTTTTCAAGTTTCATGAACATGTCTTCTTAAAATCATAACTTTAAATACATTCATTTCTAGAAAAAGTTGTGTTCTAAAATTTTTTAGATCTTATTTATATCTACAACTTTCATGTTGGAAGTTTCCTTTTAATCATCTTGCATCATGGTGGAAATTTGGCTTAAAGTTATGAAAAAAATGTGAATTTCCAACACTTAGAAAAATTCTAAGTCTTGGAAATTTTGACTTTTCAAAATGAAATCTTGAATTTTTGATTTCTTGATGAACAAGTTTCATATTTTGACATTTCTTGATGAATTGTGATCTTTGAAACTTGATTTTGACCAAAAAAGTCAAAGTTTGACTTTTCAGTGTACAGTTGACTTTTCATCAGTTGACTGAAATTCATCTGTCAATCAATTAATATTGAGAGATGTTTTGAGCCATTCCATTAGGTAAAAATGAATTATTTGAAACCTTGAAATCATAACTTAAACCAATCAATCATTTTCTAGGTCAAAAATCAGAAATTGCACCTTCACAATCAAAACCTTAGTTTTGACCATTTTGCCCTTTTGATGATCTGATCAAATTTCTTGAGGAATTATGATCCAAACTTGATCAATTGACATATATGAGTTCATAATGTTGATATGGACCAAAAACTATGAAGTTTGACTGTAAATTGATCATAGTTGACTTTTTCCCCAATACAGCTGATTTTAGGTCAACTGATCAATTGAGTGAGCAAAAATGTGATTCAAGACTTGAAACTTGACATGAGCAAACTTGAGGGTCCAAAATGATCCATAAAAATCATATGGGGAATTAAAAGTCCATTTGTCCTTGTGCAAACTCAAACCCTAATTTTCATTCATCAGTGTTTGAGGAGGTGTCTTGAGCTGATCAAACCTTGTGCAGTCTTGAATCAATGGAAATCTTGTGAGAGATTAATTGAGAAATGAGAGGGGAAATTTTAGGGTACAACAAATTGTCAAACCTCTTTAATTTTGACATATGTTTATGCTCACTTCATCTTCTTGAGACACTCAAGTCTTTATTATTTTCGTCAATCTTCACATTTTTCACCTTTAAATTTTTTTGGATCTCATGGTCGTATGGACTTCATCCAAAGTAATACTATCTTCCTCTCTATAAAGAATCACATTATTAAAGTACTCAAAGGATATGGTTAATATGTTGAATAAGGTTATATCACTTCCTTTATCTTCAATCTTCACCTCAATATTCTTCAGATCATCAATGATCTTATGGAATTCTATTAACTACACCACTATGGATTTATCCTCGAAATGGGTAGAGTTGTCATTTCAAACACAACCTGTGAACCAAATACTTGGTCATATACAATTATTCAAGTTTTGTCCACATCGAAGACATATTCTTCTCCCTAGAAACTTCCCTTAGAACTTTATCCATGCGGCACAATATAATGACACTTCTTGCCTTATCCACCATCTCAGTCTTTTATGTTAGTTTTAGGTGTGCAGAAATTGATGTCTTGCCCTTTAATGTTTCAATACACTTTTCGAGTTAAAATTGTTTGTATCTTCACTTTCCAAAATTCAAGATTGTTGTCTTGGAAAAACTAATGAATTTTACATTTAGAATCCATGGTGATCACTTGTAAATAATTTTTCCCATAGTAGACACCACTTTTGTGAAATTGGAAGTTTCAACGCCACCAAAAAAATTGTAGGAAAAAAACAATGACAACCAAAATAAATGGCCTTTAACAAAAATAATTCTCTTTGCAATAAACAAAAACTTAACATGGGTTAAAAAATAAAGGACAAGAAACATAATAATTGGTTTACCCAATTCGATCAAATGATCTAATTTTGGAGAAATAGCAATTCTCGGATTCACTATACTTCCAAAATTTATTATAAAAGATTACAAATGGGTTACAAGAAAATAATCACCCAAGTTCCTAAGAAAAAAAATCATATTTTCTACTTAAGTGTTTCTCAATATATCCAACTCTCTCTATATATGAATCAGACAAGCCCAATGTGTTTAGAATTATTTTTTAACCCTCTTAGATACCTCCAAAGGTTGCCCAAATTTCAAGAACTCCAATGAATATCAACCTTTTCCTCTTTAAGTTTACTAAAGATTCCTGACATCTCTCTTTGTCTTCAGTTGTAAAGTTCTGAAAGTTGTTATGACAATAATGATGAAGATACGTATATATAACTTCTCAAACCTACTAGATACTTAAAAATTAAAAACACAACCCTTTAAAAATTTATCCATAAACTTAGAGGATTTCTTTTTCCACCCTATAGTTTTATAGCACACCATGAGAAGTTACAAAAAGTCCCCTGGAAACCAGAAATGCATTTCAAGTACACACCAAGATTTGATAAAATATAGGTTGAAACCGGAATTTAATTTCCGGTTTGTACGCGGACTTACATTTCTGGTTTTGTGCTACACGGAAAGCAGAAAAACAACCTTGAATAATAGCAATTTCACAAATTCAAAATACAATTCATATCATAACATATGTAATACATTAAGGATTGAAACATACATCAAACATTATACTTCAACGTCCATTTAGATGTTGCAACATCACGATAATATCATCGATCGATCTCAAAACAGTTACATCTAGCTCGATCAAAACTTTTACTTCAAAACGGGTAAAAGTATTCCACATAGCCCATATATCAGCGCCACTTTTCAACTCACGGTTTATGAACTCAAGCTTCTCATCTTTTTTAACGGATGGCGAGCGGTACTCGATCTTCACAACTTTGCGATCGCCATATGGTAGCAGGTCTTGCAATATGTATTACAGATCTTCAAGAGGGGTGTACTCAGTGAACTTAAATTCTAGTTGATCAGTGGTTTTTTCACCTTTATTTACAGTTGAATTTAGTTATAGTTTCTTTATTTTGTCAAGTGTTTTATTTCATTTTTCTATGTTTTATGCGTTGGTTGTGTATTTTTTTGTTTTCAGGTTTAGAGGAATAAAACCAGAAAAATCTGTGTGAAAAGTGCAAATTCGAAGTGTCTAAGGAAGTCTCAGAAACCAAGCTATAGGGTTCCTGACACGGCCACCCGTGTCAGGAGACGATGCACAGCTTTGGGAGAGGAGGCAGAGGCTGACACGGGCGCCCGTGTCAGCTGACACGGCCCGTGTCAGAAGATATTGGCGAGAGATTAATTAGAAGCGAGAAACAGAGGCTGACACGGGTGCCTGTGTCACATGACACGACTCGTGTCGGCTAAGGCACTAGGAATTCCGATTTTTGGAGTTTTAAGTGTCTTGGATCATTAAGGGTACTTTGGACATTTTTGAATTGATGAGGGGTGACCTAATACTATTAAAACCTATTTGTGAGAAGGAGAGGAGAACTTTTAACGGGAGAAGATTAGGAACAATAAAGATTGGGGCTTTCCAGAGGTTTGGAGACGGAGATTCCTTCATGAGCAATAGCAATTTAAGATCAAATAATCCTCACCTTTTGTAATGTCTAATTTTATTATTTCTTTTCTTTTTAATACGATGAGAGGCTAACCCCCCCCCCCCCCCCCCCCCCCAATGCTAGGGGGCGTCCTTGATTTGCAAATGTATTGATTTTGAATTCTTGGTATTGATACAATAGTTGTTTTTCAATTTAATTGTTCAATGTTCTTATGCCTTTCCTATCGGATAAATATGGATTGATCCATGGTTAACAATTAGGGTTGGACCGCTATTGTTAAGGTTTTGAACAATTAGACTATAGTAGATATCACCTAGGACTAGGGATACCCTATAGGTCACCGATAAAATCTTGATAACATAACTGCTTGGTTTCATCATAACTCACTAAGGACTTAGGTATTAGGATGAAGGACTAAAGGTTTTCTCACTAAGGACTTAGGGGAAAACAAACTAAAGATTTGATATTTGAAAGTAATGAACTTGTTTTAGAGATCAAGAATGAAGGTTAATACAAGGTCAAATCGCACACTTACCCTAGCATGCTCCTCATATCTGTTAAAAAGCCATTTTATCTTTCTGTTGATTAAGTGACAATTACAATACCTTATCCCAAAGTAAAGATTTTGTTTAATTGAACCAAAAATTGAACTCAATACTGATATGCAGTCCTTGAGATAGACATTCAGGGAATTTCCCTATTATTACAAAGGGAAAAAATAGTACACTTGCTATTTTTCCTATCAAGTTTTTGGCGCCGTTGTCGGAGACTGCCGAGTTATTAAGTGTAATTTGAGTTCAATTAAAATTTTGTTGCTCTGCAACTAAAATTTCTTTTCTGTAATTTTTATATTTTTTGTTGTTATTACTGATTTTTCCTAACCTTTGCATGCGAGGATAATCCTCAACTTAACTTCCTTTTATATACAGACTCGGGTTCAGAATCAGAACCCGAAACTATGGGTGAAAACCCACCACCACCAGAGAGACTTCTTGGGGATTACGGAGGAGACAATTCTCCAGCAGGTCGGTTGACTATTATGAATCAATCGGTCAATGTTGCAAATTTTCAACTGCATCCTTCAACCATCTGCCAGCTCGAAAACAGATATTTCGCCGGAAAGACCAATGTAGATGCCAATAGCATTTGCAGAGACTCCTCACCATGAGTACTACTTTGAAGATTGAGGGACACTTTGAAGAAGACAAGAAATTAAGGATGTTCCCGTTCACGGTGTCTGAAGATGCTGAAGAGTGGTTTTCCTTATTGCCTGCTGGAAGTATCACCACTTGGGAACAAATGGAGCAGACTTTTCTTGATGAATACTTTTCTGCTTCTGTTTACATTCGCAAAATATATGATATTGTGAATTTTAAACAGAAGGAAGGAGAGTCACTAGGTGATTCTTACAAGAGGTTCAAGAGGTTACTGGTAGCCTGTCCCACACACAACACGAGTCAAACTGAACAAATGCAGATGTTTGTGAATGGCCTCTGAATGAAGACAAAGCAATTTATTGATACAGTTTCCAATGGCTCATCCAACTTTACAATAGCCACTGGTGTGAAGAAGATTATTGAAGTCATTGCTGCAAATGAGCATATGGAGCTATATGATAGAGTTGTAAGCAAACCAGAGGGCGTGATTGATTTGAAATTGGAAGTGAATAAGCAACTAAAAACTGAAGAGGTTATTGTTGCAGAAGTGGAGAAAAAGCTGAAAGCAGTGAACATGGGTACTCAACAGATAGCTCAGGTTCAATAGGCACACAAGATAGGTTGTGAAATTTGTAGTGGACCACACCTTACTGTTCAATTTCTTGCAACTCCACAACAAATTAAGGGGATAAAATTCTTAAGGCAAAATAACTAGTATGCAAACACCTATAATCTTGGGTGGAAGAATCATCCTAACTTCTCCTGGAATAATCAGTAGCAACAAGCTCCTCAAAAGACAAAGTGGGAGGTAGCTATTGAAAAGATGGCTACCCACACCTCTCAATTTCAAGAAGAGACAAGGATTAATTACAAGAATACCACAGCTTCTATCAAAAATTTGGAAGTTCAAATGGGACAGATTGCACAACAGGTAGCGTTGTAAGCACAAGAGAATCAGAAAAATCAAGAGAATGTTAATGTTGTCACAACAAAGAAGGAGAAAGTTGCTGAAGAAAAGAAAGATGGGGTAAAATTTGATGATAGTGCCATAGAAGTAGAGCTGGAAGTGAGAGAGAACAAGAAAAAATAGGAAGAAGTGGTATCACCTGTAAAGCCAGTTGAAGAAAAGACTAAACCAGCGATCAAGTTGTTGTACCTATCTCGAGTGGCAAAGAAGGACACGAAAGAGAAAGAATTTGATAAATTTGTCCAGTTGCTCAAAAATATAGATATCAATATACCGTTCTTTGAAGCACTCAAGAAGATGGCCTTGTACCAGAAATTCATGAAAGAGGTACTATCAAAAAAGAGACCAAAATAAAATGAACAGGTACCCGTGGATGAGAAATTATGTGCAATCACACCCGAGAAAAAAAATCCTATCAAGCAGAATGATTCGGGGTCAGTTGCAATACCGTGCACAATAAAAGACATAACTTTCAAGATGGTTCTAGTTGATTCTGGATCTAGCGTGAGTTTAATGCCATTATCGATTTTCAAGAAGCTCGATATTGAGAAGATAAGCGGGAGTGAGACAAAATTGAAATTTGTTGATCACACCATCAAGCAGTCATATGGGATAGATGGAGATGTATTAGTGGAAATTGACAATTTTGTTTTCCCAGTTGATTTTCAGATCATGGATATACCTGGAGATGAAGAGAATCATATCATTCTTGGTCGACCATTTATGCTGACTAGTCGATGCAATTTTGATATCAAGACAGGTAATCTGAAACTGAAATAGTTTGATGAGGATATAACCTTGAAGATGTTGGAAATCAAGAAGCAAGATGCAGGTGGAAAGAATAAATCTTCATTCAGAATGATCAAAATATAAGGAGAAGACAACAGTTTAAAATCACTCCCAGAAGAAGTCTCAGGAAAAATCTCTCAGGTAGCATCAATAAAAATTCCTAAATTCGGTCAAGAAGGAAAGAAGAGAAAGCAGAAGGAACACTGAGCTGAGAAGATGGAAGTTGTAAGTGGCTGGAAGCACAAATTGGTTGATACTTTTGATCTGAGTGAGTCTTGGGTTGCGGAAGAGCCATCTACAAGGTGTGGAAGAGGAAGTACCCCCCCCCCCCCCATAAGGGGATGAACTGTCAAGCCATGTGACATTAAACAAAGCGCTTCATGGGAGGCAACCCACGCTTTTAATAACTTAGTTTTTCTTTTTTTTTTGTTTCCAGGTAATAAAAAGGGAGTCTTAGTGGTGAAATCTAGGAGGCAGCAACATGTGTTACATTACCTTCTGTGACTCACCTTCTCAAGCTTGTTCTGAAACATTGGGGTCAATGTTTAGTTCAAGTTTGGGGGGGGGGGTATTTCTTTTCTTCTTTTCAAATTATTTGTTAGTTCTATGCCAATTGCTGTGTAAATCCACGAGTTGAAGTCCTCCAAATTTGGCCAAAATTTTTTGTTTTGATCAAGAACTTGGTTCTCATAGAGTTCAGAATAGTATATAGAGACAAAGGGATGGTTATTCGAGGGTAGGAAGTTCAGAATAACGTGACCGGGATAGGATTCTAACAAGTAGATTTGTACCATAGTAATTGAATCCTGAGAAGTATTCCTTGAGTAGTTTATCTTGATAGTCTGGCCTAATATAGATTCACATGCATGTATGACTGGTTGAGAAATAAATAAAGCTGGCACAAAATAATTAAAAGGCGGTAAAAGGCAATTGGCTCGCTAAGTTGGGTAGCCCTCACCAGGTTATTCAGCCCAAAGGGGGTTGATCCTCAAATGTCGTCCATAAAGGACAATATATAAACTAAAAAGTTTTGAAAATTTCATCTGAAATTATAAAGCAGCAAAAGCTCTTATTTGGTGCCTGAGCAAAAAAAATTCTTGATCAGTCTTGTGTGTGTGTGTGTGATGATCATCAATAATTATCATTGCCTTAATTTGACTATCTGAATGAAAAAGGAGGGAAATTGGAAAAAGACTTAAGTACAAAGCATAGTTAGAGAGGTATCTCAAGAGGAAGCTCGAGATTAAAATGGTTTTACACAAACTCTTCGCGTCATGTAAATATCGGACGGACTGCTTTTTGATCAATTTGAATGGATGTCACAGTATGAGTATCAGGCTGCTGTAATTTTCATGAGTTCTTGTAATGGTCGCTTAAGGTCAAGCAACGGTTTAAGTTTGGGGGAGTTTGATCAGTGGTTTTTTCACCTTTATTTACACTTGAATTTAGTTATAGTTTCTTTATTTTGTCAAGTGTTTTATTTCATTTTTCTATGTTTTATATGTTGGTTGTGTATTTTGTTGTTTTCAGGTTCAGAGGAATAAACACAAGGAAAATCAGTGTGAAAAGTGCAAATTCAGAGTGTCAGAGGAAGTCTCAGAAACCAAGCTACAGGGTGCCTGACACGGCCACCTGTGTCACCTGACACGGGCCATGTCAGGAGAGGATGCACAATTTTAGGAGAGGAGGCAGAGGCTGACACGGGTGCCCATGTCAGAAGGTTTGGGCGAGAGCGTGATTAGAAGCGAGAAACAGAGGCTGACACGGGTGCCCGTGTCGCATGACACGGCCCGTGTTGTCTATGGCGCTAGGAATTCTAATTTTTGGAGTTTTAAGTGTCTTGGATTATTAAGGGTACTTTGTACATTTTTCCATTGATGAGGGATGACCTAATACTATTAAAACCAGTTTGTGAGAAGGAGAGGATGACTTTTTGACGGGAGAAGATTAGGAACGATAAAGATTGGGGCTTTCCAAAGGTTTGGAGATGGAGATTTTTTCATGAGCGATGGCAATTGAAGATCGAAGAATCCTCACCTTTTGTAATGTCTAATTTTATTATTGCTTTTATTTTTAATACGATGAGAGGCTAAACCCCCCAATGCTAGGGGGTGTCCCTGATTTGCAAATGTATTGATTTTGAATTCTTGTTATTGATACAATAGTTGCTTTTCAATTTAATTGTTCAATGTACTTATGCCTTTCCTATCTGACAAATGGGGATTGATCCATGGTTAACAATTAGGGCTGGACCCCCATTGTTAAGTTTTTTGAACAATTAGACTATAGTAGATATCACCTAGGACTAGGGATACCCTATAGGTCACCGGTAAAATCTTGATAATATAAATGCTTGGTTTCATCATAATTCACTAAGGATTCAAGTATTATGATGAAGGACCAAAGGTTTTCTCACTAAGGACTTAGGGGAAAACAAATTAAATATTCGGTAGTTGAAAGTAATGAACTTGTTGAAGAGATGAAGAATGAAGGTTAATACAAGGTCAAATCACACACTTACCCTAGCATGCTCCTCATATCTGTTAAAAATCCATTTTGTCTTTTTGTTGATTAAGTGACAATTACAAAACCTTATCCCAAAGTAAAGCTTTTGTTTAATTGAACCAAAAATTGAACTCAATACTGATACGTAGTCCTTGAGATCGACATTCGGAGAATTTCGCTATTATTACAAAGGGAAAAAATAGTACACTTGCTATTTTTTCTATTATTCATGATGGTGTATTGCTGGTAAAGTGTATATTTCCAACATGTCATTTGGTGTTCATTCTGTTTTTTGGTGTTTTGGTATGAAACAATATGCCAAGTGAGCTTATTTATAGTAGTTCAAGGCAAACATGGACCTTACAAATCTTATCATGTGATAGACTGTAAACCAGAATTTCATTTTCGGTTCCACCTAAATATGTACCGAAAATATATTTTCGGTAAGTCCCCTAGAACTAAAAATCAGAAGAGAAACAGAAACATAAGCATACATATAAGCAAAAATAAAAACCTCATGTATTGAAAGATGATTTTTTTGGTCAAACTACAAAATGACTATATTCCACAACATAATACATTGACAAAATGACATATACAATAAAATGATACCTAATTACTTAAATAATCCGAAATAATTATCACCGGACAAATCCACAGGTGCTACCCCTTTTGACTTTACCCTATTTTCTTCTATTTCAATTTTGTTCAGCTTGTTGTAGTCTTACATCCTTTCAATAAATTTTTCCGGCCAGGTATCAGAAGGGATTGTGTAATGATTCACTCACTCTCGAGATGTAGGTGGTATTGGGCATCCCAATTTCAAATATACTTGAACAAAATGTCGTAAATTTGAAACCCACCCGACATAGATGATACAATCATTAGGATTTGGTGGTGGAGCAGTGCGCAGTGGGAAAAAAGTTTCCGAGAAATCGTATCTTGTAAGATTAATACACATTCTTTCATACGAACTTGCTATCAGATGACCCATCTCAGGGAAGCACATCCATTTTTCCTCCAGTGCAAATCCACTGGCGCAAGGTACTAGCGCGTCATAAATTTGTTCAACTTTTTCATTAGTCCCGAGCACACGTTTGTATAATTCTCTATTGCTCCTCAAATCTCTGATAGGAGTATCTCGGACAATATGGTGATCCTCTTCCCCTTTACCGAGTAAACCCGAAACAGCTCGAAAACCACAGTTACCATCACCCCTGACATTGATGATTCCTTCAATGTACTTGTGCATAAAAACTAGCATCTCCTCAATGTGTAGTTTTTGGTGGAGTCGGTGTAGGAGGTAGTTTGCTAATACGAGTTCCTTTGAAAACATTTTTCTGAGATTTTGGAGAAGGTGAATCGAGAAGAACTATGTCAACATGTTCAAAATATGAAGGACTCCTCATTATTGAATTATCGTCCAGTGTTGGTTTCACCTTCTTGGGTGCCCCTTTAGATTTTACTGGTTGAGAGGGTGGTTTCAAGTCTGTGGTCTCCGAGAACACAGTCTTCCTCAATTTCTCTTTAATGTGGATTTTAGTGGCGTCATCAGCTTTCAAAAATCTTTCTTGTATCACTTCCCATTCAGTAAAGATGGAGATACTTGATTTATCCTCTTTCATTTTACTGTCATCTTCAAAACCAAGTCTCTTCCAATTATTAGAGACCTCGTTCATACGTATAGAGCAATCAACTTTTTTCTTCTTATATATGACACAAACATAATTTTTACCCCATCCTCACATCTTCGGTGCCTATAAACATGATTGTTTACATCTAGAAGTTTCAAGAGGTGTTGAATTTCGGTTCAATCCCCCCTAAACGCTAATTTGGATAAATAGCGTCTATTGTACACTTGCTTGATATTTGATGTAACCTAGGGTATTTTGCGCTTCAAGGTTGCAAGTATATTTTTAGGCGGTACCAAATTCAATGTCATGTCGGAAACACATGTCTTCTTATCCAGAAGGATCCGACATGCAATTGGATGACCAACTAACCTTAGACTTAAATCATGATTGTGTAAACCATATATCACATTAAATATCCATTTTTTATTTTCCAATAGATAACCATACAACTTAAATGGGCATTCACATTTCCTTGAACTGGTGTCGTCGCATTTCAAATTTTGGGTCGGACGCATATATTTTCTACTTCTTTCGCATGTCAAAGTCACAAAATGCACATCTTCTATCTGTACCATTATCGGACCTTCCAATCACAACATTAAACCCTAGTTTGGTGGCCTCTGTACGAATCCACTGCAACATGTCTTCACATAATTCAAACTTTTCTTCAATTTCAAAATGGTCACAGATATCTATTGCCTTAGATATGATAGGAATACGAGAGGTGAAATAACTTGAGACACATTAGGTTTGGGAATGTTATCGGGATGCACCATACCTAATGTGATAAAAAAATATTAAACTAATTAACAAACGGTTGCTGGGAAATTAAGCATATCCAGGAGCTAAAAATACATTTCCGGTTAAGTTTAACTACTAACCAGAAATATAATTCTGGTATTAGCGTAACTTTTTCAAGATGAAAAGCAGATTAATATGAAAAATAAGGATTGAAATGAATAAACTTTACCTTAAATTCCACTTCCTTTAGCTCCTTTCGATATGATGAACCACAAGAATGAAGATTTGGAGTGAAAAAATAGATTGAGAATGAAAGGGTTTTTGAGAGGATTTACGGAAAGATGAAGAAATGACTTTGATCATGTTCGTTACTGTTTTAAGTAATATGCATTTTTTCATAATACCAGAATTATATTTTCGGTTGTATATAAAATGATTGTTGAAATATTAAAATAGATTTGTTAAAATATTAGATTTGATTTGATTTGATTAGATTTAATATTTAAATATAATCCAAGTTGTATAGACCCAAATCCAATTAGGGTTGTATATAAATAGTCCTAGTTTGTATCATTATTTGTACAATTCAATAATACAAATCCTTATTTCCTTTATTATTCTCTCCTCACTAAAAGTGCCTCACGCACTAATAAATTGGCATCTAGAGCTTCCGGTTATTGTTGTTGATCGAGTTTTCAAGATTTTCACGCCAGAGATCTTATTTCTAGGGTAAGTGAAGCAATCGCTGCGAATATGGATAGTGATAAGGGCATTCTGAATTCTCTTCCAATGTTTGACGGCAAGAATTGGATCCGATGGAAAAAACATATGCAATCCTTGTTTGGCTTCCATGAAACCCTAGAAGTGGTTACTGACGGTGTTCCTGCATTAGCTTCAAATGCAACCGACGAACAGAAAAAACCCACAACAAAGTCAAGAAGAAAGATTGCAAGGCTTCTTATTGCATTCAGACGGCGGTCGGTGCTGCTAATTTCGATAGAATCTTTCATGCTAAAATGGTGAAGGAGGCATGGGATGTTCTGGTGAATTATTACGAAGGAGGTGAGAAAGTCAAGGTTGTCAAGTTATAAACCTTGCATCGACAATTTGAGTTATTATCGATGGTAGAAGATGAAAAAGTTGCAAAATATGTATCAAAGGTTCAAAAACTCGTCCATCTCATGAAGGGTTGTGTTGAAACCATAACTGATAAGATGATAGTTGAGAAGGTGATAAGAATGTTGACCTCTCACTTTGATCATGTTATCGTAGCTATTCAAGAATCCAACAATCTTAAAACCACTAAAGTGGAATATATGGTTGGTTCGTTGGAGGCGCATGAGAAGAGGATTGTCGAAAGGAAATGAGTGCAAAACTCGATACAGGCTCTGCAAGCTCAGTCATGGAAAAAGGATGGAGGTTCCAACAAATTCAAAGGCAAGTTCGACAAGATTCAGGATAAGAAGTCTTGGTCGAAACCTCACAAACATCAGGTCAAAGATGGAGCTTCTAAATCCTCGAAAGGAGGAAGAGGAAACTATCGAAAGGGAAAAGAAGATTAAAAAAGGTGTGCAATGCTATAACTGTGAAAAGTAGGGTCACGTAGCCAAGAACTATTGGTACATAAAAGACAAGGGATCGACAAAAAAGGACGAAGGATAAGACCTTGCACGCCAAGATTCAGATGATTCTGAAGGTGGTATCGTGGTTATGGTTGCAGTTGCAGATAACCATGTCAAATCCAAGATCTTGTTTCTCGACTCAGGATGCTCGAACCACATGACTGGTCAAAAGGAGTGGTTGGCAGATTTTGACGAGTCGAAGAAGAGTAAGGTAAAACTTACTGATAATAGTTCGTTGCAAGAAGAATGTACTGAAATATAGTCTTTCAAATGAGTAATGGAGGGAAATATATGATCAAAGATGTGCTTTATGTACCTGGAATAAAGTACAACTTGCTAAGTGTTGGACAACTAGTCAAAAGAGGTTTCTTAGTTGTCATGAAAGATGGAGTTTTGAAATTGTTCGACACCAAGAACAATTTGGTCTTAAAATCTCAATTGTCGAAGAACATAACATTTAAGACTATGATCAGTTTGACTGAAGTTTAATGTTTGAAAATTATTGTTGACCACAAGGATAGTTGGTTGTGGAATTTGAGGTTTGGACATTTGAATTTTTGATCACTCAATCAACTGATTACTGGAATTCCAAGTCTTGAGATGCCTGAAAAACTTTGTGAAGGTTGTTTAGTAGGAAAGCATTCCAGAAATTCTTTCATTTCGACTATGCCAATGAGATCATCTTGCATACCCAAAGTGGTACATTCATATGTATGTGGTCCATTCCAATAACATACAATTGGTGGAAACAGATATTTTATTTCATTTACCGATGAGTTTAGTCGAAAGTTATGGATCTATGTGATTAAACGAAAGGGCGAAGTATTCGAAATCTTTAAGAGATTCAAGATACTTGTCGAAAACCAGAGTGAGAAAAAGATCAAAGTTCTGCGAACAGATGGAGGTGGAGAATACACATCTAAGATGTTTGAAGATTTTTGTGCAGAACATGGTGTTGATCATGAGGTAACTTCTCCTTATACACCTTAACATAATGAAATTGTTGAAAGAATAAACAGAACCATATTAGATATGGCGAGATGCATGCTGAAGCAAAAGAATTTTCCAAAGGCTTTATGGGGAGAAGTTGTTTCAACTGCAATTTATATTTTGAATAGGTTTCCTACTAAGATATTGAAGAACAAGGTTCCTGAAGAAGTGTGGAGTGGAAAATGACCATCAATAAGTCATTTGAGGGTGTTTGGCTCTATGTGTTACAAGAAAATTCCTGATGCGAGAAGAAGGAAGCTTGATGACAAAATTGAACCTATGATTCTAGTAGGATATCATAAAACAGGTGTGTTGTACCCCAAAATTTGCCCTCCCATATTCTTCAAAATTTGCAAAGAGCATGCTTCAAAATCTCCCCAAGGGTTGCACAGTTCAAGGGCCTCCTAACAGTCAAAAACTAGGGTTTTGGTTCTGGCAAAGAAATTGAAGTTTCCAAGGGTCCAATCAAGTCCCACATGCCTACAAACATGGTCAAGCATCCTCATACCAAGTTTCAAGACTTACAGCACAAAGTTGCACAGTCGAAAACCCTAATTGCTCAACAGTCAACTGCAGGGGCAAAATGGTCATTTGACAGTCAAAAGTTCAAATTTTTGGTCAACATCTTATTTTGAAGCCACAAACATCATTTGATCAATTCTTGATCATGATTCCCAAGGCATGGCTCAAAAAGTCTCAAGATGCAAAAGTTTCCATATTTGGACAGTTGAAAAAGTCAACTGTAACTTGACCAAGGCATAACTTCCACATGGTTCATCAGAAAAATTCCATCCAAAGCTCATTTTGAAGATAAAGACATTTACTACAACTCCTCTTCACACTTCAAGTCCAAGAAATGCTCTCACAAAAAGTTATCAATTTCAACATTATAGGTCATTTTCAAAAGTCAACAAAAAGGGACTTTAAGTCAAAGACCATAACTTGAGATTGGTAAATCAAAATGACATGGGACCAAAGGCATTGGTTAGAGGACTTCAAGACCTTTCCAAAATGTCCAAGAACATGATCAAAGCTTAAAAATTGAGCAAGATATGCCTTGTGGAAGTTGGGAAATTTTTGGGAATTTTGAAAAGTCAACTTTACTTCAAATGCCTCAAAATTGCTAATGGGCCACATTTTCTACCAAAATTCATCATCCAAAGACTATGCACGACCATTTGGCCCAAGGGGGATTTATTTCATCATTTTTATTATTTATTTGAATTTTTAATCACTATTAATTCATTTAATTAAATAAAATATGAAAAAAATATTAAACAAATGCATTTGAATCTTTTTATGCATCATTGGCCCTCATTGATTACTCAAGATTCGTGCACACCCAAAGAAGGAAAGATTTGGCCATGATTAGTACCAAAAACACATGGAAAAGATTGAAAAAATATACCATTAAAATCAAATATTGGATTCATGATTACAAGGCTTTTTGACTCAAATTTTTACCCTAATTCGTCCCATACATAAGTCAGAACCTGATCCTAGTGCAAAGAACCTGAAAGCCGCGCCTAAGAACCAAAACAAAGCTTGTGTTTTTCCCTAAATTTTTGAAAACTGTTCTCATAGTTGCAGGTCGTTTCAAGGCAAAAGAGTGGTTCCATTGCATTCTTGACACATTCAGGAAGCTACCCCAATCAAAATCAACTCTCCAAGCGCAAAGAATTGGTAGATAGGAGTCCCACTTTTCTGAAATATATTCATAATCGCATCTTGAATTCCATGCATTTTTCATGTGTTTTTGATACTGATTTATACTAATCTAACCATTCTAAAGCTAATGGTGTTATCTAATTGAATTAATATGGCCTATGCGCAAAGTTGCCATTAAAATGTTTTAGGGTTTCTCAAGCTCCAAATTGGGCGTTTGCACATACTGTAAAATCAAGACATCCCAGTACCATGGCTAGAATCAGGACGCTTGGACGAATTCAATACACTAATCGCGCCTAATTTATATGGCCTCACAAGCTATTCGCTATTTTGGAAAAGGCTGCATTTTGGGGGGGTTTAAAACCCTCGCTACTTATTTTTATTTCAGGGACAAACGAGGAAGAAGATCATGTGGCAAGATCTGATTGGGTAGTTTGAATTCCAGCGCGCGTTTTTTTGTTTCTATGTCACTAACACCAATTTTCTTTTATATTATTTATCCTCTATTCTATATACAACGCGTTCAAGCAGCTCGGTTGGTGGAATGTAATGCTGGCAAGCTTTGGGACCTGGGTTCGATCCCCAGGTCCCCCACTCTGTTTCAATATTTTTCTTTCCAACATGATTCTATGCAGCATGCTTCCCAATGACCATCATGTGTCCCCATCATCTGGTGTGCCACGCGCCCAATAATCCCAATCCAAAGGTCAAGATTTGCAGATCACCATGGGCACTAGTCAGCCATGCCATACACGTGCTGGGAAAAGTCAACAAGGCCAGGAATTAAATGGGCCAGATTGCTGGATAATACCTCCAAATTGGGGTCAACACCCCCCAAGTGTTTGCATTTCTTTTCTTTTTCCTATTATTTTTATTATTTGTTTTAATTTGATTATTTCCTTTTAATTCATAAATTAATATTTTAATACATAAAAAAATAATAAAAAATCAGAAACTATAAAAATAAAAAAATATGTTTTAACATTTAATTCACTAACATTTTTTTGGTAAATAAATTTAATAATTAATTTAGTTTTTAATTCTAGGTTTAATTCTAATATTTTTCTTAATAAACTAAAAAATGTAGAATTAAGGTTTTATACTTTTATCTTTTTTTCTTTTTCACCATATTTAATTATCAATTATTATTTTGTAAATAAAATTTGCCATGTAAATAATTAGTTAAAATTAAGTCAAACTAACAATATTTCTTAATAAATAAAAATAGTTAGAACTAGGGTTAATTAACTTTTTAATTTCATTTAATTTTCTTACTAAATCCATAAATACAAAAAACTCAAAAAAAAATAATCTCTTTTCTCATTTAACTTAATTTATTAATTTTAGTTTAATTTCTTTAAAAAGGGTCCAACGCTCTCGCATTCGATCGTAATTCTATTTCGCGCGTTTATTTCCTTTTATAAATTTCATGTAATTCTCCCAAAGCTATGTAATAGATTAATTAGGATATTTATTTTTCCGCATTTTGTTTTATTTCAAATCGGGTCTTGGATTTATTTGGCGATGTAGACCCGCGCCTTTGTAATAGCGTAGGACCTTTCAATTCCGCATCTTTTTAACTGTTAATAATTTGCATGAAAGAATGAATGCCAAAATAAAAACAAAACGTAGATCACCAATGCATGACAAGACAAAAATATCTGAAAACGACACACAAATCACACACCACTCTTAGGGTACGCCTCACTGTTGCCTTGCCCCTCGAAAGGTGATCGTCGAGTAGAGGATGTTTTAGTAAGTCCTCATGTCCATGAACATGGCATGAGGGTAGCTTCTAAGGTGTCTTCCTATTGCTCCGGTGATCACTATGTCCCGAACCCTCGAATTGACCCGAACACCTCCAACGGTGGTGCTACCTACCTCTCAATGGTGGGATGGCACTACTTTAAGGACATTTACACAGACGAATTCCTTAGGGTAGGTAGACAACTCATAGATACTTGCTCTAATTTCAAAACAAATCAAAAATACTTTTCACACCGACACCTTTTCAAAAAAGCTTTCGAAAGCAACTTTTCAAACACTCTTGAGGACTGATACAAGAGTCGAACTGAAATTTTCAAAGAAACTTTTTCAAACTCACTCACAATTGAAAAGCAAACACATTTTGAAAACACAAATGAGCAAGTATCTAAGAGCCCATGGATAACCATGGATAGAAAGGGTGCTAACACCTTCCCTTTCTATAATCTACCTCCCGAACCGAGAGCAATCTCTATAAGGAATTTTTCTGTGCTTTTGTCCTTTCCATTTGGAGAAAATAAAAGACGGTGGCGACTCTTGCTTCCGTGACATTTCGCGAACCAGCGTTAAACAGTCAGTTCCAGATCCACCGATCACAGAACTGGCGACTCTGCTGGGGATTCTTTTAAAGTGAGGTGTACCTTAGGACTAAGATCACTGTGTTTTCAATTGCTTTGACTTGTTTGCTTTAAATTGTGGGACTGTCTTGGGAGTTCTATAGATCCTAACCCGGATCTGGGGGATACCTTCTTAGAAAGTAGCAACAAGGCTGTGAGGGAACTGTGCGGGGTATACCGACATGGTTGAAACAGTCTGCTACGTTGATGTGGCACTTTGGTGTGTACCGGTAACCCTTGAGTTCAGTCAAGGAGAGTACGGGGCCTCCGCGTGGTGTCGTGAAGCATCAACTGACCTTAGGAACCTTAATTGAACTATCTTGGCCTCTTTAGGGTAGTGAGATAACTGACTTTGGTGCAGTCCGAGGTTGGTTGATACTCGATACTACACTCAATTGAGGGTTGCTTTCCTGGAATATTTTGGTCGCCAGTTCAGTGGCTAAATCGAAACGATGAACAATGAAAGCAATCCCGTGATATTGGGACCCTTAGAACCCGGTTACTTCTAATAGGACAGGTTGAGCCCACCAACTTCAAGAGGGTAATACCCAGACCCCATGTTGGCCTAAACTCTAAGGGCTTGTCTTGTGTGACTTGTGTGACTTACATGTTTGCCTTTGTGAATATTTGTGGTATGTTTAATCATAGCATCATGACATCATACAGCATCATATGCACTGACTAACCATTTCAGGGGTTCGAATCTTCATCTTTGTTCTTGTTTTGTAGGACATGGAAACGGTTCGCAGAAAGACAATTCAAATCAGCCTTGTAAGGATCCCTCCTCAACTTAAGGAGCTTATATCCAGGATTCCCGAGAGCAATTCATTCAGTGAAAGACATGGAAGACTCATCAGCTTGGTCAATACCAACATTGAGGAAGATATGATAAAGGTCCTGTTCCAGTTCTTTGACCCTCTGCATCACTGTTTCACTTTCCTGGATTATCAGCTGGTACCTACACTAGAGGAGTTCTCCCGGCTTCTGAAGATCCCTATCCTTGATCAACTACCCTACAACGGTACGGAAAAGGAACCCAAGCTTGAAGAGATTGCTAAAGCCTTACACCTACAATCATCTGACCTCAAGGGACATTGGGAAGTTAGAAGTGGTATCAAAGGGTTCTTAGCCAGGTTTCTGTTTGAAAAGGCCCATGAATGTTGGAACTCCCTTGACTTACAAGCTTTTGAAGAAGTTGTGGCCCTCCTTGTCTATGGTTTGGTGTTGTTCCCTAACCCAGATCAACTTATAGATATCAGTGTTGTCCAGATCTTCATGTCCAGGAATCCTATACCTATGTTGCTGGGGGACATCCTTCACTTATGTTACACTTGAACCATGAGAAAAAGAGGTGTCCTTATGTGTTGCACTCCTCTCATGGGAAGGTGGTTTATTTCGCACCTTCCACAATCAGCTTTGAAGAACGAGCGGGGTTTGAGGTGGTCACAACGGTTGATGACTCTTACACATGCAGATATACATTGGTGCCCTCGGTCCAGAGAGGATGTCACTATCATTGATCGTTGCGGGGAGTACCCTAATGTTCCTTTACTTGGAATCAGAGGAGGTATTACTTACAACCCATGCCTGGCTTGGAGATAGTTTGGTTATGCTCGGAGGGATGGCCCTCATGACATGTTAATTCCTGACATAGTTTTCGACTTCGACAATGATGCACAAGGACTTCGCCAGAGATTTATCAGAGCTTGGAGGATGCCAAGTAGGATAGACAGCAAGACACTGGGGCACAAGAATTCCATCCCATTGGAACCTTATCTCAAGTGGGTACGAGCCCGCTCCCAGAAGTTAATAATGCCTTATCCTCATGTGCTCCCTGTGATCAAAGAGCCAGTCTTGGAAGGAGAGGTGTCCTACACCATTCAACATCCTGACATGCCCACGTCCTGGGAAGAGATGCAGAAGAGCTGGATCCAGCTTAAGGAAGAACGGAATTCTCTTGAGACCAGTCTACATGCTAGTGAAAAGAAGGTCTTGGAGCTCACCCGCCTATTGCATGAGGAGAAGAATCTCAACACCTACATAGCTCCAAAGAGGATGCGCAGTGTCTTTTGGGATTGATTTGATTTTGTATTATTTTGCCCATGAGGCTTTGATGTACCAAACAATTGTTTCCTTAATAATAACGTGTGTTCCTTTTTTGGCTACAACAAATTTGAACTTTCGAACCCTTGAATGCATTGCATAAACACATATCATTCATCATGTGCATAGTAGGTTTTCTTCTTTTCAGGTTGCTTACTGTTCTTCGCTGTTTATTTCAGCATCATGAACCCTGACTCATCATCAATCGAGATGTCTATCAAGGCTCTTCAGGCGCAGAACGCGCAATTTCAGGAACTGATCATGGGTTTGGCTCAAGGCCAAGAAGAGCTGAAGGCTTTACTCCTGAAGAAGGAGAAGAAGAAGAAGAAGAGAACTGTTCTTTTCAACTCGGGCCGAAGGTTTGGCAACACTCTGCAGAATGAAGAGGTTGGTTCTTCTATAGGCAAGAGCAGTCCCCAAGGGGGAAAAGGTCCTAGTCCGGTAGTCTCTGACAACGAGACTGACTTTAATGAGGAACAGTATCCTCCGGCTGAAGACCGGTATAAGCAGTTGGAAGACAGACTGAATGCTATGGAGATCCAACAAGTGCCTGGGCTGGATTTCAGAGATTTGGGTTTATCTACTGGTGTGATTATTCCTCACAAGTTTAAGGCACCATCCTTCACCAAGTATGACGGGGCGTCTTGCCCTAAGCTACACCTCAGATCTTATGTGCGGAAGATTCAACCGTACTCAGTGGACAAGAACTTGTGGATCCACTTCTTCCAGGAGAGTCTTTCAGGGACTCATCTCGAATGGTTCTATCAGCTGGATGGGACCAAGGTTCGTAACTGGGAGGAGTTGGCTACTGCTTTTTATAAGCAGTATCAATACAATGCCGACCTTGCTCCTACACGTACCCAACTCCAGGGTATGTCGCTAGGGTCAAGCGAAGGTTTTAAAGAGTATGCACAGAAGTGGAGGGATCTGGCTGGCAGGGTGTAGCCTCCGTTAACTGACCGGGAGTTGGTAGATATGTTCTTGGGGACCCTATCTGGGCCATTTTTCAACCATCTTATCAGTAACTCATCTGCAGGGTTTACTGATCTTATTCTGACTGGAGAGAGAATAGAGGCTGGAATGAAGTCTGGTAAAATTCAAAAGGGTGCATCTGCAAGCTCTGAGAAGAAACCCTTTAAAAAAGAGGCAAGTGTTGTATATGGGTCTAGAAGATAAGAGAAACCTGAGCGCCGCCAATCTATCAACGCGGTGATGATTGCTAAACCTGCTACCACTCCTCGGCAAACCAATCCTCAAAGGGCTGAAAGACCCAGGAGAGAGTTTACCCGTTTGAGTATGACCCTATCACAAATCTTGTCGCAGTTGCTGTCCACCAATTTAGTGACTGTAAGAGAGGCCCCGAAGGTTGTGAATACTGCCTCTCCCAAATACAATCCAAATGCCCGCTGTGCTTATCACTCCGATAGCCCGGGGCATTCCACTGATGACTGTTGGGCATTAAGGAATAAAGTGCAGGATCTTATTGACGCCAAGGAGGTACAGTTTGAGGCACCTGAGAAGCCCAATATGGTGACTGCTCCCACGCCTAACCATGGAGTAAATGCTATCAGGGAGGATGATGAAGTGGATGAAGCTGAGTTCGACAGCTGGATTTACCCGGCAACCGACAGTGAACCTAGCAATTGGATTGCAAAGGACAACCTACTTGTTTCTCTTGTTACTGAGTAATGAATTCTTTTGTTTTGTTATTTGTAATAAACAATTAAAACTCTATGGCCCGGTGTCTTACCCGGGGCACCGTGGCTTCATTTGTGAGGGCATATTAATTGTCATTTCATATATCATGAATAAAGACCTTGGATGTTTTCTCGTATTTCAAAATCTTATGCTCCCTTTCTTTCTTTCCTTTCTTTATATATCGCAAAACAGCTGTATTTACACACACTCACTCATACAGGTTTCAATCCACTCTGGATCTCACTGGTAACGACTCTGCTACTGCCAGTTATGACTTCGAAAATCCGATCAACTTAGCCGAAGACGAAGGTGAAGATGATTGCGAAGTGCCTGGCGAGCTTGCAAGACTATTACTCCAGGAAGAGAGGGCAATTCAACCACATGAAGAACTAGTGGAAACAATAAATCTGGGTACTGAGACGGACAGGAAGGAAGTTAAGATTGGTGCCAACCTAGAGCTCAGCGTGAAGCAACGGTTGATTCAGATGCTACATGATTATGTGGAGATCTTTGCCTGGTCCTACGAAGACATGCCCGGGTTGGATACTGACATTGTGGTCCATCATTTGCCTACCAAGGAAGACTGCCCTCCGGTCAAGCAAAAGGTCCGCCGTATGCGTCCAGAGATGTTTGAGAAGATCAAAACCGAGGTTATGAAACAGTTTGATGCCGGGTTCCTTGCAGTGACTTCTTACCCTCAGTGGGTTACTAATGTGGTACCAGTACCTAAGAAAGATGGAAAGGTCAGAATGTGTGTCGACTACAGGGATCTGAACAGGGCCAGCCCCAAGGATGACTTCCCCCTACCTCACATTGATGTCCTTGTTGACAATACTGCTCAGCATAAGGTGTTCTCTTTCATGGATGGTTTTTCATGTTACAATCAGATCAAGATGGCACCTGAAGACATGGAAAAAACTACCTTTGTTACTCAGTGGGGCACCTTCTGCTACAAGGTCATGCCTTTTGGACTGAAGAACGCTGGGGCAACCTACCAACGCACCATGGTTGCTTTATTTCATGACATGATCCATCATGAGATTGAAGTGTATGTTGACGACATGATCGCAAGGTCTCAGACTGAGGAAGAACACCTTGATCATCTGCAGAAGTTGTTTGACCGTCTGAAGTTGTACAAGCTGAGGTTGAACCCGAACAAGTGCACCTTTGGGGTAAGATCTGGAAAGTTGCTAGGCTTCGTTGTAAGTGACAAGGGTATTCAAGTGGACCCTGCCAAGGTTAAAGCCATTCAAGAGATGCCAGTTCCCAAGACAGAGAAAGAAGTCAGAGGCTTTTTAGGACGCCTGAATTACATTGCTCGGTTCATCTCGCACCTAACTGCTACTTGTGAGCCAATCTTCAAGCTGCTGAAGAAAGATCAAGTAGTACGTTGGAATGATGAATGTCAGGCCGCTTTTGACAGAATCAAGGAGTATCTCCAAGAACCACCCATCCTTATGCCACCGGTTGAAGGGAGACCTCTGATACTATACCTGACAGTACTTGACAACTCAATGGGGTGTGTGCTGGGGCAGCATGACGAGTCTGGCCGAAAAGAGCATGCCATTTATTACCTTAGCAAAAAGTTTACCGACTGTGAGACCCGATACTCACTGCTCGAGAAAACTTGTTGCGCTTTGGTATGGGCTGCTCGCAGGCTGAGACAGTATATGCTGACTCACACTACCTTGTTGATCTCAAATATGGATCCTATAAAGAACATATTTGAAAATCCTGCTCTGTCTGGGAGAATAGCAAGATGGTAAATGATCTTGATAGAATACGACATCCAGTACACGACCCAGAAAGCCATCAAAGGAAGTGTATTGGCAGATCACTTGGCACATCAGGCAGTAGACGACTATCAGTCAATGAACTTCGAGTTTCCGGACGAAAGCATCATGATAGTGACTGATTGTGAGGTACCTGGACCGGATGAAGGACCTGAGGAAGGATACCGATGGTCTATGCACTTTGACGGAGCCTCCAATGCTTTGGGTAACAGTATCGGCGCTGTGATCATATCACCTCAAGGCACTCATACTCCACTCACTGCTCGGCTATGTTTCAACTGCACCAACAACATGGCAGAGTATGAGGCATGCATCATGGGTCTCCAAGCTGCGATCGACTTAAGGATCAAGTTTCTGAGTGTCTTCGGAGATTCCGCTCTCGTGATCAATCAGATCAAAGGAGAGTGGGATACGAAACATCCGAATCTTATTCCTTACAGAGAGTGTGTGTTGACCTTGATCCCCCACTTCACAGAGATAACTTTTGAACATTTCCCAAGAGAGGAGAATCAGTTAGCAGACGCGTTAGCTACAATGTCTTCCATGTTCAAGGTCAAATGGGACAATGAGGCTCCCCGGATCATCATCTGGAAACTGGATGAACCGGCATACTGTTGTGATCTTGAAACTGAATTGGTGACTGAGAAGCCTTGGTACCACGAGGTGAAGAGATATTTGGAAGCTCAGGAATACCCTGAAGGTGCATCTGTCAACGATAAGAAGTTTCTGAGAAGGTTCGCAGCGAAGTTCTTCCTTAGCAACGGCATCCTGTATAAGCGAAACCATGATTCGACCTTACTGCGTTGTGTGGATAAAACTGAAGCAGAAAGGATCATGGAAGAGCTGCATGAAGGGACCTTCGGAACACATTCCAGTGGACATACTATGGTAAAGAAGATCCTTCGGGCAGGGTATTTCTGGTCCACCATGGAAGCTGACTGCTACCAACACTCTCGAACATGCCATAAATGCCAGATTTATGCAGATAAGGTACATGTTCCTCCAGTTCCTCTGAATGTTCTGACTGCGCCTTGGCCGTTTGCAATGTGGGGCATAGATATGATCGGTGAGATTAAACCTACGGCATCCAATGGGCATCGCTTCATCCTAGTGGCGATTGATTACTTCACGAAGTGGGTTGAAGCAGCTTCCTACGCTACGGTAACCAAGACTGTTGTGGCACGGTTCATTCGGCATAACCTGATCTGTCGATACGGCGTCCCAGAAAGGATCATTACAGACAACGGTACCAATCTTAATAACAAGATGATCACTGAGCTCTGTGAGCAGTTTAAGATACAGCACCACAACTCTTCTCCTTACAGACCGAAGATGAATGGGGCTGTAGAAGCGGCAAATAAGAATATCAAGTTGGGGATCAGGTAATCAAGCGAATCATCCTACCTCAGAGTGATCCAAGGGGCAAATGGACCCCTACGTACGAAGGGCCATTTGTGGTTAAACATGTGTTCTCAGGAGGAGCCATGATTCTAACCAACATGGATGGTGACGACCTTCCTCACCCCGCCAATGCAGACATAGTAAAAAGATACTATGCATGAAAAAGACCCGCTAGATTGACATAGGCAAAAATTAGGGCTTCCCGGCGAACCAAAAGGGTTCGGGCAAAATGAAGGGATGAACTGAAAAAATCTGTACACCCGGCAAGTCGAAAACCTGAAAAGGCGGCTTGGGCAAAAATGGGTATCCCGGTGGACTGAAAACCCGAAAGGGCGGTCCAGGATAAAGTTAGGGATAAAGCGTAATACTATGTCTCATTGGATCACTTCGCATCCAGAATCCGGTATCAACACCAAGTTCAGACGGCATCGATCAATCAGCTTCATCTTCAGCTAGGTCGTCAAGTGATGAGACGCTCGAAGATATAAAGGCGATAGCAGAGTTGGAACCCAGTGGGATTATTCTTTTCACACAGTTGTTTTATTTCCCTTTGTACAAATTTGTATAAACTCTTTTATTCGGCGGTGTTCTCTTACTAGGACGTCAGCCTCTTGTACATAAACGCCTATTTACAGGCAAACTCAAAATCAATACAAATATACTTTCCAGCTCAAATTACCATTTGTTTTTCCTTTTCTGTTTTGTTTTGCGAAGAACGTCCAAGGTTCAATTTGTGATATATGCATTGACAATGATTTGCTAACTCATGAATATTTGCATACGAAACAAAGGATTAATTACAGGTAACGTTAGAAACAGGGGCAATAAAGAGTTGTCAAAGCAATCTAATTGTTCTGTCCTCCAAGGTACCAGGGTAGGTTCGGCTGAAGAACATAACCAGATATCTTAATCCCCCAGAGAGTGAGTCAGCAGATCAATACACTCTCCCCAAGCAAAGCTACAGTCAACCTTAAGGAAGTTGGGTATCCTCCGGCAGATCTCAACGTTCCCCAGCAATATACATGTAGTGTTTAACAAGCATCCCCGGCAGTCTTGATCTAAGATTGTTCCCCGGAGGTATATCAAACATGCAAGGGAGTCACTTCCCCAGTAGTTCAAATTTCCCTAGGAGAGTCCAATCCAGTTTCCCCAAGAAAGTTGGAATTCATCTCCCCAAGCAGTAAGCTTACCCCCAGTAGATTCTGGAAGCTTATCCCTACAGAGCACGAACGCGTCTCCCGGCTTTATTCAAAGAGTTATTTCCCTACCAGGATATAACTGGGTTATCCTCAGCCAAAAGCCACGAAAGGATCGTCCTCGGCAAAGTCTTCTTATCCCCAGCGAAGTCTATTAACACTTCCAACAACAACGGTACCCCCAGCGGAGTTACCATCAATATCTCATCAAAGTACCTCTCTCCCCCACAGAGTATTATTCCCCAGCAAGGTAGCTAGAGTAATTTTCTCCCCGCAAAGTAATTCATTCGCCAAGTTTACCCCCCAACGGAGTTATCTTCTCCTACCAGTATTCTTGCAACTATCATCTCCAGCGGAAACAACAAAGCATTGTTCATCAACACCAGCCCAGGAGTGACTTCCCGGCACCCGTCAAGGATGTATTTTCCTAGGACGAAAACATATATTCATAAACATCACATTTTCATACATTATAGCATGCATATACGCATCATATCTTACAAATCTCATTTATGTTGAGAACATCATCGCTTGATTCATATCATGCCTTGTATATGACTGACCTTTACCTTTCAGGAAAGATCCAGTCAAGTTCTCAGCTATATTTCAAGACTTTAGTCTAGTTCAGTTAAATCGACCCTAAGATTTTCCTGATTCTTATCCAGTCAAAGGCCTTCTCTTGTTCAGTCAGATCGACCCTAAGATCTCCCTGATTCTTACCCAGTTGAAGATATTCCAAGACCTAGACCGGTTCAGTTAAATCGACCCTAAGATTTTTCTGTTTCTTATCCAGTCAAAGGCCTTCTCTGGTTCAGTCAGATCGACCCTAAGATCTCCCTGATTCTTACCCAGTTGAAGATAGTCCAAGACCTAGACCGGTTCAGTTAAATCGACCCTAAGATTTTTCTGTTTCTTATCCAGTCAAAGGCCTTCTCTGGTTCAGTCAGATCGACCCTAAGATCTCCCTGATTCTTATCCAGTTGAAGACATTCCAAGACCTTGTCCGGTTCAGTTAAATCGACCATAAGATTTTTCTGTTTCTTATCCAGTCAAAGGCCTTCTCTGGTTCAGTCAGATCGACCCTAAGATCTCCCTATTTCTTATCCAGTTGAAGATTTCAAGACCTTGTCCGGTTCAGTTAAATCGACCCTAAGATTTTCCTGATTCTTATCCAGTCAAAGGCCTTCTCTGGTTCAGTCAGATCGACCCTAAGATCTCCCTGATTCTTATCCAGTTGAAGATTGCAAGACCTTGTCCGGTTCAGTTAAATCGACCCTAAGATTTTCCTGATTCTTATCCAGTCAAAGGCCTTCTCTGGTTCAGTCAGATCGACCCTAAGATCTCCCTGTTTCTTATCCAGTTGAAGACATCCAAGATTCTCTCAGCGTTACTGTTGAGGTTGAAGTCGCCTATGATTCTCTCATCGTTACTGTTGAGGTTGAAGTCGCACAAGATTCTCTCAGCGTTACTGTTGAGGTTGAAGTCGCCCAAGATTCTCTCAGCGTTACTGTTGAGGTTGAAGTCGCCCAAGATTCTCTCAGCGTTACTGTTGAGGTTGAAGTCGCCCAAGATTCTCTCAGCGTTACTGTTGAGGTTGAAGCCGCCCAAGATTCTCTCAGCGTTACTTTTGAGGTTGAAGTCGCCTATGATTCTCTCAGCGTTACTGTTGAAGTAGTAATCACCCCAGATTCTCTCATCGTTACTGATTGAGGTAGTAATCGCTCCAAGATTCTCTCAGCGTTCCTGTTGAGGTAATAATTGTCTGAGGTTCTCTCAGCGTTCCTGTTGAGGTAGTAACCATCCCTGGTTCATTCATAACCTTTTGAAGCTCCAGATTTAATTCCTGTAACTAGTCAGGGCACATCTACACAAAGAGTTTGAAGACCAGCTCCTGTAACAGGCCGGGTAATCATTTTCTTTTTAGGTACGCAAGTTCTCGCTAAGGAATCTCTTACGCGATCGACACCCAGATGGCATCTATAAGCCCATCCACTCATCCATCATCTCTTAGCATGGCATCTATAAGCCCATCATCCTATCCATCAATCTCCAAATGGCACCTATAAGCCCATTCCCACCATCACACTACTATGTGAGCGCAAATTTCTGGGCACTCTAGTGTTCAATCATCTTCCACCCTCGGATTACGAAAGGCACGCCAGCCAATCTACATCCTCGGGTCTAAGAAGATTGAACAGGGGCAACTGTTGTACCCCAAAATTTGCCCTCCCATATTCTTCAAAATTTGCAAAGAGCATGCTTCAAAATCTCCCCAAGGGTTGCACAGTTCAAGGGCCTCCTAACAGTCAAAAACTAGGGTTTTGGTTCTGGCAAAGAAATTGAAGTTTCCAAGGGTCCAATCAAGTCCCACATGCCTACAAACATGGTCAATCATCCTCATACCAAGTTTCAAGACTTACAGCACAAAGTTGCACAGTCGAAAACCCTAATTGCTCAACAGTCAACTGCAGGGGCAAAATGGTCATTTGACAGTCAAAAGTTCAAATTTTTGGTCAACATCTTATTTTGAAGCCACAAACATCATTTGATCAATTCTTGATCATGATTCTCAAGGCATGGCTCAAAAAGTCTCAAGATGCAAAAGTTTCCATATTTGGACAGTTAAAAAAGTCAACTGTAACTTGACCAAGGCATAACTTCCACATGGTTCATCAGAAAAATTCCATCCAAAGCTCATTTTGAAGAGAAAGACATTTCCTACAACTCCTCTTCACACTTCAAGTCCAAGAAATGCTCTCACAAAAAGTTATCAATTTCAACATTATAGGTCATTTTCAAAAGTCAACAAAAAGGGACTTTAAGTCAAAGACCATAACTTGAGATTGTTAAATCAAAATGACATGGGACCAAAGGCATTGGTTAGAGGACTTCAAGACCTTTCCAAAATGTCCAAGAACATGATCAAAGCTTAAAAATTGAGCAAGATATGCCTTGTGGAAGTTGGGAAATTTTTGGGAATTTTGAAAAGTCAACTTTACTTCAAATGCCTCAAAATTGCTAATGGGCCACATTTTCTTCCAAAATTCATCATCCAAAGACTATGCACGACCATTTGGCCCAAAGGGGATTTATTTCATCATTTTTATTATTTATTTTAATTTTTAATCACTATTAATTCATTTAATTAAATAAAATATGAAAAAAATACTAAACAAATGCATTTGAATCTTTTTATGCATCATTGGCCCTCATTGATTACTCAAGATTCGTGCACACCCAAAGAAGGAAAGATTTGGCCATGATTAGTACCAAAAACACATGGAAAAGATTGAAAAAATATGCCATTAAAATCAAATATTGGATTCATGATTACAAGGCTTTTTGACTCAAATCTTTACCCTAATTCGTCCCATACATAAGTCAGAACCTGATCCTAATGCAAAGAACCTGAAAGCCGCGCCTAAGAACCAAAACAAAGCTTGTGTTTTTCCCTAAATTTTTGAAAACTGTTCTCATAGTTGCAGGTCATTTCAAGGCAAAAGAGTGGTTCCATTGCATTCTTGACACATTCAGGAAGCTACCCCAATCAAAATCAACTCTCCAAGCGCAAAGAATTGGTAGATAGGAGTCCCACTTTTCTGAAATATATTCATAATCGCATCTTGAATTCCATGCATTTTTCATGTGTTTTTGATACTGATTTATACTAATCTAACCATTCTAAAGCTAATGGTGTTATCTAATTGAATTAATATGGCCTGTGCGCAAAGTTGCCATTAAAATGTTTTAGGGTTTCTCAAGCTCCAAATTGGGCGTTTGCACATACTGTAAAATCAAGACATCCCAGTACCATGGCTAGAATCAGGACGCTTGGACGAATTCAATACACTAATCGCGCCTAATTTATATGGCCTCACAAGCTATTCGCTATTTTGGAAAAGGCTGCGTTTTGGGGGGGTTTAAAACCCCCGCTACTTCTTTTTATTTCAGGGACAAACGAGGAAGAAGATCATGTGGCAAGATCTGATTGGGTAGTTTGAATTCCAGCACGCGTTTTTTTGTTTCTATGTCACTAACACCAATTTTCTTTTATATTATTTATCCTCTATTCTATATACAACGCGTTCAAGCAGCTCAGTTGGTGGAATGTAATGCTGGCAAGCTTTGGGACCTGGGTTCGATCCCCAGGTCCCCCACTCTGTTTCAATATTTTTCTTTCCAACGTGATTCTATGCAGCATGCTTCCCAATGACCATCATGTGTCCCCATCATCTGGTGTGCCATGCGCCCAATAATCCCAATCCAAAGGTCAAGATTTGCAGATCACCATGGGCACTAGTCAGCCATGCCATACACGTGCTGGGAAAAGTCAACAAGGCCAGGAATTAAATGGGCCAGATTGCTGGATAATACCTCCAAATTGGGGTCAACACCCCCCAAGTGTTTGCATTTCTTTTCTTTTTCCTATTATTTTTATTATTTGTTTTAATTTGATTATTTCCTTTTAATTCATAAATTAATATTTTCCTAACATAAAAAAATAATAAAAAATCAGAAACTATAAAAATAAAAAATATGTTTTAACATTTAATTCACTAACATTTTTTTGGTAAATAAATTTAATAATTAATTTAGTTTTTAATTCTAGGTTTAATTCTAATATTTTTCTTAATAAACTAAAAAATGTAGAATTAGGGTTTTATACTTTTATCTTTTTTTCTTTTTCACCATATTTAATTATCAATTATTATTTTGTAAATAAAATTTGCCATGTAAATAATTAGTTAAAATTAAGTCAAACTAACAATATTTCTTAATAAATAAAAATAGTTAGAACTAGGGTTAATTAACTTTTTAATTTCATTTAATTTTCTTACTAAATCCATAAATACAAAAAAACTCAAAAAAAAATAATCTCTTTTCTCATTTAACTTAATTTATTAATTTTAGTTTAATTTCTTTAAAAAGGGTCCAACGCCCTCGCATTCGATCGTAATTTTATTTCGCGCGTTTATTTCCTTTTATAAATTTCATGTAATTCTCCCAAAGCTATGTAATAGATTAATTAGGATATTTATTTTTCCGCATTTTGTTTTATTTCAAATCGGGTCTTGGATTTATTTGGCGATGTAGACCCGCGCCTTTGTAATAGCGTAGGACCTTTCAATTCCGCATCTTTTTAACTGTTAATAATTTGCATGAAAGAATGAATTCCAAAATAAAAACAAAACGTAGATCACCAATGCATGACAAGACAAAAATATCTGAAAACGACACACAAATCACACACCACTCTTAGGGTACGCCTCACTGTTGCCTTGCCCCTCGAAAGGTGATCGTCGAGTAGAGGATGTTTTAGTAAGTCCTCATGTCCATGAACATGGCATGAGGGTAGCTTCTAAGGTGTCTTCCTATTGCTCCGGTGATCACTATGTCCCGAACCCTCGAATTGACCCGAACACCTCCAACGGTGGTGCTACCTATCTCTCAATGGTGGGATGGCACTACTTTAAGGACATTTACACAGACGAATTCCTTAGGGTAGGTAGACAACTCATAGATACTTGCTCTAATTTCAAAACAAATCAAAAATACTTTTCACACCGACACCTTTTCAAAAAAGCTTTCGAAAGCAACTTTTCAAACACTCTTGAGGACTGATACAAGAGTCGAACTGAAATTTTCAAAGAAACTTTTCCAAACTCACTGACAATTGAAAAGCAAACACATTTTGAAAACACAAATGAGCAAGTATCTAAGAGCCCATGGATAACCATGGATAGAAAGGGTGCTAACACCTTCCCTTTCTATAATCTACCTCCTGAACCGAGAGCAATCTCTATAAGGAATTTTTCTGTGCTTTTGTCCTTTCCATTTGGAGAAAATAAAAGACGGTGGCGACTCTTGCTTCCGCGACATTTCGCGAACCAGCATTAAACAGTCAGTTCCAGATCCACCGATCACATGGTGCATACAGGCTATTCAGTCCAATTAATGAGAAAATTTTGTTGAGTAGAGATATTGTGATTGACGAAAATACATCTTGGGATTGGAATTCTAGCAATTTAATTAACAAGTTATTGATGAGTTCTGATTTTGATGAAGAAAATAATGAAATAGAGGTCGAAGGAATTGTTGAGAATCCAGTTGAAGTCGAAGAAGAAGCAGTTCCTAACATTCCTGACACAGTCGAAGTCAAAGAGGTTGTGGCTGAAACAAGTCAAAGACCTCAAAGAAATAGAGTTCTTCCAACAAGACTTCATAATTATAAAGTGGTGGGTGATGGTGAATTCACACCAGATGGAGAATTAGTTCATTTTTATTTACTTGTAGGTGTTGAACCAATTGACTATAGCAAAGCTTTAAAGACTAAATAGTGGAAGTTAGCTATGGTCGAAGAGTTACAGGCAATTGAAATAAACAACACATGGGAGTTAGTCGAATTCTCAACACATACAAAAGTTATCGAAGTAAAGTGGGTATTCAAGTTGAAACATAATGTTGATGGCTCGATAGCAAGACATAAAGTAAGATTAGTAGCTCGAGGGTTTCTTCAAAGAGAAGGACTCGACTACTCTGAAGTATTTGCTCCTGTAGCAATATTGGAGACTGTTCGACTAGTGGTAGCATTGGCATACAACCAAGGTTGGTCAACATTTCATTTAGATGTGAAATCAGCATTTTTGAATGGTCCTTTAGACGAAGAGGTCTATGTCACATAACCTTCAGGGTTTGTGATTCATAAGGAAGCGAGTAAAGTATATAAGTTATACAAAACACTACATGGCCTCAAGCAGGCACCTAGGGCATGGAACAAGAAGATCGACTCATACTTAGTCGAATTGGGATTTGTCAAATGCAAATCTGAGTATGGTGTCTATGTTCAGGTTGTAGCACAAGATATAACAATCATCTGCTTAATATCGATGACTTGCTAGTGATTGGAAATAGCTTGGAGAACTTGTTGAAGTTCAAAGAGCTGATGATGAAGGAATTTGAAATGTCTGATCTGGGAAAATTATATTATTTCTTAGGTATGGAATTTCAAATGTCGAAGTAAGGTATGGTTCTACATCAAAGGAAGTATGTCAAAGTAATACTCAAGAGATTCAGAATGGGTGATTCGAATCATGCATCCTCACCTGTTGAACCAAATGTAAAATTGGAGAAGAATGGAGAGAAAGACAAAGTCGATGTAACTTTGTTCAAGCAAATTATGGGATCTCTGAGGTATGTTTGCAACAGTCGGCCTGATATAGGTTTCACTGTAGGATTAGTAAGCAGATATATGACTGAACCAAGAGTGTCACATATGAAGGCTGCAAGAAGAATCCTGAGATATTTGAAGGGTTCGATAAACTGTGGAATATTATTTCAACGAGATTCTGAAGACAAAGAAGCAATAGTTAATTGTTTTTCATATGTTAATTGGTGTGGAGATAAGGATGATCGAAGAAGAATAACTGGATATTTCTTTCAAGTATTTGGTGCCCCAATCTCATGGTGTTCAGAGAAACAACATGTGATGGCATTATCATCTTGTGAAGCTGAATATATAGCAGGATCATATGTTACATGTCAAGAAATTTGGATCAGGTCTGTACTTGAAGAAATAAAGATCGAAGTGAAGAAACCTCTTGTATTGCAAATCGACAACAAGTCAGTTATAAATCTGGTGAAGAATCCAGTTTTGCATGGAAGAAGTAAACATATTGAAGTAAGGTTTCACTTCTTGAGGGAAAAAGTAAATCGAGGTGAACTTGAAGTAAGGCATTGCTCGAGTGAAGTACAGTTAGCCGACATTTTCACAAAAGGATTGAAATATTAAATTAGATTTGTTAAAATTTGATTAGATTTAATATTTAAATATAATCCAAGTTGTGTAGACTCAAGCCCAATTAGGGTTGTATATAAATAGTTCTAGTTTGTATCATTATTTATACAATTCAATAATACAAATTTTATTTTCTTTATTATTCTCTCCTCACTAAAAGTGCATCACGCACTAACAATGATAAGGTGACAGACAAATTCAATCTTCCTACTACACAAACTAGAAATATGATACCGGATGCAACCAAAACTATATTTTCTATTATATTTTTGCCTTTTGAATAAGGTGAAATCACATTTGATGTGGTTGTGTGTGGTTCATAATATGCATCGAAAATATATTTTCGATTTCAAGAAACATTTTAATAATTGCATAGAATTTTTCTTTTTAATATAGAATAAAAAAAAATCCTTAAACTTAAATAACTAAGGATGATCCACAAAAACTGCAATTGGATCTGATACTCGACGGAACCAACCCACCGTCAACCGAACCTCCAACCTCTATTGACTTCCATACTGAATTATAGTTTCTACAATCACCAAACTTTTTTTTTCTTCTTTATCACTTAAAATTTTAAGACAAACATCAATTGTAATATACTTACAGACAAAAAAAACTATTAAATACATGTGAATGATTTTAATTGATTAACTCACCTAATTTTTTAAAACAGTTTTAAAATTTCTGTTACGAAGACATTTCAATCATCACTAAAACTCACATATAATTGTTAGGATTGTGAATTCGAAATTAGATGAAGGTGAAGGTATCAAGTTTAATAAGATTCTGATCAATCATTTTTATATATTAAAATTCAAGACATTTCAACATGATTTAACTTCCCTAGCTATTCATGAAGGGGGGAAATTGAAAATATGATAAAAAAGTATTTGTCACCAAAAGATGAAGCGACCCATAGTAATTATCATCCTTACAATTCCCTAAAGTGGAAAGTTTGACCCACATATGTAGTTATACCAAATCACCGACACTCACCAAGTTGGCCCAGAGATATAGTAAAAAATGATTGAACTAGTTACATGATTAACATTTATTTTTCAATTTTATTCTTAAAATTTTTTTAAATTTTTTTGTAAAATATTAAGGGAACTTTTTGGATGAAGTCATTAAAATGATCTTTTTTTGATGAAGTTATTAATCTGACTAATAAAAATAAGCTATAATTTAATTAATGTCACATTAGTATTATACTGCATTAGATTTAGAGAATTTCTTTCTACACATAGTGTATTTCTTCATAATCTTTAGCGAAATTTCTAAAATACTCTTAGAATTCGAAAGTGTATCTCCGAACACACCACTAATGTGAATTATTAAATTTACTTTGGATATGTATATCTGAAATCACTATATTTGACCAAAAAAAAAACAGGTATGTTTGCATATACATATCCAAAGTTTGTTTATTTTGTAAAAAAATATGACTTCAATTGTACATCTCTGAATTTACCCTAGAATTTAACACTTTGGAGATACACATCTGAAGTAATTTTGTTATTTGCAAAACAACAAACAGAACATACCCATTTACGTTCGAACACAAAAATCTCACTTTTCTACACCAAAACCCTTAATTTCTAATATCCAAACTTGAAGCACTAATTCATTTCTACTTATCTCCCCCATTTCAAGTCATTCCAACTTATCCCCAAAGCTCCAAGTTTGTGTAAGTTTTCTCCATTTTCATTCGATTTACTATGCAATGTTATAATAGTTGATTAGGTTAGTTAGAATCAATGACATTGCGTAATTGTTGTTAGAATAGTTAAATTTAGGTGTTTTGGGTGACAAAAATTGTATTTGGATGATTGCAAGAAGAAGCTGCTTCTTGAAAATGGGTTCGCAGGTGGTTTCGGAAGTGCACATCCGAAATTCCCTTGGACCAGTTTCGGATGTGCACATCTGAATTCTTTGTCTGAGTTGTTTTTTTTTAAATTAACAATTTAAATTGATTTTTCAGAATTATGGCGGACAACTAGGACGAGAATAATTGTTGGAGACAAGGGAGGCCAAACCATACTGCCTCTTCTCAGAGAGAGAGAGAGAGAGAGAGGAGAGAGAGAGAGAGAGAGGAGAGAGAGGAGAGAGAGGAGAGAGGAGAGAGAGAGAGAGAGAGAGAGAGAGAGAGAGAGAGAGAGAGAGAGAGAGAGAGAGAGAGAGAGAGAGAGAGGGGAGAGAGAGAGAGAGAGAGAGAGAGAGAGAGAGAAAGAGAGAGAGAGAGAGAGAGAGAGTTGTGCAGTAGGTTATCAAGCCTCGAGGACGGGGTCAGGTACAACAGAAAGAAGGGACTGAAGGTTCTCCTTCTGCACTGAGGGGTTGTCTGTCTCAGGCGTCTACCTCTCGTGCGCATGAGCAGATGCCAGATTAGAAGGTTACTCAAGAGTTTGAGGTACCCCAGGGGGATGAGATTCCCGAGAATGTTGAGGTACCCGCGGAGGACCATCGACTATCCAGGAGGGCCTTACGATACCTCCTTATTGATCTATTATAATGATCATGCCGCTCGACATGTTTGGGATGGAGAGGTATTTTTTATTACACTGTTTCATTATATAGGTTTAGTCACAACTTTATAATTAACAGTTATAATTTTTTTGATTTTAGGAACGGTTTCCAATTAAGACCGTGAATCACTCGCAGAAAATATTTGAGTTGTCACATTTTTGCTCAATCAATTGATCTGTTGACCTAAAATCAACTATAATAGGCAAAAAGTCAATTGTACGCTGAAAAGTCAAACTTTGATTTTTTTGATCAAAATCAAGTTTCAAAAATCATATTTCATCAAGACATATCAAAATATGAAGATTGTTCATCAAGAAATCAAAAAGTCAAAATAATCTTTGAAAAGTCAAAATTCTAAGACTTGGAAATTTTTCTAAGTGTTAGAAAGTTAACTTTTTCCATGACTGTGCCAAATTTCCACCATGATGCAAGATGATTCCAGGAAAACTTCCAACATGAAAGTCGTAGATTTCAATGAGATTTAAAACATTGTAGGACATAACTTTTTCTAGAAATGCTTGGATTTTAAGTTATAAATTCATGAAGTCGTGGCATTTTTGATTAAACACTTGGAGAAATTTTCAGCAGGTTTGGTCAAGTTTTTATCCCAACTTCTTGGCTAGTTTTTATTAAGTTCCAGTTTGATTTAATAAAAGTGAAAAACATGAAAGTTGTAGGCGGTGTTTTAAGCTTTCCAAAATATCCAAGATCATGAATTCATTATACTTGAGCTAGGAGATTCAAGGATCTGAAGTTGGGCATTCATTCTTGATTTACAAGGCAAATTTATGAAGAACACTTGATTCAATCTTCAAGCATGTTGTACAAATCCCACTTTGCAGGCTTCTAACTTGCATTTCACTCCATAGTTGAATTCTTACACAACTATTTGAGCTATAATCCAAGTGTTTGAACCATTATCCAATTGATCATTCCATTTTTGGAAGAAAGTTCACACTTCCATTTTGGAAAAGTGGCTTTAATCACAAAGTCCGCTCTCCTTGAGCATTGGACCTGTTCTTTCTGCACAAACTTCATATACAAGATCAGAAGCAAGCAAGTTAAAAGTTCAACCACTCCATAATAGCATGGTACAAGCTTTGCGAAGATGTTTGTCACTTTGCTTCAAAAACAAGTAAAGTTGCCAAAAACATGGAAATTCAAATTCTAAGTTGTTGTAACACTCAAAAACCCTTGCCTATAAATACACACACTATTTACAACATGAAAGAGAGATTACTAGCATAAAAACACCCTCAAACTCCATCAAGCCATAAATT